>OX235273.1:3809364-4480866 GCA_944472155.2 Trichobilharzia szidati
CCTCTCAATTAACTGACAATGTCAGCTACCAACATTAATACTAGTATTTACAGTTTTGTTTGGTATTACATGACTTTGATGTCACTCCAGACACCAAATGAGAACTGATGTTAACAATCCTGTAATAATTTCTGTATAGTTATCTATGTTGTTATTCGATAGAATTAGGTGCATATTAGATGAGAATTTTAGACAGGATATTGTGTAGAAGGTTGAGCAGCAGTGGAATGGAGATCTTGCAATCTGATTAAAGTTCTTTCACTGCCACACGGATTCAGCTCACACACTGCACATCAGACGACTCACTTAACTCACAGTTACAATGAGACTTTTGGGTCTCACATGGGGTCTGCGTGATTCCACTTCACCACTGTTTGTTGTTTGCATTTTACTTCTGATTTTTGACATTAGTGTGATGATCACTTCAGTGACATTTCTCACCGTATCAACTATTCAAGTGATTCAGTTAACGGGGCACAATCTTTAGGCCATTCGAGTCTGAGAAGCACGTCTCCTTTAATATTCACTGGGTGAATCTCATGAAACATGGTTCACTGCCAAACCACTCGCACTTTCACTGACTACTCACAGTTGACTTTAGCTTGTTGATGTTCAGCTGTTCTTCGATCGACTATTCCTCCATGTTCTCAATCCCTATGGGAATCCATCATGATGGATACTGAGTTGATGTCCGTCGGATTATTCCGCATTAATTTGCATACTGAATTGATGCAGTCATCTTCGAAGTGTGTACAATCGTATTTGGAATTAGAAGGGTGTAAAGTGGTTGCCGAGTGAGCAATGAGAGACGTCACGTTTTTCACTGATACCGCTATATAGAAGTATCTTGCATGTGTTTATACATGAAAGGAAGTTCCTTATTGAATCCCTTGTCCCAACCAGTGAATTGAATGCTCAGAATCTCCTGTGGAGAAATCATTTGTTATTGAGAATCAAGCTTGTTTTTTGTCCAATTATCGAGTGTCATAGATACGGGACCAAATGCAAACTAGTGAATAATAGTTACTTAGAAAATCCCTCGTGAACTATCTATTTGTATTATTTACACTAATTCAGACGTTCTGAACAACTTTGTGGTTATTATCCGTTCTAATCGGAGATGGTATGTGCATCATCGTTCCGAGATTTGCATATTATATTGTTGACTTGATCTTTAGTATTTGCCTCAGTCCCTCTATTTCGATGCTTCTATTTATGGCTGTGCGATGCATAATAATGTGCTGATTTACGATGTGATTCCGTTCGAATGATTCAAGGTGGTTCTGAATTTGGACTGTCTTAGAAATGTGTTGGTGTGTGATTCTTGTGTTGGACAGTTATTTGATGCCACCTTTTGGGTGATGACAATCACTGAAAACGACATCTTAATCGATGATGTCGAGTAGTGTTGCAATTTGATCAGTACATGATTCGCTTTTCTTGAATCCAGCTTGTTCCGGGCTGGCTGAGTTCTACATACGGCGCATCTTCCATTCTCTAAAGGATAATGCATTTCAGTATTTGACTTGTAGTGAACAGGCGCAGTATTCCACACAATTTCTTGGAGACTGAGGCTAAAGTCGGTCTTCTTTGGCAGCCTAACAAGGTAACCAGCCTTTCTTCTAGTCAACAGGCAGCTTTCCTTCCATCGAAACTTTATGCGATAATCGTGTGAGCACAACTACCACAGTCTCTGAGTGCTTACTGATGGTTCCTGTCAGGGGAATTCCGTCTGGTCCTGCTGACTTCCCGACTGCATCTCAGTAGCTCAATCATATTCAGGATCTTGGTCAAGTTGCAGGATGTGGTCGATTGCAGAGCTCTTTAGAATGATCAGCACATTGTCTTATTTGTTTTTGCTCCTTGGTAATCAGGTTCCATTGAACATCTTTTATTAATTTCATCATCTGATTTGAACTCTGTCCGAAAAGTGAGCAGACTGGTTATCGGATATTATGTCATGAGGTATCTTGCAGGCTGTTATCGACAGCTGTCTTTGCTGGCTCCACACTGAAGATCAAATATCCGGCCAGAGAGAATTAGTTACGAGAAACGCTGGCTGGGAGAAATATGTAAGAGGAAATGGAGATAGATTGAGCAGAAGTTAGAGAGACCTTCGAATGTCATCGCGCCTGGCGATTGATTGAGTGGAATCTGAAGTGTGAGCAATTAGTGGGTCGTCTGTGTGACGGTGAATTGGAGGAGATCGTACGAATGGAGACTATGGGCAATCGTTTACCCAGGTGAAGAGGATGGCTGAAAATAGAAGGAAGTGAAGATGTGTGGTTGAAGCACTTCATTCCCCTCGCGACCAAAGTGAATATTAATAATTGTCTGAATATGTTATTACCATCCATCAGCGTCTACTTTGAGAAACTGTTTACTCTTGTATACTGGCTTCCCCTTCTTCTGCATTGCTCTCATTTGATCTCTCCTCCACTACTTGAGTATGACTTTGTGACATAGTAAGGGGCATCGAAATATGTCGTCAGCGTGTGTGGCCTTCCAATACGTTAACGCTCTAATATTGTTTCGAGCAGGCGCTTCAATTCATGCCAGAAATTGACGAATGTCCATTTCTCAGAATCACAGCTCCCTCTCCATTAACCACTTCCCCATTACCACCCTTCATGTGGTAATGCAAGCAACTGTAGTAGACTCTATCTTCGGACGACACAATATAATAGGTTGACGAAAGCTTATTTGACTGGAATTTCGTGTGAGAGACGAGAGATGTTTTAGACACGCAACTGCTGATTTTCTACGAATTCATACAACAAATAAACACCAACTCATATTCTTTTCATCACAAATATTTTCCAGTCAATATACGTGTTAATTTTCCATTCATTTTCACATCGTAGTATTCACATTTACTTTTGATGAGCAATGTGACGAGGAAATTGGATGGAATATTTCAGAAAACGCTAGGAACTACATATTGTTTGGAATAAATCGGTTTTTATCATTATTGCTTTTTTATTGCCGGTTAGAAAGGACTGTTGAGATAGGCATGAAATGGAGATGGGCTCTCGAATCTTGATGTTCCACCTGGAACACATATCAATAATGAGAAGTGGAATTATATCTGTATGTTTGAAATTACTCTTAGTATAATTACTATTACTGGGATTCCTGGGATACGCGTTGATCAGGATACGCCATCGCCATGCTAGTCGATAAGCGATTGGTTTAAAAAGGTGACGTCTACCACCAAAGCACAACACCCAAGTGTAACCTAATGTACATACCAGAAGACGGAACCTAGAAGTCTCCTTCAACTAATCACATCAGTTCATTTCTGAAAGTGATAGAATGAGTGAGACACGCGTGTTTCATCAGAAACCAGTGTTCCAACTGAATATTGATTAAAGAATAGTGTGCAAACGTATGACTGCTCACAGAAAGAATAATTATTTTTGTTACTGATGCACACCACATAATGTTATAGAATTCTTAGTACAAATGCGATAGTGCTTAGTAAACATTATGAACAACCTACAAATGAGGTGATTCTGGTAACGCGCAATTGTTTACAGAATGACGAAATATTTGTGCTATTTTGGGTCAACATCACGCGTTGTATTTCTTATGAATGTCTATCACTCTCTCTCTCTGTCTCACAATTTCACTTTAGAAATAATCGAATTGTAGCAGTGATGAAAGTAACAGCTCTACTGCAGACAGTAATTTTGTCAGAATTATCCAATTTCCAGCATGATCAACTCAGAGAACCAAGAGAAGCTACATGATTTTGGCTGGTGTGTAGAATCGGTAGACTCAGTGGAAATTGGAGAATGAACTGGTTAGGTCAGCTTCCTACCCTCTCATAATGAGGCAGATCACTTCAGTATGACTATATACTTCTTCATATCATCCTGTTTATACACCTGACATGATATTCACAACAGAACTGAAGTCACTGCCGGGGCTAAATTACCTTGTATACACAAGCACACCTCACGTTACCTCGTCTTATGTTTCAAGCTTTCCTATTTGATATCCGTCTGTGGAGAATCACACAAGGCATGACATGATGTGAGATGCATTACACCTGGTGACTAGCTGGTTGATGTCTTCATCAGTGAATTTTTGCTTAGCATTGTGATAATGTATTGTGCAGATGGAGAAGGAAGGAACACTAGACTGTATATCGTCGTTGTGACATTTGCATGTCATATGTTCACTTCGTGCTGATTATTTGTCTTTGTCCCTCTAAGATCTCTAATCTCACTGCTTCCATTTGTGGTTGTACGACAAACTGAAAATGTGTTGTTTTACAATGTGATTAAATTTGAGTTAATCGGGGTGATTCTCATCTTAGACTGTCTTCGAGAATTGTCGATGTGTGATTCTGATGAACAGAGTTCTGATGCCACCTTGTTGTGAATATTCTCATTGGTTCTCACCTACTCCCTACGGTTGGGTTTTGGTTCACTCCTTTTGCACTGCAGTACTTATTTTCTACTTGAAATATCTCTTCACTATATGGCTGCTTAACGACAATTTTGGGGTGGTTCTCAGTTCCCGAAAATTTAGTTGTTGTCGAACAGAACCACGTATGCTTCACGACAAATAAAGGACTTCTAGTTGTATTTTGCCAGCGTTTTCTCACTGTGTGTCTCTCGATGAAGTTTGCAAGAGCCACATAGCATAATGCAATGAACGCTTCCCTGTGTTCACAGCACAACGATTCTGCATTGTTCGTTACATACAGATTTATGCAAACGCATGCTTCAGGCATTTCAGCATACCTAGATATCATCCAGCGTGTCCTCATTCAGCTGTATCTAAGTGATGTCATTGATGGGGAGGATGACTGTGATAAACATGTTAGTTACTGGAATAAGTGAATAACATGTGGCGACATTCAAATGGTGTGGTGACATGTTTAACGTGTTCTTGGTCCATTCGGTCAGTGTCATCCGTGATGACCCATTACAACTCAGGTGTATTTGAATTGAAGTCGGTGACGCGTATATGTCTCCATGCCTTTGTTTGTCGATAAAACAGCAGGTCTGATTGTATCTACCACAGGGTTCATGTGTGTGAAGAACACACACTCAGAAGTATCTGAAGCACACTCTACTGAAGAGACTCAATCTCCTAACAGCCACCTGATGACCAATCTCACATTACCACATTCCGGACAACGACAACACACCGCGAATTCAAATATTAACCACACTCAATCACAACAAGCAGTTGAATGAAGGTTGAATTCGTGAAGAGAAAGCGGTGTAGCAGAAAAGAGATTGATTAAATTTAATTGAAAATGAAATATTTACGAAAGCTTCTACAATCTACGTGTAATTCAGTGTTACGCTGACGTTGACACTCATCCTGGTACTTCTCTTCAATTTTCTATGTGATAATAAAATCAGTTATCAATATTATTGGATGAAATATTAGTTGTGAAATAATCAAGAAAGACGTGTACTGAAGAGGAGGATGACTGTTGGTGAACTGTGTGCTTATTCATACAATTCGAGAATTCTGAACTTCTATTTTCATCATTTTTCGAAGTATTTGAGTTGTTACATTTCACTTGTTCACTGTGGGTTGTGTGAATTTTACCAGCCTACTTGTATAACCTCAGTGACATTTTTGAAATGCGCGTGTGTATTTTTATACATTCGCCATGCCATCTATTCTAGATCCGCTACAATATTATTCATTGGGGAATGTCCTCACAGTAATCCACAACAAGAATCATGATGTTTTCACCATTCGAATAAACAGGAGTATTCTAGACTGTCATTTGAACCACACATTCATTAAACAGTAGTTCTGCGAAAAGATGGCAGAATAGTTGACGGTGAAAAATATTATCTGACTGTTATGATGAATGTCTGCATCCTGTGTTGTACTTTGTCCACTCATCATCCTCCATCCAGACTGTCTAACATTTCGTGCGTTTCATATTAGAGCCACTATCGTGATAACAGACCATGGTATGCTAAAATGTGGAAATTCGATGCAAAATAAACCTCACCTGTCAACTTTTTTAATTGAGTTTTGTATAGTTTCTTGTAAACTAGAAATGATAAAACAGGGTTGAGAAATATTTGAATCGACCAGTGAAAGGGTTTGTTGTCCATCACTGCGTTTGTCTGACAACTAACAGTAGATAGGCACTGACTATTCGCACAACCAAATCACAACCTTTACACTGTTTTCGCATAGAAATTTCTAATTGTGAAGTTTAATCATACGGAGAAAATGAACTCACAGATTTCCCTGGAAAACCATTGCTTGTGGTAGACTAGTACTGTTGTAAGCCCATCCAGTTGATTCAGATCTGAAATGATTCATGAACGAATATCTTGCAGAGTGAATATCTCACAATCATACTACGACGTAAGAACTCCAAATTATGCGACATGAAATGATACAAAACAATCTGTTTCGCGCACAGATTCAACTAGCTGACTACTTTACAAACTTATCCACTTGCACTCTGTTCAAAATGTAGTCATCATGGCATTATATTAGTATTCGGTCATTTTCACGTTCACCAAATTTTCTTCTAGTGTGTATTTCTAGTCACGACCACATTACATAAACAATTGCATTTGTAGACGACTGAAAACATCCTGAACACTTAACTTGTTCATCCTCCTTCACACATTATTTCCTGACTCATGGAAAATACTCATCACAGACTATCGTACACTAAGAAGTGGATGTTCATGAATTCAGATCATGATGAAGGTATTGTGACATATGAAAATAAACCTTCATCGTGGGTGAGTGTGAAAATGTTATTCATTTCATCAATAATGTAAAAAAGGAACAAACGAATACCTTCCTGAATCTCTGAAAGCATCCCCTTGTAACATTTTTCTGAACGGAACGCCTCCGTCTTCTCTATTCATGAGTGAGGAAGAGTAAACACACATTTAATAATAATAATAATAATGGCTTTATTCCAAACAGTATTTGTGGTACAGGTATGGAATTTTCAGCGTTCATTACAATATTGCATCTAATTACCTCATAAATTTTATAAGAATTTAAAAATAAAAAGCAACAACAATAAAAGAAAAAAGAGAAATAGAAGAAATAAAAAAGAACAGTATTGCGTTCACATATTTAAACAATACAGCACAGGATATGATATATAAAATTAGTCTGTAATAGAATATATGAGCAACAATATAATAGTAACAAAGAAAGAGAACAATGGCTCAAATATACAAGAGATGTGTGGAGACTGGCATTTCGAAAATCGTTACTCTACACAGAGATAACAAGTTAGACGGATTAAATTAATAAAATGCCACTTACGACGGTATACTTCGGCTTCTTGTCGGCAACACTTCACCGTATTGTTGAATTTGAAGTCGTTTTCTGTAAATAAATGAGTGTCACACATATCAACCTATTTCTCTTCTTCTCAGTATAATACACATTTATGCATGTTAAAGACAAATACAGTCAGATTTCAGACGAATAAAATATGTTTACTAGTTGATGGATTGTCAGAGAATATCCGAAATGAGAAATACAGCAGTCAGACACATGTCCCCGAGCACATCTTCATGTTACGTGTATGAGGAAATTCTCCACCTTCATTTGATGTTAGCAAATAAAAGACAGGACTGAAATGATAATAGTTGTAATGGTAAAGCGCGAATACAAGCCAGATGATGACTGTTAGTCAGAATATTGACGAGAGATAATTATGATGGTAAGTAAGTAAGTAAGTAAGCACAGAAATGATTCAAAATATTAAGCTTACCTTCGGAGAGATGGCTTGCGATCCCTGAGAAAGATAGAAAGACGTTTATATATATTCAGCATCTCAGACCAATTTTTAGTTAACAAAATTTGGAAAATGCATCACAAAACAGTCGCATAGACGTTAATTAATGAAATGATCAGTGAGAAAGCATATCATCAACAGGGAGTGTATCACGAAACTGTCTTCAGATTTATCAGATGAAGGGTCAGTGTAGTGAACAAATTTCGTGAATAAAATTATATTTCGAATGAAAAGAATTTCGTAGAACGTACTGTCAAACGCGATCTCTCCCCACATGTTTTCGTTTTCAATTCTTAGGCAGTATATATCTAAAATAGATTGTCCATCATTTCAATAAACTCGACTTGCTTACATTTAGTTATTCTTCCATGTAAGTGTTTATTTCGACTGTAAACATTGTCTAGGAAAACAGAAAAGTGAAAGCGCTGAATTTTTACAACATGTTGACACGTGTTTTCAATTATGTCACTATATGCTACATACTAGATGATATGATGATTGTATTGATGTCGTCATAGTAATAATAATTTTGAAAGCACAATTCAAGGCATATTTACGTCAGCGTTTAAACATTGTCAAAAATAAGGCATCATGTTTAACTCACACATAAAATTTTGTAGATTCTTTTCTGCTTCTTTTATTTGTGGAATTACTTGGCGTATATTATCTGCAGGGGAACGAGAATATTTTGCATGAATTGTCAAACAGGCAGTAACATCACTGAATGCAAGTGAATAACGCACATTGGAAATAGTTTCACTGAAGCCATTCTAAAGCATTTCAGTGAAACCACTTTGCATACTTCGATAGTATATCTGCTCCAATGTTTCGGTGCCAATCATTCCTCACACTGTCTTTAATGGATATTATTTCACTTTGCGAGTCTTCAAGGAAAACAATCCCTACATTGATCATTGTAAGGTTTTCGTCATTCTTAAACTATTTTCATGATAAATTTTTAAGTCGATTGATAAACTCAAATAATATGCATGTCATTAATTCTTACTTTCAGTTTCGTTTAGCTTTTTCTCCAGTCGATTTACATCCGACAATTTGCCTTGAATTTAGATGAAGAAATGCAAACGACAGTTATTATACGGAGGAGAAGATCCAGAATACTGAAAATAATTAGAACTATTTCTCTACTTGAAAAACATAAAACTCATGCAGAGCGCTTTATGTATGCCATTGCAGTGCAGAAACACACCATCTCTACAATGTGTATTTGGGCAGTTTAAATCTTAGGAAATTTTAGACTGACGCGTTATCCAAATGAGAGAACATGTCACTGTGCAACTGTTAATATACACAGTTTTTGAATCAGAATTAAGATGAAGGACGTCTCAACGAGTACACTGATTGTCACCATCTACCAAATAAGATGAATTTGATATGAAAGCATACGCGAAAGTGACCATTCCGGAGTAAAAGCTTAACCAGAGATAATAACCCATGCAAGTAACTAGCAGAATATTCAACAGTGCTAGTGAATAAGGCAAACATTTTGTAAGGAAATGAGTCACAAATATACCAATCGTTTGAAAAAATGCTTACCTGCGTCTACGGCTGCAAATGTCAACAGAGTGACGAAAGCTATGTGGTTGTATGCAAAGTTGACCATCTTCTCATGGTAACTGACTTTCTGTTTACTTATTTATAACGCGACAAGCAGTTATAGATTACATTGGTTGAATAACCATTATTTCAACGTTCATTTGTAGAAAGCAGTAAGTGTTGTGATTGGTGAGTGAAACAATGTTTCTTGATAGGTGTAATGAAATCTATCGATCTGCAGAAACACTTCAATCCAAATAGCAAGAATAATCATGGGATGACATCCACACAAAGAAAGCGCACTCGTGATACATCTTGGATGGTCAGAATCGGGAAGTCATCCAGCTTTATGAAGATTTGAATTAGTCTTAATAATCTGCAACTAAAGCTGGATATTTTATCCGTTACATTTCAACGCTCAACACATATTGAAATATTCTTAGCAGGAATCATTTATGTTAATTTTCTATCGACAAATTCTCCACTAGACTCCACGGTCAAGTCCCATGAATGTCAGAATACAATCGTCTGTGGAGATAAGTCGGAATTCCATCAGATACTGTACTGAGTGCGCTGGTAGTACGCAACAGATTGAAATTTAATCGAATTGTCATTTTATTGTAAGTGAAACATACAGTCATTAGGAATATGAGATACAATGAGATTAAACAAGTGAATGACACGACTTTGCATTCATAATTCACAGATGTATAAGTTTCATGCGTGAATCATATTCAGTGATCTGAAGGAAACGTGAATACTACAAAAATAAAGTAAAGCGAATGAAGTAAACCGAATGTCAGTCCTACTCACAAAGGTAATGATGAAATAAAGGGATTATATCGTGATAAGTAATAAAATAATAGCACACGAAATATGAAAAATAGTAATAATGATGATCAGAGAACGCTGAGGAATGATGCGAAGTTTACTAGGTGAGGAAGAGTAGGAAGGCGGTGAATATCTGTGAGATCTCTATACAGTATTCACTGGTAAGCACATTGGATGAATGTGGTGATTTTGAACGCATTCTGACTTTTCTTTCCTTTCATGTATACGCTGCTCTACAAAATTTCTAGAACCACCATTTTCTAACCGGATAGATTTCAGATTCCAGATCGAGTAATGCGACTCCATCGCAACACTGTCTATTTGTCTAAACGCCTCATCTTTAGCAATAAATAGGATCTCCACCATACGTTTCAATGGGAGTAACATTGGCAAATAGTGACAGGACATCGAAAGATAACAGTCGTATTCGTTAAGTTCCTATCTTCAATGTTTTCAACAGAAGTGCACACATCTTTTGCACTATTTCCGACTGCCTCTCAACATAGAGAATCCAGAAAAATCATTGACCATTCAACGCATAAATGATACAGTTAACTTTACATTGATAAGACCGAACGTTGAAGAACTATCTGCTCGCAGATATTCACTAACGCGTGAAGCCTCCAAGCATGATTTATACACAGAATGATTGAATCAGAAGTAAATGAGTTAGGCATATTTTACTCCTGTAGTGACTTCAGGAATTTATTTTTATATAAAATTTTCTTATAGCTTGATTCCACACAGTATTTTGGTACAAGTATGAAATTTTCAGCATGTGACATCGGTTGACCAAATTTAGCAGGCCGACCATAGATATCAGGTGTTCGTCAGCGGGGGATCGAACCCCGGACCATTTGCATGGTCGGCGAGAGTCCTATCCACTCTGCCACCGCTGCTCACAGAAAGAATAATTATTTTTGTTACTGATGCACACCACATAATGCCAGAGAATTCTTAGTACAAGTGTGATAGTTGAATAGTGCTCAGTAGACATTATGAACAACCTACAAATGAGGTGATTCTGGTAACGCGCAATTGTTTACAGAATGACGAAATATTTGTGCTAGTTTTGGTCAACATCACGCGTTGTATTTCTTATGAATGTCTATCACTCTCTCTCTCTCTGTCTCACAATTTCACTTTAGAAATAATCGAATTGTAGCAGTGATGAAAATAACAGCTATGTCGCAAACAGCAATTCTTTTAGAATTATCGATTTTCATCATGATCACCTCATTGAAACAAAAGAAGCGACAGGATTTCAGATAGTGTGTAGAATCTGTCGGTGAGATCAGCCAAAGGTGGAGCTTAATTGATTGAATCAATCAAGTGTTCTACTCTCTCGTACTGGTCCACATTACTTGTCATACATGAGACATCCATAATCAATCGAAATTGAAGTGCCGTGTTTACTTTCCACATGTGTTATGGACAAACACATTACAACACTCGTCGGGAACATGGTTGTGTGAGTAACTTGATATGATTATGAGCAATAATTTGTGCTCGAAACGTCATGAGTTAATATTGCTGTGTAACACTGTGTGATTTATGAAAATAAAATCTTATCCATAATGGACTGGTCGGGAAGTAAGTATCTTCAATCTGAACACCATTCCATTGAAACTGTTCATGAGAAGGAAGATGAAGCTGGTTTACATGAAATCATCTTATGGGTGTATATAGTGTGAAGGTGAAGTCAATCCGATATGAAGCAGAAACCAGGATATTTCATAAATCGTAAGGCGTTTGTCAGATACCAGTACGTCAGTAACACCTGAACAACATGATCCTATGTATGTTAGCGGTGTCGATTTAACTTGACAATTAGGCCATAGACTTTGGAATCCATGGAGTTACCATGTTCAATGATGGTGATCGAAGAACTGCACTCTGATAATTTCACATGCAAAGTATTTTGGTATCTCTCCTGAATATCAGGTTTCCCTTGATATATCAGATATCACAATGATTCCCTCCTCATAATCTTGCCATCTCACTTATTACGAACAGCTCACAGTTCACCTTGGCTTCTTGATATCCGGTTTCTCTTAAACTGACTAATTCTACGTGTGCTTAGGTCCTCATGAAATCCACTTTTACTGGTGCATAGGAAGTGGTGATCAGTCAGAGTATTGCATAGTCCTCTTCACGCTGTCCTTAAAGTCCTACTCGATTAATGATGGATTCATGTTGAAAGATCGTACAAGTTATTTCGTGCAGGTCGCTTTACCGTGAAACGGTCCTTGCTTCTCTTCAAATCACGGAATATACACATTGAATCATAGGAAAAGACAATTGCATTGGAGGAAACAAAATAAATTCCACAAAGGGAGTCAGGGTGCTTAATATGTAATCAATTTTCAAGTTTGGTGACGGATTGAAATTAGTTAGAAAACCAGTGAAAGCCAGCACTGGAGTATTGGATTACTGTCTCCTCCTAGTCTTGGATGCCTGTTAGCAACCGCCTACAAGACGAATTTGTCTGGAATTCTACTGAGTAGTATTTGTGACTGGTGGGATTCACCCGGTCGAGGGCGAGGACAAATACTCACCACCGATTATATCAGCCGGTGCAAGTCGCGCTAAAATAATCTCGATTTGTTAGATGTCGGAATTCACGGGTCGGCCAATGAGTCAGGTATCAGTGGCTGCCTGATGGTCTACAAGCTCACCGCCTTGTGAGCAACATGCCCCGCGATTCGAGCACCACTGGCTGTTTGCAACTACTTGAGAGTCGCGAACTAGGACGAAACAGCTCCTCACTACTCCACTACTAGTTTTCAATGCTTTTCTAACTAATATCAATCCGTGGTCAAACTACAAACAGAGCAAACCTGTAAGAATTAAGCACTTGAGAATCAGTTATACAAGTGACTGATGACTGAACAGAGAATACTCTTTTCGACAGCCTCTTCTTCGTCAGGTTCAACAGTTTTATATTCATCCAAAATAATGAAAGATTTTATGGTTACCGATGGCATCAATGTTTTTCGAAAGGTGACATCGAATCATTGACATCAGAATTCGAAAAGTTATTTGCAAATAGATTGTTGTCTATAGATTATGGTCGCCTCCCCAATGTATCTTTGCCACACTGTGGCACTTGTCTTCCCTGACATCAAGTCTATCTACCTGATAGTTGATGTTTTATGCCAATGAACACCTCTTTATATACTACTGATAAATCTTACCAGTAGCACACGCCACATTAGTTGTAGTAGTAGTAGTAGTAGCGATGAATTGTTCAGTTAATCCATAGGACTTGGAAAATAGGATTTTATCATTTAGGCCCAATATTGTGACATGTTGATTCCTACCGTGGTATTTTGCATTGTGTGAGGTCAGCATATTGCCATCCCACCTTCTATTCCATCTTTTGTTTGTTTCGGTAGCGGAGGCTGAGGAATATGCAGTTGCAAAATACAAACTCACTGGCACTTGAACCACATTATCTCACTGTGAGTCTTTCACGACGTGGGAAGTATTCGTCGATAAGACATGTATATTTACAATTTAAAAAAGGTAAATATTTTATACGTGAAAATAAAAGAGACAAAACGAATACAAACATGTATGTATGCATGTAGAAGGGAATTCAGTCAACATAAATTAATGTACACATAAAATGCAGTTATTAGAAAAGTTATAATTGTCCCAAAATACTCAAATATAGACAAACAGAATGGTGGGGGGATGAAATAGTCCTCTTCTTAGCTATACAGATGCTCACTTCACGTAAGAGATGCCAACTGCCAGAGGGCACTTGATGAGAGAAAAGTAGATTGGAGCAAAGGATCCTCATGTGGATGTACTGACGAGGTACGAGGCAGAGTTGGTTGGTATATGTTGAAAGCAAGAACCTGGAAAGAGAGAAGAAGTGTCGTCGGTATTGCGCGCGGAACTATGAAGTGTCCTTGTTCAATCTCAAGTAACAACCATGAATTTTTGTGAATTCATTATTTTTACTATTTTACGGTTATTTACGTGTAATTTGATATTTTCCGGCCACCACACGTCTCCCCCTCTTGGAAGTCTGGAGGGACTACTGGAACTGTTGCTTTCAGTGCTACTGACGATGACAGGTACAATTTTGATTGTAACAATAATCATTATGATGCATAGCCCTATGGGAATACCGGAAAAGTTGGGGGTTTAACGTTTTTGTGAGTAGTTTGACACAAAATTTTGAAATGGATGCGGATGATGGTTCAATGAATATATCACGGAGAGTGAACACACACACCCACACACCTGAAAGAATTATTTGTATAAATAAACACAGATACGTATACGTCAACTCTATAGTTAATAGAAAACCTCGCCTAGATTACTAGGTCACTAGTATTCTAGCCGGTCCCAAGCCCGGATAAAGAGGGAGGGTTGGGGCGTGGTGCTAGCAACTCCACCCCCAAAACTTAACCAAATTGCTACTAAAACTTCAACGCACAAATATATTCAAAATTCTAAAATTACAAATAGTGACCTTATTTTTCGCTGGAATCGGGGAAGTGAAATGACGCGGGCTGGTGAAAGCCTTCGGGAAGCCAGTCAGCCGATGTCCTTCTTTCGATGAGAGCAAAAATAAGGATGGGGACGTGGAATGTTCGTACAATGTACGGAGCTGGGAAGGCTGCTCAGGTAGCCGCAGAAATGAGGAGATATAAAATAGAAGTGTTGGGAATCTGCGAGAGCAGATGGAATGGATGTGGAAGGTGCCAACTACCAACTGGAGAGACAATAATCTACTCCGGTCACCCAGAGGACGAGCACGAGCACACCGAGGGAGTAGCCATCATGATGTCACCAACAGCGGCTAAAGCTCTCATGCAGTGGGAACCAATCTCCTCCAGGATAATGACAGCCAGGTTCAACTCAAAAGGAAAAAAGGTTACAATCATTCAGTGCTACGCGCCTACAAACGCCTCAGAACATGAGAAGAAGGAGGATTTCTACAGTCAACTAGAAACAGTAATGGACAACGTCCCAAAGAACGATATCAAAATCCTGATGGGTGACATGAATGCGAAACTGGGAGGAGACAATACAGGAAGAGAACTCACCATGGGTCGTGAGGCCCTCGGTGAAATGAACGAAAATGGCGAACTCTTCTCAGACTTCTGCGCCTTCAATGATTTGGTGATTGGTGGCAGTGTGTTCAAACACAGGGATATACACAAGGCAACATGGATTTCACCAGATGGACACACCAAAAACCAGATAGATTTCATTTCAATCTCAAGGAAGTGGAGACGGAGCCTACTGGACACAAGATCGAGGAGAGGAGCAGATGTGGGTTCAGACCACTATCTAGTACAAGGGACTTTCAAGGTGAAGCTGAAAGCCTCGAGGATACCTGGGGATAGGCCACAATGCAAGTTCAACACGCAATAACTGAAAGACACAACCACAACGGACACTTTCACTGCAACTGTCAGAGCAAAGCAGGAAACACTACGTGGCACCACTGAGGAATCATCCGTGGAAGACAATTGGAACTCTCTGAAGGTAATTTTCAACGAAACGTGCTCAACGGCTTTAGGAAGAAAGAAGAAACAAGACAAGGAATGGCTCTCAACAGACACTTGGAAACTAATAGAGGAGAGGAGAAAGGTGAAAGAAAAAATAATTCAATGCAAAGATGGACAAGAGAAAGAGACGCTGAACTCAACTTACACAGCACTGGACAAAGAAGTGAAGAAGAGTGCCAGGAAGGACAAAAGACAATTCTACGACAACCTGGCTACTGAAGCTGAGAAGGCAGCAGGCAAAAGGGACCTGAGGACACTATATCAGATAACCAAGTCTCTATCCGGGAAGAGATCAACACAAGTGAAACCTATAAAAGACAACCAAGGGAACCCAATTACCAAAGAAGAAAGACAGATTAAACAATGGGCGGACCACTTCAAAGGACTCTTGAACCGACCACCACCTACAACCCGTCCATAAATACCAACAACAGCACGTACACAACTGCAAGTTGACACCAATCCTCCAACGAAAGCTGAAGTCATGAATGCAATCAAGCTTCTGAAAGCTGGAAAAGCAGCTGGACCAGATGGAATACCCCCTGAAGCACTGAAAGCGGACCCAGAAACGACAACAGATATGCTGACTCCATTATTGCAAAAGATCTGGAAAGAGGGAAAGGTGCCTACTGACTGGAGGAAAGGTTACCTGGTGAAACTACCAAAGAAGGGCGACTTAGGACTCTGCAAGAACTGGCGAGGAATCATGCTCCTGTCGACGCCAAGTAAAATCCTGAGTCGCATCATCCTGGAGAGAATCAAGGACGCGCTGGATACAGAACTCCGACCAGAACAAGCTGGATTCAGGAAAGGCAAATCATGTTCTGACCAAATTGCAACTCCACGCATTATCATAGAACAAAGCATGGAATGGCAATCAAATCTCTACCTCAACTTTATAGACTTTGAGAAGGCCTTCGACAGCGCAGCGTTGACCGCGAAGTAATTTGGAAACTACTCGAGTACTACGGCGTACCCCAAATATTCATCAACCTTATTCAACAGCTGTACGACAACGACACATGTCAAGTGATTCACAACGGAAAACTCAGCGAGGCGTTTGGAGTAAACACAGGAGTCAGACAAGGGTGCTTATTATCACCTATGATATTCCTAATTGTGGTGGACTGGATTATGCGTCAGACAGTGGGAAACGAGAGGACAGGGATATCCTGGACCGACGTGAAGAATCTAGAAGACCTGGATTTCGCGGATGATTTATGTTTGATGTCACACAAAATCGAAGACTTACAAGCAAAAACCGACAAACTGGTCGAAGAATCAGCAAAGGCAGGACTCCAGGTGAACATAGACAAGACGGAGGTCATGAAAATAACCAACCAACAACAACAACAACAGCAGCAACATCCGGCGCCAATCACCATCAACGGGAGGGATTTGAAAGAGGTTACTTCATTCACTTATCTGGGGAGCATTGTCTCAACCACAGGAGGAACGGATGAGGATGTCAAATCGAGAATCGGGAAGGCGAGAAACACATTCATCAACCTGAAACCAATCTGGAAATCTTCGTCACTCACCATCAACAACAAAATTCGGATTTTCAATACAAATGTGAAGTCAATTTTGCTTTACGGATCAGAAACTTGGCGAGTCACCAAGAATATTTTCAACAGGTTGCAGACCTTTATCAACAACTGTCTTCGCTCCATACTGAAGATTAGGTGGCCGGAAAGAATCACAAACAAGAAGCTATGGGAACAAACGAAACAGGAACCAATCGCTCAACAAATATGTAGGAGAAAGTGGAGATGGATTGGACACTCGCTGAGGAGGCCGTTGAGTGACATCGCGCGTCAAGCCCTCGAGTGGAACCCGAAAGGGAAGCGGCGAGTGGGACGTCAGTGCAAGGGTGACATGGAGGAGATCGTGTGAGGAGGAGATGAAACAGTATGGAATAACATGGACGCAAGTGAAAAGTACAGCACAAGACAGAAGCAAGTGGAGACGTGCAGTTGAAGCCCTATGTTCCACTAGGAACCCAAGGGAACAATAATAATAATAATAGTTAATAGAAATGAATGAACAAAATGGTGATAGAGATCACTGTTAATTTGAACGGTGGCTTCAGAGTCAGTGACACTAATAATAGTAATAGTAATAATAATAATAATGAGAAGAAGAACGTCCGTTAACATGCTGATCGAAGTAGTAGTAACTATGGGAAAATGGTTGTGAATTCATCTATACACATATACAGTAATTAGTTAGTAAAAAATAATAATAATAATTTGGAAAAGATGATATCGTAACTGACACAAATAAATCAAGTAAATCAACAATTAACAACAATAATCAATATGAATGGTAATAATGTGTATATGAATAAACAGTTACTACCTTGTGTGTATTAAACACTAAAGTGTACAAAGCGGGCAGATTTATTGACCAGCCTGCGGGTAATGACAGGTGGAGGTAGGATTATTGGCATCGTTGGAGTTTTGTCGGTTTCTTGCTTGTCCGCCTGAGTCGCTGTTTGGATGGCGTCACTATGTGTGTAAGCAGGCTTGAGTCTGTCCACGGAGACAGTCAGCTTTTCACCTTCTTTGTTCACGGTGAAATATTGTTCCGCGCGATGAAGTACTGGGAATGGGCCTTCGTATGAAGGTTCTAACCGTTTACTGACGTTATTGATGCGTATAAAGACTAACTCACAGGTTTTTAGATGTTCAGTTGCGTCTTCTCTGCGAGGAGACTGTCTCGGAGCTATTGGGTGAAGTTATAGTATTCGTCGAGTCAGTTGATTAAAAAACGCAGAAATATTCATATCTTGGGAGTCGTAGGAGGCTACTAACTGTCCTGGCAGTGTTAAAGTAGTGCCGTATACTAGTTGTGCCGGTGTACAACCGAAATGCCCTTTAATAGTTGACCGGATACTGAGCAAAATCAAAGATAATTTATCACTTCAGTTGGGTGAATCACATTGTGCCATCAAGGAGCTTTTATAACTGCCTGTGGAATCTTCCCACCAGGTCATTCGCTGCTGGAAGGTGTGCAGTGGTGAAGGTATTTTGCACTTCCAGAAGTCAGAAGAACTCTCGAAATAATGTCGACTGGAGGTGAGCTCCTCTATCCAATGTTACTGTAGAAAGGACACCATAATTTGAGACCTAGCGATCCAGAAATACTGAGGAAACATTTTCAGCTGACACATCATTGGGTGGGCAAGCGATAATCTACTTAGTAAATCTGTCTCTCGCCGTGAGAATGTGCGTGTACCCTATAGATGGTGGCAACCGGCCGACTATATCTATGTTTAAATGTTGGAATCGTCTATCTGGAAGGTCAAACTGCTAAGGTATGGTGACCGTATGTCTATGAACTCCCGAGTGTTGGCACTGTAGACATTCGCGTGCCCATTGTCGAATGCCCGAATTCATCTTTGGTCACACGAAATACTCACTTATATATATATCAGCATATGTCCACCAAACATAAGGCGTCCAGGGATTTCATTCTAAGTAACACAATGTACCGAAAATAAATCATCACTACAACAAATGAAATCTACTCAATGTTGACTAGAACATAATCGCGCATGAAATGCTCACAACTGATTGGTGTTTCATCGTTTCATTTGAAAATTACAGCAGGTAATTGGAACTCAACTTCATTGAGTGGGAATATGTTCAGTGAGGTGAGTGTGTGAATGTATATTACAATCAGTGTGAAATTTTAACTTGGCCTTATAAGATCCAATAAACGGAGTGAAATGAGTACTTTATCAGTACTCATTCAAAGGTGGTGGGTGAAGAGAGTTCCCATAGTCTTCACAGACTTAAACAATGATCATCACAATGTAATGGATCACATTGAAACGTATGTTCAGGTCACTTAAGTGTTCTATGGGAACAGTGAGAAAGAAATCTGACAGGATCTGATCCAGTTTAAGTTGAGATTGTTGGAGAATATATATATACATATGTATATATTGTAATCTGTGAATTTTCACTGACCAATTTCCATTTGTCTTGGCTGCGAGTTCACCAAGAACGACTGCCCTGTCGTCAATGAATGTTTGGTGTCTACTAAGTGGGCTAAGACCACAGTATTTATACCCTCGGTTGCCGCTTCATTCAACCATACAGGTACTCTTTCACTGATGCGCGTACCCACATCACTCTGAGCATGTAACTTGCTCTGTTGAAGCAGTTGACCTCATAGATACACACTGATGAGACTTTGAATATGTCAAGAAGTGCAGTTTGTGCAGAATATGATGGTGCCATCATTGTTTGTGTCATCGGCTTCTCATCAGCTGCCTATAGGCAATAGTAATTCTTAAGTTTATAAAAAGAACAATTTAGACACTCAAATGTTAGGTGATTTCAGCTGACAAGAGACTCCAAGCTTAATGAAAAGTACTCAGAAATGGCACTTGTATGGTTTATATCCAAAAAGGTGAAGTATGAAGAAGAAATGAAGGCTTCGATAGACTGACTAAGGAGTTGTATGATAAAGCCAAATGGTGAATCGGAAGACAAGTAACTTACATGTTGAGTGCATATGTGGTGATTCCGGTGTAAATCGATGCAAGAAGAGATATTAACATAGATGATACATGGTATGGGGAGACGTGGAAACCAACGAACATAAAATCACTCGTCCACCTCAGCTTCAAATCTACTCCATCTTATGTCTTTCAACGTTACAGATTCACCCATGTGGTGACATCAGTTAGCGAAGCATTGAAAAGCATCAAGGAGTACTGGACAGTCGTTCGCTCCTAGTTTGCGACCCGAACGAGTGACGAATTTTCCGTTAACGTGGTGAGCTCGTTATCCATTCGGTCAATTAGTTCGAACTCAGGTTGTTGCCTAGTACCGCAGAGTCTCAGACGAGGAGGAGGCAGTCACCTGGTATTGCCTGCTGATTTCCAATAGCTCTCTAACGAACACTAGGTGGTGAGAGGACCTGTAACCAACCAAACCCCGCTAAACTAACACTCAATAACACATTTTATCAGCAAAACAATTCAAAATTTATGAAACTGGCAGACACACACACACTCACTTATTTGTATTAAAATTCAAATGAAATAAGCAGAGAGAAAAGTATTTTCGCCAATATTTCTGTGAAAGAGAGAGTTACTGAGTTAAGAGTTAAATAATCGCGAACACATGGTGAACAGGACTTCAATTTATTGTAGATATGTTCGTCCAGTGTGCTGATCCATTGCTGGTAGACCATGTTTATCTGAAAAATTACAACGATCGCACATCAATTAGATGAATTAACACACATAAGTTCCCTAGTCGTGGCAACGAATGAATACGAGGATCAACATTGACTGACTGACTGACCAACTGACTAACCATCTAATTCAACCATGATATAAGTATAAAACTTGGGCACTGTGGTAGAGTATAATTCCATAATGGATAAGAATTTATTTTTAAATCACACAGTGTAGTACAGTTATATTAACTGATGACGTTTCGAGCACAAACTATTGCTCATAATCATATCAACTTGATATGATTATGAGCAATAGTTTGTGCTCGAAACGTCATCAGTTAATATAACTGTACTACACTGTGTGATTTAAAAATAAATTCTTATCCATTATGGAATTATAATTCAACCATGGTATTCATGCCATCCAATCCCCAAGATGTTGTCACGATGCTGAATGAAGACATACCTCCGTTGCTTGAATGATGTCACTTACAATCAGTGCGAAATTCGACAACATTGCCTCCCGTGAACGGTGAGTGTCCGACGGCCATAATTTTCCCTTTCTAGAAGTGCACAACAACTCACCGGAGTACGAATTAAGAGTTACGAGTTTCATACGACTTCCTCAATGCCACATTTGCATCATTACTTCAAATGAACCGCATCAGCCAGCCGTAGGTTGTTCTTCATCTGTGTGAGAGGTAATCTCACTCATCTGACCACCTCCATGTGCATATATCACAGTTCCCCTAATCTTATTCAGCAAAGAATGCAGTGCTCTCGAAGAGAATGCCTTCTACACGGAGAGCAGAGTGAAGCAGTGCACATTGTAGCATAACTTTACAATGGGGAAAGGATGTGTTTGCGAGGCTCATTATTCTAGAACACTTGATCGAATTCTGACACTCTTTGAACTTCTATCGTGACTTTAAAATCATCCACAGTATTCATGCTAAATGCCTCCATTCATGAATTGAAACCAGACGTTGTTGTATCAAAAAGAAGTCTGTTCATTCTTTGTTTCTACCTTGAGTGTAGAGAGATGAAACTCTGTTTTCATTTTCGGTGGTAATGTCTACTTAGCTGGATACCTAGATACCTAGCTAGCTTGTTGGAGAGCGCCCGCTACAGTTTGCTGAATGACGTGGACGCTTGATTGAGTTCTTCCGGTCGAACCAATCGACTTCAAAAGTGATCCCTGGCAGATAACGTTGAATGATGTAGGCTGTAGGCCTGAATTTTATGTCAAAATGTTTTCAACAGACGAATGAATTTCTTGGTATGTAGAAACAATGTCTGTGTACAGATAGATACAATTGCCATTCTCATGTCATTCAGGATGTCAATGTATTGTGGGAGTTGATAAGGCAAACATGGTGAGGGAGTTGGTCAGATGCCACCCACACGGTGCAACCAAACATGTGTGTTGTTCAGAAAACACTCAAGATCAAGTTGAAGTTTAGACCTCACTCCATTCAAAACGCTGTCGAGTAAATGATAACTGAAACACTTCATTGTCTTTCCAAAACATATCCGCTCAGTGCATTCACTGCACCTTTATGCAGAATATTTCATTCTGTTATCAGGTGATTGATATGCAGCAGATGTCATTAAATGTTCACTAATCAATTGCGCGATGGATAAATGAATGAATGAATGGATGAATACATTTCACCATGAAGACAAATTACATAGAAGGAACGTACTTTTTTGGTGTTTAAGCCTCCTCAGTCACTGAGTCTATTAAGACTTTGACTCTTTCCTTTGGACAAAGTACTAAAGAGTACAAAACTGTTATGATTTCAGACTGACTTACATTTTAAATAATGAAGTCGCTTATACTCCACGTCGACTACTGTTTCGGCAAGTGCATCTGGTAGGAGATGAAAACAAATTTCCGTGAATTGGAATGTAGTATGAAAGGCAGTGAGATACGAAATGCACAGAATGTTTGACGCTGAGACTGCAGTGAGACATGATGTTTCATATGATGGCTAGCCATCACCAGTTCAGCTAATGAATAATTTGAAGTAATATGAAGGCAAGCCAATTCCTAGTCTCAAATACTCAAAAGCACCTAGATTACATGCAGATATCCAAAGTTTCAATCAAATTTGCATCAAATCACCTCAAACATGTCGAAATTTCAAACATACACATCGAAATCTACCAGAAATTAACTGCCTGTGGCTCGCGTAACACAGTCGATTACTGCACGACATTTCAATGTGGATCCAAGTATATACTCATCACAGGAAATAGGTGATTTTAGGTGTCAACTTCTTTTGCATTTCGTCACCAGTTTACTACTTGGTGTGGACACACCGTAGATGGATTTATTGGGAAAGTAACAGAAATATGCAAATTCTTATATATCGAACGTTAAATAATAAGTGAAATGAAAATAAGGTACCTAATTCACTGCGGTACTGCTCTTCGACAAATTTGAAATTCTGTAGTAATGAATCGTATACTGAAAGATTGAAAGAGAAGAGGGTCATTGAATTTGGCTCTGTACATGGTGTGCAGAAAACAAGTGAGTCTTTGCAGTGACATCGATCAGATCAGGGGACACAATTATACTGAACACATGTACTTGAGCCAGCAACACTCCCTATGAATTTACATTGTCACAAATCAATTTCAATGATTGCATGTACAACTAAGAGATATTACGATACATCCAACGAAATCCAATGAATTATTCTCTATTCTGGGAGATTCAGTGTACCAATGCACAGTGCTTATCCAAATGATATCAATGCGTGATGAAAATTGAAACTAATCGAATCTCTACGAAGTAACTCATGGAAACTAATCTGACGCCAACCAGTAACTGGCTCTATACAGTATGAAGTGATGTGTAGTTCTAGTCAGAGGTTTTGACCACTGGGATCCACCACGTCGGGTGTATGGATAAATACACGCCAATGACATTCGTTGGTGGTCAGGCTACAATCACGAGTTATTAGAATCGCGAGTTCATAGAGTGGTCGCTGGACCGGGTACCAGTCATTGAATTATCTGCCACCACGAGTTGTAACCAGTAGTTCTTGGATTCAAATCGTGGTCAGTGAGTGCCTGTTCAATTACTGCTCATCAAAACTATTTGATCAGGCTGAATGGAGATTCAAAGACAAGACGAAACAGATGTCCAGTACTCTCTGATCTTCAATGCTCGTGAAATAGACACTACTACACGAGAAGATATGGGAATAGTAGACGGAATATTTTATCATGAAAAAACACCTGATATTTGAACATTGTTAGCAACATTAAATCTCGGCTAGCTCACGGGGGAGAACATGCTTCTGACTGGTTGGCGATTGACCCTAGGCTAAATAAGTCTCGCAATGAGGTTATTTCATGTCTCCAACGTGACGGAAATCCAGATTTGAGGAATAAACACTTCTATCTCTGCTGCAGCCATTCACCGAACATGTCGATTTCAGTGTTGGCCACTTCCTGTCAATCTGCCTCACGCCACCACATCATTCCATGATCAGACTTGAAACAAATGAGAATCCTGCAAACCAACTCATAGGGAATGCATATTGCACGCATCAAGTGATAAGACAATTCCGAGAGTAATGAATGAACTATCACGATAAACACTTGATGGGACATGCACAATATTATCGTGCTATCATTCTTCTGCTGTCGAATGATGTGCGAATTGTAATGTCTCGCAATCTGAAGTATGCATTCGAATGCTCACTAATTATGATAATCCTTCAAACAGGTTGAAGTGAGCATATGCCGCTTACGTGTCTCCTTCTTATTCAACATGAGTTCCTTGAATGCTTCATTTATTGCATAAAGCCTGTTTTCAGCAGCCCCTGAAAAATTACACAGTAAATCGTGATCATTGAATCTTAGAGGTCAATAGGAGTAAGCGAAGATTAAAATATATTTTGAACAGAAAAAAATGGTCAGTTCATTATTCATCTCAGTCGTTTTCGCTGTTTTCCAGACCCCCAAGTGTTAGTTCACACACACTCAAATTCCAATGCAGTTCATCGGATCGTGATTAGATGATTGGAGGTAATCGGCAGGAAGCCGTGGACATATGTTTCGTAATTTCTAAACTCACTTCATTGTGTGTGGTCGATCAAGTAGCGTGCTTGCTAGGAATACAAGTAACCACTGTACAGCATCGTCGGCTGACAAGTATTCCTTGTGATCACCGCTTCTGTTGCTGGATAGGATGCCTCTGTCAATTCATCCATCACTTTGAGGAATTTCATATGATGAAAGCACGAAATCTGAGTACAGAGCATCTTCCCGATTACCCGCAATCACCTTACATTCACCCAGTGTGCTTCATGCTGGAATCAAGCTGTAAATCAAAAAATGATAAAATTCAGTCTGCACCAACCTGCGGACTAGACACATCACATCGGCTACTTTTTAGTGATCAATCGAGTTATTGTTTTGTGTCATTCACGCTTTTCACACTGGTAACACTGACTGACGCAAAGTGATGATTCGTCATGTCAGACTGCATTGTCACATCCTGAATGCCTCGTGCTCTGCGTCGTTCCGTTGCAAGTAGTACCCTCCTTCGTAACAGGGAAGATCATCAGTTGTTCTGCAGCAAATATGCAGCCAGCCTGATAAGTCGCTTATTTGGAGGTTACCTGAGGTTAAGTAAACTCTGATGCTGTGCATCATGAACTGGTCACCAAGTCTGTCGAATTTGTGATTGTCTCTAGCCAGAAGTAAACTTGCATTTGGATACATTCATCGACACTAATTAGGAATAGTATCCACGTGGACTACAAGATATTTTTTGTTGAGCGAGTTCTGCATCATGTTATAACAGAACGTTTGCCACATAACGTACCATATCACTTCAGAATATATGTACATGAGTATACATAAATAGATAAGTGCAACTGCAAACTTACGTTTCAGTATAACAGTTTGTCCCACCAATCTCCAGATATCCGCTTTCCCTATTCTAGTGACTTTAGGGAGAGAAAAACGCCAGCGTTATTGATCAGATAACTTAATGAGTGTTGGCCAGCCAACTAAACAGGTTTGTAAAGAACAGTACAAGCTGGAGATGTGCTGTTGAAGCCCTATCTTCCACTCAGAATCCATTAGGACAGTTATAATAATAATGATAACAATCATAATGGGCTATTGGGCTGCACTTCTTTATCAGAATATACTGGATATTCACATAGTTTCGGATTTATGTCGTGTCATTCACTCATGTTCAGTGCTTATTGCAGTTGAGGTGAATCCAAAATATGCAAATTATGCAAATAATGTGGCATACCACTTGTCAACTGATGTAAATCACAATCATCAGCATGTTTGCAAAACTTTGATGAGTGGTGTCACTTTCACCTGCCTCGACTTTACTGAAGAACAAGATTTCCCACACATCAAGGGAAGAAGTGACATATTATCTAGGCTCGCATGCATTCTGGCAATCAGTGTATTGAATGGTGGAATGTTCTTTTGACGTACCCAGTATCGTGTGGACACCTCAATTCATAGAAACATGAATTCAAGGCATCAGCTTGCCATTAATTAATTACTTCGCATGAAAAAATGTTACAAATAGTGAAAATTGAACCTCGAACACTCACCTTCCTTCTTCGAACACGTAGCCGATGATCTAGACAGCTGAGCATCTACAAGAAATTTAAAAGAAGAAACGAAATTCACTTAACGTGCTAGGGACTGTTTAATTTTAGTATAGTTTAATTACGTTCTCATATTCGGGACTGAATAATCCCCATCAGACATTTACCAGTCTGATACATCCAATTAAAATGAAGCGATGCATTTTTCCGTCTGCGTCTCACTCACACTTATTCTCAACACAAATCAGTCTGTAATTCAAGGCAAAGATGGTTTCT
Organism: Trichobilharzia szidati; assembly: GCA_944472155.2. Classification (NCBI taxonomy): domain Eukaryota; kingdom Metazoa; phylum Platyhelminthes; class Trematoda; order Strigeidida; family Schistosomatidae; genus Trichobilharzia; species Trichobilharzia szidati. The sequence goes on from OX235273.1 coordinate 3,836,127, forward strand.
CAAAGCCTGTCATAAAAGCTCATGAAGAAATCCACATGCGATGTGCTTCTCATACACGAAGTTGGAGGGTTATGTGGAGGCACAACAATTAATGACCCACTGACTGACTGACACAAAAAAGTTGACATTATTTAATTTCTGCAGTCATTCGCCTTGTGAGCCTGCAATTAGTCGTATGTGTGCAGTTCACCATGATGCCGTTCACACCGAGTTTCATTCAACACCTGACCGTTCTATCAATTTACAGTAGTGAGAAAGTCTCACTGATACATACTTACTAAAGAAAAATGTATCGACTGCTTTACTCTTTTACCTTCAGTAGCATCCAATCTTGCTCTGGCTTTCCATTTATTTTCAACTGTCTTAATAAGGATTTTAATATCTACAGGAAATAGAAAAGGAAAATGTGTATGCATCGACACGTGTTTGTTTCCTGTAATTCAAACTAGAAAACTGCTAATGAAAGCCACTTATTGTGAGGATGCATTTTAAATAGTCCAATGTTTATGTGTTGCAATGAAATCCAGCATTCGCATTTCATCCTATTAGAGACTGGTCATCTGGATGTACTTGCCTTCTCCAGTGAGTGATTGTGTTTCTCCCTTCCATACGCAACACACACACACCAAGATTCGAACTCAGTGCTCCTCGTTTCGAATGCCAAGGAGGTATCCACTGGAGAATACAATTCCACTTCAATGGCCAGTCACTATCCGCCATGTAATCAAACCAGGTAGAATGGCTGTTCACTTGACATTCATCAATGGACACCTACATAATTTAGCTTATTCGAAGAAATACTAACGATTAGCTCGATCTCATTATTCATCCAGCTCCAGGATACTCTGAACAAATCAGATTTGTAGGCACTAGCGAAGATCCGTCCACATGATGACTGTCTGACAAATAGTGTCTGACCACTTTCACTGGACAATTTGTCTTCTGTTTTGCTGCAAACTCAATTCTATCAGTCCAGTTTGCAATGTGGCCATCATGCTATGTGGCTGAACATCACGGTGTGGATTGCCACCAAATATCCCACAGTAGCTTGACCGCATTTCAAACAATGCAACTTCACGTATGAAATGCTCTTCATCCGTTTCATGCATAGAAACAATGAGTGTGTTTGTGTATTCAATATGATTAAGCACACAAATATACGAGATAACTACCAGTGGATTCGGTATCTTCTAATGAAGATATACTTCCACGTCAGCGGTCACGCCCTGTATAAACGATTTGTGTGCAAATCACATCCATGCCAGTGTCATGAGTATGTCACTCGCATGTGTCATGTTTCCATTGACTGCGATAAGAAAGTATTAAAGTAAATGAAAACTTGGTAATTACCTTCTTCGCGCAGACTAGTAGATTTATTCAGGCGTTTCCCCTCTTCGTACTCATCTACAAGCATTAAAATTGTGCAATCAAGTAGGAGGATACCAGTTGACATAATTAGTGGCAGATAAACGATGATGTTCACTTCATGATAAAATCCTGACAATGTTCCTACTACTCAACAATAACACTATTTGTGAACAATATTTCAAATGAGATTCTCATCCAGGTGTTTACTGAGTGGATCTACTGGTTCTCCATGAACGGTAGATGGATGCCTAATAGGGGAATGGAAAGAGAAGAATTTGAAGATGCGTCTTTGTATTTGAGTGTTCGTCTCTATTAGTGACATTGTAAGCGGAAGTGCGATTCGCTATGCTCCGTCAGTGGAAAGGTCTCATACGATCAACCAGTGGACTGTTGCGAAGAATGAGAAGAAGAAGGAGACGGAAACCTCGTTTGTGTAAACCACACGTTAAACTATCTCAGTATACACAAGTAGCAAATAACTCACTTGCATATCGTCTCTTAGTGTCTTCGTCAGTCACCTCGTTCGCCTGGAATACAGGTGAAGCTGCAAACAAAGTTGAAAATTATCATGAATCTCATGTATGTGAATGAGGAATCAATTGTAATGTCTGATTCTTACAATACATAGATGTGATGAGTGATCGGCTTCCCATGAATGTGTGTGTAAAAGTGCATTTCACTTTTCGAGCAATGTTCTTGCTGACTCCGATCGATATTATACCAGTAGAGTTTCTACTGACACTGAAGGCATCATCGATAGTGCTGTTCACTGAACGAACACAATGACATCATCATTTCTATGTATGCTCACTGAGTGAAAAACGATTGTGCAGCGATCACCGGAATGATTTTTACAGACATCAGTGAACTAGTGAGAGTGATGACAATGTGGAATGCAGCATAATGCAACGTAAGTTGCCAGTAATGCATGTTTCTATTAAGTTCCGTGGATGTGGCTAACCACTGGCTGCAGTCAACTCTTACCAATAAAATCTCGATTTAAATCTCTTTCCATTTATTAAAGGCTAGTCAGTATTTTCGGATAATTAGCCACCATAGAATGGTGTGACACACGGTGCTGTATCTGCTAACAGCTTCTAATTTACTGACCAATTAAATAACTCACTAGGTATATAACTAAGTATCCAAATAACCTTGAAATATGTAACTAACTAACCCTGAAATAATCAGGCAGCTAACTCACTAACTTCGAACTAACTAACTAACTAATTAACTAAGTAAGTAACTTACTAACTGATTTACTAACTGACTAGCCGATTTTTACAATAGGATACACTCGAAAAAGTTTAGATTCACATCGCAACACCCCTCCTCAATCAACCAATTAAGTGGCAAACAAATTGATGCAATAATTTCACTCACATATTAGTTCATTAATCCATTTCAGTCGGTATAAATTATCCAGTCTTTGGCTTTCTAAATTAATAAAACATTTGTGTAGAAAATAACAAGTGAGAGATGCAATTACTGGATTCAAATTAGACACTCGATAAATCACATTTGAAAGATGTGAACTCCTCCTCTCTGTAATTGTGTTTCATCTTACAACACATATGAATTATCAAAGAGAGTTTGAATACTCATCAACAAGGCGAGAAAGACACAAGCACACACACACACACACAACGTGGACGCTACAAACACTATGATCTATATCGAAGGAGGAGACATACTTTTCTCAAGGCGGTGGGAAGCAAATGATGGGAACTAGGAGTAACATATGTCGGAATGATGTAGGTTATTCAGTTATTAAGAGCTAGAATGACTGTGTATTCGTCAGGTAATTGGACTAATGCACTGGGGAATAGAGTTCAAGATTGTTTGGTAGAAAGAAAGTTTAACCGGAAAGCGTATAACACCATGATAGATTAGAAAACCACAGAAAGTTTATTTTTCTATAACAGTGCAACAAAGGTGCTAGAGTGAATAACATTCAGATGAAATAATTAAGTATTTCCAAACAGGACAGAAGATGACGCGAAGCAGCTAAAATTAAAAGGCTCACTGTCAGGCATTAAACAGACCGATTGCGTGTCATCTGTTCTTCACCGCTCAAATTGTCGACAGTCCAAAGTCAGTCAAAATAATCAACAATCAAAAGAAACCTAAACTGCTACATTTTGCTGAGACAGTCACCATGAAACGATTAGAATCAAATCGATGCATGGAGAAAGAAGGAGAGTGGAGAGACTTACACTGCCTTGATGGTGTAGCATAGTACGCAGCTTCATTATGACATCTTCTATCCTGCTCAGAGAAATGTTAATGTTTCTACTTGTGCAGCTGATTGTCTTGTTGCACTCTCACCACACAAACGTCGTTTCTACTCAAAATCCATGAATTTTGTTGTCAAGAGTATTGGTTTAAATAGTCTATAAATTGTCGGTCTTTCTAATTCCTAGTAACCTTGTAGCTAACACCATTTCTCACTTATGTTACCCTTCGTTACTATCAATTAAACCATGTCATCTTGAAAAATATGATGTTAAATCCTTCCTCACGATTTACATTCCAGTTGTTTTGTTGAGGTTGTAGTCCGTTGAGTCGAATAAAATACGATCTCATATTAATAATACAGTGCCCATTCATCGTTGTTGTCTCGTTCAACTTGAACAATAGGAAGAATTGTACGAAGTATGGAAAACTCCGTGTGATGCGTATAGTTGGAAATGATTCTCATCCACTTCAGGTCATATCGTGAATAACAATGTGTAATTTAATATATCGTATAAAATTTTCCTACACATCAATAATCTCACCTGTTAGCAGCACTCTAACCTGGTATGCATCATTGGGAACAGCCTGATTCCGCAAAATATTAACTACGAAAGGAAGAAATTTGAAAGATTACAACGGTCGGGTGAGTACTGCCGATTATTCTCAAATTACTACAAAACAGGAAGCTATCCCTTACACCCCAGACTTTGGATGATTCTCTCACTGATATCAACCCACGGGCAAACCTGAAACACCTGAACGTGTGTTTGATTGCCGCATATAACAGTTTACCGCTTTTATCACCCCAACCCACAATACTAATCATGGCCTTCCACGGAACAGGCAGTAATCGTGATATTGACTGGAAATATATTTGACGGCAAACATGCACGAATACCAGTGAAATTCAGACAGTATAAATGATATATATCCGATCATTAGAAATGTCACTCTATTCAGTTCTCACATATATCGAATGCCCTCACCTAGGAGATAAATGTCTTCCATGTATGATGTGATGTTTGCATACATCAGTTGCATATTGCTACGCACGCCTACTGAAATATCTACTCACAGATGATCATCTCACTCGTCATGTGGACAAACACACAGAGACATATCATGTGTGCCTCCGATGAAAGAAGAGCGTACTGTTGTACGATGACGCAACAATCAAAAATGAATAACAAATCGTGTTCAAGTGATCCAGTAAAGAATAGAACGAGTTTAAATCAATACAAATTCTCAATGCTTACATTGCACTAGTTGGCTTAAGAAATATGCTGTCTTGTATTCCATCAGTGCTGACTTGAAATCATCTAGAAGACAATTTAATTTATAACAAAAGATATTATTCCTAATAATACAATGGATAAAAGTATAAGGTGTTCAAGAAATGGATGAGGAGGTGAATCCTGTTGAGTGCAACGATAATCATCAGTGAAATTCTTGATTGGCAAAATAAACATGACAACTGTTCAGTCGATTGTGACTCTGTGAGTATGCGTGAGTAGTGCTCTTCCTATCATATGTGCATTCACTTGTAGTGATTGGATGTGACTGCGACTAAGTATTCGATATACAAAAAATCTCAGTGCTTTATTGTGAGTGCATTTCATATAAATCAGAATGTACTCGTATTAAATCACCCACCTTGTGCATTCGAAGTAGAACGATGGGTATCTGGAAAATGAAACAAATTGATGCACAATTCAGGGTGGTGTGTAGTAAGAACCTGATGACTAGTATAGCGAGTAGGAATGTGCATAGATGTGTAACAGAAACGCCTATTTAGTGGGTAGAACAACAAGGTGATTTCAGGGGAATCTCTTGTTAGTCAACGATTTGCATGTGAGAAGCTATAAATGACATCGGAGACGAAATGTGGTATGGAAGGAATACCTACAGAAAGATTCACATGAGGCTAAAATAAAGAGAATCTCTACTAGATCAGCTCCAAGTGGATAATTGTCTGAACGGATCCGATGGAAAAGAAGCTAGACCACGATACACACATCGACGTCTTTTCATTATCTCAGCTTACACCAAAACAGACTGATGTTCGGACTATGTGAAGGAGATTAGACCTGTCAAAAGCCATCTAGCTTCCTGCTGAAAGCAAGATTCTCAGGTGTAGCTGCTGAATTCAGCCAATGCTAAAGTAAGGAAGTTGTACCAGTCTGAGAAGTATATTGACAGTGCCTCAAGAGTCTAGTGCCAACGAACACATAATGGCAATCGTTTTGATACCTATATAATATAGTTGTTTCGAACCCCTGTGTTCCCTCCCTCGTCTGCCTTTGTGTGCTGCAGGCAATGTGGCAACTTCAATTGTTATGCAGAAACTTAAACAGTGAGTCAGTGAGCACGTTTATGAAGTCCATGCACTGTAGGCTAATACTATCGCTACTATTAGGCATGTTGTTTATAGTCATGCAATGGATAAATTTCTATATATCTGCTCAAAACTATGCCATGAATGATGTGTGTGTGTGAGTGGAAGGGGATTTATAAATTGCAAGTACGTCAATGACATTTACTCACTAAATTATGAATGCCATCCAACGAGATAAGTGTCTCTAAATTCATCACGATTTCATATCAAAATCCTCCCTTGTCTTAACACTTTACACGAAATCCACCTTCACGTCATTCGGAGGTGAAATCACATCGATGTCTATCGACTCACGGCAAACAGACTTCGTGAATTCGTCTCACATTCTGTATTTAAAATCAAATCAAACCAATTTCCAAAGAAACATATAGCCACAAAAGTAACAATCCCATTCATCAACTTACCAGAACAGCCCAACAAACAGTACAGTAGCAATAAAGTGACGGAGACTAAGTGTCTCATCCTCACTCAGTGCACCAACTTAATGACTGATTAATGTTTGAGCATCCGCCGTATTTATACAGTATAGTGTGCGTGTGTGTGAGTGGGAATGATGGTGTGATTTCAGTTGACCTGAAGTCCACTTCAGAGATTTGAATAAGCACTGTGCATTTTCACGTCTCAAGCACACTCTCTCTGATGGGAGCACTTTTCTCAGGATTCAGTTGAAACATTTCAATTAGTTTTAAGAGTTTAGATAAAGTTTATTGTTTATCACTTTAAGTGTAGTTGCCAGGTATACGTGAGATTTTCTATAGGTAAGGCGATGAACACCGGTTTTTGCTCAGCAAAGAAATACTGTTTTTTCAACGATTTTATTTTCCAGCTAACTGTACAATCGTACTATTATTACAGAAAGAGAAAGCATTAAGTGGATGCACTAGAAATTTCTCAGTCAACACTGCACACATGATGATGAGAATAAAGATAATTGAAACGATGTACTAAGGGCGAGGTAGAGTTGAAGTGGATGAATTACAAAACTCTCACAGATTATTCAATATGTGAACTGGTGTAAAGATTTGAAAATTTCAGGTCAAGCGTTGTTAAGAAAAATAAGCAGTAAGATAATGATAACAATAAAGAAAGATAGTGAAGGTGAATTGAAGTAGAATGAATTGAGGTGGTAAAATAAAAACAGAATTAAAAGAACATTATTATGACCAAGATGAATAAAAGGGGTTCAACAAAACGTTTCTCAATACATAATTTAGGCTTTTGTCCATGTATAGCTAGAGCTTCAGCTATGCATAAGTGAAGAAAATGTAAAGAAAATTTTCTTTTCGACTAAGTCATCAACCAGACTGGACACACGTGTGTTTACAGCAAATGGTTGAGAATGTTCCAGCTTCACTTCTGGTTGAGGGTTGAATAAACATGGTTACAAGTAGGGATTCGAGTGCAATAATAACAAAATAGACAGAAAGTTCGGATAAGAAACGTAACTGGATAGTCATCCCAATTGAGTGAAATTACTGTTTTCGATGACCATGTTAAAGACGAAGGTTGGACGCGTTTATATTGGATACAAAGCATGGGCTTAGAATTCAATATCGCAAGTGCATTAGCTATGCTCAGATCCCTTTATCTCACTGCCTTTGATGGGTTTAATCAGATCTTGAATTTGACTCTGAACAACATTTCAAATGGAGGTGTGTTCATTCAATGTTCTGTAAGCGAGCTACATAAACACACCATTGAATTCTACCACATTCATTTGTTTGCTATGAGTGCGCGATTCGCTAAGCGTAACTCTAAAAGGAAGACATTTGAAAGATTACACCAGTGGGTTGAGTGCTACAGATCACTCTCGACCTAGTACGAAACAGCAGGCTATCCCATACACGCACACTCTGATGAGAGCACTTAAGTGAAGTGTTTTCTCAAGATTCAATTGAAACATCTCAATTAGTTTTCAGGGTTCAAATAAATGTGATTGCCTATCGTTTTAAGTGTGGTTGCCATAGAAGATTCATTGAGGAAACAGAAATCAGGGTGTACCTGCAATTTTACACACACATAAAGTGATGAGTCTACGAATAGGAAGGAGTAAAACTGTGAACAGTGAAGTCACAGAAAATCCGATTGATACAGAAGATTCAGCAGGGCATCTTGAATTGCTTCAACATAATAGAGATAGAAAACTTATCTCAACACACCCACTGGTTTTCATTCAATCTCGATTTTCCCGTTGGTTGATTCCACCGCCGTGTTTGGCCTGTGTTGACATGCCGGCTGCTAGCACTGGCACGTCGACAATATCTGAGGATTCAGTTGAATTAGTTTGATAAATGTTGTCTAGCAGTGGAATCCACCAGTAGGATGCTCATTCCATTTGATTTGGAACTCGTCAGCTAGGTGATGTATCTGCACTACCCAGTGAGTGAGTGAGTGAGTGATGTTTTTCTCAATGTGACTCGAAACGAGTGCACGTCGTTTCAACTGCAATGCGTGATCCAATCGCAGAAGTGTCCGTACTAGTAGCTGACACGTCAGCAGAGGCTGAATAACCCTGTTCAATCAGTCAAGCAGAAAATCGATATTGAATTGGAAATAAAAACATGCCGATAGTCGTTGCAGAGAAGGAGGAGGCTGTGGTTGTCCGAGCGGTCTTGTGGTACAAGTTGTGTTTGGCGTTTGAAACTATGGCTAGTAGACTAGAGTCTTGGTGTGAAGACCATCAGTCACTGTGGAATGCAGGTACATCAATTAGCTGACGAATTGCAGACAGGGTGAGGTGCACATCCTGGAGGATTCCACTGCTAGTCACCATCCATCTCATTGCCTCAGGCATGTTGAAGATCGCAGTTCCAAACTGCTGAAAATTGAATGACATGTTAAGAGAAGAGGGGAATTTCCATAATCCCCTCTCCTTCTCTTTGCCAACTAAGATTTAGAGCCTCGCTTGATCATGTGCTATCCTTGCACATTCCTTTCTCGAAAAGCCTTCGATAACGTGACACATAAACACAACAACTCGCTATATTTTACGAACTTGACTAACTGAATGCTGTCTACAAACATCTGTGATTTTCGACACCCAAGTTAAGCATCCTGTAGATGATAGTCTTAAGAATGCTGACAGCATGTGAGACATTTCTCTTTTCGCTTGATTTAACAGTCAATATTCGATTAGATGTTTGCGTTAATCTGCAATCGGATTTTAACATATTACTGCTTAATTCTACTGTTTTCTTAGGTTCCGAATAGAGAATAGGGTTTCAACAGCACATCCCCGCTCCACCTCCTTGTCTGCAATCCTCTTTATCTGCCTTCACCATCATCCATATGCTAACATCTCCTCCTCACACGATCTCCGTCATGTCACACTCAGATATATACCCAATTCGTCACTTCACATTCGGGTAGCGATCAATGGGCTGACAAGTGATGACATTCGATTGTCTCCTCAGATAAAAAGAAGTAAGGAGATATGGCATAGAAATGTTTCAAATCGATGTGAAGAGATGGGACTGAGACTTCAAGTTGTTCAATGGAGAGCCAAAAATCTACCCTAGTCACCTGGATGACAATTATGAGGATACTGAGACAGAGGCTGGCACGATGTCAACAACAATATATTGATCTCTGATTTAGTGCGTATCAGTATTCCCTAGGATAATCACATCAAGATAACATTTCGATGGGGCAAAGTCGCAGTTAACCAATCCATTTATATTGCAAAACAGTTGACTGACATTCTGGAGACGTTAAGGAAACATTTGTGCAGGTAATCACTTCATGATGCTTTCTAACCTATCGACTGCATACAAGATATTAACGCCAGTGAGGAGAGAATACCATCTCTCGACAATGAATCATTTTCCCCCAATATCCTACTAATGGAAACTGTCTGTTTCACTCCTGCGTGAAGTTATTTTTCTAAACTTCATGATGTCGCCTGATTTTGACAATGACATATCATACACTTCAGGAGGGATTCGCATCTCCAATTCAGAGCGTTGTGAAGGAATAATCGTTTGCGAAATCCCTCATCAACCATATAATCACAATAATGGCTGTTATTTAAATGTCTCAAATAACTTTGATATTGTTACTATCATTATTATTATTATTATGCGTTCCTTTCCTTGACTGAATATCGCCTTTCTGACATCAGTGCATCACATGTTGACTTGATCGTTATGATTCCTTTTCGCTAAACTTCAATCTTCGATCTGAATGCTTCTCTTTATGCTTGTGCGACACGCTTATAATGGGTTGTATCATAGTGTGTGATTTAGAGTGAATGGAGCCCACTCTGATGTTGAACTGTTTGTCTGTCTGTTTCTCTGACTGACTGTCTGTCGGTCGGAAGTGATGTGGTTTGTGATTCGTGTGGAAAGAGCTGCGATCCAATTTGTTCTGTGGGAATATTCTATTTCTTTCCAAGTCAAGACTTACAGTTGAATTTCGGCCGACTAATTTCCGCAACACCACTTGTTTTGTACTAGATAACTAGCTAGTCTGTACAGCTGCCTAACGCCACTGTTGAGGTAATTTTGAGCTTAAATTGCTCTCAGTGTTGAATAAAGGCACACAGATCTGTTGAAGAATGACCGGATTGCTCGAGTGTTGTGTGACAGTGAATCGTTCGTGGAAGCTTTATCAGATATTCATTTGAACACAGGCATTAATTTCATGCGTCCATTTTTCAATGAAAATCTTTTGGTAGTTAGTCTGTTGAGAACAATAACTCCTTAAAAATAGCCCTTCTTCAAATCACAGTGCAACAAACTATGCTTAAAGCGTGTCCTCAGAATCAATTTCACACTCGCTCAAGTGTTCTCAAACACACTGAATAAGAATATGTTCCACACAAGTGAATGAGTGAATGAGCGTTATCTCAAGTGTAATACACACAATGACCTCATCAGGTCTGCTGAGAGTAAAGTGAAATCTACTGTGCTTCTCTTCATCACCTCTCCTCACATATTGATCAGATACTACTTGGTGTTCACGGGTCACAAAATCACTAATCATGGAATAGAGCACGTCACATCGGATATCTACTTCTCCTGAGTGTTTTGATTGAAACAGTGATGAGAAGGCGAGACAATATCTAGTCAGCTTGTGTTCGGCGTCACTGAAGCACTTCAATTGTCAAGTTGGTTATCGATAGTCAAAATGGTGTGTGTGTGTGTGAGTGAGGGAAACACGTGCGTCGGTGGCACGGCGGTTAGGACTCTCGCCGACCATGCACATGGTCCGAGGTTCGATCCTCCGTCGACGCACACCTGATATCTATGGTCGGCCTGCCAAATTTGAGATACAGATATAATATTCTGAAAATTTCATACTTGTATCTAAATACTGTTCCACACAGTATTTAGATAATAATTTTTAAAAAATAAGCCTGTTGCCTTCGTCAAAAATAATCATTAAGTTAGGTTGACTGATTGGCTGAATGCTTGAATTTCCCAGTGCAATTACTTCACCATTCACGTCAGAAATATGATGACAAAAGGAGAAGGAACTACAAGTAATCCTGAAGCAGATGAAACAATGCACTGGAAAAGAGATTCCATATCAATACAGCAATGATCCCGGTTTACCAGATGAAATGCTGATTAATTCTGTTCATAATAGAGAGATATCCTGCTGATTGTGTTCAGCAGTTACTCAAGACTATTGTCAGTGTGTGCATATGAATGACTGAGAGGAGAATGCGTATTGTCGAGTGCTTTGGTACACAGTTGTGATGGGTGAAGCAGCATGAATGAGAGTGGAGAGGGTGGACGACACTAAGGATATCTGTTTCATTTTGCATAAGGTGGCAGTCAACCTCGGACTTTCGTGTGCAGTTCACTGCATGTCGGCTTTACGTGAATAGGTGTTTACTGAGTTCCGTCTTGTTCACGCCTTGTTAGCTGAAAGTGCAGAAAAGATATTTTTGAGTCAGAATCACACGATCGAGCGACGAATGCAGTTGTGCTAGAGACGCTACTGAGAGATTGAGCATGTTGGCGTGTAGTGTTGTGGGTCTGTCAAGCGATAAAGAGACCTGGTGAAAATTGGTTGGAATGTTGGTATTGGAGTTCGACAGCCTGATAGATAGACAGCAGGCAAGCGGCTAGAACGGTGATGGAGATCCACCGGTAGTAGCCGTGGAGCTAATGAATCTACTTCGTCAGGCGACTCCTACACTCGATTGTGTGTCGCAGACGCAGTTGTCGGCTTCCCGATTTATCGAAGATGTTCCAGAAAACACTGTCCAGCAATTACAGCTTCTTAACGCTGCATTACATATGGACATAGTTAAGCTAGCGAAGGTGACAAGACAGATACTGAACACAAGCATGGCTGCAGTGGAGCCGACGAAATCGAACGAATGGGAAGGGAAAATCGAAGACATGCAGCGTGAATTGACGGCGCTATGAATATGTGCCAGGAGAAACCCATGTTTCGAGTGTTGCAAACCAGGACACTGGAGGAGTTATTGCCAACTCCCCGTCTTGTCAGTAACACACGCCACATCTACACTAATATATCAATCAATACGGCCTTCTTAGAAGCAGTAAAACCAGATCCTACTGCTGGTCCCAAACTTACTCACAGGAGACAGCTACTAATGGAGGAAATTATTTTTGCAATTCAATTATGCTGTCTCACATCTACTATCCTTAAATTCCAGAGAAAAATACATAAACAAAGAGAAGGTGTAGCATTGGGATGGATCACGAATATCACCAATCGTAGCAGATCTGTTCATGAATGGATAGCTGGGAAAATATTGTTCTCAATCCATTTAATCTTACTCCAAAATATGGTGGAGATATGTGGATGACGCTTCCACACACACACAGTGATGGAAAACGAACATATCTCTAGCTTCTTCACAAATAAACATGAAGTCAATAGTGAAGGGAATGCAATTCACATTGGAATCAGAAAATGAATAAACCAGGAGAATTGGCTAAGTCATCATGTAAAATCGAACACAAAGAAGAAGCCAAATAGCATAGAAACTCTTATAAGAAGCCAACGCATTCTAGTAGACACATAGATATCACTGCATCGCATCCATTGCATATCAGTGATTACAATTTCTCTAGTAATTTGAAGTTTCAAGAGCACTCAGATCTTTTATCACGAGGTGAATCTCTGGCTCCGAGGAAGTGGCTGCGAAAACACGAGACGAGATTATCAAATTCAATTGGCGTACACCGATATAAACTCCTAATTTACAATGGACTAAACACATTTGCAGTGAGAATATTCCAAGTAAACTACTGCTTCAGATATCAGTCATTCATTGCCATGGGAACTCGACATCTTTATTCTCTGAAACATAACTCTGACTATGTATTTTTGCTGCGATTATAAAGAGAATTTCCTTCCCTGTTTACGTTTTTTGCTTATGACTCAACATGGCAATATTTCGTTCATTGAAGAACAGTGGAGAATATTTACACTAAAACAGTTAGAATGGTGACAGTGTTAAGCACATCTGGGTTGTTTTAACACATTTGAAAGATTTTATGACGTTCTTCTTGTATCTGTCATCTATCTGGAGAGTAAAACCTTCGTACTTCAGTGAGCACATGATTGTAATTTTGGATTCCTATGAATTCGACCAATATTAATGTAGATCATTGGATAACTCTTTCTTCTTCGTTTCGGACTCTTCATTAATGCACTCTCATAACCTTAATACTGGTGAGATCACAACATCACATCATCAAAATCACGTACTAGTATTCTTTGAACTTTAACTGAGAAACGGATTAAATGCTGTAACAATATACATACTACTTATAAACCTGCAAGTAGGTGAATTAGTAATGGTGAATGTTCGTGCATAATTATAATTGTGGTAAGCTCTGAAATTGTTTTTAATTAGCCTTTCAATATCCAGAATTACATTCCAGACTGTTGATAGTTGTTCTCAGTCACCCCTGTTACATGCATTCACCATGATCTGAATGAATATAGATCCTGTTATTAGTCTTTATTTCCATGTGGTCATATCGAATTCCAGAATACAAAAGTTGTCACAATCAATGTTGTGGTTTTTATTCCACAGATGTGCAGCTATAGATGAATTTCTCTTGCTAAAATTACTGCAATCTTGTATTCCTGTGGGGTTTGTTAGTGACATCAGTTGGCTTAAACGTGTTTCGAGCTTTTGCTTTTTGAGGCTTCTTTGAAAGGCAACTAATGTAGCGCTTTTTTGTGTAGCTGGTAGTGCTGCAGTCTTTTTTGTAATCACTCTGGTTTATTTCGTCTTTGATAAATTGTCATAGTTAGAGGATTTTAAATAGCATTCTGAGAAAGATGTTCATTTTTTCAGTAATGTAATAATTCCCATTGTAATAATGAGAAGACAGTATTCAGCGAAGTGACTCGTTTCATTGAAGTTATTATCAAGCTGTACAATCGTGTTTTCATGTTCAGAAATTATAAGCTCCCACCCCCCCCCCACCAACCCCGGAAGAAATTGAAACAAAGGTGCGAATACACAAAATACTAATAGTGGTAGTGTGAGATGCTATCAGAATATTTGTGATCATAATCATAACGAATGAAACATTCACTTATTGAGTCAAATGTAAAAGAATGAAAAATATTTTCTTTGCGACAATTCATTTTCATGAGCTGTACAATCCTAGTTATGTTCAACGAAGAAATCATAAGACCAGTCAATCAGATACTGGTAAAATTTAACCCTCGAAAAACGTGTTACTTAATGTAAGGTGTAACCTAGAAGGGGTGACTACCTGGAAGCTAGAAAAGAGGCAAAACTTGGCACGATCTAATAAGTGTGAGATAATGACGAATCAATAGGATTGTGTAGAGTGGACGGGAACTAGTGGAAAGACGATGAAGTGTCCTTATAAAATCTGAATAAAAACGCAATGTTATTAATAAACAGCAACAGAGTGATAATAAAATATGGATGATGGAAATAATAGTGATAATAAAATAATAATAGTACACTTACATAGTAGAAAAAAACAAAATAACAGTAACAACTTTACTCTGACCACCAAAGGGTGAGTGAATGCATATGGTGCTTTTGAATGCAGTGGTCCGGTTTCAGATACCGAATAACTAATGCTTCACCTGCAGGATATACGTAGATGACGCGTTTATAATCTGTGATGAAAAGGTTGATTTAGATTATCTCCGCCAAACCTTCAACGCGCCAGGCACATCAATAAAAATCACCTCAGAACGTGAACCAAGTATGCCATTTTCATTCCTGGATGTATTGCTCACCAGAAGACAAGGCTACACGATCCAAACATCAATATATCTCACGCCAACACGGATGAGACAGCTCACCAACTTCCAGAGCCCTGTCTCCCTGGTCTGAAAACAAAACCCAGTATGTACGTTATGTTTAATGATTCGAAAATTCTCTTCGGAAGACATGATAGAGAAGAAATTAAATTGATTATGTGAAACGCTACTAGAGAAGGGGCATGAAGGAAAAGCCTGCGTCACCAAAAATCACAACTGTTCCTGAGAAAACTCTCCTCATGAACCTGGAATTCAAAGGTGACCTGGAAGCATACATTCTTAGAAACATCCTTTCTAAATGTCTGAAGAAGATACTCCAAGCAACCACCTTACGCATCACGTCCTCCAGCAGACAATTTATGCAGTCTAACGTTAAGGACAAGATGCCGCTTTTGGCCACCTCACTGTGTAACTACATGTTTATTTGTTCGTGTGGAGCAAAGTACATCGGTCGTACGCAATTTCAATTCCGTAAACGTATTCTGGAATTCTGTCCAGCTTCGATAGCCAGAGGAGAAAAGAAGAATACTAGCAGCTCCATCCTCGAACACCTACCTCGTCAACTCTGGAAATCGAGCACCCCCTCATGAGTGCTTCACAGTGCTACACAGAGTCCCTCAATATCGTAGAAAGTACTTCTAACACGACATTTGTACATAGCTGAATCACTGCCTATTTCGAATCCGAAACCGGACCTCTACATTCGAAAGCACCACACACAATCCCTCACCCTACCGTGGTCCGAGTAACGTTCTCATTATAATTCTGCTTCCTTTTATTATTCAAGTTTACTATTATTATTGTCATTATTATTCTCATCATTCATATTTTATTATCACTACTGGGGTACCTAACCTGTCATATGCTCTGATGGTGTTCTCGTGACTTTTGTTGCCAGATCTGCCAAGGGCGATGGGATAGTACGCGACCTAATGGTTGTGTGCAAGGTTTGAAGAAGACTGTGTGTTATTTGCATACGCCTCGCCCTGATAGTGTCCAATGGGCGTCGGTGGCATAGCGGTTAGGACGGTCGCCGATCATGCACATGGTCCGGGGTTCGATCCCCGGCCACCGATGCACTCCTTTACCTCGTTAAGTCAGAAATAATGCTGGTAAAGAGGAAAGGTTGGGCATGAGGCTAGTAACCCCATCCTGTAAAAATAAACACTGCTACAGAAACTTAAAGACACTAGCTTGAAGCCCTATGTTCCACTGGGAACGTGAAGGAAAAAAACTGTGTTATTAGTAACATTGCTCTTTCGTACAGATTTTATAAAGACACTTTATCGTCTTTCCACTAGTTCTCCTCCACACTATATTGACTAGTGATTTTCTCACACTTATTGCGTCATGCCAACTTCTGCCCACATTTCTGATTTCCAATTATTCATCTCTTCTAGACTACACATAACGTTACGCAACACGTTTTTGGAGGACAAATTTTACCAGTATCTGATTGACTGATCTTATGAATTCTTTTTTTAATATAATCATACTATTAAATATTCCCTTAGTAAAATTCAGAACAACACATTCAAGCGAACAATATTGTTTTCAATTAAATCTAGCAGTTTGACAGCAGCTGCGGAGCCAGCTATATCGGGCGTACAATTAGGCAGTTTCATCATTGTATTTCCGAACATCATCCAGCATGGTTAAACAAGGGACAAACAAGATCTATTCGTAGCTCTATTTTAGCACACCTTGTAGATAGTGAGCATAAAGTTGACGTTAATACTGCATTTAAAATTATTTATCGCATTCCTACTAACCTTAATTTTGCTCTACGAATTCGCCTTCTACATACAGCTGAAGCAATAGGAATCCACCTGAAGAAACCAAACCTGTGTGTGTATTCAGAAGAAATTTGTACAGCCACTTTCCTTACCTTGGTCATCGTTACATGAATGTATAAACCGGATTACTTCGCCCCCTCCCCATGAAATTATAATTGTCCAAATTATTTTATTATTTTTCCTGGCTACTTCATCTTTAATTACATCTTATCCTTGTAAAATTATTTTATTCTTATGAGCACTTCACCCTTTGTTACGCGTTATCCTTGTCCAAATCGTTTTATTTTTTTAAACAATCTGTTACGTAATCAACCTGTGCAAACGCTTATTCCTTAATTACTCTTCATTTTTTCCAAGATTTTGCGTTGTGCAATCCACGTGTTGTAACCATTTCTACCTCTTAATTGTGTGTATTAATTTTCTTCGTTAATTATCACCCTTCGCTCCCTGACATGTTGATACTGACTAATTACTGTTAACAAACATATCAGTACCACTTGATTGGTGAATTGTTGTGTATTGTAATAAAAATGCTATACATATATATTAGATTAGAGCCAGAGTGAGATGAGGATCTAACTGAATAGTAAATATTTCTTCCCTGAATCTTACTGTTTTCTAAACGTATTTATATATATATAAAATTGTACAGGCAGAAGAGGAAATTGTCGAAAAGGATATTTTGTATGATTACATTTCCACAGACAATTTTTTCATCCCGTTCCCTATATCTTATTTAAGGGATTGATTACTTCTATGTTCTAACAATGTTAGGTTTACATTTGAAGGCAATTGTTTCCGCCGAGTTGATGATGTTGCTATGGGAAGTCCGTTAGGGCTCCTTTTAGCAGATATTTATATGTCGCACATTGAGAATTTATCGGAGGATTTAATCGAAAATGTGCCACTTTATAGAAGGTATGTTGATGATATTGTAATCATCAGTGATAAGTCCTGTTCTGCCACCTCAATTTTAAATCGAATGAATGAAGTCCAGAATAGCATATCACTTACATCTGTAGAGGAGGAAGATAACTGTTTATCTTTCATAGACATATTGCTTAGTCGACGGCTTGTTGGGTCAATAAAAAGATCTATTTATAGAAAACCTACCTGGACAGGACAGGACAGAATCTTAATTATCACAGTTTCTGCCCTGTTCAGTACAAAAGAGCCTTAGTAAGGTGCCGCTTCAGTAGAATCCAACGAATATGCACTGAAGACACACTTGATGCGGAAGAAGGAAAGTCGACACAAACTCTGGTTGATAACAATTATCCAGACAAGTTCATCAGGAGATATAAAGTAGTCAGAACACCAAGACCCACTATCCGATTCGCCACTAAGAAAGACGTGTACATCAAGCTACCCTATATGGGGCATCAAAGCAGCTTGATAACTAGACAAAGATTGAATGCTGCTGTCAAAAAGACTTTTTATGCAGCCAATATCATAATAATAGAGAATGTTAAGCCAATATATCTATCTAAGCCCTTCGAACATGAGAAAAATGACGTCACATCCCACTGTATTTACCAGTTTGAATGTACGTGTGGACACACATACATAGGGAGGACTAATCGATCTCTGTAAGTAAGGGCTGGCTTCAGAGCATATTCCTGAATGGCTTCAGAAACAAATGGAATCTTCAGAACCTATTAACGGTGAGAACAGGAAACCTAGCTCCTCTATTGCAAACATATTATAGAGAGAGGACAAAAAATTGACGTTAACAGATCTTTTAAACCTATCTATAAAACGTATTTTGGTCGTATCCTAAAGTTTGTGGAAGCCCTAGCTGGGAATCAGAAAGTTTACACCACCTGTATGCGTTCAAAGCAACAATTCATCATCACATTGAACCTTCCTTGGTAAATTTTGTTTTGATACCATAGCATATGTACTATTAATTCTGCTATTTGGTTTAGTGGACTTCATTATTACTTTGACCTTGAACATGTCCTTTAAACTTGACCTAACTTGTCTATTTTTTCACTTCTTACCTCTTTATTAATTTCATAAATATTCCCATGACAATTCCGTGTGTGATCAGATTGTCCGAAATGTGTTGCGCAAATAGTACGTTACATGATTCAGACAAGTTAGGTCTTCTTATTGCTTTATCTGAAAAGGATTTTTTGATCAGATTTTTTAAAATTTTTAATAAATATACATATATATACATTCAAGCGCTCATTTTGAGTCCTTTCAGAAAGGCTCGTAACCTAAAAGAATACACCGATTAAATACTCATTTAATCAATAATATTAATGAAATTTGTACTTCCTCACTGATTTTTTAAAATCAAAAAAGATTAATAAATAACTTTCAATTATAAAATTTAACTTTCAAAATAATGATTACCGGATAATGAATATTCTTTTCGCTAACCTGCTCTTCATCAGGTTCTACAGTTATATACACATAATAGTCGTGAATGAATAATAATAATAATCTACTTTATTCCAAAAACAGCACTACTTATAATACAGAATGGAATTCTCAGCATTTGTCACAATATTGCATCTGATTTACTCAAAGTGTATATAAAATTAAAAATTAAAACAAAAATTAATCGGAGGAATTTGTCCACATTAACGACATAATTATTAGATATAATAATAATAAATACTAATAACAGTGAGTTTGTTTCAAACGGTATTGTCGATTCAGTTTGGAAACTTTAGCATGTTATGGATAATTGGGTCTAATGTTCTGTTGATATGGTATAGTGAGGTGAAATACAAAGTTAACAGTCATAATACAGCTTAAAATTATGTCCACACTTATGAAAAATAAAATAAACAAAACGAAAAAAATTGAGAGGATTATAAATATAAGAAATACAATAACAATAAAGTATGATGCTTTAAGGTTGAAGGAAATGGTCTATTTAGTGGTGCTAAGAAGGTTAGTTAGTTCATGGCTGACACTATTTTCATCACATAAAGTACGTGCCGCCAAATATGGTATAGTGGAATTTTTATACTTAGACGTACGTGCATAAAGTCTTCCCTAAAGACTTCTTGTTTTACCTGAGGAGACACAAGGTTGGAGTTGCTGGTAGAGTGGGTGCTCAGAGTCTGACAAAATTCCTCTAGCGAATTTGTTGCATGACATCAAGTGCCTATCATTGACAATGTCAACGATATGGCCCAATGGGATACCACTCGTCCTATTGACAGTCTCCAGAGTTCTACGAAGTATGACATAGTCCTTTTTAAGCAATCCATGAAAGAGAGAAAAAGGGTGAAGAGTAAAGAAGAATAGGTAAGATACACGAGTTGACAAACTGTCACAGGAGGAGTGGTTGAGTTATGCCTGAGTGCCTCAACTTCTTAATGTAAAAAGTGAGACGAAATATTCTTTGAGAAATCGCTAAGACATGAGAAGACCAAGATTGGTCAGAAGAGAGAACTAATCCAAGATACTTAACTTCAGACTGGGTTTCTATATCAGTATCATCGATTTTGCAAGGGTCATATGAACCAACGGCTTCATTTAACTTTCGTTTACATCAGAAACTGAAATTAACAGTCTGACATTTGGAAGGATTAAGTTTAGGGCCGTTAGACGAAGACCATTTGCTAATTTCTGATAGAAAGCCAAGTTGAGAGTTAACAGACATTGAAATAGTTAGATCATCGGCATACTTAACAAAGTTGATTTCATCGGAGTGAGGCAACTCATGCAAGAAGAAAGAAAACAGAAAAGGAGAAAGGACAGCGCCTTGAGGGACACCAGCCTCAGTAAGCAATGAAGTGGACGACTTTCCCTGACATACAGTGTATTGCTTTCTTTCTGAGAAATAAGAATGGAGCCATTTGACAACCCAATAGTCAGTTTGAGTTTCAGCAACCTTGTTTAGTAAAATGTCCCTAGGTACTGAGTCGAAAGCAGATGTATAATCTAGAAAGGTGCAGCGAACAAATTTAGCCCCCTTGTCTAAGCTGGAGACAATGTTATGATACAGGACTGCAGCTGCGTGCAAAGTACTTCTACTATGTTTGTAGGCGAATTGTTTGGGATCGTTAAAGGCTTTAAGTGAAGGTTGAAGATTAAGTAAGAGCAACTTTTCCATAGCTTTTAGAAAAGGGGAAGTAATAGCAATGGGTCTGAATTTAAAACATGTCGCAGTAGACGACTTAGGAATAGGTACAATTTTAATGTCCTTCCAAGCGGCTGGCACGACATTTTTGGAAAAAGAATCATTAAATATGTCCATGAGAGGAATTAGTGTTATCAGTGACGTTAATATTGTTTAAATAACATCCAATCAATAATAACCATAATAATATCCATGGATTACAGCTCGACGTCATCAACATAAGAATACACACTGAATATCAGAAAGATTAGGAAATTCACGAATTTATAGTCTCCACTTAAGACCGGCCAGGGCAGTAGTAGTAGTAGTGGCTGGCTAGCTGGACTTGTTTCTTCTGCACACAGAGCACCGGCTGTCTTAGGCGAATCGCGAGAGCGTTTTCTGTTTTCGAAGTGTGCGGCACCTGGATGTTTCTGGTAATTTATTTGGTACCCGGTAAATGAAAAAAAGAGGGATTCTTCAATGCTGGCTGGCTTTGTGGCCACTTTGGACCAGGTGGTCTAATATCGAACTGTTGATGATGGTTTTCACTACACCTTTATTTAACCACACTGGTAGATTTTCCCGAGCAAGTTCTTAGGGCAACGGTCAATATAGCTCACTCAACGCCGAGCGCAGCTGAATTGGTAGGTAAAATCAAAAGTACCTAGTCTGGGTATTTCATCTTTCAATTGAATGAAGAATCATCTTCGGTCGTGTAGAAAATATGACTTGTAGTCTGCCAGCATTAAAAATTCCCTCAAAAATTTTAATGGTCGATTTTAATCAGTTAAAAGTTAAATCATGAACAGACATCACATGGAGGACGATTAGAAAACAAGAGACTACTGGACCATAGTGTAGGTAGCCACAACGCGACTGAAGATCAAATTCAGGTAAGCGATTTCACTGACGACTCTGCCAGTAGGATAGGAGCCACCAGTCAATGTTATTTGCACAACCACTGGACATAAATTTTGACTGCAACTCAAATTAACTTCTTTCTCTAGTCAGTCATTATTATTATTATTGTTCCCTTGGGTTCCTAGTGGAACATAGGGCTTCAACTGCACGTCTCCACTTGCTTCTGTCTTCTGCTGTACTTTTCACCTGCGTCAATGTTAATCCATACTGTTTCAGCTCCTCTTCACACTATCTCCTCCATGTCACCCTTGGACGTCCCACTCGCCGCTTCCCTTCCGCGTTCTACTCAAGGGCCTGAGGTGCGATGTCACCCAGTGACCCCCTCAGCGAGTGTCCAATCCATCTCCACTTTCTCCTGCATATTTGTTGGGCGATTGGTTCTTGTTTTGTTTGTTCTCATAGTTTCTTGTTGGGGATTCTTTCCGACCATTTGATCTTCAGTATAGGACGAAGAGAGTTGTTGATAAAGGTTTGGAACCTGTTGGAAATATTCTTGGTGACCCGCCAAGTTTCTGATCCGTATAGAAGTACTGACTGACTTGACGTTTGTATTGAAAATCCGAATATTGTTGTTGATGCTGAGTGACGAAGATTTCCAGATTGATTTCAGGTTGATGAATGTGTTTCTCGCCTTCCCCATTATCGATTTGACATCCTCGTCCGTTCCTCCTGTGGTTGAGACAATGCTCCCTAGATAAGTGAATGAAGTAACCTCTTTCAAATCCCTCCCGTTGATGGTGATTGGCACTGGATGTTGCTGCTGTTGTTGTTGTTGCTGGTCGGTTGGTTATTTTCATAACCTCCATCTTGTCTATGTTCACCTGGAGTCCTGTCTTCTCTGGCTGCTTCTTCGACCAGTTTGTCGGTTTTCGCTTGTAAGTCTTCGATTTTGTGTGACATCAAATATAAATCATCCACGCGCGAAATCCAGGTCTTCTAGATTCTTCACTTCGGTCCAGGATATTCATGTCCTCTCGTTTCCCACTGTCTGATGCATAATCCAGTCCACCACAATTAGGAATATCATTGGTGATAATAAGCACCCTTGTGTGACTCCTGTGTTTACTCCAAACGCCTCGCTGAGTTTTCCGTTGTGGATGACTTGACATGTGCCGTTGTCGTACAGCTGTTGAATAAGGTTGTTGAATATTTGGGGTACGCCGTAGTACTTGAGTAGTTTTCAAATTACTTCGCGGTCAACGCTGTCGAAGGCCTTCTCAAAGTCCATAAAGTTGAGGTAGAGGTTTGATTGCCATTCCATGCTTTGTTCTGTGATGATGATGCGTAGAGTTGCAATTTGGTCAGAACATGATTTGCCTTTCCTTAAAATCGACGTGGAACGGACAGCTTAATAACTTTTGTAGTTGGGTACCCCTATACGCGAAACAAAACCTGATACGTTCACTCAGCTACAGAGTTGGCAGAATTTGCACCCTGGACACCATAGAAGATGAAATGGACAATCGCAAGAGAATCCTCGTCGAGAATAGTTATGCAGAAAGATTTATTGAAAAATCTATGAATTCTTGACCAAATAAATTACCAGAAACATCCAGGTGCCCCACACTTCGCCTAAAACAGCCAGTGCTCTGTGTGCAGAAGAAACAACTCCAGCCAGCCAGCCACTAAAACTGCCCTGACCGGCCTTCACTGGAGACTATAAATTTGTGAATTTCCTAATCTTTATGATATTCAGTGTGTATTGTTATGTTGATGACGTCGAGGTGTAATCCATGGATATTATTGTTATTGTTATTATTGATTGGATGTTATTTAAACAATATTCACGTCACTGATAACACTAATTCATTCACGACTATTATGTGTATATATAACTGTAGAACCTGATGAAGATCAGGTTTTCGAAACGAATATTCTTTATCCGGTAACCATTCTTTTGAAAATTCAATGTTTCTAATTAAAAATTATTTAATAATTTTTATTTCTTTTTAAAAAAATTAATAATAATAAAGTACAAATTGTATTAATATTATTATTGATTAAATGAGTGTTAAGTGGGTATATTTTCTTTCAATTTACGACGAGCCTTTCCAAAATAATTCAAAATCAGCGCTTTAATCAATCTAGCGCTATTCAATTGTTCAATGTTCAACAGTGTTCAATGATTAAGTTTACATTTAATACACGATTACTGTATATATATGGCATACATATAATACACCTACATGTACTCAAATACACACACCGACTGGTCAGTGAGAATATAAAAAGCAAAACATGTTTTGAAGAAAACATTCTCTTTAGGACAATTATTATTAACCTGAATCAATGGTGTGCTGAATGTACGTGTGTGTGTGTGTGTGTGTTTGTGCTCACGTATGTGTGTCACGGTGGGAGATAGAGAGAGAGAGAGCACGCACGCACGCACGCATGTACGCAAGCACAAATAGCTCCATAAACAACAGATATTATAGATATATATTTTGTGTATACCAGTAGAATACAAGAAGAAATACTGAATAATTGATTTCTTTTGCTCTAAAAGAGTTTTAATATTGATAGAAATAAGAGAAATAGAATATTGATTTATCGTAAAAAAAAAGAAAGTAAAAAAATACACACATCAATAAATACAAACATAAAAAAGGAATGAGAATTAAGGTATGGAATAATCGCATACATATATTATAAAAACTAGAGGTTACAATAAGATTGAAATAGTGAAAAAGGTTTGTAGGTCAGTTGGAGGTTTTTGGGTGTTATTGTGTTGCCTTTTGTCAGAGAGGAATAGGGATTCAGCGGCACGTCTCCATTTCACCCTGATCCCACAACTAATCATAGGCTTTCATCTCTTCCATGTCACATTCGGTGGACTTAAATCCAACTGGTCGATTTCCATTCGGGCTCCAGTGGACTGGCCCGCGATGTCATCCAACAGTCTTCGCAGTAACGTGTGTCCGACCCATCTCTATTTTCTTCGATAGATTCTTGACTGGTTCGTTTCTTTCCAGAGTTTCTTGTTGCTAACTGTTTCTGGCCAGCTGACCAGTATGGAACTAAAGAAAGCAGATGTGTTGATAAGAGTCTTCAGAGGCTTGTTGAAAATGACTTTCATAACACGCCAATTTTCATGGCAAGCCTCGAGAACGGCCCACTCAAATCAACCATCGACAATTTCCAGTTGTACGTTAGATATGTTGACGACATCTTTATCATCTGTGATGACGATCACGATCTCAATCAACTACTGCAAATATTCAACAAATGCCATCCAGCCACAAAGTTCACTTTGGAAACTGAAAACGAATCTAAAATCCCTTTTCTTGACGTTGAGCTTACAAGGAGAGCTGACGGAACTTTAAGAAGGTCAATCCATAGGAAACCGACTTGGAACGGACAATTAACAAGTTTCTACAGCTGGGTACCAATCAGTCGGAAAAGAACCTAATTAAATTCCTTGCCACTCGCGTCAGACGCATCTGCAGCTCCGACACCATGGAAGAAGAACTAAACTTCCTGAGGGAAATCTTCATACAAAATGGCTACCCACCAAGATTTGTAGACAAAAACATCAAACAGAAAAACCAAAAGCAAGAGACACCATCCGTGCCAAAAAAGATACTTTATATGAACCTAGACTTCAAAGGAGACCTACTTAGTGACGTCCTCAGAAGGAGAATTTCCACCTCTTTAGGAAGAACTTTCCCTGCGGCAACACTAAGAATAGTGTTCTCCAGTCGCCCGCTGATCTGCAGAAACCCAAAGGACAAGATTCCGCACATGACCACTTCTATGTGTATATATCAGTTCACCTGTTGCTGTGGAGCCAGGTACATCGGTCGTTCAACGCGTATTCTGTCAAAAAGGGTGAAAGAACATTATCCAGCGTGGCTACAGAAAGGAAATAATGGCCATATAAGGAGTGCAATAATCGAACATCTCGTCAACACTGGTCATTCCATCTCAACGAACGCCTCCTTCAAAGTGATCTACAAAGTGAAGAACAACCTCCCAAAGACAGTATGATTCCGTCTTCTTTGCATCGCAGAAGCCCTAGCCATCCAGTTGGTGGAACCAGAACTATGCATACAAAAGAAAATTATCCAACCACTTCTACTCGCATGGTAACAACTCTGTTGATTTGACCCAACTCTTCTTTTGTTTGTTTGATTTGACCTTACTTCTGTTTGTATGCTTATTTTTCTAACTTAAAACTCTTGTGTAATTCTGTATATTATTTTGTTTCCATGTACACCCTTTGAGTACACCTCATTCATCAAACTGTTCATGCAATTGCGTAACTCTTATTTAACAATCATTTATGACAACTCATCACTTTTGTTGCTATCCTCTTATATCAACATCCAATTCATTTGAACTTACTAATTGTATTTTCGTTTGACAAATTTAATGTATACACACACACAAAATAACCATATATATTTGCGATTGTACAGCTTTGAAAATGAATTCGCCGAAAAGAGACTCTTTGCTGAACTACTTGTCTTTTGTCTAATAAAAAAAGAACTCACTAACTAAATATTGGTATTGAAAATCCGAAATTCCTTCTTTGTAGTGATTGCAGAAGGTTTCCAAACTGATCCCAGAATGATACTTGTCTGCATCGCCTTTACGATTCTGGCTGGTTTTGAAATCCTCATCGAAGCTATCGTCTGTAGTTGAAAAGATTCCGTCTAGATAAGTGGAGAAAGTGACTCTTTCACATTTCTCCTATTGAAAGTGACTGGTGCTTGTTGCCGGTGGCGGTTGGTTGGTTGGTCATCTTCATCACCTCTATCTTCGCTATGTTTACTTAAAGTTTTGATTTTACTGCCTCTTCAGTCACTTTGTTGCACTTCGTCTGTGAGTCTTCGAGTTTGCTCAAAATTGAGCATTAATCGTTTGTGAAATCCAAATCCTTCAGAGTCTTCTCGTCGGTCTAACATATTTCTAAAAAGAAGAGAACACGAAGTTCAGCAAACAGATATCTGTCTTTTCGGCGATTTCATTTTCAATAGCTGGACAATCGCATTTAAATACATAATTTTACATAGATACAATTTGTTTTATTTGATTCCACATAATTACGAAGGCGAATAAAAGGTGACAATTATTTTCAACTAGATATGGTTTGCAGGAGACTTAGAAACAAAATTACACAGGATTAGAATGAATTACAAGTGAGTAAAATATGAGCATGAAAAAGATAGAAATTAATAATTCTCAACTTGAGATGGGAGTTAGGAGGTGCGAATATAAATAACAGGAGCCTTAGAAACGAAAATTACTCAGGATTAGGATATAATTGTAAAATAGCTATTTTAAACGAATTATTTATCTGAGCAGGAAAAGCATGGAAACAAACTTAAAATAACTGTTCGTATAACTGAAAAAATGGGATGAATTGAATGAAGACAGAGAGCGTAAGCATCACACACACAGCGAACGAATAAAGATCAAAAAAGAACGAAAGAAAAAAAGGGAGCTAAGGTAACATACCGAACTAGGTCCATGGTAGTTGTAGAGTTTGGACTAATTTCTTTTGAGCATACAACTCCGGCTTTTCGAAGCATATTGCGAGGGCTTCTGCAGTATACAGAGAAGTCGGAAACATACTGCTTTTGGTAGGTTTTTGTTGACTTTGTAAATTACTTTGAATGAATCAGTTGAGACGTTGTGGGAGGTGTTGATCAAATGTTCAATAATGGCACTTCTGACTGAACCGGTACCTCCTCTTTGCAGCCATGCTGGGTAATGTTCTCTAACACTTTTTGAAAGTATGCGCATACAACGACCTATGTACTTAGCTCCGCACGAGCAGGTGAACTGGTATATGCACATTGAATTGGTCATATGCGAGAGTTTATCCTTCGCATTGTTTCGAAGCATTGGGCGGCTAGAGAACGTCACTCTTAGTGTTACTGCAGGGAAGGTCTTCTTTAAAGAGCTGTATATTCTCCTCTTCAGAATGTCAGCTGCCAAATCTCCCCTGAAATTCAGATCCATATACAGCGTTTTCTTCGGCACTGAATCGCATTCTTCTCTTTTTGGTTTAGGTTTCATGTTCTTGTTCTTGGCAACCATTTTGAGCCAGAATATTTTTGAGGAATAGGAGATCCTCTTCCAAGCAGTCACTGCTGCAGATTTTTCTAATGCGATGGGTTAGGGGGATGATGACAGCTCGTTTTCGGCTCAAAGGTATTCAACTATCGAAATGCGTTAGTTGGCCGTTCCACGTTGGTTTTCTGTGCATGGATCTCTTCAGGGTTCCATCATCTCTTCTTGTTAATTCCACGTCCAGAAATGGAATCTTTGAGTCGTTTTCTAATTCCATTGTGAATTTAATCGAAGGATGAGAATTACTAAATTCTTGTAAGATACAATTGAAGTCGGAGTTATCGTAGCAGACTATAAAGGTATCGTCGATGTACTTTTTTGTACAATAATAATTTGTTTATTGTTGATTTTAAAACTCCACTTTCCAAACTGGCCATAAAGCAGCAGTCTGCTGAAAGCGGGCCAAGAGGAGATCCCATTGCAATTCCGTCTTTCTGTCACCTCGCTTCTCACAGTTTTTCACATTATCCAATTCACCACAATGAGGAATATCCTCGGTGATAATAGTCAGACAGCCTTGTCTTACTGTTGTATTCGCTTCAATGGCTTCGCTGAGTTTTCCGTTGTTCATCACTTGATATGTGGCATTGTCATAGAGCTGTTGAATGAGGTCGATAGAAGCATCAGACGACTGGATGGTTTACTAAATAATATCATCTAAAGGGATAATAATAACCAAAGGCATTTTAATATTATTATTGTTCCCTTGGGTTCCTAGTGGAACATAGGGCTTCATCTGCACGTCTCCACTTGTTTCTGTCTTCTGATGTACTTTTCACCTGAATCCATGTTAGTCCATACTGTTTCAGCTCCTCTTCACACGATCTCCTCCATGTCACCCTTGGACGTCCCACTCGCCGCTTCCCTTTCGGGTTCCACTCGAGCGATGGCCTGATGCGCGATGTCACCCAGCGGCCTCCTCAGCGAGTGTCCAATCCATCTCCACTTTCTCCTGCATATTTGTTGAGCGATTGGTTCTTGTTTTGTTTGTTCCCACAGTTTCTTGTTGGTTCTTGTTCTTTCCGGCCATCTGATCTTCAGTAGTATAGAGCGAAGACAGTTAGTTGTTGATAAAGGTCTGCAACAGGCTGTTGGAAATATTCTTTGTGACCCGCCGCCAAGTTTCTGATCCGTATAGAAGAACTGACTTGACGTTTGTATTGAAAATCCGAGTGACGAAGATTTCCAGATTGGTTTCAGGTTGATGAATGTGTTTCTCGCCTTCCCGATTCTCGATTTGACATCCTCGTCCGTTCCTCCTGTAGTTGAGACAATGCTCCCTCGATAAGTGAATGAAGTAACCTCTTTCAAATCCCTCCCGTTGATGGTGATTGGCGCTGGATGTTGCTGCTGTTGTTGTTGTTGTTGGTTATTTTCATAACCTCCGTCTTGTCTATGTTCACCTGGAGTCCTGTCTTTGCTGCTTCTTCGACCAGTTTGTCAATTTTTGCTTGTAAGTCTTCGATTTTGTGTGACATCAAACATAAATCATCCGTGAAATCCAGGTCTTCTAGGTTCTTCACGTCGGTCCAGGATATCCCTGTCTTCTCGTTTCCCACTGTCTGACGCATAATCTAGTCCACCACAATTAGGAATATCATTGGTGATAATAAGCACCCTTGTCTGACTCCTGTGTTTACTCCAAACGCCTCGCTGAATTTTCCGTTGTGGATGACTTGACATGTGCCGTTGTCGTACAGCTGTTGAATAAGGTTGATGAATATTTGGGGTACGCCGTAGTACTTGAGTAGTTTCCAAATTACTTCGCGGTCAACGCTGCGCTGTCGAAGGCCTTCTCAAAGTCTATGAAGTTGAGGTAGAGGTTTGATTGCCATTCCATGCTTTGTTCTGTGATGATGATGCGTAGAGTTTCAATTTGGTCAGAACATGATTTGCCTTTCCTGAATCCAGCTTGTTCTGGTCTGAGCTCTGTATCCAGTGCGTCCTTTATTCTCTCCAGGATGATACGACTCAGGATTTTACTTGGCGTCGACAGGAGCATGATTCCTCGCCAGTTCTTGCAGAGTCCTAAGTCGCCTTTCTTTGGTAGTTTCACAAGCTAACCTTTCCTCCAGTCAGTAGGCAGTTTAATTCTGAACAATTTAAAATAGAATAGTTATAACCACATGCGACATCGAATTCACGACTGTTAGATGTTGGAGTGAATACTGTCATCCAAACAAATAGAAATGAGTGATAATCTAATAGAAAGCATCTTCTAATCTACGTTAGTATGAATCGCATCACGACTATTGTTAATCCATTCAACCGTGTAACTCCGAAAGATAGCGAATCGACTAACAGTCAGTTGGTTGAAACCGAAAAAAAACATGAAGGAAAAAATGAAAATAGATACACTGGACATACATTTTAGCTTCTCGAATGGAACTCGAATGAGTAGCGATAAATTGGTTGTGGATCCAAGTATGACATGGAGAAGATCATGTGGAGTTAGCTGGAAGTGTTTGGAGACGACAAAGTGCAGTCAAGATGAATAATAATTGTGTCTGATTAATGTTCACTACATAGTCCTGTAGAAGGCAGTACTTACCATTGTATTAAGAAATAGCTTAACCACGAGTATCCAATAGGTACTGAGTGTTACCTTGAGATATTCGATATTTCTGAACAGTAAGTGACATATACGAAGTGATGATATTAGATGGTTGGAGGCAATCGGCCACAGGAAGCCTTGGACCTAGGTTTCGTGCTAGTTGGCACTCGTCAGCAAGGCGTATCTGCAACCTTGAAGGAACTCATGTCCCAAAGAGAGGACTAGACGCATCACACTAGTTACTAGTGTCAAATCAAAATATCCACTACAGTCCTAGAGGAGGTTAATCACGAGCCCGAATAGCTCAGTGGTAACGTCTCTGACTGCAGCAGTCACTGGGTTCGAATCTCAGAAGGGACCTGAGTTCCTTCAAGGTTGCAGATACGCCTTGCTGACGCGTGCAACTAGCACGAAACCTAGGTCAAGCAAGGCTTCCTGTGGCCGATTGCCTCCAACCATCTAATACCATCAAATCAATGTACACCGTGATGGCGAGCTACCTAGAATGGTGGCCACATTACAACCTGAGTGATAGAATTCAGTCTGCACCAAAGAGAGGACTAGACGCATCACACTAGTTACTAGTGTCAAATCAAAATACACATACGAAGTTTCAATGGAGTCTATATAAAGTAATAAAAGACATACAAACATACAGAAGTACGACTAGTGGACACTCCAGATGATGTACACACAAACACACACACACTAGTGAAAACCTAAGTTCAGCTGTATGGTCAATACGCTCGTCATGTAACCTAAACGTCCTGGATGAGACTTTTGGTTGGATGATGACTACACACTGCTGAAGAGTCCGCAACAGTTGTCGGTCATTCTAGCGGTCCCATAACTGACCTCAGGTTTCGATCCAAATTGAAGTCCTAATTAACTTCGGATGAACATCTACACTACTGCTATAAAATGTAAAAGAAAGAGTAACTTTGATACTTACGAAATAAGAAGAAGGCATTGAAGAAGATGGGGATATTGTAATTCTGTTGAAAGAACAACAATCATGGGACGTATTGTCGACGAAACTATTATACATAAAAGCTTTCAGAAGATACACAGTCAAGTTAGAAGAGATTTCGACAGATTCAAGTGTGGAAGTCAACGCAAAGAATTAGTGTTCGTTGCTTTCAGAACTATATTATGCAGAAATTGAAATTACCTGGGAACAATTAAAATAATTCCTGACATAAATTCACTTTGTATCTTATAGGCCACCGACGAGGCACAACCGTCATACGTGGTCAGATGCGGGATCTTGTCCTTGAGGCTTCTGCAGATCAGTGGGCGACTGGAGAACACTATTCTTAGCGTTGCTGCAAAGAATGTTCCTCTCAGAGATGATGAGATCCTTCTATTGAGAATATCGTTTGCTAAATCTCCCTTGAAATCCAGGTTCCTGTAGAGTTTCTCTTTTGGCGCAATTTAAGTTTCGTTTCTCCAAATTCTTGGTTTGATATTTTTGTCGATGAATCTTGTTGGGTATCCATTTTGGATGAAAATTTCTCTTAGAATATCTAATTCTGTTTCCAGAGCGTCGGGATTGCAGATGCTTCGGGTGCGGGTGGAAAGTGATTTGATTAAATTTCGCTTTTGTTGAATGGGTACCCAGCTATAGAAGCTTGTTAGTTGATCATTCCAAGTAGGTTTTCTATGGATCGATCTTCTTAGGCTCCCATCAGTTCTTCTTGTTAGTTCCACATCAAGAAACAGAATTTTTGACTCGTTTTCCATTTCAAGAGTCAATTTTATTGCTGGATGGCAACAGTTAAATGTCTTTAGCAGTAGATTGGGGTCATTGTTGTTGTCACAAATAATGAATATGTCGTCTACGTATATTTTATACAGTCACAAATTGTCAATGCTTGGCTTTAGTGGACCTTTCTCGAGGCTTGCAACGAAGCAATCTGATAGTAGTCGACCCAACGGAGATCCCATTGCAATACCATCTTTTTGTCTGTAGATGGTGTGGTTGAATGTGAACTGGACGTTCAGAGTGCATCTCAATAGTAATTCCTTCAAATATGTTGTTGGTATTCCAATATTGAGATGGTTGTCATCTATATATTTACATATGAAGCAGACCGTTTCCATGAGTGGGACATTGGTGAAAAGTGACTCAATGTCAAAGGACAGCACAATTTTCTTAGATACATTCATGTCTTGTATGCAGTCGATGAACTGGAAGGTGTCGCTGAGCGAGTGCGTACATATTTGTTTCCTTACAGGTTCCAGAATATCTGCTAGCCATTTTGCAATAGAGTGGTAAGGGGAACCTGACATATCCAGAATTGGACGAAGTGGGAGACCAACCTTGTGTACCTTTGGTAGACCGTAAAGTCTTGGTATTATTGAACCTGTTGGTCGGATCCAGTCATAGATATCCTCACTGATTAGTTGACTGGCCTTCATTCTCTTCAAGACGTCTGTGAGCTACTTCTCAATCTGTTCCGTTTTGTTTCGTTCATTAGAAGGTTGGGAAAATTTATCTTCATTCGACAGTATATCGTTCATTTTCTCGATGTAGTCTTTTCGATTCAGAAGCACTACACCGGCACCCTTGTCGGGGCGAGTTATTAGCAGATCTTTGTTATCTTTCAACTGTTTTAATTCTTCTTGGTGCCGCTTTGTTAGATGGTTGCGGACTTTTGATTTTGTATTCTAGTATTGGTGGCAGCAGTCGATGATTGTTGACTTGAATCTCTGTAACTCGTCCTCAGAAGTTGGGATGAGGTCGTTCGTTTGGCTGATTAGATTTTCAAACTGGACCTGAGTATGAAGTTTGTCAGCGTTGAAACTGATATCGCAGAATTTTGGGCCCAGAGATAGGACTTCCAGTTGCACGTCGGTTAAAGGTACTGAGGAATAATTGAACACAAATTTTGTGAGCTCGTCAGGAAATTTGCCGTGAGGTTTCATCTGCTTAAGGCTGTTGTTGAGCTGGTTTACGATAGACTGCGACCGTTTATTTGCAACCAGTTGATATATTCAGTGAATCTTTGATTTTCGTCAGGAGTCAATTCGTCTAGGGCAGAGGATCTTTGATTAATATTCAGCTGCAGTTCGGGCATACGTGATTTGATAGAATCAGCACAATTCATTGCATAACGTTGAACACCTGGTTAACACTAATCATTCCATTTCAACAAACGCCTCCTTCAAAGTAATCTACAGAGTCAAGAACAACCTATCAAAGGCAATACGGTTTCGCCTTCTTTGTATCGCTGAAGCTCTGGCCATTCACATAGAAAAACCAGAGCTGTGCATACAAAAGAGGATTACTCAACCACTTCTACTGTCTTGGTAACAACTTTTTTGATTTGATTTTTTTTATTTTGATGACTTAATTTTGTTTCTTTGCCTGTTCTTTAATTGCTTATAATTCTTGTATTCATTTAGAACTCTTACGTCATTTCGTATTCTCTACTTTGTTCCTATGTGCATCTTGAGTAAAACTCACTCACCAAACTATTCATATTATTACATAACTTCTTTTAACAACTGTTTGTGACAACTCATCACCTTTGTTACTACCCTAATTTCATTAACACCTAATTTTCTTGACTGATTTCGTATTACGTAACTCCAATTACCAATCTTCACCTGTTTAGTTAAAATAACTATAACCAATTGTGGAGCTAGGTATGTCGGCCGTACCCAGCGTTTGCTATCCAAACGAATCAGCGAACACTTACCTTCATGGTTTTATAAAGGAGAAAGAAAATCCCCCCGCCACAGCTCTATCTTAGAACACTTGATCGAATCCGGACACCAAGCAAACCCACAAAACAACTTCTCAGTTGTCTACACAATACGTGGGAATCTTGCCAAAAGAGTACGAATTAAACTTCTTCAAACTGCAAAAGCAATGGCAATTCACATATTGAATCCTGAACTCTGCATACAAAAGAAGTTTGTTCAGTCACTAAATCTACAATGGTCCTGATCTATCTTAACATCAAGTACGTAATTTTGCCTTACCTCTTTCTTCTTTGTTTGTCTGTTTCTTAATTGCATTATTTTCTACCCCCACTCTCTATTAAATCTCTACCCTCATGAGGACTGTTGGTAACTCCATTTTCGTTTATTTTTAAGTGAATTCTACTCAGCTTATTAACTTAACTCTCATTCATTTTCATTGAACCCTATCAATTAGATTACGTCACCTAACCTACTTTTGTAACTTTATTTTAGTTTCTAACCGATTAACGCCTTCTAAATTACGTAATTTGTTGTCAAAAATTAACAATTGCATTAACACATCTTTGGAAATATTCCTTTTGTTGTCAAGAAAAATTACTATAAATTTGCGGTTTGTACAGCTTGAGAATGATATCGCCGAAAAGAGCGACTCATTGCTGAACGCCTTTTCTTTCCTATGACTGAATGGGAATTTTCAAATTGTATTTTTGTTTGACAACCTTAATGTACACATACATACAAAATAACACATACATATATTTGCGATTGTACAACTAAGAAAATGAATTCGCCGCCGAAAAGAGACTCTTCACTGATCTACGTGTTTTGTTTTCAATAATGCCTGGATGGGGATTATACATGAATTGAATTCTACCAGTCAAGTATGCAATCCGGTCAACGAGCTGGGGCACTGAGTCAGAATTCAATGATTTATGTTTCTCAACTTATATCAGTTGCGATTTATCAGTTAAATTGAGCAGAGAAAGTACAAACAATTATTATTATTCTTATTATTGTATCATTTAATTCCTACAGGAACATAGGGCTTCAGCCGTGCGCCTCCACTGCGTTCTGTTCTCTGCTAGAGTCTTCACCTGGCTCCAAGTCTGCCCACACGCTTTCATCTCCTCTTCACATGACCTCCTCCAAGTCACTCTTGCTCTGACGACCAACTCGCCGCTTCCCTTTCGGGTTCCACTCGAGCAATGGCTTGTCTAGTGATGTCACTTGATGCATTGTTTCCTCAGAGTATGGCCAGCCAATCCATCTCCATTTCTTCCTGCTTATTTGTTTCACAATCGGTTCCTGGTTGGTTCGCTCATTGCCAGAGATCTCTGTTGCTGATCTTTTCTGGCTGACCATCTGATCTTGAGCAGCATTGAGCGAAGACAACTGTTAATGGAGGTCTGTAGTTTGTTTGAGATGCTCTTCATGACGCGGTGCGGCGCCAAGTCTCTGATCCGTATAGAGTAGCACTGACTGACTTCACAATGGAGTTGAAAATCCGGATCTTATTTTTGATGCTGAGTGTTGTTGACCTCCACACAGACTTGAGAGTAATGAAAGCTTGTCTTGCCTTTCCGCTTCTTGCTTTGATCTCCTCGTCAGTTCCGCCTGTAGTTGAAACGATGCTTCCCAGGTAGGTAAAGGAGGTTGTTTCTTTCAGGTTCCTTCCATTTATGCTGATTGTTGTCAGTTGTTGTTGTTTTTACTGTTGGTGGTGTTGCCCAGGAATCTTCATCACCTCTGTTTTCTCATCAGTGAGATAACTAAAGTCTAAAACATCCGTCTAATAAAACCAATTATATCCATAGTGTGATCATAGTTCAACATACTCAAAGCAAAAATATGGCTGAGATGAAAACTATTCTGTTAATTCTTGGAGTGAATGAGAACAGTCAGTCTACCTTCATTACGCTTACTTTAGAAATAGAGTTAGGCATCAGTAAGTTGCCTTTTATAGACTGCCAAGATAAGTGGAAAGAAAATGACTATCTTAATGTCTATATTTTTAGTTGGGAAACACACTCAAACAGATATTTGAACTTCAGCTCCCCACTTATTAGTGCAAGGCTGCCAGCTGTCTCAAGCTTTCTTAGAAGTGTACGCTGCTTGATAACAAACCGGTTCTATGGAAGGTTTTCGGGGAAGGTTAAAAAAAACAGGATTTGGACTATTAATGGATCTCAGAAGTATGTCATTTCTAGTCATTTTGATGAATATGTGTATATAGAATGTGGTGTAACTTTCTAGTTGGTACTCCTATGCTCAACTAGGAGATGCTTTTACCACATATATCAGAGAAATGTATCCTATGAAACATTTTTGTGCAGTTTTTATGTATTTTGATTTCATGAATATATGTATTCCATAAGCCAAAATTAGGTGAATAAATTTAAAAAATGGGTGGACGACAGCAGAGAAACCAGTGAACTGAAGGTATGTTTCTGCAGACATATATTCCGTCAGATCCTGAGGAATAAATAGTATATATATATATATATATATATATATCAAATATCTCTGACGACAAAGAGAAGCAACAGTTTTCTACCCCCGTCAGTGCATATCCAAAGAAATATCTGCCATTCCGAAAAATTTATTAATTCTAGGAGTGTTCGAACCCAGACCACTATCGGGATGAGCAAATAACATAATACATAAAGACATGTAAATCTGAAGTTTTTTATTTGAAATCAGTTATTCAAAGAGGGATTTTCTTCACTTACTCAACTATGAGTCACACTTATTGTGTAAGGCCTGATGATATCGCCCACTTACCAAGGCAGAATTAAGTGAGACAGGGTTCGAACCCAGGACTCTCTGACTAAAATTCGAGTGCTTAGACCAATGAAGTCATCTTCCTATTAACCTAAAGAGTTCCCATACTTGAACAAAACAAAAGTAAATGCTCATATACTAAAAAGGCCTGCAAGCGGACGTTAGACTCTCCATCTCTCTTACGATTCACCTGATCACTTAGGGCTGCCTCGCCCATGGAGCTGTTCTTCACTTCTACCTTCAAGAAGGTTCTCAATTGAATATTTGCTATTACCATTAAGATCTGCACCTGTTGTTGTTTCATCTAGGCTTACGCCAGCCGCAGCGACCTTATCCAAATTCCTGAACTAAGTCAGTTTGGCCTCGATCTGCTTATGCTGTGCTTGCAGCAGTGGTACGGTATACGTCCAATACTGAAGTACCAACCGTTTTCAGGAATGATTGATTCCGCAGGTGAGTTGTAACACACTCCGACTCCCATAGCCACCGTTTTGTTGTCTGAACCAAGCAACACCTATTATAGTATCTTATGAGCGTCACGTTACACACACCATAATCGCGCTTTCGGTTCATCCTTCATCCCCACTACTACTTAACAAAACTGGTCGGCTTGATACTCGTGTTCAATGCTAAACTCTATTTAGGCGAGTTAAGTTTCACAGACAGAGGGTGTTTTCTCCCCAGTGCCTCTAGCTATTCGTTTTACCCCATAAAGTGTTTTAATTTCTCAAAATGCCAGCTATCGTGAGGGAAATTTTTGGAGGGAACCAGCTACCAGATGGTTAAATTAGTCTTTCCCTCGTATACTCATGCTACATGATCGCTTCGGAAATCGGAATCGCTGCTACGACTCTCCAGCAAAGTTTCGCCTAGCTTTAACTTTCGCATAATCCGCTAAATATGTACGTATGTATGCGTTTCCATTAATTTAAATAATAATTTACTACGGCTATCTCCTACGGGAGGATGAGCCGGCTTCATGAACATCTCGAATCATCGCTGCCCAGGCGCGGCGATCTGATGTAAGGTTTTGCGACAGGGTTATCCAATTCTTGTTCCACAGACGGATTCTGTAGACGGTTTGTAGCCCCAGGCACTCCATATCAGCCTTGACTGTACTGAGAGTTCATGAAGTTTCATGGGAATTTGGTACGAGTGATGTCCCCAGAATCGCTCGGCCTTTTGTTTGAGAGTGCAGCTCTAGCCTTTACACAACCAACTGTGTGACCTACAAGGCAGTAGGAGTGGAGTAGGGAGTCCACTATCCATTGGCAGCCGGTGACCGGAGTTCGGTTCATACGCCTTTTTGAATGGGGCCAGACATCCAGGACATCCAACAAGCCCTTTGTCCATACGTCTGCCGGTGAGCTCCAGTGAGCTTCATACACCAGTCGTTGGAGGTTTGGAATCAGGGTTTAGCCATCTCCCCTAGACTGTCATCCAATGGACAGTCAACCCGGTGAAGATCGCCGGGCATCCGCTTTCGCCCTCTCACTTTGGTGAAAAAACACCTCCACCACGTGAAGGCAGTGAGTAGGACTTCCTCAGGAGAGGCTATGTAAGACGCCCAGTCATATGGGAGCATTTCAAGAGGTGTGCGGAGGGATGGTTACACACAAACTAATTCTCCAAAAGAGAAAGAAGATTGAATTATTATTTTATATTAATTTTTCAAAATAGATCTATTAAAACAAAGCAGATAATGGTGTAAAAAGATAGAGAAAGGACAATAAAACGAAAAAAACAGACAAACAAACCGAAACACATACAATGTGTATGTATTTATGTGGGTGTAAAAGCGGAATAATAATACTGCAGGTAATAAGCAGTAGTAGATATTAATAAGCCAATAAAAATAAACACATACAGAGAATACCCTTCCCTACCCTACCCCCATCGTGTAAAACCTCGTGTACACCTCCTGCTCCTCTCCTCTCGTTTGAGAAGAGTAAAAGGCGGTGAAAAAAGGACAAAAACAGAAAAAAACCAACAACACCGGAATAAAACCAATGACGAGCACACACTGTATGCATATAAGAAGTTATTCATTATAAAGTTGTATTTTTATACTACCCTTCACCTCTATACGAAATATTACACACTCATGCACACACACACACAAAAACGCAGATACCTCCTCACAGATTTTGACTTGGAATGAATATAAGACACAGTGATTGATTTAAGATAGAATCGGGGTGGGGTACACCATGATAATAGTCAAAGTATAACTATTGATGGGGAAGAGATACTCAGACAGACAGACAGAAGAGATACTCACACACTCCACACACACACACAGGGGAAAGAGAGACAGGCCGACAGACAGAGTCAAGGGTAGTAGTAGTAGTACATCGCGAATCACCACCGTTCACTTTCTCATTTCGGCAGCAAAGGATGGACCGCTGTTGTTGTTGTTCTTTCTTAAGAACACAAAAAACATTACAACAAACCATAAGAGGAGAATGTCCATTTTCACACGCAAACACAGAAAGAGAGAATTGATAAGATTAATAATCGATAAAGGCGTCTTTCATATGTTTGAAGGGGAACAGATATAGACAGAGAGAACGAGCAAGAGAACCTGCGTCCATGACACAGCAACAGAGACAGTGAGGTGCAATATGCAGACGGACACGCGTTCACAGAGATTATACACACGTTGAAACACACTCAGTGTGATCCCCTAATATATGTGAAGAGGATTTCAAATAAATAAATATATATTTTTGGTATGGATTTCTGTTTAAAAATTATGGGGGAAAAACCCGAATAAAACCATTTATATAGGTATGTATGTGTTGTGTGTCGAAACGTCATGATGATATTGAGATAATGTGGTTACTGAGACGAATATTATAATATGAAAGATCAAGAAAGGAAGGAGGGGGCGGGGACAGTAGAGACGAATGGAAACCAGACGTGTATGACGTGTGCTCGGCTCGTCATACGTACATTAATATGATGAAGAGAAACGCAACACCCAACAACAGATCTCTAAATTATGTATGTGATTAACTTTGAAAACAAAATACATCCCCCTCCACCCCGCTGCATACGGAATGGGGGTTGGTGGTGGTAGTGGCAGTAAAACAACACAGCAATACACAGACAGAAGAAGAAAAGAACACACAAGAGATTATCATGATTGGGAAAGCTTCAAAGAAGTTTTCGGTGTAGAACACGTGCACCTTCACTGTCATATTCTCTTTTTGATATCCACATTCGTTTGAATGTATCCAATGAGGCGAGGATTGATCCACCAATCCATGTTGAATATAAGCGTTCTTGTGGTGCAGAAATTCTTAAATGAGCATCTTTTGGCGCTAAACGTTTCAGTTCTAAGACAAGACGATCACCGAAACCTTTAATAATAAACAAAACACAACACAGGAAGGTGAAAAATACACGTAATTATATGAACAAATTGAAGATAGTGTGTGTGTGTGTGTGATGTGTCTAGTTCTCTGTTTGGTGCAGACTGAATTATATAACAGTCACATTTGCAATATGGCAACCACCATGCAACTAGGTGGCTTACCAACACGGTACACTTTGAATTGTTGGTATTAGATGTGTTGGAAGTAATTGGCCACAGAAAGCCTTGGCTGTACCTAAGTTTCGTGGTAGTTGACACTCGTCAGCGGTAACGTCCCTGACCGCAGAACTCACTGAGTGACTCACTTCCTGTGGCCGATCACCTCCAACCATCATCTAATACCAATATATCTTAATTAACCTGTAAAGGCTATTTGAACAGAGATATGTTAGCCGTAGAGTGCTATGCAAAGGGGGGAAGTCAATCGACGATGTTGTGAGGTTATATCGATTGAGATATGACTAGGACATGTGTGCTGAGTATACACATGCCAAGCCACTGCCTTTCTCAACATGCAATATACTAGATGCCAACGGATTAGGTTAGCATCAATTCATGCAGTCTTTCACAGTTAGTTTGGTATAGACTGTCTGGATGGGGTCTCTGGAGATGCAAGGAACCAACAGTTGGAGACAATTGGTGATATGATTGAAAATCGTTCTTAATGGCTGGCGCAGATGCATCCCCTCTTTGTAGTCTTCCACACACAATTAAATTTCCATGATGTCTTTCCATGCTACTATTCTTTTTCCCTCTGATCGTGGAGATGTGGTTGAGCAGTTGCCTATCTCTCTACCAACCAAAGGGTCATGTGTTCGAGTCCGTGCTTCAATTTTGGTGCTATTCTTCTGTATTGGGTAGTTTTACCAACTCCTTAACTAGGGTAATTGAATCAAAAAAAAAACAATTAAAGGTGCAAAGAAATAGAGTAGCAAGTGATACCAAGCGAACGTCATTCAACAGCTGGCTATATGACATTGGCACATGTCAGCTGATCTATAACAGAAAACTTCGTGAAGCTTTTAAAGTAAGGACAGAAATAAGACACGACTGCCCACTACTATCACCAATGATGATGATATTCCTAATTGTGGCGACACATCACGCGTGGGAAGGAGAAGACAGGAATATGCTGAACCACCGATAGATAAGAAGACTATAGAAGATCTGGATTTCGTGTGTGGATGATTTATGTTTAATGTGTTACACAAACTCGAAGAATATTGCAGGCGAAAACCAACAAACTGGCTGAAGAGACTCGCTGGCAGCGAAGACAGGACTCCAGGTGAACATAGAGAAGAAGAAGAACCTGATGAAGACAGCCAATCAACGAACAACAACAACAAGTACAAATCACTATAAATGGAATAAATTTCAAAACAGGTCACTTCCTTCACTTTCCCAGGAAGCATCGTTTCAATTACAAGCAGATGTCAGAACCAGAATCGGATAGGAAAGGCTAACCTTCATCACCCTGAAATTAGAAATGGGAATCTTCTACATTAAACATATAGAAAAGGACTTGGATTTTCGACACTAATGTTAAGCCAGTCAGTCAGTTCTTCTAAATGGGTCAGAAACTTGCACTGAAAGTCATGAAAAGCATCTACACAACACACCACTGAACACTTTTATCAACAACTGCCTCTACTAGCTGTCCATATCGAAGACCAAATGGCCAGAAGGGATTAGTAACAAGAATCTATGGGAATCAACCAACAAGCAAGAGTCGATCGATCGCACGCAATGCAGGCCATCATTCGAGCGGAATCCCAACGGGAAGCGATGAGTGCGTCGTCAGTGCGACGGTGACATGGAGAAGAGATGGGCAATCGTAGGGCCAACTAGAAAACGACAGCAGAAAATAGAACAAAGTGGAGATGCGTGTTATTGAAACCCTCTCTATGTTCCAATCAGAACTCAAGGAAACAATTAATGATATCAAGCGAAGAAGAAACACTTGATCGTTAGCCTGCCTTGTGCATATTCAATGTGAGGATGAGTTAACTACTGAGATGCAGTCAAATGAAGCTGAAAAAGCTGTTGATAAGATGGACTGCTTCTATCGACAATAGAATAAGAAGTAACTTTTTAGAGCCAGTTTAAATTTTATCAGATTCTCCAATTCTTAGTGTTAATATGTAGTAAATAAATGGCTCAGACAGTTTACTGTGAAGGTTACTCATTTCATAATTAGGTTTAATTTGGTCACATTCTCTTATTTTTTTATTCCTTAAGTTCCGAGTGGGACTGTTCACAAGATTTCCTTTCCTTATCTTCTTCTTCTTCAAATAATCTTTTCTATATCCCATTCGGGCGCGTCGGTGGCATAGCGGTTAGGACGCTCGCCGACCATGCACATGGTCCAGGGTTCGATCCCCGGCCACCGATGCACTCCTTTACCTCGCTAAGCCAGAATTAATGCTGGTGAAGAGTAAAGGTTGGGCATGAGGCTAGCAACCCCATCCTGTAAAATAAACACTGCTAAAGAAACTTCAAGCCACTAGTTTGAAGCCCTATGTTCCACTGGGGAACGTGAAGGAAAAAATATCCCATTCGGACCGACGCTCATTCGAGTTCCACTCGCGCGCGCCTGGGCGTCTTATGTCATTTTAATGTCTTGGCCATTGAGTGCGTGTTCAATCCACCTGCAAATCCTTCCACAAATATATGTTCAGCACTAGGTTGCTGATTGGTTCGCTACAAGATTCCAGTTGGCTATGTGATCTTCAGTATTAAGAGAGAAGGCAGCATCTGTTGATGCTAGTTTGCAGTAGCCTGTGGGAAATGCTTTTCGTTACCCAACAAGCCACTGAACCATAACAGAAGCACTGACTAACTTGATTGACATTAGTGTTGAAAATTCGAATCTTGTGTCGCTGTGCCCCGTGGTGTAGATCTTCACATTCACTCCAGAGCGATGGATGTCTATCTGACGTCTAAATTTTGATCAGTGCCAAGTGTTGTTGAAACGATGTTGCTCAGGTCAGGTTGTGGTGAGAGCTGTCTACTAGCCAATTGGTTGACAGTAATTGAGGTCAATGTTTATGTATCAAATATTAGTCATGGTGTGGTGAGAGATGATTGCTAGCCAAATTGGTTGACAGCAATTGAGGTCAAAGTCAAGATGGACAGGCG
The DNA here is from genome assembly GCA_944472155.2 of Trichobilharzia szidati. Classification (NCBI taxonomy): domain Eukaryota; kingdom Metazoa; phylum Platyhelminthes; class Trematoda; order Strigeidida; family Schistosomatidae; genus Trichobilharzia; species Trichobilharzia szidati. The sequence goes on from OX235273.1 coordinate 3,879,822, forward strand.
GATACAGAACTGACACAGCCACAAAGAGATGCAAGGTTAACTTTGTGTGAGAAACAACCAATCAACAGACTGTATTTTCTACTAACATTAACCTACAATAATGTACATCAAAATCTATAAATGTGTGTTGATTTTCCGTAATAAACGTTCTGTTGCCTGGCCCTTGTCTTCTGTTGTTACAAGGTAACTGGAAGTGACGAATTTCTTTAGATTTCTCCCGTCAATGATGATTAGCGTTCGTTGTGGTTATATATATATATATATATATATATATATATATATATATACATTATCATAGATTATTGTTAGTAGACAAACACAGTCTTCTGATTGGTGGTTGTTTCTCACTGAAAGTTAATCTTTCACCTCTTTGTGACTGTTTCTTGAATGTCAGATCATCTATAATGCTAATTGTATCCGCCTACGCAAAGTCTGCTGTGATTGGTTGTTGAGTCAGTCAGTCTTTGTTCTTGTTTTTCTCACGACCAATATTTGGGACGTAAACTGCTGTCTACCAATTTTGGCTAGCAGACAGCTCTCGGTCGGTCGGTTTTCGACATAGAACTTTGCACATATGTGCGCCAGTTCAAGTCGCCACACTCCCTCCATGTAGCACACAAAGCAAGAGAAGAAAGTAGAAGAAATGCAAAACAGAGACAGTAAACAGAGGTGTGAGACAAAGGAATAGTAATAACGGAGAACAAAACAGTTTCATTGGAAATCATAAGTCACAAGGAGTGGATGCATCTGCGCCAGCCATTGAGAACGATTTTGAGCCATGTCACCAATTGTTTCCAACCATTGGTTTTTACCGTCCCGAGGACCCCAACCAGTCAGGAAGTCTACACCTTCCTACGTGGCTTAAACTAACTGTTGTGGATTTCATTGACTGATGAAGCCATGTTTTCGTTTGACCGCCGCTAGCTCTTTTCCAGCCTGACCCTATATCAGCTAACATTGACCGTCGAGGAAGGCGATGACTAGGCATACGTAGCACATGTCCTAACCATCTCAGTCGATGTAATTTCACAGTTTCGTCGATTGATTTCCCCACCTTACCTAGCACTCGACCGAAGCCTAACCTCAATATTGCTCACCTTATTATACCACTTCACGCGGGAGATAGAACGCAGACACCTATGATCGAAGACAGCTAATCTTTTCATGTCTTCTGCTCTCAATGGCCAGGTCTCACAGCCATAAAGGAGGACGGAGCGGACTGTTGAGCAGTACACACGCCCTTTGGTCGATAGTCGGATATCACGTCTACGCCAGAGACGGCGTAAACTGGCGTATGCGAAACTAGCCCTCTGTATTCGTACTGAGATTTCGTCAGAGATCAACCCGTTGGCGTTGGCTGATGGTACTTCCCAAGTAAGTGAAGCGGTCAACGTGCTCTACCACTTCACTTCCTATTTCTAATCTAGGGGTCGGTGTAGTCCAATCCTGCAACATTATCTTACATTTTACAGGGGCATGCTAAACATACGAAGATTGTTGCTCAAGGTGTTCAGTAGACTCTGCATTTTTTCAGCGTCCTCACCTAGAAGGACTATATCGTCCGCATATTCTAAGTCAACGAGATTATTCCCTGGTAGCAAGTCAATCCCTGAGTCACTGAAGTGAATTAGGGTTAAGTCCATTAGTACGTCTCTGATGAAGTTGAAAAGGAATGGGGATAATGGGCATCCTTGACGGACGCCACTAGTGGTTCTCTAAACGGTATCAATCCATGATCAAAATTTGAAGGATAAATTTCCTTAGAAACTGGGATGAATTAAGAAACCATAGAGGTGTTTCGCCTTAGTTTGAAACTCTTCAGCACTACTCGTGATCTCATTGTAAGAACATGAACCGGGACTTTTGAATAATCAGACGAGTATGTTATCATTCAATCAAATAAAACAGATAGTATTCAACTAACCTTTGAATAGAGTAGAACCACCTGACAGAACGATATTCTCATACAGTAAACGTCTTAAGTCCATATCAGATTTTTGAATAGCATAGGCTAATACCTGTAGGCAGAACATAAAAAGAGAAAAAAAAGCATTATTCCACAATGAAATAAATTTGAATGATGATATTCGGGGATGTAGGGATTTGGAAATTTCGTCACGAACTAACATCAGTTGGAGGATCATTGTAAACCAGGAGAGCACTAGGCAGCCAACTGTTTCGTCCTAGTTTGAGACTCTTTAGCATCAAGAACCCATGCCTCCCCCCTCACCACCACCACCAGCGATCAGTCCTATCATCTCCAGGTTACGACAGGCCAGTTAGTAGACCTTTCAGAGAAAGCCAATGCCATCGATAGGTACCCAATTCACTCTCAAATGATGAATCCCGCTAACCACGTAAATACTGAAGGTCTCCACTAGTCCAAACAACCAGATTTTATCATAGGCATGACCAACATAACATATGCGCACTTCGTCCCATATTGGGGCTCTTCATCCGAACGCACTCCCCATTCTCCAGTGAATGATGGTATTCTCGGTCGGTCGGTTTTCGACATAGAACTTTGCACTGATGTGCGGCAGTTCAAGTCGCCACACTCCCTCCTTGTAGCACACAAAGCAAGAGAAGAAAGTAGAAGAAATGCATAATATAGACAGTAAACAGAGGTGTGGGACAAAGGTATAGTAATAACGAAGAACAAAACAGTTTCATTGGAAATCATAAGTCACAAGGAGTGGATGCATCTGCGCCATCACCTAGAACGATTTTGAGCCATGTCACCAGTTGTTTCCAACCATTGGTTTTTACCGTCCCGAGGACACCAACAAGACAGGAAGTCTACACCTTCCTACGTGGCCTAGACTAACTGTTGTAGATTTCATTGACTGGTGCCATGTTTTTGTTTGACCACCGCTAGCTCTTTTCCAGTCTGGCCCTATATCAGCTAACATTGCCCATTGTCGAGGAAGGCGATGACTAGGCATACGTAGCACATGTCCTAACCATCTCAGTCGATGTATATTCACAGTCTCGTCTATTGATTTCCCCACCTTACCTAGCACTCGACGCCTAACCTGAATATTGCTCACCTTATTATACCACTTCACGTGGGAGATAGAACGCAGACACCTATGATCAAAGACAGCTAGTCTTTTCATGTCTTCCACTCTCAATGGCCAGGTCTCACAGCCATAAAGGAGGACGGAGCGGACTGTTGAGCAGTACACACGCCCTTTGGTCGATAGTCGGATATCGCGTCTACGCCAGAGACGGCGTAAACTGGCATATGCGAAACTAGCCCTCTGTATTCGTGCTGGATGGTATTCTCACTGAGGCTGAAACCCAGTACCCTTAGATTTAAACGCCAAAGCGTTATCCCCACTAGACTATTTGGGCCACGACAGCCACCTCTTGACCAAAGGGTATCAGTAATTTAAACTATTCAATTTAGACTTCCCAGTTGATTGATTAGACCGAAGTGCTCGGCCTCAGGTTGACATGCGCATCCTGAATTCAACTGCTAGTCGCCATCCACCAATTTGCTTCAGGTTAGATAATGGAACATCGTCGAAGCATCTGCGCAAGGAGCCGGCATGTCAACCTGAGATCGAGCACTTTGGTTCAATCAATTAATGGGAAAGTGCAAATTGAATTAAATCCTCATTATTTATTCCATTCTATTTTATTGGATATGGCAGATCACATAAGGACGATTTTCCGCCATATCACCACCAACTGTTGTCTCCAGTCTTCATTGGTTCTTACTATCCCGAGGACGCCAACCAGTCAGGATGTTTACACCTCCCTGGGTGGGTGGGTGGCTGGCTTAAACTAACTGTTATAGGTTTGATTGACTGATGAGGCCATGTTTTGGTTTGATCACCACTGGCTAACTCTTTTCCTACCTCAGCTAACATTGCTCGTTGTCGAGGAAGGCGATCGATGCCTAGGTATGCATGAGTAACACAAGTCCTAACCATCTCAATCGATGTAACTTCACTACCTCTTCCTTACATAACACTCAACGCCTAATGTCAATATTACTCACCGCATCAAAGCACCTAACATGGGTGAGGTGGCGGAGACTGGAAAAACCACCGCAACTGACACTTCAAAGCTTGGAGACCTATGTTCCACGCGGAACAACTCAAGGATTGAAAAAAGGGAAAAGAAAAAATAATCCCCGTTGAGGTGGAACGGATGCAATCACTCTAGTAAGTGAAACAATTAACACTTCCTTTCCCTCTTTTAACAGTACTCACTAGAACTCTAGACTTACTGATGCAGTGTAAACTATGATGATTTATAATAATAATAATAACCAAATTGTATACTGTTGATTTAAGACAGTTAAAAACTTTCTACTTAATGAAGTGAGAATGACAGAGACAGCTGATCGAAATAGTGAGATAGATAGATAGACAGACAGACATTACAGATTTTGTCCAATCAACAGAAATGAAAGACAACTAGACATACAGCTGATGGATGGATGGATAGATAGACAGGCAGACACATGTAGTGAAAACAATAAGCCGATGACATTTAAGTATGTCTATGCATCTATCTACGTGATGTTACACCTGTGAACTTTAGTGAATCACAGACTTAATCGTTTATTCGTAATTGCATAATCTGTGTTGTCAAAGTTTGAGGGTGGGGGGCGGGGAAGGTGATATGAATAACAAAAATATCGTTTTTTCTTCTTCTCAAAACAACTTTTTCACTCGTATTATGAAAATACAAAAAAATTAGTCGAAACGCTGTTGGTTCTTTATTGACATCAAAAAACGACACAATCATCGGAAAATTTATAATTCAAAACTGTTAAGTTGCAGTTGTTTGTAATCACTAATTACAAGATATATATTGTGGGTGATGATTGTAAATGAAATTTAAAGCCAGCGCGTCACGGCAAGATTCGAACCATAGGCATCAGAATTATTGGTCTGGAGTACAACAACTAGCTGATGCAGGAGACCCAACTCGGTGGTAATCTGATCATCATTCCTACTGAGAACACACACAACGGGTAGCTCAGCTGATACAATATTGGAATAATATTATAACTCGAAGGCTGTTAATTTGAATCCTGCCGTGATGTTCATTTGGATTGCACCTTCAATCAATCAATCATCACTTATAACATTTAATAACAGCATGCCAGTGATGTTATTATTCATACGAAGTGTGATCAAGAGAAGTAGATATATATAAATGTCAAAAATTATATTTGTATAATCTCAGCGAAATTGAAATGAGTAATTCCAACGTTTCCTGTGTTCGGCAAACTGCTCCCAACTTCTTCAGGGAAATTAATCAAAATTAACATAAAAAAGGTTTATGTATAAAAAAAGGACATCTCTTGTTTTTAAATACTTTGTCCCCAATCATATATGAGTCATGAAACAGTTATCAACATGTATAATAAACAAAATTATATGAGCTGTGATCAAAATTTGACCTCAGACTTCTTACAGTCATTTTAAATGGAATTTTAGATTTTCCCGTCGATTGATTGGATCGAAGTGCTCGGTCTCAGGTTGACATGCTGGCTTCTTGTGCAGATGCTTCGACGATGTCTGGGCATGTAATTAGAATTGAATTGGTGGATGGTGACTAGCAGTGGAATCCAGGATGCGCATTCCGTCCTATTTGGGACTCGTCAGTACTGGATGTACGTGCATTCCTCAGTGAGTGATGATGTTCCCACCAAGGCTCGAACCCAGTGCCCATAGTTTCAAACGCCAGCCAAAGCGTTATCCACTAGACAACTTGGGCCACGAGAGCCACCTCTTGTGCAACGGGTTATATTAATTATTAATTTAATTTTAGATTTTCCCGTCGATCGATTGGACCGATGTGTTCGGTCTCAGGTTGACATGTCGGCACTGGGTTCGAGCCTCGATGGGAACACCATCACTCACTGGGAAATGCAGGTACATCCAGATGACGAGTCCCAAATAGGACGAAATGCGCATCCTGGATTTCACTGCTAGTCACTATCCACCAATTAAATTCTTACAGTTATATTAGTCTACTTTTGTTAAACACTTTAAACAGAGTGTACCTTTAATCAGAATTTTAGTGATTATTATTATTGTTTCCTTTAATTCCTAGAGGAACATAGGGCTTCAGCCGTGCAACTCCATTGCGTTCGGTTCTCTGCTAGAGTCTTCACCTGGCTCCAAGTCTGCCCACACGTTTTCATCTCCTCTTCACATGACCTCCTCCAAGTCACCCTTGGACGACCGATTCGCCGCTTCCCTTTCGGGTTCCACTCGAGCAATGGCTTGTCTAGTGATGTCACTTGATGCATTGTTTCCTCAGAGTATGGCCAATCCATCTCCATTTCTTCCTGCCTATTTGTTTCACAATCGGATCGAACCCCGAACCATGTGCATGGTCGGCGAGAGTCCTAACCGCTGTGCCACCGACGCATCTACGACCATGGACTTTTAGCAGCTATCGGTCGGGTTTAGTGATTACGTTCGACTAAAAGTCCATGGTCGTAGATAAGTGAATATGAAAAATATATATGTATATATCGTATACAATGGTAAGTGTGTGTATGGATGAACAGTTGTAAAAACATTTGTTAGCCTCTCCATAAGAAGATAAAGACAATCGGGAATTTAGACCAAGTATGATAAATTAGTGTTACATATCCATTTTCATTTAATAATCAGGATTTGCAATGCATCAGCTAACACACATACATCTTCACGTCTATTCAATCTTTTGGGATTCACCCATATATACAGGGCTTCTGTAGAACCTTAGTCTTATCAGAGTCGATTTTGTATCCCGTTTCTATCGAATGCATTGCAATCGCTGATCTGTTTTCTAGCTTCTTTAAGTCTGCAGAGGTCTTTAGAACCACCTTTAGACATTGTTTATGCTCTTTCACTCTTATATTTACCTGTCTGTAAGTTCCTCCTACATATACGCGTCACACTCTCCACAATTCTGTTCGTTGTCTTCTTCTATTTTATCCTTAACCTTCATTAGTGATGAGCGTAAGGTGTTAGTTGCACGAAAATACACTCTTATGTTATGATTTTTAAGGATTCGCTTTATCTCATCGGATGTTTCTTCGCGGTAGGGAATCACCGCTGTACTAACCCAATTCTTAGCAACAGGTTTCGATCCATCCTTATCTTCACATTTTAAGTATCTTTTTATGAAGGCTTTAGGATATTTATTTGATTCAAGAGTCGATTGAAGCAATTTTAGTTCCCTGCTGATCTCTTCCTCCTCAGTAACTAGACGTTTGGCTCTGTTAATCAGATTCTTGGCCACAGTTACCTTGGTGGTAAAGGAATGTGCTTAAAAGTATTCTAGGTATCTGTCCGCATTTGTCGGCTTTCTGAAAGTGTTTAAGTTCAGGAACGCCAAATCAATTTTGTTGGATTCAACCTCTTATGAAAACTTGAGGGTTTCTGACATATTGTTTATTAAATGAAAAAAGTTCATTCAACAAGCTGAATCGAGTGATGACTGTTTCATGATTCATATGATTGGGGACAAAGTTTTTAAAAACAGATGTCCTTTTTATACATAAACCTCCGTTATTTCAATTTCGATTAATTTCTGTGAAGAAGTTCGGACCAGTTTGTCGAACGCAGGAAACGTTAGAATTACCTATTTCAATTTCGCTGAGATTTTACAAATTATTATTATTATTACTGTCTCTCAGTTCCCCTCCTCATACGATCTCCCCCATGTCACCCTTGGATCTACATCCAACACATCGTTTCCCATTCGGGTTCCTCTCGAGCAATGGTCTACATGGCGCACGATGTCATTCAACATTCTCTTATACGTGTGTCCGATTCATTGCCATTTTCAAAAGAATGCATACTGAACAAAGAGTTCTCATTTCGATAACTTCATCATCAGGCTCTACAGTTACATATACATTATAGTGAATGAATGAATTAGTGTTATGAACAACAATAATGTTGTTTAAATAACATCGAATCAATAATATTGATAGATTACAGCTCAATAGCATCAACATAAAATAAGCTGAATGTCAGAAGAATTAGGAAAGGTAATGGTACAAATTCATGAGTTTATAGTCTCTACTGAGGGCCGGGGCAGTAGTAGGGGCTGGACTTGTTTCTTTTGAACACAGAGCACTGATTGTTTCAGGCAAATTGCAATAGCCTCTGCTGTTTGGCGCATGCGGTGCTTCGATGATTTTGGCAATTTATTAGGCACCCGATAGATTATAGAGAAGGATTCTTCCACGCTGAGGTTTGTGGTCGGCTGGTTTGCACCAGATGGTCTAATATTGAACTGTTGATGGTTTTCACTACACCTTTACTTAGCCATAGTGGGAGATGTTCTCGAGCACGAAAAAATCAAATTTCTAGAGCAACGGCCAATGTAACTCGCTCACTATTGCAATTCGCCTCAAACAGCCAGTGCTCTGTGTTCAAAAGAAGCAAGTCCAGCTAGCCCCTACTACTCCCTTAGCCTTCAGTAGAGACTATAGATTCATGAATTTGTATTATTATCTTTCCTAATTTTTTTGACATTCAGCTTATTTTATGTTGATGCTATTGAGCTGTAATCTATCAATATTATTGATATAGAATATTTGTTGCTCCTCGCGATAGTATAGTGGTGAGTATCTCCGCCTGTCACGTGGAAGGCCCGGGTTCGATTCCCGGTCGAGGAGCTGGCTTAAGGGCGTCGGTGGCATAGCCGGTTAGGATGCTCGCCAACCATGCACATGGTCCGGGGTTCGATCCCCGGCCACCGATGCACTCCTTTACCTCTCTAAGCCAGAAATAATGCTGGTGAAGAGGAAAGGTTGGGCATGAGGCTAGCAACCCCATCCTGTGAAAATTAAACACTGCTACAGACACTTCAAGCCACTAGTTTGAAGCCCTATATTCCACTGGGGAACGTGAAGGAAAAAAAACAAAACAAGTTCTTGATTGACTCGTTCCCCAATTTTCTTGTTGTCAATTCCTTCTGGCTACCTCTGATCTTCAGTGTGAAGCCAGAGAACGCCAGCTGTTGAAAAAGTCTGAAGCCCGTTCAAAAAGCTTTTTTTGTGACGCGATAAGTCTCCAAATTATACAGAATCATCACTGACTGATTTGATATCAGTGTCGAAAATTCGAATCCTGTTCTTTATACTGAGTGAAGAAGACTCCCATACTGCCTCCAAAGCCTCAGGATGGTAGGGGGTGGGTGCCTTGCGCTGCGGGTTGGCCAGCCCTCCGCACACCTCTTGAAATGCTCCCATATGACCGGGCGTCTTACATAGCCTCTCCTGAGGAAGTCCTACTCACTGCCTGCCTTCACGTGGCGGAGGTGTTTTTTTTCACCAAAGTGAGAGGGCGAAAGCGGATGCCCGGCGCTCTTCACCGGGTTGACTGTCCATTGGATGACAGTCTAGGGGAGATGGCTAAACCCTGATTCCAAACCTCCAACGACTGGCGTATGAAGCTCACTGGAGCTCATCGGCAGACGTATGGACAAAGGGTTTGTTGGATGTCCTGGATGTCTGGCCCCATTCAAAAAGGCGTATGAACCGAACTCCGGTCACCGGCTGCCAATGGATAGTGGACTCCCTACTCCACTCCTACTGCCTTGTAGGTCACACAGTTGGTTGTGTAAAGACTAGAGCTGCACTCTCAAACAAAAGGCCGAGCGATTCTGGGGACATCACTCGTACCAAATTCCCATGAAACTTCATGAACTCTCCTACAAACGATTCGAGATGTTCATGAAGCCGGTTCATCCTCCCGTAGGAGATAGCCGAAATAAAGTAAAGTAAGTGCCGTCTGTCTGTAGCTGAAACGAAGACGCCTACAGAAGTGAACGACGTACTGCATAGCTGTTTCATGCTTATTTGAAAGTTTTCAGCATCAATGAAGTACTTACTTACTTGGAAAGAAACACACCTGAAAGTTAAGTGTTGTGTCACCCAGTGGTCGGTCATATATCTCCACCTAGAATGTATACATCCCTCCCTTACTATCGTGGATAAAACTTAACAAAATGATTGTGCTAACAGCTGATGACAGAAAGGTATGACCAAATCATGCATAAGTGTTCACAAGTACACTGGATGACTGACTACAGGATTTTATCATGAGTTGATATCGGTTACAGAACCATCAGAAAACTAGCAAGAAGTACTGGATGATTGTTTCGTCATCCCCTAGTTTGAACTCTTCAACGGTAGACTACTAGACTAGCGCCAGGGTTCGAACACTATGTGACTTCACATCATTTCGACAGTCATCATGAATGCAGGGATATTTGAACAGCTGGTTCATCAATCTCATTAAGAATTCTCTGGAAATTGAAACACCCCAGAGCATTTTGCTGTGCAATCCACTTGAGACCAATTAGGTCTTTGTGTGACGACGTGTACTTTATTATCATCCAGTCATTGGATTATAATTTTTAAAAGTATTTTTTTAAAATAAACTTTAAAATATTATAAGAGCATTTAAAGAAAAAATATTTCTTACCTGATGAATACCAAGATATTCTTGTCCCATTAAATCTGGTCGAAATAGTAATTCTGGAGCACGAAATCTTGATGGACCTATTTCAAGTGTTGAACCATCAGGCAGGGGATATGAAGCTAATGCTTCGACTGCTTCTACTTTACTTGGATTTAAACTGATAAAACATGCACGTTCCTGTATGGGTTGAAGGGCGGGCGACGGGAGGAGGGAATTAAAACAAAACGTAATGTAATACAGTTGAGTAGAAATGAAAAAAAACTTATAGATCTATAGAGTTATATGGGGGTGGGTGTGTATGTGCTACTGACAGGATTTATCAGTAGTATATATAGACGCAGATTGATACAAAGCAGCAGCAGCAGCCAAAACCAAAATAGAAAACAACATTTTAAGTCAGTGGTTGGCTACAGAAGTCAAAGTGTTCATTCCTCAAATGCGGATTTAGCGCTTACGTTGTGGTCAGGAAATTATCTTATTGGACAATTTTTCGTCTCAGGATTTAACACCTTAAGAAAATCAACAACCAACCAGAACAGTCTATTATCAGCTGACGTAGCCGACCTTAAACGTGGCTAAAATGAATAAATATAGTTTTCTTTATTATTATGTTTATTAGTACTATTATACAAAAGGTTTGTTGGTACTAGATGGTTGGAGGCAATCGACAGGAAGCCTTCGACCTAGGTTTCGTGCTAGTTGGCACTCATCAGCAAGGCGTATCTGCAACTTTGAAGGAACTGATGTCCCTTCTGAGATTTGAACCTGCGTCACCCAGTGACTGCTGCAGTCAGAGACGTTACCACTGAGCTATTCAGGCTCGCGACTGACCTCCTGTATGACTGTATTGGATATTTTTGATTGAACACTAGTCAGTAACTAGTGTAATGTGTCTAGTCCTATCTTCGGTGCAGACTGCTGCTGCTGCTGCTGGATTCAACACAGAACTTGGCACCGAAGTGCAGAAGTTCGAGTTGCCACGTTCCAAATAGCACACCAAGGTACACAGGAAAATGAGTGAAGAGAATCAATAGAATTTAGGTAAGCATAAGAGTGAAACAAAATGAGTAATGGTAGAAAGGAATGTGAAGGTTAAAGAGACTGAATACATCTGCGTAAGCCATTGACAACGATTTTGAGCCATGTCACCTATTGTCTCCAGCCATTGATTCTTAGAGTCCCGAGGGCCCCAACCCGGAAGTCTGCATCTCCCTACCTGACTCAGTTTAACTGTCAGGGATTTCATGGATTGAAATCGGTGCAGACTGAATTCTATCAGTCAGGTTTGGAGGTCAGTCGCGAGCCTGAATAGCTCAGTGGTAACGTCTCTGACTGCAGCAGTCACTGGGTGACGCGGGTTCGAATCTCAGAAGGGACATCAGTTCCTTCAAGGTTGCAGATACGCCTTGCTGATGAGTGCCAACTAGCACGAAACCTAGGTCCAAGGCTTCCTGTCGATTGCCTCCAACCATCTAATACCAACAATTCACAGTGCACCGTAATGGCGAGCCACCTAGCATGGTGGCCACATTGCAAACATGACTGATAGAATTCAGTCTGCACCGAAGATAGGACTAGACACATTACACCAGTTACTGACTAGTGTTCAATCAAAAATACAAAAGGCTTGTTTGACATTTACCAACTTACATCATCATCTCTGGAGTAGACATGGTAAGCGGCCACCGACCAGAGGAAGTGTGTATTAGTGCACAGCAGTTAACTCTGTCCTTTTTTATGGTTATTATGAGAGAGGGGTGTCGAAAGTAAAAGATTTGAAGACGCTAGCTGTCTCTGTCCACATAGAGTGAGTAATATTGAGGTTAGGCATCGAGTTTTGCATAAGGAGATTGTGAATCTACATCGATTGAGGTGGTGGCTAGGATAGGCGATACGCCTTTCTCAAGTTGACGGTTGGTTTGTACCAGCTACTACACATAAGGAGGTGTAGACTGCCTTAGTTGAGATCCTCGAGTTGCTAGCTAAGATCCAATGGCTAAGGACTATTGGTGATATTGGCTCAAAATCATTTCCAATGACACTCTTTGCAATCGCCCAATATCCACTAAACCGTTATATTCTTCCATGGTATAATATAGGCACCAAGAAGATACGCCACACGATAATAATAAAACAACAACATATGAAAAAAAAGTAGGTAGAGAATAAATGAAGACTTTGTCCAGAAAGGAAGCAGCTATATTTAACAAGACTAAACAACATTCATCGAATAATCGTCGGAAAGGGAAGAAAGAAGGAAACTGCAGCGCGTTCACCATCGATGATTGCGATTCTTGGCTATATCCGATAACGTTTCCAGTTACCGATTCGAGCTATCCCTCGGACTCCAACCACGGAGTCATGACGTGTCAAGCGACGCTAACCTACCACAAATATCCTTCATCCCACGACGTCACGTCATGGGCTAACGACCTCTCCGCTTTTTTATCCCGTTCCAGGGATAGCGAATAGAGTTCAGTACGGAGGTCTTTAGGATGACACTCGAAGCATATGTCCACGCGAGAGATGCCGGTGTTTCTAGATGACAACATTCAATGAGCAGTGATCTCCACTGTGTCCAAATACACGCTGCTGGACCTCAGAATTACTCATGCGATGATACCACCGAACGCAAGCAATTCTACAGAGACAGGAGTGAAGAGCCATTAAGTAGAGGAGTTGCATTAGTAGGAGGAAGGTAAGATAATAGAGATGAAGATGAAGACAAAGGTGGGTGAGGATTAGAGAGGTTTCGCGTGCTCTTCGGATTGTGAGGGCGATTGTTACTTCCCAGCTGCCCACACCGTGGAAGTTGGTTGCGTAACCGCAGAGCCCAGGGGACAACTGCTTGAGGCAGGTCACACACGGCCTGTTTTTGTTTGTTCTTTTTCATTTGGTGTGTCTCAGTAGAGTATTTATCACTTCTGCCCTGTGACACGGCAGCAGAAAGCGCGGTCGTTGTTAATCCGGGCCCCAACCGATCCGGCATGATATTTTGTGATTTATTTGAAGTCATAGGATTGGATTGGGTAACTGCTTTTAGTCTAACCGCTATCCAAACAACCTTCCTGGCATGGTAGGACCTGCAGGAACATAAGTTCCAGCCAGTATAGCTTGTTGGGTCATTGTGGTGTTCAAGCCCGACCACCACGTCAAGGTAGCAGCTTTCGGTCGGGTCTACAGAGACAGCAATACGCAGAGTAGCTGTACATCTTCAGCTCGGAGAGACTAGGTTTCGCAGGCGTAGAGCGAAACTTTCGCACACCGAAGCATTGTATACCCGACTTTTGACAACCAGACTAACGTCGCGACGGTGCTAGAGGTGGCTTCTATTAGCACATACCACCCTAGCTTTCATGATACGGCCGGAAATCTCGACCATCGCAACTACTCCAGTGCTAACGCAACTACCCAGATACAAGATTATACCGACAACTTCAGGCGGTCCACCTGCAAGAGTGAGTGAGGGTACAGACTCCTGCCAATCACGTGACAGTACTTTGCACTTCGACGGCGCCAAGCATATACCACACTTACAGACACACTGATTGCCAACTGATTTGGACAGATTGCAAGCTATAGCACACAATAAGACGATATCATCTGCTTTTGTTTTTACATGGGGGAGGGTTGCCCATCTTGCGCCCAGCCTTCCTTTTTCTTCGGGCTTAATGCCGACTAGTAAAGTAAGCGAGATTTAGGAGTGCATCTGCAGGAAATCAAACCCGGATCTCCAACTTGGCTAGCGAGCATTCAATAGACCTAATTATATGTAAAATGAGATAGAATTTACCAAATATCTAGTAATAATTATGAGGTCATTTACATAAGTGAAACTAGTAGATCCATTCAGCTAGGCCTATTAGAATATTGAAAAAATTTAGCCAATTCTAGAATATTTGAACCCATTACGTTAAATTCTCACTCTTTCTCTCAAAAAGAGACTCTCGACCATTGCTATGCACGTACTTGCATGAAATCACACAATACGATAGGATAGCGTAAGACTATTGAAAGGTGGTATACTTAGATGAGAACTCAGATAGAGACAGGTTAATAACCGAATAATTATGCGCATACGATTAACACCACATACATGTATCCACAATGGAATCCATCATTAGCTTTTGCGATTAGCCTCTGCCTATTCTATTGTATTGATCCACTGAAGTAGAAGGAACCACCATTGTGGTTACACCAAAGGATGAGACTATATACAGTTCTGAGTGTGGATAAGGCTAGAATAAGCATTCACCTCTCTCTTGAAAACAAATGGGGAATGATAGTGGAAACCTCGATTATTGGCTTAAACAGGCAACTTTCAACCAATGAATCCCAAGTTCCGATCCGGCTCTATCGATTTCAGCTTGTGGCAATTAAGCAGCATTATTAGTCATTGGTTACAGGATTTCATCATGAGCTGACATTGGTTAGAGAACTATTGGAAAACCTGGGAGTACTGGACAGCTGTTTCGTCCTAGTTTGGGACTCTTCAGCAGTACGCACTCACCGGGGTTCGAACCCAGGACCCTACAAACCAATACTTGAATATCAATGAGATGCTCACTGGCAACTGGCCCTATTCAGGTAGGTAGTTACCAGTAGGGTGCAGCAGGTCGGGTGTGAGGACAAATACTCGCCGAAGACACTGGCTAACGGTTGCGCTATATCGTGAATTGGCAGAAGTTAAAATTCATGTACTGGCCATTGGATCGGGTCCCAGTGGCTTAATGGTCTACGAGCTCGCTGGCCTTGTAACCGCAAGGTCCTGGGTTCGAACCCTGATGGGTGAGTACTGATGAAGAGTCCCAAACTAGGACGAAACAGCTGTCCAGTACTCTCTGAAGGTTTTCCAATAGTTCTCTAACCAATGTCAGCTCATGATGAAATCCTGTAACCAATCAACCAAATCCCTACAAACCAATACTTGATTATTAGTCATTATTTTCGCTTGCGTTCCTTTGCTTTCCTAGTAGAACATAAGGCTTCAAAAGATTGAGCTTTTAAGTTTCAGTAGCAGTGGTGTTTACCTTTTAAAGGGTGGAGGGGGGAAGGAAGGGATCACTAGTCTCACAGCCAACCTTTGCACATTACAACCGACTAGGGGAGTTAAAATGATGCGTGCCTGCCGGGCGGCAATGCATAATCGGCAAGCATCCCTACAGCTGAACTACCGACGCAATCATTGGTCATCACACAATAAGCTTGACTCACGACTTGGAAGATGAAAGATTTCTTCCAGGAACTCAATTTACAGAAATTATTCCATTGCGTAATAATCTTTTTTTCTATTTGATTATATCAATTAGCTTCCACATTCACCCACAATAATCAGTTTCACTACAAACTTTACCGTATTCTTTTAGTTAGAGAGAAAACAAAAAACACACCCTCACATAAAAGGATACACATACTAGACTGTAGAATAAAAAGAAAACACCATGATAGGTGGGTTATGATTATTATTATTGTTCCCTTGGGTTCCTAGTGGAACATAGGGCTTCAACTGCACGTCTCCACTTGCTTCTGTCTTCTGCTGTACTTTTCACCTGCATCCATGTTAGTCCATACTGTTTCAGCTCCTCTTCACACGATCTCCTCCATGTCACCCTTGCACTGACGTCCCACTACTCGCCGCTTCCCTTTCGGGTTCCACTCGAGCACTGGCCTGACGCGCGATGTCACCCAGCGGCCTCCTCAGCGAGTGTCCAATCCATCTCCACTTTCTCCTGCATATTTGTTGGGCGATTGGTTCTTGTTTTGTTTGTTCCCATAGTTTCTTGTTGGTGATTCTTTCCGGCCATCTGATCTTCAGTATAGAGCGAAGACAGTTAGTTGTTGATAAAGGTCTGCAACAGGCTGTTGGAAATATTCTTTGTGACCCGCCGCCAAGTTTCTGATCCGTATAGAAGAAGTGACTGACTTGACGTTTGTATTGAAAATCCGAATCACTTTGTTGTTGATGCTGAGTGACAGCGGAAGATTTCCAGATTGATTTCAGGTTGATGAATGTGTTTCTCAACCTGGGTGGGTTAGATACTAGCAATTATAGGAAACCGATACATCCCCCCCGTAATAAATACTTAGACTTTAACCCATCCCGTCTGGAATCGGTAAAGATATGTTCAGTCAAATGTCAGTATCATCGGGTCAGAAGGCTAGGTGGTAAATCAGAAGAAATCAAACAAATAAAGAAAATTTTACTCGTGAATAACTACCCAGCCACTAGAATTTATTCAGAAATGTATGAAGAACCATAGAAAAATTAAGATTAGCAATAAAAATGACAAAAATAACGGAAATAATATAGAATTCAAAGGCTGCACGGTAATGCCGTAGAAAGAAGGAAAGTCAGAGGAGGATTTACGTAGAATTCTCAATGAGGCTGGAATGAGTCAGGGTGGCGTTTAAGCTAACAACCAACCAACCATCCCTCTCAGAGATACACCTTGCCGACTTATGAACCCACCCCCCAATAGATCCCATTAGGAGAAATAATACAATTTATCAAATACCCTAGTTAGCTCGTGTTTTGTGTGATAAAGAAAGCATTAGGCGTGACACCTATAATTCATTAAATAGTCAGTAGTACAACTGGATCTCGTCTTTCCAAATAATATCATTTATAGGTGCAACATTTTCTTTTCCTTTTCTCCCTCTCTCTTTTTTCCGCTATGTGCTGCTTTGTTTCTTTCTCTCGCTTACGCCAGTTTAATAAGACAGCTTCCACTTTTCTAACACCTTCAAACACTTTTCAGCTTTCCTTTGCTACCGATATGCCAATGTGTTGTTGTAATAATGAACTGCGATTTCCTTAATCTATGTAGAATTCTATTTATTGATAATGTACTAACTGGATGCAATACTGTAGTAAACAAAATGCTGAGAATTCCATTCTGTATCACAAGTACTGTTTTGGAATAAAGCAAATTATTATTATTATATACCACTTGATGACTTGACTGTGAGGTCAATTCAGTGACATTGGTTAGTCAAACTAGTAGATCGGGGTCAATTCGATTAGATCATTGGAGCACTGAAATTTAGCGAGACCTAGAATGATTGAGTCAAATAATCTAGAAAAAATCCCAGCCATTGCACTGCATTCACTTGCATGTAATCACACAACGATAAGGTGGGTGGGATAGGGTGAGAGTATTAAAAAGTAATATGGTTAGGTGGAGAGAGAGATAAGAGGGAGGTTAATCACTGACTCCTTGTTTATTGATTCAACACCGCACACGGGGTGTGGAAATGACGCAACGCCTATGCTAAAGGTACAGAAAGTGGCGACAAACAACAAGGGGAGGAGGAAGAGAAAATGTATTGTGAAGCAGTGTGACTGACTGACTGACTGGTTTCAACATAGAACTTTGCACCGATGTGCAGCAGTTCGAGTCGCTACACTCCCTTCATGTACCACACAAAGCAAGAGGAGACAGTAAAAAGAAATGCGAAATAGAGACAGTAAACAGAGATATAAGGCAAAAGAATAGTAATATGGAAGAACAAAGTAGTTTTATTGGATATTATAAATCACAAGGAGTGGATGCATCTGCGCCAGCAAATGAGAACGATTTTGAGCCATATCAACGATTGTCTCCAGTTGTCATTGGTTTTTACCGTCCCGAGGACCTCAACTAGGAAGTCTACACCTCCCTACGTGGCTTAAACTAACTGTTGTAGATTTCATTGACTGATGAAGCCATGTTTTGGTTTGACCACCGCTAGCTCTTTTCCAACCTGACCCTATGTCAGCGGTTAACATTGCTCATCGAGGAAGGCGGTCGATGGCTAGGTATGCATGAATAACACATGTCCTAACCATCTCAGTCGATGTAGCTTCACAGTCTCGTCGATTGATTTCCCCTCCTTACCTAGCACTGGCAGTGTGACTAAAATTGATATGATTATTAGTTTTATTATTTTTATTTATTTTATTGTTAAGCTTGATTCCACACAGTACTTTTGGTAAAGTATGGAATTTCAGCATGGATATCGGTAGCCCAAATTTAACAGGCCGACCATAGAATCGGGTGTGCGTCGGCAGGTAATCGAACCCCGGACCATGTACATGGTCGGCGGGAGTCCTAACCACTGTGCTACCGACGCAATAATTGGCAATAATTTATGCTGGAAACCTTGTCATCCAGTTGTTGAAATATTGCACCACTCACTGTGTGACATTTGCAATAAAATTACCCAACATGAAATTACTTACATTCTACCACCAAAGTGGCCAAGTTCGACACTTACATTAATGACAGACAACTTCATTATCAATTAATAAATAAAATAAAATAAAACAACAACAACACATGTACTAACTAGCCACAGTCGACCACCACCACCTACCTTAATTTGACGAACAATTTCAAATTCTGATGTTGTATGAAAATCAGCACCTTCTTTACGCAGTAATAATCGTAAGAAACGTGTTACATCACGACCAGCTAAATCTGTACGTTCAATTGCATGCGGTAGAGCATAACCTTCATAGATAGGTACAGCGTGTGTTACACCATCTCCTGAATCCAATACAACTCCTGTAGTTCGCCCTGTAGAATATCTGTTATGTATATATATACATATATTGCAAAATGACAAAAACAGAAAGTAGTGAATACATTGACAATTAGTAAGTGGATAGTTTGATAGTATGGATCACCTGTTAAGTTGAGAAACATACCTCCTATGAACAAATTGGAAGTTGAGAGTCGACGCATCTCCCTACATCGCTACGCCAGTAATATAAAGATGGTAGAGAGGAAAGATAGATTGGGCATAAGGCTAGCAACCTGATCCTGTAAAAATAAACACCACTGTTACAGAAACTTTAAGCCTCTAGCCTTGAAGCCACCGCCCTATGTTCCACTGGAAACGTGAAGGTTTAAAAAAAATAAATAATCTAGAAAAAAGGTCAGTTATTGCATTGTAGGCACTGGGAAAATAGTGTGGGTGGGACAGGGTGAGAGTATTAAGGAGTAATATAGTTAGTTGGAGAGAGAGAGTGTGTGTGACAGTTGGGTTAATCACTGAAGCTTTGTTTATCGATTGAACACCGCATACGGGCTGTCGAAATAACGCAATGCCTATGCCGGAGATATGGAAAGTGGCAACAAACAGGAAGGGAAAGACGGACGGGGGGAGGGAGAGAAGCCGTGTGACTAAAATTGATATGATTATGAGTAGTGGCAATAATTTATGCTCGAAACCTTGTCATCCAGTTGTTAGTAGTGCATGATCTTTATATGAATAAATTTATCTAATGTGGAATTATGAAAAAGAGAAGACGTTCAGCGAAGAGACTCTTTTCGGCGAATTCATTCACATAGCTGTACAATCGCATTTATATACAATTATTTGTGTGTGTGTGTGTGTACATGAGGTTTGTCAAGTTTAGATAATTAATCAGGTAAATCAAGAATGATCTAATATAGAAACAAGGTTGATCAGAGTTTGTAAGTTAGATGACGACATGTAATTCACTAGAATGTTTCAACTTAGGTCAGGATAGCAACAGAGGTAACTACACGTAGAGACTAAGTAGAGGTGGGGTAGAGAATAATGCTATTTAAATTAGAACTAAAATTGAGCAAATAAATTGGATGACGTAACATAAATGACTAGAAATTGAGCGTTGGTCAAGTCAGTAACAGTGGTAATGAGGTGTAGAAATTAAATCGGGTGTGGGGTAGAGAACAGGAAGGTTGAAAATGTAAAGTATTACAATTGAAAAGACAAAATAATACTAATGAAGAGACAGAAAGAAAGAAATAGAATTTACCTGTCGGGTATTAAGACAGATTACGTCCATTGCAAGTGTAGTGATTGAACGAACTTCTTCTGTATGCAGAGTTCAGGACTTAGCAAGTGAATTGCCATTGAAGAATTCTGATTCGTACACTTTTAGGAAGACTGTTTCGTATTCTGTAGACGACTGGCAAGTTTGTATGGGGTGTAGCTTGGTGTCCGGAATCTATCAGATGTTCTAAGATGGAGCTGCGGGGGCGTCGTTTTTCTCCTTTGTAAAACCATGTTGGTAAGTGTTCGGTGATACGTTTGAAAAGCTATTGTGGAATTAATTCTACCACGGGCCGAGTTCTACACTTACATTAATAAAACGGATTAACATCGTGAACACATCTAAAATCCAAAGTTTGAATACCTACTTATAACCGAAGACTCTCATCATGCGAAAAATTCCCTCAAACTATAAACAATAATTATTATTGTTGTTGTTAAGTGAATCTACAGAATAAGGATTAAATATAATACGCCTAAATATCGATTAGTGATTGATTTCTGTTGAGTTTATGTCACTTTTTCAATACCTTCATATGACTTACACTCATTTGTACATGGTAAAGGTGTTAATAATAGTTATAAGCTTATTGATTTTAACTTTTTGACTTTTTAGGAAAAGAACTGTTGAATCAGCAATTCAAAGTGCGTCCAAGTTGTCAAGGTTTGTTTTTTTTCCTTCACGTTCCCCAGTGGAACATAGGGCTTCAAGCTAGTGGCTTGAAGTTTCTGTAGCAGTGTTTAATTTTCACAGGATGGGGTTGCTAGCCTCATGCCAAACCTTTCCTCTCCCCCAGCATTATTTATGGCTTAGCGAGGTAAAGGAGTGCATCGGTGGCCGGGGATCGAACCCCGGACCATGTGCATGGTCGGCGAGCGTCCTAACCGCTTGCCACCGACGCACAATTGTAGAAATATTGCCTGTGATTGCTGTTTGCTTATTATTTTGATTCATTCACTGTAGATCTGTTGGTGAGCCATCTGGCATGATGGCCACATTGCAAACGTGACTGATTGAATTCAGCCTATACCAAACAAAGGACTAGACACATTACACTAGTTACTGACTAGTGTCCAATCAGAGTATCCAATGCAATCGTACAGGAGGTCATTCGCCAGTGCGAATAGCTCAGTGGTGGTAATGTCTTTAAAGGCACCACCAAGAGACGACAGTTAGAATCTCAGACAGGAGGGACCTGAGTTCCTTCAACCTGGTTATAGATATTCCTTGCTATGACTAGCAGAGTTCCAGCTAGCACAAAACCTAGGTCTAGGCAGGGCTTCCTGCCGATTGCCTCCAACCACCTAATATCAACATGTATGTAGTCCACTAGTTGAATGGCTTGCCTACCAAAAGGTGGGTGGGTTATGAAATATGGGCCCTACTACTTCATTTACCATAGTTTAGGCATTCAGTTAGTGATCACAAACCTTTATACAATACGTCATAGAGAAGACAGAGGTGATGAAGACATCTCATCAACAAACAATACCTATCCTCATCAATCGGCAAAATCTCAAGGAAGTCACCTCCTTTAGTCACCTGGTCAACATCGCTTCAGCTAAAAGCTGTACGGATAATGAAAATGAAAGCCAAGATCTGGGAAAACAGTGTAAGTGTGGACATTCACAGCACCACAGTACCAAGAACAAGATCCGAATTTTCAACATTGGTGTGAAATCAGTGCTTCTAAAAAGTACACTCAGCATCAACAACGAAATTCGGATTTTCAATACAAACGTCAAGTCAGTCAGTTTTTCTATACGGATCAGAAACTTGGCGGCGGGTCACAAAGAATATTTCCAACAGCCTGTTGCAGACCTTTATCAACAACTGTCTTCGCTGGCTCTATACTGAAGATCAGATGGCCGGAAAGAATCACCAACAAGAAACTATGGGAAGAAACAAAACAAGAACCAATCACCCAACAAATATGCAGGAGAAAGTGGAGATGGATTGGACACTCGCTGAGGAGGAGGCCGTTGGGTGACATCGCGCGTCAGGCCAGTGCTCGAGTGGAACCCGAAAGGGAAGCGGCGAGTAGTGGGACGTCCCAGGGTGACATGGAGGAGATCGTGTGAAGAGGAGTTAAAACAACATGGACTAACATGGATACAAGTGAAAAGTACAGTAGAAGACAGAAGCAAGTGGAGGCGTGCAGTTGAAGCCCTATGTTCCACTAGGAACCCAAGGGAACAATAATAGTAATAATAAGTACACAGATTTGGCAGGTGAACAAAGGCATTTCAACGCCTGTCTTCTCTCGATACTGACGATCAGAAATGGCTATCCAGAAAGGATAGGCAACAAGGAACTCTGGCAGACAGCAAACCAAGAACCTATGCAGGTGGATTGGACATACACTGAGGAGACCGCTGAGTGACACATTACACATCAGGCCCTCAAATGGAAATCTAATGGGAAGAGATGAGTTGGGCGTCTAAGGAGGGCATGGAGAAAACCGCCCGTTGGGAGATGAAAGCTTATGAGAACAGTCAGTTATGCAGTCAGCTAGGAAGTGATCGCAAAGAACAGAGTGGAATAGACGTGTGTCGTTGAGGCCGAATACTACACTCGGAAGTATAGGAGTGAATACTACAGCAAGACACGGATCCAGAAAGCTCGGGCTGCTTTCGCTAACTTACACCGTCTCTGGCGTAGGCGTGACATCCGGCTGTCAACCAAGGGACGTGTATACTGCTCAGAAGTTCGCTCCGTCCTTCTCTATGGCGGTGAGACGTGGCCATTGAGAGCGGAAGACATGAAGAGATTGTCTGTTTTTGACCACAGATGTTTACGATCTCTTTCTCGCGTTAGGTGGTATAATAAGGTAAGTAATGTTGACGTTAGGCGTAGAGTGTTGGGCAAAGAGGGAAAATCACTCGAAGAGGCTATGAAGTTACATAGATTGAGATGGTTAGGCCACGTGCTGCGCATGCCTAACCATCGTCTCCCCGGACGGGCATTACTAGCTGATATAGGCAGTTTAGCGCAATGTATTCAGTCTCTTAACCTTCATCTTCTACTTTTTTTATCTATTTTTTTACTTGTGTGCTTTGAGTCACTCGAACTGCTGCACTCGGTACCAAGTTCTATGTTGAATCCACAGCAGCAGCAACTACACTCGGAAAGAATAATAATTATAATGGTAAGCGTACTATTTATTATTATTATTCCTTTGGTTTCCGAGTGGAACACATGGCGTCAACAGCACATGTCCAGTTCATCCTATTCTTTGCATTCCTCCTCAGATGGCCCTAAGATTGTCCATAGTCTCTCATCTCCTCCTCACAAGATCTTCAAACCCACGCCACACTCTTTGTTTCGCATTCGGGTCCCACTCGACGGCCTAATGTCACCCAACGGTCTCCTCAAAGGTGTATGTCCAATCCATCTCCATTTCCTACGGTATATTTGTTGATCAGTAGGTCCTTGATTGGTTCGTTCTGGGGATAGAATCTTCAATATAGAGCGAAGGCGGTTGTTGATAAAAGTCTGCAGGAGACTGTTGGAAACGCTTTGGTGGTGCGCTGGCCAAGTTTCTGACCCATATAGAAGAACTGACTGACCTAACCATCATTGGGTGTTGAAAATCCGAATTTTGTTCTTAATGCCACGGAGTGCAGAAGATTTCCAAACAGATTCCATAGTGATGAAGGTCTGTGATGATGCCTCTTAGACGAGAGTACTATACGTAAGACAAATTGCTAAGTGCGCTCAAATGAATCTTTTAGTAAGCAACATTTGCTATTTTGGTTTGGTAGAACATCACATATAGAATGTTTTGATAAACACAAATAAGCATTAAATTAGCAAAATACAAAAGTGGACACTACTCACAGGCTTAATACTGCTTGCATAGAAATATACAACGCAGGTACACCAAATGTTTCAAAGAATATTTCTGCCATTTTCTCCCTGTTCTTTTTAGGATTGTGTGGAGCTTCTGTTAATAAGACTGGATGTTCTTCACTGTTAACCATCAGTTGATCTTTCCCATATACATAAGCCCATATACGTTCCATATCATTCCAATCACGTATAATCCCGTGTTCAATAGGATATCGTATACTTAATAGGCCACGATGTTCTTCTGCTTTAGGTCCAATAAAATCATCGCCTTCAAGTGCACCGGCCATAACTCTGACATGTTTTGGACGACCAATACTTTATGATGATAGGGGGGAAGAGAAAGAGCAGAAGTCAATTTTAACAGTTTTGACTTACTAATTTGGGAATCGATATTTCGGGACTTGATCCCCAGCAAAACCTGCTTTCAATATACCCGTCCCCTGAAAAATAAAATAAAGCAAAGAAATATATTTTCGAGGTGTAACACTAGAGATACACAGAAAATCAACAGAATGAAAAATCAACTAAATCATATGATACTAATTAACCCCTACAATCGGAAAATATTTATGTTACTATGATCGATTTTTCAATACCTTCCTCATACCTTTGCGTCTCCAATCGAACATAAGGCTTCAGCCTTCGAAGTTTCAGTAACAGGGGCGTTTTTCTTCTTGCTGGATGAAGTTGCTGGCCTCACACCCAACTTCCCCTCCCCGAGATCTAGGAGTGCGTCGATCGGGAAACTAATCCGGATCACCTGGGTGTTTGGCGAACATTCTACCAATGAACTACCAATGCACCATTGGTTATTGACGGTGAGAGATATGAAGTGTATTCACAGTTATTAATAATTATTATCATTTGAATTGCTCTTAGAATGTTAACGTTAAAGCGAGGAGTGGAATGCAACTGTCATTGACATTGCTTTCAAAAAAGTAATGGTAACTTGTTGACGATATGCAGGAATTCATACCAGTAGATAGTTATACTACTACATCTACTACCTGCCTACCTACTACTCGGTAGGTTCACTCCGTCCTCCTTTATGACTGAGTGAAACATGGCCATTGCAAGTGGAAGACATGAGAAGCCTGGCTAGCTAGATGTCTTTGATCATAGGTATCTGCGTTGTATCTCCCATTTTAGGTGGTGGGTGTAATCGAGTGAGTACTATTGAGGTGACTGACATCAGCCAAGTGATAGGTGTAGACTTCCTGACTGGTTGGGGTCCTTGGGATGGTAAGAACCAATAACAGCTGGAGACAATTGGTGAAAATCGTTGACAATGGCTGGCGCAGATGTATTCATTCTTTTTGACTTGTCACATCCAATAAAACCCCATTGTTCTTCCATATTACTATTCTTTTTCCCTCATACTTCTGTTTGTTACCTTTCTTTTGAAACTCTCGACTCTTTTCTTGCTCTATGTGCTAAATGGAGTGTGGCCAGTCGGACTGCTGGACATCTGTGCAAAGTTCTATGTTGAAACCAGTCAGTTAGTCACTATTCGATAGGTGTAGGACAATTCGAAGGCAGAAGTTGTATCAGCACCAACGGATTGATTGGTGACGAAATCACAGCACGGATCCAGAAAGCTCGGGCTGCTTTCGCTAACTTACACCGTCTCTGGCGTAGGCGTGACATCCGGCTGTCAACCAAGGGACGTGTATACTGCTCAGCAGTTCGCTCCGTCCTTCTCTATGGTGGTGAGACGTGGCCATTGAGAGCGGAAGACATGAAGAGATTGTCTGTTTTTGACCACAGATGTTTACGATCTCTTTCTCGCGTTAGGTGGTATAATAAGGTAAGTAATGTTGACGTTAGGTGTAGAGTGTTGGGCAAAGAGGGAAAATCAATAGAAGAGGCTATAAAGTTACATAGATTGAGATGGCTAGGTCACTGTGCGCATGCCTAACCATCGCCTCCCCCGACGGGCATTACTAGCTGATATAGGTGCAGGTTGGAAAAGAGTAAGTGGTGGCCAAACAAAAACATCGCATCAATCCATGAAATCCCTGACAGTTAAACTGAGTCAGGTAGGGAGATGCAGACTTCCGGGTTAGGCCCTCGGGACTCTAAGAATCAATGGCTAGTAATTTGTAATCTTTCATTTCCTTTCTCCATTACTCTTTCTGTTTCACTCTTATACTTGTCAAAACTCTATTGATTCTTTCACTCATTTTCTTGTCTACCTTTGTGTGCTATTTGGAACGTGGCAACTCGAACTGCTGCACTTTGGTGCCAAGTTCTATGTTGAATCCAGCGAAGGCACGAAAGGCATATTAGTTGACATCTAAGTAGTGAGAACATAGACGTCAAAGAATTACGTCGAACCTGCAACGATGCTTTAAAGAAAGACAGACAATATCATTAGTACTTATCCAATAAGCTGTTGTGTATCCCTTCATACATACAGTTGCTCAGTGTTACTTTCAAACAAAAGACTAGACTGAAACTTACTGTAGAAGGACACGTTGTTCAGTAATTATATGCCAGACTACTGTTCATTCAATATATGTAAAATAAAAAAAGCCTAAATATATATTCACTATAGGTAAGTCCTGTGAGAATAACTCTAATACAGAATCTCAGCACAGATACAAAAGTTTTGTGTGGCATTTGCTGACTTCCATCATCTGTAGCGTAGACGTGATATGTAGCTATCCATCGAAGGAAGTCTGTAGTGTACTGTGCATCAGTTCTCTCCCTGTTTTATTTTATGGCCCTGAGACATGGTCATTGAAAGCGGAGGAGGATATGAAAAGGCTAGCCATCTCTCACCATAAATATTTGTGTTCTATTTTCCATATTAAGTGGTATAATAGGATGAACAAGATATAAGCGAACAATATTGTTTTCAATTAGATCTTCTTCAGGCTTTACTCTAATTTAATAGATTTATATATAAAATTTTAACCAATGACGGTGATTTTGGGAATCAAATATAATAATAAAATAATAATGTGGTAAATGTTTTGAACGTAGTTAATAACGATGATTATAATGATAACAAAATATTGATATAATAATGTATATAAGTTATAAAATTGGGTCAATCTTAAAAGGTGAAGTGGAACGATAATAGAGTTTAAATAAATATTATAAAAGTACGAAGGAGGTGGAAAATAAGAAAGGGTGGGAGGGTTTTGAATAGAATTCACCTAGGCCAAGGGAGAGACAAAGCTAGAACAAACTTCTTTGTATGCAAGACTAGGATTTCTCTCGAATTCAACTGGCACGAGTGCAGCATTCGAGTGCCTAGAGTAAGAGAAACAGAATGAGTAATGGTAGAAAGGAATATGAAGGTTAAAGAGACTGAATACATCTGCGCCACTGACAACGATTTTGAGCCATGTCACCTATTGTCTCCAGCCATTGATTCTTAGAGTCCCGAGGGCCTAGGTGTAAAAGACGGTTCTGATTCCATTCGAAAGACTCGTGGATACGATAGATAACTTTGAAAGCACTATTTTGTCCACTTGGTGACCGCTATCAATCAAATGAGCCAAAATAGAACTTCGTATGGATTTTATTTGACCTTTTCCGAACCATGAAGGAAGATGCTCATTAATGCGTTTTTAGCTGTCAGTTGTTCGCCCTATATAGCTTTCTCCACAGGAGCAACTAAATTTATAGATACACATCGAAGTGGCACAACTAGGTAGCTTATCTTTCACTTGAGCAATCAAAATTGGTCGACTGGAAAATGACAAACAAAGGGTGGCGGCAGTATAAGTCCGTTTTATCGCTCTCGATAATCTCAGATGTAAGACTTCACTAGCCACGTCCCCATTAAATTGAAGCTTCATGAACAGTTCTTTCTTTTTAACTGTTGTCAGTTTTTCTTTGTTGTACCTGGTATGAGTAATATTAAGGTTAAGAGGGGACACTAATCGACGAGGTTGTGAAGATAAATCGATTCAGATAGCCAGGACAAGTGTTGTACATGTCAAGCCACCGCCTTTCTTGACAAGCAATGTTAGCTGGCTGACATAGGGTTGGGCTAGAAGAGTTAGAGATAGTCAAAACAAACCCTGGGATCAGTCTATGAAGTCAGTGACAGTTGGTTCAATCAACGTAGGGAGATGTAGACTTATTGGTGAAGGTCATGAAGATGGTAAGAACCAAAAGCTGGAGATTGTTAGTGATATGACTCAAAATTGTTTCTATTGGTGCAGGTGAATTCATTCTTTGTAATCTCGAACCTTTGTCCACGGAACCTTCAGATAATATCCATGTTATTATTCTTCTCCTAGTATATTTCTACTTATTATAGTTCTTTTCAATATCAAAATCATTTCTATAGACGAATGTATACCTTGGTAATAAATTCCTATATGTACGCTCATATGACCACTCCAATTTGCATATATCAATTCACCTACTCCTGTGAAGTTAGGCACATAAGGTCGTTTTACTCACATCTCTACAAACCGTATTAGAAAAGACTGTCTAGCATAGTTACAAAGAGGCAACACTGGTTCAATCATCAGCACCCATGACAACTTATAAGCTGATTTATCAGTCAGAGTCGTTTACAAAATGAATAAAAGCCTACTACTACTACAGGCAATGTGTTTCTGACTTCGTTGTACAACAGAAGCTCTCACCATATGCATTGAGAAGCCGGAGTTGTGTTAAAAAGATACCAGTCCAACCTCCCTCTTTACCGGTCTTACTGTTGGCTTAGCAAGGTGAAGGGGTGTGTCGGTCGGGAATCGAACAGCGAACCACATGCATGGTTGGCGAGCATTCCACCGCTATACCACTGAGGCACCGGCTTCTTAGTTAGTTGTCGTTTATTCCATTCCCTTAGTTATTTTGTCATCTTCAGTTATAAAACCGATCATTTCAATCTGTTCCTATGCACATTCTTTTCACATCTGTCTTTGTTGAGAACTCTTCTACATATTATACTAGTATTTTCTAATTCTATGTAATTTTTTTATATACCCCATTGTGATCTATATTCATACCTTCAAACTTTCACACCAAGCTGAAAATTATTATCTGCTTCGTCACTGTGTTGAGTTATATACTTTTAGCTATGCGGACTTTTGTAAAAAATGTGATTGTGCAGCTGCTTTGGAGGACGAAATCACCGAAAAGATAGCTACCTTTGCTGAACTTTTTGTTGCTTTTTTCTTTCTCCCTAATCTCCTGATGGGTATTTTGCAAGAATTGTACATTTACTGTAGAGTTAATTCACGACACAAAGCCTTATGCAACATCTCTCAAGTGATCCGATGAATTAAAGCAGTGTCCTTTTGTAGACTTGATATGATTATGAGCAATAGTTTGTGCTCGAAACGTCATCAGCTAATATTACTGTACAACACTGTGTGATTTATCAAAACAAAATCTTATCTATAATGGAGTTATACTTTACCACAGTGCCCAAGTTTTATATCCTTTTTTAGTGTCTTTAAGTATGGTATGTGCTTTCCACCGCCTAAGTGCAAAGTACTGTTACAAGATTGGCAGGAGCCTGTACCTGCACTCACTCTTGCAGGTGAACCGCTTGAAGTTGTCGATAAGTTTGTGTATCTGGGTAGTTGTGTGATTGCTGGTGGAGGTGTGACGGATGAGATTTCCAACTGTATAATGAAGGCTAGGGTGGCATACATCAACTTGAACCACCTCTGGCGCCGTAGTGACGTTAGCCTGGCTTTCAAAGATCGGGTATACAATGCTTCGGTGCGAGCTGTTTTGCTCTACGCCTGTGAAACCTAACCTCTCCGAGGTGAGGATGTGCGGCGGCTCTGCGTGTTCGATCATCGCTGTCTCCGCAAGATTGCTTGCGTTCGATGGCATCATCGCGTAAGTAATTCTGAGGTTCGGCCGCGTGTGTTTGAACAGTGGAGACCACCATTTGTTGAGTGTCGTCATCTGGAAACACCGGCTTTGGTGGCTTGGACATGTGCTACGAATGTCATCCTAGAGGCTTCCGTACAGGTCTCTGTTCGCTAGCCGTTGGACGGGATAGAAAAAGCGGAGGTGGTCAGCCCATGATGTGACGTCGTGGGATGAAGGATATTTGTGGTAGGTTAGCATTGCTTGACACGTCATGACTCCGTGGTTGGAGTCCGAGGGATAGCTCGAATCGGTAACTCGAAACTTTATCGGATATGGCCAAGAATCGCAGTCATCAATGGCAAACGTGTTGCAATTTACTTCTTTCTTCCATTCCCGATGATAGTTGAAAAATACTGTTTGAACTTGTTAAGTATGGCTTTTTCCTTCCTGATGAAGTTTTTTTCGTCCTCCACCCATATTTTTACTTTTAATCTATTTTGCTTTATTGTTATTGTATTATTACTGTCTAAATGATCTAAATAGGAATGAAGTCGTTATTCTAAAAAGGCTGACGCAGATAACAAAGTGTGCATGTGTGCAGTACTACGTTGATTTTATTTAGACTACGTCAGTCAAAATGCAGCATTAATACGATATACGTCAATTGTTAAGGGTTTGTCTGTCTGTCAGTTTGCATGAATTACCTCGGAAATATAACCTCTGGGGTTTCATCATACCTCAGAAACTGCACACTGAGTAGTTGGTTAACATACTCCCTGACAAAGATGTGCTTTAAGTCACTTCGTAAAATGTACTGAACACCGCACTAAGATAAGCTTCTCCGCCTAGATTTCACTACACAAGTCACACAAAACTATGTAATACTAGAACACTTTATATTCATTTTCTTAATGAATATATCACGAGTGGAGCAGCACTACTGACTGCGTTATATATCCAATAAACGAATTAGTATGGAATTACATACCACTAGTACGGTGACCAAATTCTACGCAAAAATGTTTCACTTTCTAAAGTTATATTCATTATTGCATTTAACCATCTCATTTAAACCAGTCGTAAATTATTATTTTCCAATACATTTATGACGAACTCATGTTTGTAGATACGTATTAGAGTCCAGTGATGGACTGGGTTAGACATTATAAAATATTTGTACAACTTGCATCGCGTGACTGAGTAGTTTACATCCACCGTCCTTTGCTGTCACCAACGATGGATCTTCTTTGATGTGTTTGGGTGAACTCCAGTACAAAGACACCGGGGTTCTACTTATCAACTAACTAACTTATCATACGAGGAAAGACCAGACAGTTTAAATCTCTTTTCCCTGTCATACCGTAGGCAGAGAGATTTAATCACAATGTTTAAAATTTTAAATAATGACTACGGACCTGACCTATTTTCTCTTTTCCTTCCCACCAGGTCAGAACACCTTAGAGGACATAGCAGGAGAGTTCAAAAGCCAAGAAGAAATCACATTGCTGTTGAGTACTGGTTCTTACACCGAGTGATAAACTCTTGGAACCGACTCCCAGAAGTGGTGTCTGCAACCTCAACTGATTCGTTCAAGAAGGGTTTGGACAACCACAGAAATTTACTAGAAAAGGATTAACATAGGCTCCAAGGCTTCTATCCTCAACCAATAAATCTGAAATCTGAATCAAACACACGCATGCTCAAAGTTCTTTGAGAGCACGAAATACGATATTGTACAAACGTTTTGATAGTTATGGAAGCATGGGTTAGGGCAGCTTAGTAAGTCAGAATCCTCTTCACACAATGAAGTAAATCTTATTCAAAATTTTCGGAGTAATATTTGAATATTTTCCTAGTAACACAGTCTTAAAAACGTAACATACATGGACAAGAATAGATTGACAATATTTTCAATGATTAATACGAATTTGCTATATATTAACCCAATTGGGTTAGAACTAAAGCCACTTCTTCATTAAACGTTCAGTCGTTGCCCATAACGAAAAAAACAGCTGCATGGAAACAATACTTTTAAATAAGCAGAGATGACCGGTAAATCCAAACCATAGGAGAACCAAATAAACCAAGTCGGTTTCCTTCTGATGAACTATGAGGGGCAAGAATTCTTCTCACATTGTGTAACCCCAACTATATTGAGAGAATTAACTGGAAACCATACGATTTAGTCGGAGCAAAAATCATGCCTGGAAGTCGGTAATTATACTTATAAAGTTAACTTAATATATTGCACGAATGGGAAATATGCCCAAAATCAGACATTACACCAACATGACAGTGGCAACTTATTCCACCCAAAATCACGCTACTTACGATATCTATAACTACGGGTTGATTCGTGATTACATCATAAGAATCCATAGTCCCACAAGGTAGCGCACTAAATCCAAATTTGAAACAGAGTCTGTGGCCAATGTCCAATATCCAATATCCTGATTACGAGCTGGTATAAAGCAGTGATTTCTTTGAGCTCGCTTCTTGATTGTAGGGTAGAAGTTCCAGATCTTCGGTGAACTTATGCGTAGTAAGTCCCGCCACTCGACTGCTTTAGCTCTGGTAGACTCCAAGAGGAGTGGTGCGAGGAGTGGTCAAGATGTGGTTTGTAGTGTGCAGTATGTTAGGACTGAGTTGCTGCCGTGAATGGAGTTTGACCTAACACCCGTTGGTCATTCGGTGTAGTCATAAAAATAGAATAGTAATAATAATAACAATAATAATAGGTTGTATTGTAGATAATATAGGTTGAGATAAGTGAAATAATAAAGGTGACCTAAGGAAAAGATAGAGTAGTCGGTACAGTGAGAGAAGACAGAACTGGTCGTGGGGATTTAGCTTGTATGCTTATCCATTGACAGTGTGGTTTTAAATTTTAAGAGGATAAGCCATTGAGACACAAACCTTGCTTTTCTGCATGATTATCCAGATTCAGCTTAAAAGTCTCCACAGGTGGCGCTGTAGTCACGGCCGCCGGTAAAGCGTTCCAGAGACGGCAAACTCGAAGCGAAAACAAATGTGAACGCACTCGAGTCCTTAGTCTCTGGTGTGCTATCCTTAGCGGGTTACCTCGTGGAAGCCTATAATCACTTAATGGCAGGATGCTTTTATTAGGGTGGGCCTGGTCATTTAAGATCTCATAGACGGTGATGAGGTCTCCCCTGTGACTACGGTAACTAAGTGTGAAAAGACTTAATTTCTTCAGTCTTTCCTCATATGATTCGTTGCGGAGGCCGATCACCCATTTTGTCGCTCGTCTCTGGACACTTTCTAGAATGTTAGCATCCCTTTTGAGTAGCGGAGGAGCAATGATATTATGCACCTCAAGAAGTGGCCTCACGTATGTCGTATACAACCTTAAGAATAGTTCTGGAGTAAGAGCTCCCAGCTGCCTATGCATAAAGTGTAAAGTTGCGTAAGCTTTGGCGACGTCCCTCGTGTAATTTCCGCTGGTGTCAAGCTTTTCTGTTAAAATAAGACCTAGGTCGCGCTCTGATGGCACACAACTCAAGTTCTGGCCACCAAGGGTGTAATTTGCATTCTGTGACCTGCCGGAATGAAGTTGCACTACTTTGCACTTCTTTAGTTTGAAAGGTATTCCGTTAGCCAGAGCCCAGTCTCCCAGAGTTTGCAGGTCAGCCTGCAATCTGTTTGAGTCTTCCGATGAGTTTATTGCTCTCCAAATCTTTACGTCGTCAGCGTAAAGAAGCGCAGAGCAGTTCAGTTGACAGGGCAGGTCATTGATAAAAATCAAAAACATCAACGACCCTAAGATAGAACCCTGAGGAACCCCTGATGCCGAGGTGTGCCAGGATGATCGGATGCGGTTGACTTTGGTGCAGAATTCTCTCTCGCCTAAGTAATCTTTCAGCCATGCGAGAAGTGCTCCAGAAACACCCACCTTGCTTATTTTGTGAAGGAGCAGATCATGGTGAACTGTGTCGAATGCCTTCGCAAAGCCGAGAAAGATCACATGGACTGGTACCTTTACGTCCCAGGATAGTGTCCAATCGTTCCAAGCTAGTAGAAGATTCGTCACACAGGATCTTCCCCTCCTGAAACCGTGCTGAGCTTCATGGAGTAGGTTAGTCCCGTCGAAGTATTTTCTCATGTGGTCGTCAATGAGACTTTCCAATATCTTCGATATCACTGGAAGTAGCGCAACTGGTCTGTAGCTGGTCGCATTCTGCCAGTCACCACCTTTGAAGATAGGGGATAGGATTTGTAACCGACTACCCTAGATAACCTGATACTTTTAGTGAAACCTAATTAAACTGGAAAAGTGGTTTAAGTTCTACAGTGGATTTCGATCTAGTATATTCAACACTGTATTCTCTGTAACACTAATGAACGGAGTAAGTAATTGGACTTTGATTTATAATAATAATAATTTTTATTTCTGGAACAGAAACCAGCCATTTTTACAGGCATGAACAATGTACACTATAGACTATAGAATATATTTGATCTGTTAATCTAGAAATAGATTGAATACTAGTAAATTTGAGAGAAATATTTAAAAAGAAATGTACAAATAAGGCAATAGGTAATTTTCGAGATATGCTTTCAACTGAATAATTCATGAGATATAGCATCAAATCAAAACTGTTATTGAAAAAATACGGTATGTCAATTTCACGCGGGAATTATAAACGATTACGTTAATTGTGGAAGTTAAGTAGCATTTTTGTACAGGTGCTGGCGTGAAATATAAGAGATGCGGAATGAACAGTAATTGTAAGTAAATGATTCATAGAGTCCATAAAACTTCAAATTCACCGGTAAGTACACCATAATTGTGACATTTCCAGTTGTATATGAGACCAACTTTGAACTTGTCGGCAGATTTCATGATAGAGGTGGTTCCGTTATTCACCAGGTGGGCTAGCAATATTCCGAGGATAGCGGCACTGTTTCAGTGCCTTCGTTTAAGGCAGTACCTTTGAAAAGAGAAGAAGACACAAGGAAACCGACAGAGAGGTGCAGAAGTATATAATAGGTGTTAATAATTCAAAACATATGTAAAAAACATGGGTTCATCATATTTTTGTTTTTTATTCATTTAAAAAATACTATTTCCCCCTGAGATTTTCTAGTGATGGAATTCTAGTCTTTCTTGCGAAAAGAAAAAAAAGTTTAAGTGAAAAAAGATGATAATTTTACCAACTTATATAGGTTGAATAGGAGTTAAACACAAAAGTCAAAGTGCGTGAACTATGTAGAAGAAAAGCGAGGGCTTAATAATAACTACTGTTTTTCTGAAGTATACATTTAGGTGTCCTTCTGAAGTAGGGGACTCATACCATGTACTTGCATTCGAGGAGTTTGTTATTTAAACTTCAGCTTTAGGCAAATTTTCAACTTCTGTTGTCTTTTTTTAAAATTTTATTTATTCTCTTGTTCTGCAGAAGCCATTCGAACTCAGGAGCCTTAGCAATAGAGTGCTGTCCCACAGATAAGGGTGGTTCTCATATGTCCCCACCATCATATCCGCTGACTAGCAATCACCACCCTCCCACCTTTTTTGTGCAAGGCCCTGGCAAAATGCTTCACTTTTGTTATACATATCTTCTAATTTCTGTTATAATGTGCCACAAACTTCTTTTTTTTAAAATATTCATTTGTCAACTCATTCGAAGTCATGGCATGAGTGACTACTTTCAGAAGACCGTCATGTATGTTTCATCTGTTACAGCATTTTGGAGAGGAACAATAATAAAAGTATAAGGAAAATAGACTATCAGAGTCTACATTTTAGATATAAACAAATGTAATTCCGGAAAACAGTGCATAATCATGCAGCATTAAACAAATAAGTAGTAGTAATAATATATACGCAGGTGAATCATTAATATTCATTATTTATTTCACACACTAGCATAATCATTGATTTCACGCATCTGCGTGATTATTGATTTAAATTACTGAATTCCCAGGGTTTGTTAATATTTTTAAAATGTGACATTGCTTTTTCTAATTGTATAAATACGGAGTTGTTGTTTAACATTTTCGACTGTTGTTTGAGACAGTAAAAGCTCTCATATCAACGTCCAGTCTTCTCTTTTATTTGTCTTGCGTGCCCGGCGGTATTATTGTTGTTGTTGTTGACGTGCGATTAGGACAGATTAGCCAGCGCATTAGTTAGATTCGCTCGTAGTCTACAAGGTCCTCATATTCACATACATAACAAATTTGGCGACGGGTTTGCTGAAGATGGACCCACTGCGTTTAGAGAAACTAATGGAACAGCAGCTAAAATTGATGGAAATGCTTGCTGGTCTACAAATATTGCGCTCTGTTGATTCATCTACAGCCAACGACAGCAATGGTAGCAGCATCTCAGAATTCGTTTATGATCCAGATGCGAACGTAACATTTGATACCTGGTTTCGCAGATATGAAGACCTATTTCGAGTAGACTTTGCGGATAAAGATGATGCCTGGAAAGTACGGCTTCTACTTCGTAAATTGGGAGCAGATGAGCTGGATAAATACTTCAACTTAATTCTCCCACAGAAGCCCAGTGAAAGATCATTCGATGAAACTGTCCATACCCTTCGTCATCAGTTTGGTGATCAGAGATCTTTGTTCAACATTCGATATCATTGCATGAAACTAGTTTTGAACGAAAATGATGATATCCATACTCAGTTGGGTATAGTCAATCGCACGTGTGAACGTTTTAAATTAAAATCACTCTCAGAAGACCAGTTCAAGGTATTGATTTTCATTTGTGGTTTGCAGTCTCCCAAATTTGCTGATATACGCACACGTCTATTAAATCGTCTGGAACAAGATCCACGAGTGACTTTGAAAGACGTCGGTGAAGAATATCAGCGTTTAATCAACATTCATAACGATACCGTCTTGGTGCAGTCTGGCAGCCAAAATGCAGCAGAAGTGCATGCGGTGCATCCAGTACCGTCGACATCAACCGCACCGCTTCATCCTCAGCATAAACCACCATCAGCCTGCTGGCACTGTGGCTCCTGGCATTTTGCAAACTTGTGCCCATTCAAACAGCATAAATGCCGTCGATGCCATACTGTTGGTCACAAAGATGGCTACTGCAAACGCAACAACCGACCCAGATCTCGTAGTCGACCCAAACGGCGCAACAAGCTCAAGTCTTTGGGTGTTACTGCCACATATCATATTAGTACTCCAGCACCTCGCAAATATATCAATCTGACGATTAATACACGGCCGGCACGCCTACAAATCGACACAGCATCCGATATTACAATAATATCAAAGAAATTATGGCAGAAGTTGGGATGCCCTACCATAGAGAAGACAAATCAAATAGCAATTAGTGCATGTGGTGGAAGACTTCGATTGAATGGAGAAATAAAATGCAGCGTTGATTTTCGCGATAGTCATTTCGTCGGCACATGCTACATCAATAATTCAAACCTTGACCTCTTGGGTTTAGACTGGTTCGAGAAGCTGCACCTGTCAGAGATTCCGTTAAGCAGTGTATGCCATAAGATCGAAAGTATTGAGCCCTCAACAAGAAAGCCAGAAATAAGAGACAGACATATTAGACCTAAGCCCATTAGAAAGAATGACGGGATTAATGAAAAACCAACTTCGAATCGTCATAGTGAGTATGGCTGCGCCAAAAGTGCTTCGATGTCTGGTAGCAACAAAGTAGCAACTGTTAGCTCCAGTAAGAGAGGCTCTGCTCAAAAACTAAAAGTGATGTCTGTCATGGCAGCCAAAGATCCGCCGCGGGAGCCACCGAGAGCATGGCCCACGTCAAAACCATGGTCCCGCCTACATGTGGATTTTGCTGGGCCGATAGAAGGTATATACTACTTGGTTCTCGTGGACTCTTACTCAAAATGGCCGGAGGTAGTACAAGTGACACCACCTTCTAGCAGCAGAACAGTATCAGTCCTGGAAAAGATCTTCGCATGTCACGGTATACCAGAAATCATCGTATCTGACAATGGCAGTCAGTTCACCTCACAAGTGTTCCAGGAATTTTGCAAGAGAAACGGTATACAACACGTGCGGACGCCACCTTATCACCCTCAATCCAACGGTCAGGCAGAAAGATTTGTCGACACTTTCAAACGAGCGTTGTTGAAAGCAGGGGGAGGGGCGAAACCGGAAGCAATACAAAACTTTCTTTTTGTATACCGAACTACACCACTGACAGAACAGAAGAAAAGCCCTGCAGAACTTCTAATGGGTCGAATGCTACGAACTCATCACCACTCCATGTTACCATCTTCGTCACATCAACGAAGAAATAGTCTGAAGTATTACCGCAAGGGTGATGCCGTCTATGTGCGCGACTATCGACCGAGGAACAGAAAATGGGCCGAAGGCTTGATAGAATGTCGACATGGAACTCTAATGTACAAGGTTAAAGTTGGGGATGAATGGTGGATTAGACATAAAAATCAGATACGACGTCGATATACTACATCCCAAGAACCTAAATTGCCACTGGAATTACTACTGGAAACTTTCAAAATACCACCAGTCAAACCAGAAGCAAAACAACAGATGCTACCCAGCCGACGATCCCAGCGCAAACGAACACAAACAGTTCATTTCCAAATCGACCCCAAGGAAAAAAGATACTAAACTGTTTGCAAGATTCCTTTTAAAAAGGGGAGGTAATATATACGCAGGTGAATCATTAATATTCATTATTTATTTCACACACTAGCATAATCATTGATTTCACGCATCTGCGTGATTATTGATTTAAATTACTGAATTCCCAGGGTTTGTTAATATTTTTAAAATGTGACATTGATTTTTCTAATTGTATAAATACGGAGTTGTTGTTTAACATTTTCGACTGTTGTTTGAGACAGTAAAAGCTCTCATATCAACGTCCAGTCTTCTCTTTTATTTGTCTTGCGTGCCCGGCGGTATTATTGTTGTTGTTGTTGACGTGCGATTAGGACAGATTAGCCAGCGCATTAGTTAGATTCGCTCGTAGTCTACAAGGTCCTCATATTCACATACATAACAAGTAATTTATAATATTTTGTTCCGAAAGAGAGATTGGGATCCACTTTCATTTTTACGAGCCAGTGTAGACCAAATCAGTTTCTTTATGATCGCTTCTCGGTTGCACGGTAAAGGTCCATGGTCTTCCGTCAATTTCTGCGCAATTCGTCCCGCCACTCTTTTGTCGTAGCTTTGGTTGACTCTAAGAGGAGCGGTGCCTGGATTGACTTTATGTAGTTTGTAGTATGCGGTGTGTTAAAACAATGTCGCTACTGGAAGAAAAAGGCTGTTCCATTCACCCATTAGTCGTCCGGTGTGTTCAAGAAGAGGGATGCCCTGGGATGATGGGACTTCTAATATTCGAGATTGTCTTGTCATTGAACAGATTTCCAAATTTTTTGAAAATAGACCGGGAAGTTGGTAAGGGTATAATGCGAAGTGAAGAACGAAAATCACAGGAAGGCAGTAAGTGAAAACACGTCAGGCGAGAGAGACATAAATATGGATTTTGTATTTTTGCCGGTTAAAAGTCAAAAGTAATATTCCTTGATATCGGAACACTTCCTTTGTCACTTGTAAAAACCAGATCTTTGATTGTCCTTTCCCGAAATATATTTCCCTTCTCCACTAACGCAGAATACACACATGCTTATCCACGCAATGTGCCCTCAATGACTGAGGTTTCCCTCTCGACACCATAATAAGTGGTCATTCGCTTTTGAAACTTACAGGAAATACTCACTTTAGTTCCAAAGAAGCATTAACCCCGGATATGCGTCGGTGGCACAGCGGTTATGACTCTCACCAACCATGCAAATGGTCCGGGGTTCGATCCCCTACCGACGCACATCTGATATCAGTTGGTCGGCCTGCAAACTTCCGGCTACTGATATCACGTACTGAAAATTCCATAATTGTACCAAAAACATGGTGTGGAATCAATCTTTAATAAAATAAATAAATAAATGAAAATAAAAATCTATGGGCGAGAAGCACCATCGACATGTAAGTCAAGTGTTGTACAGTATATAGTTAAAATTTGCGTCAAGTGGACTGATGGTGTGACTGGGTCGCTGACCAATGGTATATACCGTAAAAAGCATATAAGCAATTAAACAGACACAAACTTGGCCGGTTTCCTTTCCTTTGACGGTAGGGATTTTTACTGGGGTCGCCATAATAAACTCTGAGTAGTATGTCTCTGAGACGGGATGACTTAAACTAAGTGCTATAAAATAATTTGCCATTGGGTCACTCAAAATCTTGCTGCAAGTGAAGATTCACAGTTATAATGTATACTGCTGCCTGTTATGTATTCTGTGTGGCAATTCGACAACATTTACTAATGCTTTTCTGTGGATAATCTCTAAAAGACTACAATCGCAATGCAGTAACATTACGAATATCGAACTTTGTGCCTCTTCATGAACAAGTAAAGGGTTAATTACACTTTCTGTTCAGCCAACTTTAGAAAGAAAAACTAGACAACCCAACTTTCCGTGGTTAGACGGCATATTTGCACCACGTTCGGTAGATTTTCCTACACTACGAGTGGAAATGGGTTTCGGAGTTGCTTTTTAGTTTTCCCCCAAAGACTTCATATTCCCCTGTATCTAGATGTTGCTATGGTTATCAGGTCGTGGTATACATTAGCATTTACTTATTCCTTCGACAGCCTCCATTTACGAAATTCTCTACCTTTGATTATGATGAAAATTTTCATGTTGGACACTGCACTATATATTTTTTGATAATGCATAATCTTAGAAGTGTATGGAATATAAAAAGACTTTTCTCTGGTATTTTTTTCGTTCTCTGTGTGTTATTTTTTCTTCTCATCTTCATTCAATTCATCTCATTTTTCAGTTATAAGAACAGCTATTTTAAGTTTGTTTCCATGATATTCCTGCTCATATTTGTAATTCGTTAAAAATAAATATTTTACAATGATATCCTAATCCTGTGTAATTTTTGTTTCTAAGACAATTACTGACGTGGGACGTTCAATGTTTGCGTTGCATTTTTGCGTGATTTGTTACTTAAAATTTTTCTTGTTGTAATCCTTGCACAAGTACTATATTACCTCCATGCCTATAATCACTAACTCTCATACTAAATAGTTATGGTTAATCAAAGTAAAAGACAACGAACTCAATCCCCTGTAAATCTGACGACTAATTTTACATCGTTTACGGTAAACTGAGTAATGTTTTATAAGCCATTTTTATACTTTTTGTGACTAGCCCACCATATCGACCGAATGTAACACAACACTCAGTTGTTACGCTCATGTTCAACAAATTCAAACAATAATTGTGCCTAGGATTATGCCACATAAACTGTTTTAACTTATGCAGAGTGGATTTACGGTCAATATTTCATTATCTTCCCTTGTATATATATTTTGTGTTAGTGAAAAATTTTAAACATTTTTACTCCATGTGTGCATTATTATGATATTGATGATGCCTGTCAACTGGAGTCCCTCAAGTGCATAAAGTGGGAATATATTATTGTAAGACGCATTTTATTGTTTTATGAGGGAATTGACTCCAAGCTTTATTTATTTTCCCAAGTATCTGTAATCCATCCAACGCATACTTGAGTTTTTTTGTTAATGCGAAGTCAGTATCTCTATATTTGTTGGTGTGTTCCATTGAATCACCAGTTATCCGATTTTCCCCACAAACTAAAGATAAAATTACAACAACTATGTTATTTAACCTTAAATCATGTAATTTAATATGTCACTTAAATAATACTTATCCATGCCCATACAACTTGTGTGTCCTACACTTGTAGGAATAAATAAATAAATAAATAAATAAATAAATTTATTCTCATAGTACAGTACATGAGGGACGCCAGTTTACAGGCATCATCAAATTGTTACAGAAATAGAACCATATAATTTAATCACAATTTACAGCCAGTAGCAAGATATGCTTTACATGTTCGATAGAGATTATACATACACTTGATAAATGTTAATTCCAGTAGTATAAAACAGTCTTTTCACTTACATACAATCATTGCTGTGCAAAGTTGGAAAAATCTGCTAGATTGTCAGTGAGTGCAACACAACAGGAAATACAGGAGTATTGTCTTCGCATTAACAAAAAAACCAGGTCTTTGGTGGATGGATTATAAGTGCCTGGGAAAAAAATAAAGCTTGAAGTAAATATTCATACATAACTTTGTTGTGTGCAGAGTCCTCGAATTATAGTTCATTGATGTGTTATTTTGAAATCAGTGATGTGTTTATCTCATTTGATCTGCAATGTCATTGTTGGGAGTAAGTACATAAGCTTCGGACGCATTAATTAATGGATTTCTACTGATTACGGGTATTTTCT
Source organism: Trichobilharzia szidati (assembly GCA_944472155.2). Taxonomy (NCBI): domain Eukaryota; kingdom Metazoa; phylum Platyhelminthes; class Trematoda; order Strigeidida; family Schistosomatidae; genus Trichobilharzia; species Trichobilharzia szidati. Next base: position 3,922,082 of record OX235273.1, read on the forward strand.
TAGCGTTACGAAGGTTTATGAGTTTCAGCTGTTCCGACAGGAGTTGAGAATATTAACTGCTCAGCAACATTATGGGTATAAGTTCATCACATTATCTAAGGAAAGGTGGGTTGCAGTTGGTGAGGGATATATGGTACCCAACGAGCGTTCATCTGTCCTTGTGATGTTGTGGTGAGTTATACCTTTTTCATGTTGTCGGTTTATGTCCATTTTATTCCACTTATTGTGTTGGGTAGTAGTTTTACAAACGAGATTTGTTGTCTGTTTGAGGATACGTATGTTAACCGTTAATGTTTTATCTAGAATTATAAATATAGGCAAAAAACAACAGGTGTAGTATTTAAGCTTATACATTAAATGGACCTATAATTTCGGAGGCTCTCAGATAGGAACTAGAACTAATATCGTTTGCAAACTCTTGTAGTTTGTCATTAAGCACCTTTTTGAAGGAGACCAATGTACTTGCTTGACGCATTTCCATTGGCAGTTTATTCCATATCTGTGCATACCTAATCAAGTAAAACTTTTGCCTGGTGGCTGTTTTACATTGTTCGATAGCTACTGTACCCTTAGTGTGTCTTAGTTTGTAGCCATTGTCATCTGAACGTCGAGTGCCATTAGTAGAGGTAAAAACTAAGTGGTTTAGAAGCTTATAGTAAAGTGTCAAGTTTAGTCTCAGGCGTCTTAGCCATAGTGTTTCTAGTCCTAGGGTATCACATCTAGTGGAGTAGTTCGTACCATTTCCGGTTCCGAGTAATTTTAACGTGAAGTACCTCTGCACTCCCTCGACTTTCAATTTGTCCTCTATGCGTATGCTACTATACATGAATGAACAGTAATCAAATAAAGGACGCACACAAACCTTGTACAACAGAATTCTAGACTCATTTCTGTAGAAGTTCCTGAGTAGAAAGCCGATAAGTCTGCGTGACTTTGACACTTGTTTGGAGATGTGTTCAGAAAATGATAAGTTATGTGAATATTTCAGCCCTAGGTCCAGTACAGATTCCAGTCGTTGAAGTGCATGGCCTTGAATTGTCAGGTCAAGTTCTAAATTGTTGCAACCTATGCAGAGCCAGCCACATTTTTCGACATTAAATTGGAGTTGCCAGGTGTCACACCATCTATCCATTTTTTCTAATTCTTGCTGTATGGCGTTTACTGTTATTCCAAGATCTGTGTTCTTGCATTTATACGTCACTTTTAAGTCATCTGCATATAGTATTGGTTTACCTACACTAAAGCATTCACAGATACTGTTTATATATATTATGAATAAGAGTGGGCCTAATACACTTCCCTGGATTACACCACTACTTACTGGTTTAGGCCTTGAGATTATGGAGCCAACTTTCGTTGTCTGACTTCGGCCACAGAGAAATGATTTTATCCAGCTCAGGAGAGGATCACATATCCCTAGTGAGCATAACCTGCTGACTAGCAGATTATGGGGAACTCTGTCGAAGGCTTTTGTTATATCGAAATAGAGCACAATTACTAGTTCTCTGTTGTCCCTACTTCGTGTAACTTCATTGAAAAAGTCTATGTGACAGGTCACGCATGATCTCTTTTTGAGAAATCCGTGTTGTGATGGATTGATAAGTTCATGTTCTAGTAAGTTGTCTGACACTTGGTCTTTAACCACTTTCTCCATTATTCGGGATATTACCGGTGTTATATTGATAGGTCTATAGTTGCATACACTGGTTTTGGCCCCTGCTTTGTGCTTAGGTAATATGTATGTGGTTTTCCACACTTCAGGATAAGTTCCAGTTTCTAATGAGAGAGTAAATATTCTAAGTAACAAGACTACCATTTCCGTGCTACCATTTTTGTACATGACAGATGGTATGTCATCTGTTCCAGTACTACCGTTAGACTTCAAAGTCTTAATCGCTGAGTCTATATTTTGTATATTAAAGTCTATTCCGCCTAATTTGTGGTTGCTTTTGCAAGTCATTTGGAAATTTGGGGTTGGGCGCACTCTGGCGTCATTGCAAAACCACTCATTGAGGAGTTCGCTTATAACCTGGGGATCATTGTGTATTATACCCTTATGCTCCAAGCTGCCAACAGTATTGTCTTTACTACTTTTTAGACGTCTCTGCAATATCCTACAAAGTTCCTGAGTTTTGGAGTTACCCACAAGCGCTTTATTTTCTTCAAGTTGTGACCTCATTTTGTGTTTCTCTTCAAGCCGTTTAAGAGTTTCATGTATTTGGTTTAACGCATTAAATTCCTTAAATACATGGTATTTCCTTTTCAATTTCTTTAGTTTTAGTCGCGTTTTGCGGTCTATAAATGGAGTTGGTGTCTTTAGAGCAGATTTTAGGGGCGCGATTATGTCTCTTGCTGAGCCAATTGTTTTGTAGAAAATATCAAGTGATACTTCTAAGTTATTGTTAATGAAGTATTCTTCCCAGTCAGAACTTCTCAGCAGATCTGATAGGAATTCCCAATCGGCATTCTTATAGTCCCTATACTGATAGTGCACCGGGGAATTTTTAGGTGTGTGTTTAGTTGTTAGTCGGAATGGTAGCGTGCAGTACAATATGTTGTGATCACTGTTATCAAGTTTATTTCCTACCTCTATCGAGATGGGCTCAATTTCATGACAAAGGATTAAGTCAAGAGTGTTTTCATTTCTTGTAGGGAGGCGTACGCACTGCTTCCATCCGCCTACGTCTATAGCTTGTAGTAACTCGTCATGGATTCTAGGTCCTGTACAGGTATCCCAGTTTACTCCAGGTAAGTTGAAATCGCCACAGACTACTTTGTAGTCAAAGTCCAGCGTAGCTGCATGCTCTAGTATTTCTCCAATAGCTATATCAGTCATTTCAGGGCTATTAGGGGGTCTGTATAAACATCCCACGAGAATTTTATTTTCGTTTGTGTGGATGCTTATCCACTTAGATTCAGGGAGTTTGTCAGTAGTTGGGTTATTGAAAGTATTGGAGTTAGTGGATTTAGAGGCATATATTAAGCAGCCGCCTCCTCTTTTGTCAACTCTATCGTTCCTATAGATGTCGTAGTTGTCTATTACTAGCTTTGAGTCAGGTATATCAGTAGTAAGCCAGGTTTCAGTCACCATTATTAGTTTTGGCCGTTCTATGTATGCCAGGCAGCGAAGCGATGTTATTTTGTTAAGGAGAGATCTAGCATTCAGGAGCATAATCGTTAGTAAACCAGAGTTATTGGAGGAGAGGTTAACATGGTTACTTGTTTCTATCCCTACGTTATGTTTGGAGGGGCTCTGAGGTGAGACAGAGTCAGTGTGTGTACTATTTCCTGGATGAATTGTGCAGCGAGTGGGGCTATTGTTTGCTGCATCCGAAAATAATCCTGTTGCATGTTTTGACTTTTAGCATCCATGGGTGGGCATCTGCGTTCATTTACTGGTGATATATAGTTTGCTTGACCTAGGTACCCTGTGTTAAGATTACCTTGGTAGTTGTACCTCATGGGTCTTTCATAGTCGTATGCATATTGGCTCACATCACATGTGTGAGTGAAGTTATTGAGAGGGTCATGTGTCGATCTATACTCATTAGGTTGCTGAGGTTCAACATAGATAGTGTGAGAGTTTGGAGAAGAATATGCATTAATATGGTGCCTATACGAGCCCCGTTTAGTGCTCCTTATATTCTGATGATCCGTTCTACGTTGCATTCCCAAGTTATGTGCGTTGCTAGGTATATTACTCCTAGTTCGGGAAGGGGTGTTCCCATTCACATGATGGATGACTTTTTTGGGAATATGGTTTTTTACCCATGCATTGTCTTTTTTTAGACTGGCATGTTGCTTATTAGACTTATTGAGAGGGAGGTATGTCGAAGTCTGGAGTGGGACTCTAGGCTTTATCGTCTTTCTTGCAGTTTCTACTGCGGGACTCTCGGGCTTGCATCCAGATTGAGTGTGGTCTGCCAGTGGTTTCTGGTCAGACATAGTTAGTGAGTCAATATCAACCTCATGTATGTCAGCAGGTTTTCCAGATGTGCTCTCATGTACTTTAGGATTGCACCCAGTGACACTGCTCTTACTGAGTTTCGAGTCGCTTTTACTTGCCGATTTTTTTTCCAATACTATACAGGTGACTTGCTGTGCTTCAGTGTCCGTCGACACTTTAGCACTGATACCAGGTGTAGTTCTCGGTGTGGTCAACTTTCTATCGAAGGAGTTCTTGGTTGCTTGCCTTTGGTTAGTTGTTTTATCCGAGACTACTTTAATAGTCTTGAATTTAGTGGCAGTAGCCAGAAGATCTTCGGCCTTCTTAAATCGTTCAGCTATTATGTAGCTGTCGAACCTAAAGAGTATAGGACAGGGATGCTTTAGGTCTTTCTTACTTAGGCGAATGCACTGACAAGGTGCACTCAAGGGATTTGCAGCCTTCAGCAATGAGTGCTGGACCGACTTAATGGGCTCGCTATCTGGTACATTATACACTATAGCGTTTTGTTTCGAAGCCAGCCTTTTAACAACTTCGCTGGATAGAAAGTCAATGGCGTTTTCTAGCTCCTTCGCATTTTCTGAGTCAGTAGGCGTCATTCTAGAGGTCATATTAAAAAGCTTTAGGATTGTAGGATCCTGCAGTTCCTTTTTCATAAGTGAGATTGTTTCGGGTATACATTCAAATGAACTTAATTTCGTTTTTAATTCATCAATCTGTAGCTGCATCTCTTTAATAATGCATGTTAAGTAAGAGAGCTCTACTTTTTCAGACAGAACATCTTCCACCTGTATTACAGGGGTCAGAGTTATGTTCGAGTCTTTTCTGTTGGGTGAACTACTGATAATAAGGGGTGGTAATGTGTTATTAGACGAGCTGGTGCTATTTTCTAAATTACTGGTGTTCACACGAACACTCCTTTTAGAATTTCGGCCCATCGTTATTATAGATTAATCAACAGTAAGCAATAAATGAATATAAACGAAAACACGTGCAAAAAGCGTCACCTGGTTCGAACGTACCGGGCAGTATGTACAGTATGTACCTTATTATATTATCATTACTAACTATACTTACTAATCGTATGTGTAATTTATCGAATTGATGATGCCTGTTAACTGGCGTCCCTCATATACAAAAATGAGAATATATTATTGTTATTATATAATTATCTCACTAAGCCTAATTGTGGAATAAATAATAGGATATTGCAAGCAGCCATTATACGCAGCCCTTTGAGAGATACTGTAGAACCCAACGCACCACCCCTCTCACACAGAATTATCCCCTCTGAGTGCAACGCCAGCCGAAAGGTCACTAGATTGTGATCAAATAACTAATAAAACGATACCACCTGTCACCATAGATTTAGACATGTCACTAAATAACCCCAGAAGAAAGTCAAAGCCCCCGAAAGTTGACATTGTCTTCTCCTAGCCATAACTTTATTGGTGAAGAGGAAATAGTTAACAAACCTGTTCAAAATATGTCACTGGCACCGAAAAATCAAATTCACTCACCAAATGCTTCTCAGAAAAATGTACACGATAAGGAAAATAAAACCTCAAATCATGCCAACAATAACAATGGCAGTATAAATAAGCCCTCACTCATACCACGACTTCGAATGAGTTGACAAATAAATGTTTTTTTTTTAAAAAAAGAGAAAAGTTTGTGGCATATTATAACAGAAATTAAAAGATATATATAAAAAATGAAGCATTTTGCCAGGGCCTTGCACAAAAAAGGTGGGAGGGTGGTGATTGCTAGTCAGCGGATATGATGGTGGGGACATATGAGAACCACCCTTATCTGTGGGACAGCACTCTATTGCTAAGGCTCCTGAGTTCGAATGGCTTCTGCAGAACAAGAGAATAAATAAAATTTTAAAAAAAGACAACAGAAGTTGAAAATTTGCCTAAAGCTGAAGTTTAAATAACAAACTCCTCGAATGCAAGTACATGGTATGAGTCCCCTACTTCAGAAGGACACCTAAATGTATACTTCAGAAAAACAGTAGTTATTATTAAGCCCTCGCTTTTCTTCTACATAGTTCACGCACTTTGACTTTTGTGTTTAACTCCTATTCAACCTATATAAGTTGGTAAAATTATCATCTTTTTTCACTTAAACTTTTTTTTCTTTTCGCAAGAAAGACTAGAATTCCATCACTAGAAAATCTCAGGGGGAAATAGTATTTTTTAAATGAATAAAAAACAAAAATATGATGAACCCATGTTTTTTACATATGTTTTGAATTATTAACACCTATTATATACTTCTGCACCTCTCTGTCGGTTTCCTTGTGTCTTCTTCTCTTTTCAAAGGTACTGCCTTAAACGAAGGCACTGAAACAGTGCCGCTATCCTCGGAATATTGCTAGCCCACCTGGTGAATAACGGAACCACCTCTATCATGAAATCTGCCGACAAGTTCAAAGTTGGTCTCATATACAACTGGAAATGTCACAATTATGGTGTACTTACCGGTGAATTTGAAGTTTTATGGACTCTATGAATCATTTACTTACAATTACTGTTCATTCCGCATCTCTTATATTTCACGCCAGCACCTGTACAAAAATGCTACTTAACTTCCACAATTAACGTAATCGTTTATAATTCCCGCGTGAAATTGACATACCGTATTTTTTCAATAACAGTTTTGATTTGATGCTATATCTCATGAATTATTCAGTTGAAAGCATATCTCGAAAATTACCTATTGCCTTATTTGTACATTTCTTTTTAAATATTTCTCTCAAATTTACCAGTATTCAATCTATTTCTAGATTAACAAATCATATATATTCTATAAGTTCTAATTAGTGTAAATTTGTTCATGCCTGTAAAAATGGCTGGTTTCTGTTCCAGAAATAAAAATTATTATTATTATAAATAAGCCCACAATTCCCACGGTCAATAACATTAGCACCCACAACGAGCGAAATAGCACCATGGCACACACTGATAACTAACGTCAGAACAATGCCACCCTCAATAGTACAGGTATCAACAGTCAGAACTCGACCACCAACAACTCAGGGTATTCACAGTATGGCACACAAACAAGTCTGCTGGGAACTAACCCACAAGGCAGTACACACGTAACATATACAAGGACACAACTAGTACCTAACAATAGGTGGAATAATGAACCATGGTCATCACAAGGTCCCAATCATTTCTTATCCCCTGTGTCCCTGTCAGCGTTGAAAAAACAGCTGGTAGGGATATTGACACTCCCAAACCACTAGTACCGGCTCCCCCCTTGCATGAAAACAGGAACAGTCTGGTGCACCCTCATCCATTAAGCACACTCAGTACTTGCACAAGTTTAGGTCAAATAAATAATAATATATATTTTTCCTATCTATGTAGGACACACCAGTTTTACAGGCATGGATAAGTATTATTTATATTACATGAATTTGATTTATAGTGAAATTACATGGTTGCTGTCCTCTCTGAAATCAGTTAGTGAGCACATTCTGATAGTTAGTCGTTCAATGGAGCCCTACCCACGTTTCTAGCTTAACTAAAAATAAAAGTGCCTTACCCCATAGCAATTCCAGTACTCCAATGCCTAATTCTTCACCCAAAGCAGCATACACCAACTCGATAGACATAGGTGAGCATGATGCTGAAACTCCTCTTAGCATAGGGTCGTCATGTCAGGCAGAACTACTGTGTGCTGAACCATATTCGGGGCTGATTAACGAACTTAAATACTTCAAACGCTATTTCAACTCTCATCTTTACCTAATCCTCATAAATGCTAAATCTGTTCTAAATAAACTACCGATGCTGAGAGCACTCACAGTAATATACAAACCCCCTATAATTGTCATCACTGAATCTTGGTGTAATTCGAACATACTGGATGAAGAAATAAGCTTAGATAACTACACACAGTTTCGGTGTGACAGGGAAGGTGGTAAGGGAGGGGGTTGTCTCCTGTACTTTCTGAATGCGCTTACTGTATCACAGCTAGAAATTAGTACGCTTAACATCCCTGAGACTCTACGGGTTAACTTACACTTAAATAACTCAATAGTATTAATTGGATGCACCTACAGAGCACCTGGCACACTTAGTAATTACGAGACCCACCTTATTAATACTCTGAAGCAATTATCCACCCTACACTACGATCATAAGATCCTATGTGGAGACTTTAACTTACCAGAAATCAACTGGGAAATACCCACAGGCCCAACTAAATTTGATAAGTTCTTAGGCACACTGGATATACTTGGCTGGAAACAAACTCTCACTACCCCTACAAGAGGTAATAACGTACTAGACTTAATCTTCTGTCACGATACAAGTGCCCTCTCAATCTTAGTGGGTTCTAAGTTTTCAGGTAGTGACCACAAAACAGTGATGTGTGCACTGCCACTTCCACCAAGTAGTAATGCAGCCCCTACCCCTACTTTACAATAAATAACATACAGGAACTGCAGTAAGGCAGACTGGACTTTAGAGAAATCCATGTCAAGATCCTCAGAATGAAGAGAGTACTTCTATACTGGTAACCTCTCGAAAGCTCTAGATATCTTTTGCTATAACTCCAACACATGCTTAGACGCTGTGATCCCATCGCAAACAGTTAAAGTCTCAAAATTCAAGAAGCAATTTATTCAGCCAATGATCGCTCAAAACTGAGGAGACTGACAACAAGTTACTTCAGACGACACGACTTTAGTACACTAGGGTCAATACTTAGTACTCTTAGCTCCATCTCGCAAGCTCATAACTTGCGTATGAGAAATGAAGAATGCACCGCACTAGCCAGCACCACCAGAGTAAGTGCTCTCACAGAGATCCTAAGGAAACGAATGAATCGCCAAAGCCATAAAATCTCTCTCCTTATAAACAAGGGTATAATATACAGCAACCATGCAGACATGTGTAAACTGTTTAACGAGACGTTTGCAGCTAACTACCTTAAGCCCACAAGTCCACTTCTCGGTTTACAACTTACAATGGAACTCCCTTCTTCAGCGCTGAAACAAATCAGTACAGTTCATTTCACTTATTCTAATATTAACCAAGCCATTAATACTCTTAAAAGCTCTAGTAGTGCTGGTTTTGACGGTATACCATCGTATCTTTATAAACACGGTGGTTCTGACATTTCCGTTTTATTACTAAGATCTTTACAATGTCCCTAGAAAGCCAAACCTATCCAGATAAATGGAAAACCACATTTATAGTACCCAAACACAAATCCGGATCAAAAACTGAAGTCAACAACTATAGGCCAATCAATATTACACCAATAGCATCTAGGATTATGGAAAGAATACTTAAAGATGATAATCTTAAACGTATGCTCAGCTGCAATATTGTAAGTCCCAACCAACATGGATTCCTAAAATCCAGATCATGCATGACCTGTCACCTTGACTTCTTTAACTATATAACCAGTAGCCGAGACAAACAACAACTAGTACTAGTCATCTACTTCGACATCTGCAAAGCCTTCGACCGCGTTGACCATTTGCTTCTAATAAATAAGCTGAACTCCTTGGAAATACGTAACCCATTATTAGGATGGATTGAATCATTCCTTAACAATAGGTCCCAAGTAGTTAGACTGGGGTCTGTAAACTCCAAACCTAGTCCAGTCACTTCTGGAGTAGTTCAAGGTAGCGTCTTAGGCCCCCTTCTATTCACTCTATATGTCAACGACATGTGCAGCTGTTTCTCACTTGGTAAACCATTCATCTTTGCAGACGATCTTAAAGTAGCTTACACATTCCACTGTGATGACTTAGGATACTTTCAGAAAGCTGTTCATGAAGAACTAGATCGAGTAACTGCATGGTCCTCCACATGGAACCCAAAATTCAACCTTAACAAATGTGGTTGGATCTGTTTCGGTGCACCCTCAATAAGCATCAAACTGGTACTTGAATCTATTGACTTGCCTAAACTCCAAAGTGTTGTTGACCTAGGACTCAGGTACTCTAGTGACCTGACATTCTCTGAGCAAGTGGCGACACAGACGCGTAAATCGAGGATGCTCTTAGGATGCATACTCAGGAATTTCCACAACTACGAAGCGAAACTATTATTATATAAAACTTGTGTCAGACCACTACTTGAATATTGTCCATTCATTCTCAGCAGCACTCGCGTAAGTGACAAACTTAAAATAGAAAGTGTCCAACGATACTTCACGTCTAAACTACTAGGATTTGACTGCGAAAAGGACTACACATCAAGATGTATAACTCTAGGTATCGACCCACTCTGGATGAGACGACTGAGCATTAACCTAACATTCTTCTTTAAAATATTGCATAAAATATCATTCTCAGACAGTAAGGAGATACAGTTCTCACCGGAAGGCTCTTACAACCTGCGTAACCAAACGTGCACAGTATCTAGGAAAAACTGTAAGACAGCACTCCGTGCAAACTTCTTCATAGTCATGTATTCTGAGACCTGGAACAGTTTACCCCTAGAAATAAGGACCTGTCACTCTATTATAACCTTCAAACGCTTGCTATATAAACTGTTTCATCCCAATGACTATGTCAACCAGACCGCACCACTTATTTCTAAAACGCATCAGTTATTAGAACACTATAACGCCTAGACTCATTACTAAATATTATGACACTAAATAAACTCTAAGACTTCGCAAAAATACATGAAAACACTACTATAATGTAGTAAATGTTTACTATACGCTTATATATATTTTTAAACATTTACTTTTCTATAACAGCTTACTATCGCTTGTAAACGTTGTAATTACCTCAATATTGGTTGGCTATCGTATGCCTACAACTAAGGGTTGAAAACGAAACGAAGTCGATTTTCCTGCGCAACCTGGAGGACTACTGTTTAATTCAATATTGATACGACATTGGTCAGACAAAGAGTGTATTTATATATACATATATACAAATATTTGGCTGTTCAAACATTAACTTGTGGACAATCTACCACTTGACATTATATCATGATTGATCGTGCCTGTAAAAATGGCATGCATTTTCATGTAAATTTATGTTTATATGAAAATATAAATTATTATTATATACATAAAAACATTAATGTTCTTTTCATGTTCACATACTTTCTCTCTCCGATATTCTGTTGCTGAGCGTACTCTTCTATTTACCTCCTGGTCGAGGTCGAAAAACCCTACATTTAAACTGAAATGACAATCCCAATGACCATGCTAATCACACCGCACCACTTATTTCTAAAACGCATGAGCTATTAGCACACTATAACTCCTAGACTCATTACTAAATATTATGACACTAAATAAACTCTAAGACTTCGCAAAAATACATGAAAAAACAACTAGATTATAGGTAATGTTTACTATACAATGATATACATTTATAAACATTTATATGTACATAAAATATTACTGTTCTCTTCATGTTTACATACTTTATCTTTCTGCTATTCTGCTGCTGAGCGTAATCTTCTATATGCCTCCTGGTCGAGGTCGAACAACTCAACATTTAAACTGAAATGACCATTTAAGTAAATTCAAACTCAAATTCCATGAACGATCCGATGCTACCATTTGAAAAAGCTGCACAACATTCTGTACAAGGAGTATTCTTGATCTGAAATAAAGAAGCAACTGGTTTTCAAACAGTTTTCAATGTATTAATAATGATAATAATAATAACAGTATATTCTCATTTTTTACATGAGGGACGCCAGTTAACAGGCATCGTCAATTCGATAAATTACACATACGATTAGTAAGTATAGTTAGTAATGATAATATAATAAGGTACATATTTATTCCTACAAGTGTAGGACACACAAGTTGTATGGGCATGGATAAGTATTATTTAAGTGACATATTAAATTACATGATTTAAGGTTAAATAACATTGTTGTTGTAATTTTATCTTTAGTTTGTGGGGAAAATCGGATAACTGGTGATTCAATGGAACACACCAACAAATATAGAGATACTGACTTCGCATTAACAAAAAAACTCAAGTATGCGTTGGATGGATTACAGATACTTGGGAAAATAAATAAAGCTTGGAGTCAATTCCCTCATAAAACAATAAAATGCGTCTTACAATAATATATTCCCACTTTATGCACTTGAGGGACTCCAGTTGACAGTTTATATGGCATAATCCTAGGCACAATTATTGTTTGAATTTGTTGAACATGAGCGTAACAACTGAGTGTTGCGTTACATTCGGTCGATATGGTGGGCTAGTCACAAAAAGTATAAAAATGGCTTATGAAACATTCATTAGTTTACCGTAAACTATGTTTTAGGCAATATAATCTGCAAAAGGCTCACCACGGCAGTTATTATCCAGTTAAACATGCAGAGAAGTAATCATAATTCAGCAACTGGTGAATTTTTTATTCTTTTCGGTCTGGAACCTGAGTAAATGCGAGCCAATCCATACAAAAATGTCGAAAGAGGCATGCAGGAGCAGAAATTTGCTATCTAATGAGTCATTGGGATCTGAAATGCAGCTGTCAGAATATTACTCAACTTACATGTACAGTCTGCCATGCTGACACAAATGGCGCCAATGGATAGTTCTAGAATCGACCTCGGCCCCATTTGATGCAGTAAAACAATGTAACATGACCTTATCTAATTTTCGTATCAACAATCAAATTTCTTTCCTATTATAAAATTACGATTAGACTGCTGAAAAAATTGGAATAAATATATCAATGATCTCAACATTATACATCAATTAACTTTAACTCAAGGATGCTGTTCACAACAAAGTTATATAGGAGAATTGACTTCAAGCTTTATTTTTCCCAGATATTTGCATTACATTCATCTGATGTCTGGGTTTTTTGTTAATGCGAAGACAATACTTCTATATCTCTTTATGTGTTACACAGACAGACTATTTAGCAGACTGTTCTGACCTACTCAAATGTCAGAAAGAACAAACAAACTGTAAATTCACCATACATCAAAACATGTGTAATTTATATAATAACTTATCCATGCTTGTACAATTGGTATGTTCCTGCATAAACAGGAATAAATATATACTATAAAAAGTAAGGAAATCACAGATTTGCAGTCTACCTTCTAGATTAACATAGGCTCCAAGCCTTCTATCTTCAACCAATAAATCTGAATCTGAAATCTGATTTTAGTTATAAACATATGAAACGAAGGGGCAATATGAAATGGTACGAGAAGAGAAAAATACGTAAAGGTACATATTTATGTTTATATATGCATAAAAAGAGGCAGTAATTAATTATAATAGATGGTTCCGAAGAATACGACAACAGAGGATTATAATAACAGAACAGCAAAATAAAATCCGCTAATATTTAAGACTCACAGTGAAGTTAAGCTGATTTTTTAGACGATCCCGCGTAGGGCTGGAATTTGCGTAGACGTAGTTGCTATTTACTCACAACATTAGCTAGTCCCGGCCATATCCAGGTTGTTTACTACTCAACCTTCAGGTAGAACTCCTACCACACTGAACTGCCCAAAATACAGTTTTGCCAGGGATATTCGCCATAATATTTGATTAATTTGACAGTCAGCAGCTAGGTTTAAATGTGGATAAAATCCTGAGTTCCACGTGGTTAAAGAGGGTGTCAGAAAATTCCAGGTTGTAGATTTCACGAGTGAATACTATATGTAGTTCCGGGTGATACAATATAATCCTTTTAAAGTATGGATATGTGGATAATGTGAGGAAAGCGGCTAATTTCCAAAATAATAAGGAAAGATGATTCACACAGGCACGATCAGTTATGTTATAGATTACAATCCTGAAGTATCAAAATTAATACTTTTTCAAAAGTTCAAATTGTTCAATTATTTTACCTCCGATAATTTTATAAGTGAAGGGAAGATTGGCTGTAACAATAAAAATGTTGCTGAGCGTATTATCATATTCCCTGCTAGATGAAGGGGGTCGGTACACACAACTCACAAGTATAGGTTTACTTCTGACAACTTTTATTTCAACCCAGATCGACTCATTGAGTTGTGACAGAATTGGGTTACAAAACTGGGTTGCACACAAGGATTGTTCACAGTAAATTAGTGTTCCACTCCCACGACCTCTCTGTCTGTCCCCTCGAAAAAGATTGTATTTATCAATCCTTAGGCTATCATTGGAGATATCACTTCTGCACCAGGCTTTGGTGGTCATAATCAATGACGGTCTGCATATAGAAACTAATGAACTTAGTGTTAAGTGTTTGCTTAGAACCGATCTAGTATTCATGAGGATAATAGACAAACACTGGCTACATGGTTTCAGTGAGGCGACAAAATCTTGATCAAACACTCTGTGAGTATCCTCTGTAGCATGTTTTTAGGCTCACTAACCATCACCTTTGGGTCACAGGAAGAAAACAGGCAGGTTTGTGAGGTGGTAGTTAGGTATGGTCTGTCGTTTGGATAGGGTATGTAGCGAGAGACACCTGTGTGATAATCAGACATTAGTATTTTAGAGATAATAATAATATATATTTCACATAAATTAAGCATTTACATGATTAACATACCGTTTGTACAGGCATGATCATATTTGACAAGTACAATTTGAAATGGAACACTGTTTCATGACATTAAAAATTGGAAAGATGGAAAAAAACCTCTAGAAACTTTATTAGAATAGATTACAATATATTGGTTCAAGGCTAAATTATAATCTATAATATACTTATAGTCGGTCAAATTCATGCGGGAATTACGAAATGTTGCGTTAATGGAAGGTAAGAAGAAAGGTGATAAACAGGTGCTAGAGTAAGACATACAGGATACAGGCCTTGTGATCAATATCATTTTGTCACTTAATAAGGGTTCAAAAATTTATACAACTCCACAGTAGAGGGTAAGTACAGCATTATTTTGGTATTAATACATACAAGGGACCAACTTTGCGATGATAAACAGAATTCAGAATGGAATTTGTTCCGTTGTTCATCGTATGTGCTAACAATATTCTGAATAACGCTCAAGTAATACAAACGTAGAAAGCAGCATTACTGTTCATTTGCCGTGCATCAATGCAATACCTTCGAGAAGAGAAGGAAGAAAACAGAAAGAGAGGTGCAGAGGCAGCCAGCAAATAATAATAATTTAAGCAAACAATATGCGTTAAACGCAGGGTTTATTCCCTTTTTTGTTACTAATAATTTAGAGCCATTGAGTTTTATAGTGTTACATATTAACAGTTGGTTCAAGTTTGTGGTAGTAAACAACAACAAAAAATATAGAATAACAAATTTAAAAAAATATACATAAGGGCAAAACGAATAATGATTTTTACATCTATACAGGGTGTCCGCGTCTGGTGCTGACAGTTTATAAATATTTATAGAATAATTAGGCAATTAGGCTTGGAAACAAAAACAGAGTTGCATTTATATATATTGTGTGCATAGAAACAAGGTTTAGCTAGACAGAGCATAACAAAAAGGTAGATTACGTAACTAAAGAAAATGCTTTATCTAATAGCCAAAGAAAGGAAGAGAAAAGAACAAGAAAGGGTGGGTCATGTTTAGATGAGAGAGTAGAGTTTTCTAAACAAGAAAAAAGGGACTCATACAAGTTGTATATTTTGTTGTCACCAGGGCAGTGCAAGATTCACCACTGTCTCTTTCTGCGTACATAGATTTGGTTTAAGTCGTCTGATAGCAATTGCTTCAGCAAAGCGTAGCAAGTTAGGTTTATTTTGCTTGTTGATTATTTCGAATGACTTCAAGTCGTCTACATTATGACCAGTGTCTAATAGATGACGCGCAATTGCACTGTTTAATACTTGTGGACCTTTCAGTCTCAGGTTCTTTGGTATATGTTCAGAAATGCGGACAAATATTGATCACAGTTCATTTGAATTATTCTATAAATAGTCAGTGTTTGTAACTCTTAATTAGTTAAATCATTCCGGACTAATGTTACTTTTACTTCCTACCAATTGCTCCTTGTGATCGTGGAAAAGTATGTTCAAATCTTTAATGTAATGTAATTCATATTTTTATCGCTCAGGTTGTAACCAGTTGAGAAGAATCCTCGAAATAATAAAAGATGAGCTCATATTATCCTGGAACAATTGTTGTTCTTGCTTTGTTCAAGTCTGTATTTTTACTGAGCACTAATACATTTGAAATTTGTAGTTTTAGTGTACTTCCCACCACTCATTATTTCAGGCTTCCATTTATGTCCCAGTGTATGCTTTTATTCTTGTTCATAAGATCAATGAAACGTTTTGCTTAGCAGTTATGCCAAGAAGTGTTTATGTAACGTCTACTTGCCAGTTAATCAAACTAAATCTTTCACTAAAACACCCTGTATTTTTAAAACTTAGAATGATACGACCTGTGCTGTATTTAAATAACAAAACGCAATGTATCATTCGACTACATTTTAATATTTCTCCGCTGTAAAACATTATAATTCTGTTTCATAAATGGATCCATTTGTGTGTTATTCGTCTAACTACAATGTGTATACTGCACTAAATAACATAAAACCTCTTTTTACAAGTATGACAGATAATTCACACAAAAAGGTTGTGATGTAGGCTACGAAAAGATGTAGGTCAACAATTTCTCTCTAACGCAAACTGACCACGTGACGCTTAGATATGACATAAGACACATTCCTGAAATTCTTTGGGCCTTGAATTTTTGTATTTACCTATTGACCAATCACTTGCTTAAACATCTAAAAATCATTATAATAAATATTAAAACCACATTATTTTATTTGTTTCAAAATTATCAAATTGAATGGCACAACATAAAATACTGGGCTTAAAACATTCATGCCTGAATACCGGATGTGAGAAGCCTTGCACAGATGGTGATGATGACAAATATCTTTTCACTCTGAACAGCTCACCTGAGTTATGCTTGCTGTGCAATGAAAAGATTGACTTTGAAGAAACCATCGAACTTCTTCCACCAGTTGCCAACGCTCATGTTTCAATAATATTTTCGTCTTGTCCTATCGCCAGAGTTGCATTTATTTTGTCAGACTTTGGCAAAATGCTCAGTTATCAGCCTGATTCCAGTTTGCATTGTGGAGTGGTAGACTCAAGCGGTAAAGTGCACAGTTTCACTTCTCATTTTGGTATACGCTGTGATCTTGATGGCTGGGAAGAGTCAGTTGTTATAAACGTTGCTGATGTTACTCAGTCACATGATTTGACGTCGTTCAAGTGGGATGAAAGCATTTACAGATTCATAAATAATCAGAGCTTGATTTCAAAAAATAGAGTGGACGAAACGTATGACTGCTTGGACTTCGTCATTGACATAATAAACTCCACCGAAAGAAAAGAAAAGGTCAACCGAATCTCTGTGGCATCATGGCTTTCCGCATACTTGGATCATATTTTGCTATACAAAGACGTCTTGAAAGAACTTGTGTCAGGGTCACTGCAGGTGATTCGAAATTTTAAAGACGCTTCCACTATCCAGCACTGAAGTACTTAATATTCTCACGATAAACCAGTTGTTGAGGTACCATTTCCTATTTCGCACTTAGAATGAGTATTTCTGTTATAATAAATAGACCTGATTACCAGACAAAGAGTTTTTCCTTGGGTGTTTGAATGCCTTGCTATGTTCGTGGTGAATTTCAATGCTTCGTTTGCTCGAGTAACTCCCGAGGAGAAAGCAATAATGCTTGCTGTGTAGTTCTGTTTGAAGAAATATTGAGGTGTAATAAGATGCAAGAAAACACTAAGCTGTAATCTGCACTGCTTTTAAATGGAGGCAACTTCAATTCAGCACTCATCAAGCAACTGTACCTTTCCTAAGACAAACAAGCGAAATAATGATCAGATTCACTGTTCGACTAAACATGTCTACAAGCAGCAATATATGTCAAAGGAAGGGTAGCCCATCAATCAGGTGGGTTCATTGTTCGTACTGATGAATTAGAGGATGACATTATTAATTTGAGTTCGGTCGTAAAGTTTGCTGGATGTACCTTTCTTATTATGTCCGCGCTAGCGCGTTGCAGCCCATCTGCCCTCCTATCCCAAGATAAACCCAAATCGCGTTTGATAGGCTGGTTTTCACTATCCATGTCTGCTACTGCTGGTGTAAGTTCATGGCTATCCGAATTATTGCAACATGAGGCACTAGGCACCTACTCGTTATGCTGTTTCGATCCTAATAAGACCCATCCGAAATTCGTTTTGATAGTTTATAGTCGCCTCCTCTCTCCAAACCGGTGCTCCGAAAACCAATGTGCATTTGGAATATCGCAACCAATCAGAAGATCAACTGCGACGTCCTTAGTGCGTGGCAGCCTAAAGTCTTTAAGATGTTTTCAGACATTCTTCAGTGGAGGTTTCCTGTAGGTGCAGGTAAATGAGGGATTGTATAAGCCTTGCTTATCTTCACCGAGTCTTATTCGCCTAAAGAAAGTAGCCCCGGGGCAACTCTAACGCAGTCCTGCTGTGAGGCTCCATTTATTATCATTCCTTTGGGTTCTGAGTGGAACATAGGGTTTCAAAAACATCTGCACTTTGTTCTTTGTGGTGTTGTTCTCTACAGCCGGGTCCCCGATTCTTCATAATCTCTCATCTCCTCCAACTCTCACGATCTCCTCCCTGTCACTCTCGCAGTGACGACCCACTCGTCGCCTCCAAATGGGATCCCACTTGAGTGATGGCCTGGCGCACAACGTCATTCTACGGTCTCCTTAGCGTGTATCTCATCCCTCGATTTTCTACTGCATGCTTGTTGAGCAATCGGCTCTTAGCTGGTTTGCTGTCAGAGTTTCTTGTTACTTATTCTTTCTGGATATTCGATCTTCAATACGGAGCGGAGGCAGCTGTTGGTGAAGTCAGCATCTTAGAAGTCGTTTCGTGACACGCAGCGCAAGTTTCTGAACCATATGGAGGGGCCAAATTCACATTTGTGCTGAAGATCCGAATCTTGTTATTTATGCTGGCTGTGTGCAGAAGGTATCCAAACCGGTTTCAAGTTGATAGTAATAATACATCCTCACTTTATGTACATGAAAAACGCCAGTTTGCAGGCATCATCAATACGATAAGTAATATATACATGGAGTAAGCATATTTAAAATTTTTTACTTTGAACTGTTGCGCTACAGGTGTTCAGTTTCTGCGTGAATCATCTTTCCTTATAATTTTGGAAATTAACCGCTTTCCTCGCATTATCCACATATCCATACTTTACAAGGGTTGTATTGTGTCCCCTGGAACTACATATAGTATTCACTCGTGAAATCTAAAACCTGGAATCTTCTGACACCCTCTTTAACCACGTGGAACTCAGGATTTTATCCACAGCAAGCACTGTTAAAGGAAAGTTTGACTTTTTATTTTCCACTATATAGCTGTTTATCGTTACTTTTGATACTTCGATAATACAGCAATCTTTTTCATATCCTCAAGACTTTTTTCCGGAAATTGTGAAAATTCTTATTTCTGTAATGGTTAAGTCAATCAAACGTGTAAG
This sequence comes from Trichobilharzia szidati, assembly GCA_944472155.2. Taxonomy (NCBI): domain Eukaryota; kingdom Metazoa; phylum Platyhelminthes; class Trematoda; order Strigeidida; family Schistosomatidae; genus Trichobilharzia; species Trichobilharzia szidati. The sequence continues at coordinate 3,941,492 of OX235273.1, forward strand.
TACCGTTAAGAGACTGAGATCTAACGCTCGTCAACCATCTGAGGGCCACAGCTCCGTTGACGATTCTACACTTTTGACACCAGGCACACCCAGAGTTATGGTATCTGATATCATGGGTGAACTGACAGAGAATGCGGCTTGTAGCAAAAATGATTTACTGATACTTCAGAAGTCAATGGCAGACCTACAGAGCAAGTTTGACAGCATTATGCCCCTCACGCAATTGTGTGACCCATCACAAAACATCTATCTTGAATCACTTATCAAATCCGAGCGCATAATTGACTATTTGGCTGAAGAAGCTGTTAAGAGGATTATGTCTTCACATAACGTCTTGGCCTACAACATTCCAGACAGAGAGCCTATTGCCAAACTTAAAGCTTCGTGTCTGAAGGCTTGTACTATGTCGTTGACAGAATGTCAGGTTTTGCGTCTTCGTAAGAAATCTGCAAACCACTCATGTCCGGTGCTTTTCAAGTTCAGGTCTGTCGAAGAATCCAGGAATTTTCTGAAAGCTGGTAAGATAATAGGTTCTTCAACACCCTACACTAACATTAAGGTTGCACCTGATTTAACACTATGCCAAAGACGATGCCGCTCAGGAACACTGAATACTGATAACTCTAATAGGACAACTGCAGATGATGTTCCATGCGTTATTCGGTCTACTGAAAAACCTGATGACCGCATGCATCAGACATTTTCTCAGGCACAGACTAATATTAACCAAGTATTATATAACGACACTGATGCTGACACTGAAATGGTGGACATAGATGAGTCAGCGCAACATAATGTTGAAATACATCGTTTTCACACTGACAAAAACGTCAAGAGCCCGAAACCATCAAAACCCATCCCACTGGTGTTCCACCCATCCCCTTATGAGTCAGTTACTCCTCAGTCTGACAATCCATCCACTGTGAAGCACCAGTCAAACGTAGCTACCCAAGTTAGCAAGTTTTCTAGACGTTATGACAAACGTCCCATTTCCATTAAGGAAACTAAAGCGCATGAGGTGTCCAAGCAACAGAATCGCAACATAGCATGTGCTGGCTGCCCTGTTAGCCATCATCAACCAGTTGATCATAAGAAAAGGGAAAAAGAAGTAAGTAAATTAAATACTGAACCCGGAGTAAGAAAGCCCTTTGACATGATAGAGACGAAAGCACCTCTGAGCCATCATCCTAAGAGAAAGTCAAATATGGTAGACCTAGCTCCTAGGGGTAGGCCTAATTGGTATCAAGTGGAAAGCCAATTATATCCAACCACTAATTCTAGACAAACAGCGCAGCGAGGTAGTAGGTATTATTCTGCTCATCCACCACGTAAACCCATTGTTAGCCAACCCCCTTCTAATGTTCCATCAACTGAAAGTTATAGAAAATCCCCCAAACACCGGCCACAGATTTTAGCAAGCCAACAGAACCCACTCATACATCCTATGTATCTAGTGGGGAGCATGTGCCAATTTCTGCACAAAACTTGCTATGGTTTGATGACTACCCGAAACAAATACCAACACTTCATCCTTGTACTGGCAACAAATTACCTAATACTCATGTCGGTTATACTTTCGGCAGGATTTTCACCAGCGCCAGTTAACAGAAACACCTGGCATCATGCATATAGCACGCATGATATCACATCAATTCCTTGCCGGCATAGCGAACAGTCTAAAGCTAGGGCAAGGCATATTTCCCGGGAGAAAGCTGACACAATGTCGACACCAAATGAGTCTAATAACATGTATATAGAGGATACTCGTGGATTATTTTATCAAGATGTCGTCCACTCACTGAAACCACTAACCAGTGTTTATCTATTATCCTACTAAATACGAGATCAATTCTAAGCAAACACTTAACACTAAGTACATTAGTTTCTATATGCAGACCGTCGTTGATTATGACCACCAAAGCCTGGTGCACAAGTGATATCTCCAATGATAGCCTAAGGATTGATAAATCCAATCTTTTTCGAGGGGACAGACAGAGAGGTCGTGGGAGTGGAACACTAATTTACTGTGAACAATCCTTGTGTGCAACCCAGTTTTGTAACCCAATTCTGTCACAACCCAATGAGTAGATCTGGGTTGAAATAAAAGTTGTCAGAAGTAAACCTATACTTGTGAGTTGTGTGTACCGACCCCCTTCATCTAGTAGGGAATATGATAATACGCTCAGCAACATTTTAATTGTTACAGCCAATCTTCCCTACAGTTATAAAATTTTCGGAGGTGATTTCAACATGCCAGAAGTATCATGGTCTTTACTCCGAAGACCCCAAAGGTATGATAATCTCCTGAATTCCATCGTCACAGGAGGGTGGACACAACACATAAATTCACCCACTAGATCCGCAAATATCCTAGACCATATTTTCACGAACAACATAACACCATCTACAGTACATGTGGGACATGAATATCTAGGTAGTGACCATAAAATAGTAGTGTGTTCTTTTGACATCTTTCCTGAAACAAAACGCGGAGATGAAGCTGACCAGATACCTATAAGATTGTACACACATACTGACTCTGTCTTGTATCGGCACCTAATTAGATGTTCTAATTGGGACTCGTACTTTTCGAACGAGCCCTTAGAGGCAATTCTTAACAACTTTTATCAGAATATTAACTCAATTCATGACGTCATTGCACCTGAGAAGATTCTTAGCTTCAGATTCCCCCAAAGCGATTATATTCCGACATCGTTTAGAAGTCTACGAAAGCACTCAATAAAATACTACAGATATCATGACTTATCATCATGAATTGCTACTACTTCCCTTCTCAATAGAATTGAAGAGTTGAGAAATATAGACCGCAGAAACAAAGAAATGCAGGCCATTCAGGCACCACATGACTCAGGAGAAATAGCCAAACTTTTCACAAGTAGGTTGACGAACTCCAAAACAGCCTATCCGAAAATAATACACTTAGACGGCATTCCTTACGAAAATACTGAGGCGATATGTTTAGCACTTCGCCAGATTATATACCTTAGAGAACGATGAGGTCGTGGATTTCCCACGTAAAACAGACGAATGTTTAAGTGACATACTTTTCACCACACGCGAGATCGATAAAGCTGTCACAAATCTTAAGCTTAGTAACACTATTGGTATATCTTCTATTCTGCTGGAAAACAGTGGTAATGACATGAATTTACTCCTACTCAGGCTATACTCAATTTTACGAAACGACGGGACATACCCTACCCGCTGGAAGAAGTCTTATATTGTACCTATCCATAAATACGGACCTATAGGTGACATCAACAACTACCGCCCCATCAACATCACGTCTGTAGTTTCACGTGTAATGAAAAAGATAGTAAAGACTCAAATCATTCAGTACTTTCTGTCAATTGACCTACTATCCCCATCCCAATACGGTTTCTTAAGTAGAAGGTCGTGCATTACTCGCCACTTAGATTATTTTGACTACATTACGCAATGCATTGATAATGGGCGTTCGGTAACAACATTATTTCTCGACGTTAGCAAGGCCTTCGATAAAGTCCCACATATCAGACTCCTAACAAAATTCCAATCCTACGGAATAACCGGAAAACTTCTCAAATGGATAAATTCTTATCTCACAGAAAGAGAGCAATTAGTCAAAATCAACCACCAGCTGTCTCCATCAAAGCCGATAACTAGTGGTGTAATACAGGGTAGCGTTCTTGGCCCTATTCTATTCCTCTTATTCATAAATGACATAGTCTCTGTGATCGAGTATGGCAAGCCACATCTCTTTGCAGATGATCTCAAGATGGTATACGTTTACGCGTACGATGATATGAGCGTCGAAAGCAAAATCCAACATGACTTAAACAATCTAGGCGATTGGAGCGAAAAGTGGCAGCTGACTTTCAACCCAGACAAGTGCGGTATAGCCCACCTTGGACGCTGGAAACCGAGAATGTGCCTATATATGTACGGTAAGCTCCTGTCGAAACTGAACACAGTCACAGATCTCGGGATAACATACTCAGATCTAACCTTTTCCGGTCATGCAAATAAAGTTGTATCTGACTGTGAACGACTTACTTGCTTTGCACTGCGTAACTGTTTGACTGTTATGCTGTGCTTTGTTCGATGACGATGCGTAGAGTTGCAATTCATTCAGCACATCATTTACCTTTTCTGAATCATGCTTGTTTCGGTGGGTTGAGTTCTGTATCCAGTGCATCTTTTGTTCTCTCCAGGGTGACGTGAATTAATGTTTTACTTGGTGTGGACAGCAGCATTATTCCATGCTAGTTCTTGCAGAGGCCTAAGTCGCCCTTCTTTGGTAGCTTGACAAAGTGGCCTTTCTTTCAGTCGGTAATTACCTTTTCTTCCTTCCATACCGCTTGCAATATTGGCGGGAGCACATATGCCGCAGTCCGGGCGAGTTGCAGGTGATGGTCGATGCAGGAGTCCCTTTAAGTGATCAGCCCACTGCTTTGTTTGTTCGTCTTTCTCCGTAATCAGGTTTCCTTGAGAATCTTTTATTAGTTTCATCATCTGGGTTGATTTCTTCGCGGATAGATACCCGGTTATCTGATATAATGTCCTGAAGTCTCTTTTACCTGCAGCCTGCCTGTTCCGCTTCAGTCACCAGTGTGTCGTAGAATTGTTGCTTGTCTTTCCTAGCACTCTTCTCCACCTCTTTATGCAGTCCAGTGTACATTGAAATCAAGCTTCTCCTTCTGTTGTCCATCTTTGCATTGAGTCATCTTCTCCTTCACCATCCTCTCTCTTCTATTAGCTTCCCGGTAGATGTCCCTTGAGAGCCATTCCTTGTCTTGTCTTTTCCTTCTTCCTAGAACAGTTGTACGCGTTCGCTTAAATATCGCTTTCAGAGAGTTCCAATGTTCTTCCACACAGGCTTCCTCAATGATGCCACGTAGTGTGTCCGACTTTGCTCTGATCTGTAGTGAAGGTATCCCTTGTAGTTTTTCCACCAGTTCCTGAATGTTGAACTTGAATTGTGGCTTGTCTGCATTTGTTTTCTGAGATTTCAGCTTCACCTTGAAGGTTCTTTGAACCAGATAATGGTCTGAGCCCACATGTGCTACCCTTCTCTACTTTGTGTCCAACAGGCTGCGTTACCACTTCCTCGAGCAGCATTGAGATGAAATCTGTCGGGTTTGTGGTGTTTCCGTCAGGCGAAATCCATGTTGCTTTGTGCATATTCTCGTGTTTGTATACGGTCTCTCCATTCACCAAGTCATCGAAAGCGCCGAAGTCTGCGAATAACCCTCCGTTCTCATTCATTTCTCCGAGTGACAGCCTCTCGACCCATGATTAGTTCTCGACCTGTATTGTCTGCTCCCAATTCAGCTCCTGTTCATGTCCCGTGTTGCGCACCAGCGTTGGTAGTTGTCTATAAAAACCTTTCTTCTTCTCTTGCTCCGCGTTGTTTATAGGTGCGTAGTATTGGATAATTGTTATATCCCTTCCTTTTGAGTTGAATCTTGAGGCTATGATCCTAGGTGAAATTGGTTCCTACTGCATTAGGGCTTCAACTGCCACTGGTGACATCAAGATATCCACTCATTACTTCAGTGTTCTCGTGGTTGTGGTCTGGGTGACCACACCTGAGCAGATTACTGACTCTCCAGTTGACAGTTTTGATAATCCACATCCATTCCATCTGCTCTCGCAGATACCCAGTAGTTCTACGTCATATCTTCCCATTTCTTTATCTACCTGGGCAGGTTTCCCAGCTAGTCTCGTGCATTGTACGTACATTCTACGTTCCTACTCCTACCCATGCTGTCATCGAGAAAAGACGCATTGGCTGACTGGCTTCCTGAAGGCTTTCAACAGCCCGCTGTATCACATCGCCTCTCCAATTCGAGTGAAGAATAAAATTGTTGTTATGTGAGTTTTTTGCATTTTTAAGATGTCTTTTTGCGTTGAGGTTTCAGTAGCAGTTTGATAGTTTTTGTTATGTGGAGTTGCTAGCCCCATGCTGAAAATTTCATACTTGTACCAAAATAAAATGAAATAAAAATTATCCGGGCTTGGGACTAGCTAGAAAACTGGCAATCTATTTAACTAGGCGAGGTTGAGACTCCGTTTACGGTCGCCATATTGATCCTCGAATGATTTCCTTTAATTCCGAATATTTCAACGATTATTTCTAAAAGTAGGCAAATATCTTACTCGCTATTCACGAGAACAATCCCAAAATAGATCCTTCCAGAACTGTTCCTGTGTCCAAAAAGTGTTACCTGACCTTGAAACCCCACTATTACTCTTCACAAATAGCAGTGTGTGATAGCATACTTTGCATCCACCTACGTTGCACTTATTTTGTGAAGGACACCACCCCACAATGAACCTTAATTTGGGAAAAAATTAACAAATATTTGACTTCCCAACGGTCTGTCTTCTCTCGTAAATGTTCACATCCATCAGTTTCAGACAGTCCACTAAGTCGTGAGAGCCTTTACATAAAATGCAAGTTTTAGATAACCATTCTCAAGGCCGCAGGGCAGTGAACACTAGGTCGTAGACTATGTCGTAGGGAACGAAATGAAATTGCAAATACAGTTGGGCGCAAGACGTTGTATCTTTATACTGATTAAGTTTAGAGACAAAAACTATGGACAAGTGGTTATTTAGATAACAGGAGACTGGCTTCACATAGCATCATGTTTTCAGACCCCTGTAATTTCCTACTACTCTATCTTCCTAAATATACCCTGGGATGCATACAAGTGCTGTATTCCTCTTCTAACACTCGGGTTTGGAGCCTTAAGCGGCCTGATTCCCAGGTCTCTATCGACTAGCTTGAGGGGTCAGTCGGCAGGGTGGTTAGAGCAGATGACCACACCTCCATCATAAGTTCCATTCTTGTTGGAGGTGGGTAAACGAACGAGCTCATAGTTGCCTAATGAATACTCTCAGTTGGCCTCCCAGCAGTTATTCAATTATGAGCCATTCAGCCAAAAATCCAGGATATATGGTGGTGTGGTGTAGGAAAGCACTGTTCGCAACGATGGAAACGACAGAATTGGGCTAGGAAACAACTACTTCTATATACTTGCTCAATTAGCAAGCAAGTAAGTACTAGAACACTGAGGATGACGAAATTTTCAACATCACTTACCACAATCTGCAAAAACGAGTTCCTAGTCGTGATTGTTAGGTAATTGGAGAAATATGTTTAGAGTTTATGCCTCAGTGTTGTGGTTATTATTAAGGTGTTGACTTTAAGTGACATTTCACATTCGTGAAATTTCAAACCCCTGTGACTTGACATTCGTATTCACACAATACTAATTATTTCTAATATTGTTCACCTTCTCTGCACACCGATAAGAACAAGGTGGAGCAGAACCATAGAGGAGGAATTAAGGAAAATTGACTAATTTTGTGTTAAGTAGTCTAAAGGCGTTTGAGACTGTCCAAAGAAGAGAACCGAAGTCGTCTAATTTGAAGCATATTTAAGGGTTACAAAACTTTACCATTTGCCTGAGCCAGGTTTTAGTTTATTGCTGATTAAATTGACTTCAGATGATTTACTCAGTTGACGCTGAGTCACACTTATCTAGGAGGTTGTTCGCTTAGAAGTATGAAATACGCCAATAATACGACAAATTCTAAAACGGTGAATGTCACATATATTCGGGATCAAGTTGTATTAGCTATTTAAGTTGTTAAAGAACTTTTTCGAACACCCAAAATAATCTTAAAGTGAATAAAAGGGTGATTAGTTCAATTGTTACTTTTTTTATATGAATGCAAGGATTTCTTCAGTTTGTTTGTTTAAGCTAATATGCGCTGAAAGTTCAGGCTCTTTAGGTCATGACATGTTTTCGAAATACTTCACATGATTCCTAGAATTTGCTAAGGATGGGCGAGTTAGAGGCTACCATTAGTTGGGAACTATTTCGAAAAAAAGTATGACACATAATTTCGATAATTGTTATGTTAGGGGGAATTTGAATCCCTCAAACGTTTTGGAGATATCATGTGTAAAAAGTACAATTTCCATGACAGCGGCAAAAAAACTTTGTAAGTGTTTTCAAATCATTGGTTAATACTCCACTTTGTTTATGTACCTTATTATATTGCAAGACTGAATTAATTATGTCTAATGAATTTAATGCTTTCCGTCTAGGAAAAAGGAATATTAATATTCATTTTTCGCATATCTGCACCGAAACCTATTTGATTAACATTATTATTTTTCTCGATTTGTGTGTACAAACAAAATGCATACATTGCGAATTACTGTACGCGAAATAAAGCCGCTTAGTTTAGTCACAACTGATAGATATATAGGTTTATATATACATACCTATTTATAAAACATATGTTGTATTCTTGCATTTGAATTAGAAATGCTTTTGTTTAAAGATAGAAGTTAAGAAACCTGTGTAATCTAGTTAAGGTTAAGTTGAATAAACCTTCAAAACAGCCTTTAAAGTGTTTTTGACTTTTTAGGACAGTACAGGAATAAATAATACAATACTGAACTTGAATTCTTACTCAAGTTAAAGATAACTAATATGACATCTCTTGAAAGCTGGAGGTGTGAGTGTGAGAATATATCATGCCTGTCCCATAGAAGAGGAATAAAAAAGCATTTTGATCTCTCCTGGAACCAGTGCTAACACACTGGTCTTCACATTTGAAACATAGACTTCTCTGGCAGATTGTATACTACAAGTTGTGTCTTATTTTTGTTTTAATCGTGCCTCTGAGCGATTTATAACTTTAAAAGTTATTAGTTACAGGGAAAAATTTAAATCTTTCTTCATTAGCCAAAGTTGGGTCTCTAAGAATTTCTGCTGTTTATGTTATTGGTGATGTCTAGTTCTTTCAAAGATTGAGGTAAAATAAGTGAGTTTTAAGTTGAGCGCACTGATGCAGACTGAATGTTATGCAGATTAGTTTGATACACTAGATAATATCTGGCTTTTAAAAACCATGCCCCATCATTACTGTAACTAAAATTCACTGAAGCCGTTTATTCAAAATATTATGACCAGTTTAGAAAAACTTTCAGTTATAATTGTTAAATAATAGGTAGCCATTTTTGACTTCTACTTCATGGAACAATATATCTGAACAGTCAATCTGAGCGAAAAAGCAAAGGTAATTATAGTGAACTTGGCCCTATGTAGTGTTATTAATATTGTTGAAGATGGAAATATTGTAGGCCTGAAGTGCAAACTCTTATTGTGTACGTTGGTGGTTAGCTCTGCCGAGCACATGGTCCGGGCGTAAAAGTGGAATCAAGCTGTAAATCAAAATAAAAAAATAAAAATAAAAAGAAATTTGTTCCAAAATCCGTAAGTAGCTTTGGTGACTAAACAAACTTGTGATTCCTATCATATATTCTTTCATTACATTTATTCAAATCTAGAGGTGTACTGATATGGTAAACAATGGTGACTAATCGGTTATGATTTTATGGAAACTTACTGAAATCTTCCACACTATTTAGCTTATATGAAGGCTTTCAAAATAATTAGATAAAAGTGCTGATTTGAATTCATAACTTTTGTTTTGATTAAATAATTTTCGAACATTTGGATTCAAAAATGTCCATAGTAACTTAGAGGCTACTGAAATGGTTGTAACTTAAGTTCTTGAAATATTGTGTCATAATATATTGTGTTTTAATTACACTAAATAACTTAAACGCATGGAGCTTAAAGGTGCGATTAAGTGATAAGTTCAGATGACTCAGAAGGTTGTTCATATTAATTGTCCCACTCTAATCAATCACCAGTTCACTTATTTGAGAATGGAGATTAAATTTAAATTAAATCTTCATCTATTGAAGGATTTTAATGGTATCACTACAAATTATTTATCTTACATGTTACTGAGTCAGGCATAAAACGAAATCGCTAACCAAATCAGCACATATTGTGGAAATTTTGAAGTCTGGCTCTTCATATAATGGTAGTTTCGTGTGAAATAATATTTCAGATATGAGAAATACAAAAATTAAGTTGGCATGACTAACTACTAATCAATGGAGTTTCTTTCCATCCATGAGAAGCATGTATAACCAGCAGCTTCTTAGTTTAGACAGCAGTTTAGTTTTTACTTCCTTAAAATTTGCATCACAATTAGTAAAGTTTTATAAATGAATGCCAACAATATCAGAAAACACATATGGAGTCGAGAAACTTATCACAAGCCTTTATGAACTATAAAGTATACTGAAAATTGAAAAAAGAAACTGAGAAGTCATGTAAGAGGCCTTACTTTTGAAAAACTTCTCAATTGCAGTGTGGTCTTGGATCTTAGGATTTTTGAACTCTGAGATTATTTACCGAATAACTGACGATATTTCGCTGCAGTCACCAGATTTGACTCAGTATCTTATTCGTTTTGAATTACTCACTTGTTTTTACGAAAAGAGTCTGATTGCCAGTAAGACTATCCAGTCTGACATGATTTCGTAAAAGCTTCTGTTAGCGGTCTCATAAAATAATTGCAGTTTTCGGATTGCCACTATTTGCTGAAATAGGATAAAGTATGATCTACTGATGACTTTATTCAATCAGAACTCCAGCAACTAATTTTACCACTTCCGTTTATGTCTAAAAGGGGTTAACATTACATCCTTTGCTTCCATATTGCACGAAAGGAATTGCTGTTTCATGTAAAGTGTGCAGTATAGTCCTCACGTATAGCCATTAGGGGAGTTGTTTGCAGAAACATCAATCAATATATACCTAATTGGAAAAATCCGTGAATTCTGTAATAGTCTAAAACCACTTTATTTTCTGAAAGTAAAATTTTATTTTCATTTTGTTAAGTAGCTGAACCTTAGAGATTTGTCCATTTAGGATTTCATCGGATCCATTATGAAATACCTTCATTTTAAGGATATTTATATATCCCAGGTTCCCACATAAATGCAACCAATCCATTCTTAAGTCTAAACATCTAACAGCAGTATGAGTTAAATGTTTGTCATTTTAGCTTTTAGGGCTGATTTTGCAATGAACCAGAATAATTCAGAGAGACAGAAAGACACTGAGAGTCTGTGGCACAGTGGCTAAGACGCTCGCCGACCATGTACATGGTCCGGAGTTCGATCGCCGGCCGACGCACACCTGATATTAATGGTCGACCTGCTAAATTTGGCCAACCGATATCATATGCTGAAAATTCCATACCTGGACCAAAATACTGTGTATGACAGCTGTTTCCTACTATTCCAAGACTCTTCGGTAGCACAAACCAATGATTTTACATGGGACTGAGAGCAGAAGCTTTCTGGTCGTTCATATTCAAACCCTGGATTAGCCAGACTAGAATATACCATGAACTACAAATTTTTTCGATTCACCGTATAATACGACCATCATCGAATGTTATCGGCGAGAGTGAAAAAAACCACAACAACTAATCTGAAATCAACTGAAGTTTCAAAATCCCAATATTTGATTATTTCACATCTAAGATTATTTGTTGAAGTTTAATAAAAACTTTAAAACTGAACTCAAAGATAACAAATACTGGTCAACTGACTCAATACTTTTTCCCATACAAATTTGTAATAGAACAGACACTAATTATATGTTCTGAAAGCAATGATTAGGCCAGATTGAATCTTGAAGAATTTATGTGTCATTTATAGGATTTTCATCATCAGCTGACATTAGTTAGAGAACCATTGGAAAACCTGCAGGGAGTACTGGACAGCTGTTTCGTCCTAGTTTGGGACTCTTCAGCAGTACGCACCCACCGGGATTCGAACCCAGGACCTTCTGGTTACAAGGCCAGCGAGCTCGTATACCATTAAGCCACTGGGACCCGATCCAATGGCCAGGCCATGAATTCTAACTTCTGCCAATTCACGACATAGCGCGACCCCTAGCCAATGTCTTCGGCGAGTATTTGTCCTCACACCCGACCTGCTGCACCCTACTGGGTGCTGTCCAGTACTCCCAGGTTTTCCAATGGTTCTCTAACTAATGTCAGCTCATGATGAAAATCCTGTAACCAATCAAATCCCTACAAACCAACACTTGAATATGTGTCATTTAGTTGAATTGAGTCGACAGCTAACGATAAGGCTTTGTAGACCGGTGTCCTGCGTACACAAATTGTCAACTTCAACATCTCGGTCTGCAACACTGTTAAAAAACTGTCCGTATTCATAGGAACCCGAGTGGGAAAAAATGGCATGTTGAGCTGATATGGAGTAGATTGAGTAGGAAGGAAATAAAACCTGAGAGGCGATCGTGGAGCTGACTAAGAAATACTACAGAGAACAGAATGGAAGGGAGATGTGTTTCTGAAGCTCTCTGTATTTTACTCAGAACCTGAGAGAATGATAATAATAATAATAATTCATAGTAGATATTGTCACGAAAACGATATCAGTTAGAGAACAAGTGAAAACCAGGGTCTGTCTGTCTGGATTCAACATAGAACTTGGCACCAAAGTGCAGCAGTTCGAGTTGCCACGTTCCAAAGAGCACACAAAGGTAGACAGGAAAATGAGTGAAGAGAATCAATAGAGTTTTGACAAGTATAAGAGTGAAACAGAATGAGTAATGGTAGAAAGGAATATGAAAGATTACAGAGACTGAATACATCTGCGTAAGCCATTGACAACGATTTTGAGCCATGTCACCTATTGTCTCCAGCCATTGATTCTTAGAGTCCCGAGGGCGGGCCCCAACCCGGAAGTCTGCATCTCCCTACCTGACTCAGTTTAACTGTCAAGGATTTCATGGATTGATGATGCGATGTTTTTGTTTGGCCACCACTTACTCTTTTCCAACCTGCACCTATATCAGCTAGTAATGCCCGTCCGTCGGGGGAGGCGATGGTTAGGCATGCACAGCACGTGACCTAGCCATCTCAATCTATGTAACTTTATAGCCTCTTCGATTGATTTTCCCTCTTTGCCCAACACTCTACGCCTAACGTCAACATTACTTACCTTATTATACCACCTAACGTGAGAAAGAGATCGTAGACATCTATGATCAAAACAGTCAACCTTTTCATGTCTTCAACTCGTATTGGCCATGTTTCAGAGCCATAGAGAAGGACGGAGCGAACTGCTGAGCAGTACACACGTCCCTTGGTTGATAGCCGGATGTCACGCCTACGCCAGAGATGGTGTAAGTTAGCGAAAGCAGCCCGAGCTTTTTGGATCCGTGCTGAGATTTCGTCACCAATCAGTCCGTTGGTGCTGATACAACTTCCCAAATAGGTGAAGTGGTCAACATGTTCTATCACTTCACTCCCTATCACTAAGCTAGGAGTTGACGTAGTCCAGTCCTGTAGCAGCATCTTACATTTTACAGGGGCGAATCGCATGCCAAACATACGAAGATTGCTGCTCAAGGTGTTCAGAAGACTCTGCATTTTGTCAGCATCCTCCCCTAACAGGACTATGTCATCTGCATATTCTAAGTCCATAAGACTATTCCCTGGTAACAAGTCGATTCCTAAGTCGTTAAGTTCAGTTAAGGATACTTCCATTAGCATATCTATGATGAAGTTAAACAGGAATGGGGAAAGTGGACATCCTTGACGGACACCACTGGTTGTTATCAATTCAGATGACAATTCCCCATAACCAGGGAGCCCTGGTTAACTCGGTAGTTTTGGGGGAGTCTGCTCTTTGTGAAGTCGACAAGAAATTATGCTAGACAGAGACAGAGGATCTTGACAACAGCTTTTATTTATGCATTATTAATAGGTGTATAAAACATGGACACTATCGTTGTATATGCGGTCGTTGTATATCAATTTACTTATTGGATAAATCTCAAAGTAGAATAATTATTCTTAACGAAATAATGTATTGTACACAATTTATTGTTGCTCATAATCATATTGATTATGATATAATGTGACTATGAATAATAAATTGTACTCAAAACGTCATCCAGTAAAGAATACTATTTCATTATGTGATATATATATATGTATATATACATAGATTCAATAAATAAATTCAACGTAGAATTTGTTTACGTATATTGGTTCTGTTTGAAAATATGAGTGGGTTAGATTAGTCACAAAAAAACTCTGTTTATCAGTCAAAGATGGTATAAAAGTAGTTTACGTGAGAAGTGCTAGATGAAGATTAATAGCAGCTTACTGTCGACTATTGTAATAGGAATTCAGTGATATATCGCCTTAAAATTTACAATTAATTACAATCTGACAGTTAAGGGTATGATTTTTCATGTAGTTAGAGGATTTCCCTCTGAAGTGTTGTGTGCTATGTGTCAACTCATAAAGAAATCCTCCTTCAAAGTAGTCGAACTTTCAGAAAAGATGACTTTTATATGCTGCTATCTCTTTATTTCATCTTCTGAAGTTTCTGTCTGTCTGTTTTCAACATAGAACTTTGCACCGATGTGCAGCAGTTCGAGTCACCACACTCCATGCAGCACACAAAGCAAGAGAAGAAAGTAGAAGAAATGCATAATAGAGACAGTAGACAGGGATATGAGACAAAAGGAATAGTAATAACGAAGAACAGTATGGTTTCATTGGAAATTATAAGTCACAAGGAGTGGATGCATCTGCGCCAGCCATTGAGAACGATTTTCAGCCATATCACCGATTGTCTCCAGTTGTCATTGGTTTTTACCGTCCCGAGGACCTCAACTAGGAAGTCTACACCTCCCTACGTCACTGGCTTGAACTAACTGTTGTGGATTTCATTGACTGATGAAGCCATGTTTTGGTTTGACCACCGCTAACTCTCTCTTTTCCAGCCTGACCCTATGTCAGCTAACATTGCCAGTCGAGGAAGGCGATGGCTAGCCATGCATACGTAACACATGTCCTAACCGTTTCAGTTGATGTAACTTCACAATCTCATCGATTGATTTCCCCTCTTTACCTAGCACTCGACCGAAGCCTAACCTCAGTATTGCTTACCCCACTATACCACTTCACACGGGAGATAGAACGCAGGCACCTATGATCAAAGACAGCTAATCTTTTCATGTCTTCCACTCTCAATGGCCAGGTCTCATAGCCATAAAGGAGGACGGAGCGGACTGCTGAGCAGTACACGCGCCCTTTGGTCAATAGTCGGATATCACGTCTATGCCAGAGACGGCGTAAACTGGCATATGCGAAACTAGCCCTCTGTATCTGTGCATCGTCAGAGATCAACCCGTTGGGGTTAATGCAGCTTCCCAAATGCAACTTCAAATTTGATCACAAACTGACTTCAATTTGAGGACCATTGAAAGACCAGAGAGTACTGACAAGCTGTTTTGTCCTTGTTTGTGACTCTTCATCAGTATTCACCCACTAGAGTTCGGACCCAGGACCTTCCGCTTACAAGGCTAGCTTGTTGACTATTCAGCCAATGGGACCAGATTTAGTGACCTGTGAACTCTAACTTCTGCTAATGTCTTTGGAGAGTAAATGTCCTCATACGTGAACTGGTGGAACCCAGGTGACTTTCCGTATAGTCACTAGTGGGCATCAAATTAATTATCAAGTGTTAGTTCACGGAGATTTGATTGGCTACAGGTTCGACCAAGGATAGATATCATTTAGAGAACCAATGAAAACTAGGGAGTACTGGGCAGGTGATTCGTCCCAGATTGGTACTCTTCATCATGTATACACTCATGACTCTATTAGGGATCGAATACAGAATCTTTAGGTTACAATGCTACCTCTCTGAACACTCAGTCACTAGGACGCAATTTAATGGCCCATCAATTCCAACTTGCGAAACATGGCGTGACTGTCAAGCAATATCATAACATTCAACTTGTTGGACCCCAATTGGTAACGAATTGTTACTAGAACTTCAGATACCCTCATCTTGTAATCAGTCACTAGTGTACACTACCACCAGTACTCGCTGATAGTTTTCAACAACTCTCTAGTTGAATTCAGTTCACTAACGTACTTGAAGTAAATTAAATGCCTTCAAACCAACACCTGAGAATTCTAGAGTTTCAGTAATTTTCCGTTTAAAGGTAATACAGAATAATACTTGAAAGTTAATGTGCGTTAAATATGTGCGTGGCACAGTGGTTATACTCTCGCCGACCATGCACATGGGCCGGGGTTCGAACCCCTACCGACGCACACCATGTAATGTCGAAAAATAAATCTCAGCTTTGTTTAGTAATTAAGTTCGCGTTACTCTTCACTCGTTTAAAAGTACTTCTTGATATGAGTGCTTAGATGGTAATAACTATATTACGATTATTTTTCCCTTGAGTTCCGTTCTGACGTCCTCTTCAGCTGGCTAGCTCCACGATTGACGAAACTCTCTCATCTCTTCCTCACACGATCTCTTCCATTTCACCCTAGGACGACCCACTCGTCGCTTGCCATTTGGATTCCATTCAAGCGCCAGCCTGGCGCGCGATTTCATCCAACGGTCTCCTCAGTGTATGCCCGATCCATTTCCATTTTCTCCTGCATATTTGTTGAGCGATCGGCGCTTGGTTGGTTTGTCCCCATAGTTTTTTGTTACATATTCTTTCTGGCCATTTGATCTTCATTTTGGAGCCAGCGAATGCAGATGTTGATGAAAGTCTGCAGTGGCTTGTTGGAAATCCTTTTCGTGACACACAGTGCAAGTTTCTGACCCGTATAGAATGACCGACTTGACATAGGTGTTGAAAATGCGAATCTTGTTCCTTATGCTGAGAGCAGTACAGAAGATTTCCAAACCGGTTTCAGAATGATGAAGGCTTATCTTGCCTTTCCAATTCTGACTCACTCTAACATCTTCATCCGTGCTATCCGCCTGTAGTTGAAACGATGCTTCCTGGACGGATAAGTGAAGGAGGCAACCTCTGTCAAATCTCTCCCGTTGGTGGTGATTGGTTCTGGTTGTGGTTGTTGTTGCTGTTGATTGGTTATCTTCATCACCTCCGTCTTCTCTGTGTTCACCTGCAGTCCTGTTTTCGCTGCCAGCCTCTTCAGCCAGTTTGTTGGTTTTCGCTTTCTAAGTCTTCGAGTTTGTGTGATATTAAAGATATATCGTCCGCAAAATCCAGATCTTCTAGAGTCTTCTTATCAGTCGTCCAGCGTATTCCTGACTCCTCGCCCCCAACGCACAGTCTGACGCATAATCCAGTCCATCGCAATTAAGAATGTCATTGTGGGTGATAATAGGCAGCCAGCCAGCTTTGTCTTACTCCCGTATTCACTTCGAACGCCTGGCTGAGTTTTCCGTTGTGGATCACCTGATACGTCGCATTGTCATATAGCAAACTGTTGAATGATGATGGTAATAACTAAAGTTACATAATGAGACCTACTATTAGACACTGTCATATTTAGCTTATCTTACACGCATGATTCACGCACCCCCACACACACACAGTTCTCGTTAAATAAATTACTTCTTTCATGATTGATCATTTCAGTTAAGTATTCTGACGATGTTTTATACTTTGAATGATTTATGCTTTCTTAATTTCACTGTAAAGTATCTAAAGTATAATCATAGTCATTATTTCTCAGTCATTAAGCGGATGCCCGGTGCTCTTCGCCGGATTGACTGTCCATTGGATGACAGTCTAGGGGAGATGGCTAAACCCTGATTCCAAACCTCCAACGACTGGCGTATGAAGCTCACTGGAGCTCGCCGGCAGAAGTATGGACAAACGGCTTGTTGGATTTCCTGGATGTCTAGCCCCATTCAAAAAGGCGTATGAACCGAACTCCGGCCACCGGCTGCCAATGGATAGTGGACTCCCTACTCCACTCCTACTGCCTTGTAGGTCACACTTGGTTGTGTAAAGGCTAGAGCTGCACTCTCAAACAAAAGGCCGAGCGATTCTGGGGACATCACTCGTACCAAATTCCCATGAAACTTCATGAACTCTCTTCATCAGATCGCCGCGCCTGGGCAGCGATGATTCGAGATGTTCATGAAGCCGGCTCATCCTCCCGTAGGAGATAGCCGAAGTAAAGTAAAAAAAAGTAAAGTCATTAAGTGTAGATATATTTATGATGGTTCCATTATGGGTAAGATTTACTTTGATAAAGTTTCACAGTGTTTTATACAGTAATATTTACTGATTACGTTTCGAGCACAATTTATCACTACTCATAATCATATCAAGGTACTACTCACACAACTTTCTAACTTCGTTTATATAATTCCATTATTTCGATTCATCGCTTGACTTGATTGGTAGTAGTGTCTTCCATATTTCCGGTATGAATATAATGGGGAAATTAATAATGATAACATAAATAAGAGAGAATATAAGGCATCTACAGTAGTTTTGCCATATGAGGAGGGGACATCTGAGACCCTACGAAGTAGGATTCTTAATAAAGCAGCAATTAGGGTGGCATTTAAACCTACAAACTCACTCAGCTCGGACAAGCTGTGTAAGTTAAAGGACGCAGTTGACCCAATTAGTCAAAATAGTATAATTTACAGAATACCTTGCAATGACAGTGAGTTAAGTCAACTACATGGGTCACACTAGTAGATCGGGGGTAGTCAGATTGCCGGAACATAGGAATTTAGCTAGGGTAAGAATGATTGACCACGCGAAGATGAGTAATTTAGAAAAAAGTTCAGCACTACATTGTACTGCATGCATTAACAACGCACAATCACACAACGTAGGGGGGGGAGAGGGTTAAAATTCTAAGAAGTAATATAGGTAGGTGGTCAGCGAGAGAGGTTGATTACCGAATCCTTGTTCATCGAGTCTACACCCGACACTTGCAATGCAATGACTCATCACTTCTACCAGAAATATGAAAAATACCACTACCAGTCATGTCAAGTGGTGAATTGAGATAATAGAATTATATAAACGAAGTTAGAAAGTTGTATGAGTAGTCCCTTGATATTGGGATTATGAACAGTGTATAAACTGTGCTTGTAACGTGATCATCAGTAAATATTACTTACTGAATAACACGCTGTGAGACTTTATCAAAATAAATTTTACATATAATGGAATTATACTCTTATTATTAGTATTATTGTTCTCTTGGGTTCCTAGTGGAACATAGGGCTTCAACTGCACGTCTCCACTCGCTTCTCTCTTCTGCCGCACTTTTCATCTGCATTCATGTTAATCCATACTGTTTCATCTCCTCTTCACACGATCTCCTCCATGTCACCCTTGCACTGACGTCCCACTCGTCGCTTCCCTTTCGGGTTCCACTCGAGCACTGGCCTGACGCGCGATGTCACCCAACGGCCTCCTCAACGAGTGTCCAATCCATCTCCACTTTCTCCTGCATATTTGTTGGGCGATTGGTTCTTGTTTTGTTTGTTCCCATAGCTTGTTGTTTGTGGTTCTTTCCGGCCATCTAATCTTGAGTATAGAACGAAGGCAGTTGTTGGTAAAGGTCTGCAACCTGTTGAAAATATTCTTGGTGACCCGCCAAGTTTCTGATTCGTATAACAAAACTAACTTGACGTTTGTATTGAAAATCCGAATTTTGTTGTTGATGTTGAGTGACGAAGATTTCCAGATTGGTTTTAGGTTGATGAATGTGTTTCTCGCCTTCCCGATTCTCGATTTGACATCCTCGTCCGTTCAATGTGCCTGTAGTTGAGACAATACTCTCTACCTAGATAAGTGAATGAAGTAACCTCTTTCAAATCCCTCCCGTTGATGGGAATTATACTCTACCACAGTGCAAAAGTTCTGTTCTTCTATCAATATTTATGATAGACAGAAAGTGTCTAATGATCGTTATAACTTCTAATTCCTTATGGTTATCTTCTATTCCAACATACGTGTGTTTATAAGTGGACTCTGTAAGTGATATATATTTTTCAAAAATCTGAACTTCTCACAAATGGATTCTGTCATTAGAAAATAATGTAAATGATTTAGACACATTGACTGATTGGTTTCAGCATAGAACTTTGCACAGAAGTGCACCAGTTGAAGTTACCACACTCCATGTAGCACATAAAGGTAGACAAGATAGAGAGAGTAAAAGGGGATCCACAAGGAATATAATAAGCAGCAGAGATGTTAGGGAGAAAGAATAGTAGCATTGGAAAAACAATAAGGTTGAATGGATATGGAATACCAAAAAGAGTGAATGCATCTGCATCACTGTGAACAATTTTGAGCCACATTGAGCCGATTGTCTCCAGCTTTTATTGGTTCTTAGTATCTTGAGGACTCTAGTCAGGAAGTCTACACCTCCCTACGTGCTTCAAACTAACTGCCATGTTTTAATTTGACCATCATTAAGTCTTTTCTACTCTTATCCTATGTCAACTAATATTTCCCATGGAGGAAAGCGATGGCTAAAAATGCGCAACACGTTTCCTAGCCATCTCAGTCGATGTAGCTTCACAATCTCATCGATTGATTTTCCCTCCTTGCCTTATACTCTATGCCTAACCTATAATCAAAGATAGATAACCTTTTCATGTTTTCCAGTCTCAGTGTCCATTTGTTACAGCCATAAAGGGGCATGGAGCGAACTGCTTCTGTGCAGTACACATTCTTTGGTCGATAGCTGAATACCACTTTAAGACACACCACACTTTTAACCAAGGGTAGTAGGTACACTGGCCACAAGCTTGTCTCCTCTTAAGCAACCTGTTTCTCAGGTCATAGTAAAGATAAACGGTTTTTATTTTTGAAAACCCCTAATAGTTCAAAAGTTTTAAATATAAAATCATATATATATATATGAATTGGCTGCACAACGATAATCAGTATAATTTCCAAGTACTATTTGTAGGGAACGGATTGATTAGAAGGCAATTTTCATTACAAAATGATATTGGATGGAGGATTTCATCATGAGTTGACATCAGTTAGAGAACAACTGGAAAACTTGGGAGTACTGGACAGCTGTTTCGTCCTAGTTTGGGATTCTTCAGCAGTACGCACCCGCCGGGGTTCGAACCCAGGTCTCAATGGTCTACGAGCTCGCCTTGTAACCAGAAGGTCCTGGGTTCGAACCCCGGCGAGTGCGTACTGATGAAGAATCCCAAACTAGGACGAAACAGCTGTCCAGTACTCCCTGCAGGTTTTCCAATGGTTCTCTAACTGATGTCAGCTCATAATGAAATCCTCCATCCAATAAAACAAAATCCCTACAAAACCAATACTTGAAAACAAAATGATATCACAGTTACAGGACCACTAAACCTGGGTACGACACTTGGTGAGGTCGTGGCCATGCACTGCTGAAAGAGCCTCAAACAAGAATGAAAGGGCTACCTTGTTCTCCCTGATTTTCGGCGTTTCTCCGTCTCTTTCTTGAAACCATTATAACTGACTAGTCCTAAATTAGTTGGTCAAACTGTATCGATCAGGTTTACAATATGACGGTTAAACTGAGTAATACAACATTATTGTGCACTGTGATGTATGGTAATTTGATATTATTTGTTAAGGGTTAAGTGGCTAGCTAACACGTTTATAGGCATACATCATCTAGTAATACAACTGGACAGTGGTGGCCTGAAAAGTCTACTGGTAAGGTTTGTGACTTCGGAAGTGATTATCATAGTTTCATATCTAACAGGAAATATGATACACCTTGAGAAATAAAGAACAATAAACATGAAAATCTCTAGGCGAAACAACTGCTCATTCTTGTCAACTTCTAAAGCTTAACTTTACATAATGAGTCTCATATATATATGCTGTTTTCTTAAAATGGAGACATTGCAGTCTACGTTCTATGCAAAATAGTGTGACAAACGTTTAATCACGAGCTGGCATCATTTAGAGGCTGTTTTGTCCTAGCTTGAAACTCTAGCAGGACGCATCCATTAGGGTTCGAACCCAGAACTTTTCACTAGAACTCCGGGAAACTTCGTCCTGAAGCCAGTTACTGGCGATCATCAGATTAATCTTCAAGAATTAATTTGTTGGAATTTGATTTGAGTTGTATTGATAAGTAGTGTGACTGATGGGTTCACCATGTGAGATGTGAAGACGATTCCTCACCGATATCACTGAACGATGATCGCACGGAAATCACTAATTCTTAAAGGTTGGAATTTGTGCGCTGGCAATTGGATCGGGTCCCGGAGGCGGAATGGTCCACAAGCTCGCCCTATAACCGGAAGGTTCTGGGATCGGACTCTGGTGAGTTCGTACTACTGAAGAGTCCCGGGCAGGGGTGTAAATCCGCCCAGTACTCCTTGGCGTCTCATTGGTTCTCTAAATGATGCCACTTCGTTATCAAACTTGAAACAAATGAAATCCCAACAAACCAATTCTTGAAAAATGTTCGAAGAATTGATGACTATTGATTATTTCACTGTTATTTTCAGGAGGTTGGATCAATTTCATTGTAGATTTCGACATAGACCATTGAAAATCAGGCAGCAGTGGATAGTTGTTTTATCCTGTATTAGGGCTGTTCAGCAGTGTGTACCCGTGATCCCACTATGGATTGAACCTAGTATCTTAAGGTTACGAGTCTAGCCAGTCAGCCATTCAACCACTGGATCAGAATTGAATGACCCACCGCTACCGCCAACCAGTGTCGTCGATAGACATCCTCTTCATCTAAATTAGGATAAAACAGTTAGTTATCCAGTGACCTATGGTTTTCAATGATTCTCTGAGTAATGTTCATTCATGACGAAATCTACACTGGTATTTCATTGAATTCACTCAAGACTGGAATAATATTTTGACACGTATTTGCACTTCTGGTTCATCTGAGTTAGGCATTATTGTTATTATTATTAAATCGCAGACTTGCCACATTATAGATGCCAGGAGATACGCCACATGAAATTCCATAGTTTGTTTGGGGGCTGGTATTCTAGCCGGATGTCCAGAACGAAGCAGGTGGTTATTTTTAAGGATTCACTCACTCGGAGCCTTTGACTTGAAGTGCAGTTGCTGAGTTTTTTTGTAAATTACTTATCTTTTCAGGGTCAACCATTCTTACCTTAGCTAAATTCTTATGTTCTGACAATCTGACTACCCCTGACCTACTAGTTTGACCTATGTAGTTGACCTCACAGTCATTGCAGGGTATTTTGTAAATTATATTATTTTGTCTAATTGGGTCAACTGGGTCCTTTAACCTACAGAGCTTGTCCCTGAGTGAGTTTGTAGGTTTAAATGCCACCCTAATTCTTGCTTTATTTAGAATCCTACGTAGGGTCTCAGATGTCCCCTCCTTATAAGGTATTACAGTGGATGACTTATATTCTCTCTTATTTATGTTATCATTACTAGTTCCACAATTATTTTTATTTTGTTTTTGGCCTTTAGTTATCTTCTTAATGAATTTTATAGGATAGTTATTCAACACCAACGCTTCTTCTATCTGTTTTATTTCATCATTTAAGTCTTTTTTTGTGCTACTTAGATCTACTGCTCGGTTTGTTAGACACCTTGTTAACACACTACTTAACTAAGCCAGCCTTAACAGTTAACGGATGAGACGAATTAAAATCTAAATATCTATTAGAATGCGTTGGTTTTCTATAAACACTAGTGTAAAGTTTACCTTCTTCTATTCGTTTTATTTTACAGTCTAACATAGCTAATTCTCCTTGTTCATCTTCCGATTCAAATGTGAATTTTATTCTCTCTACTAGTGAGTTTATATGTGTCAAGAAGCTAGAGATATGTTCTGTTTTTAACACTGTGTGTGAAAGTGTCATCCACATATCTCCACCATATTTTTGGATTCCCAACTGTCCTTAAATATATATATATAGGGGTTGTTGGTGATCCCATTGCCCAAGTTTTATACCTTTGAATTGAAAATTGATCCCCAAGAGAGTGAGTGGAGGAGCGTCAGGAGTTACGTTCTTATAGTTGCAATTAGCCTAAATAGGTTTATACACTATTTAATCATTTGCGATTCTAGAGTCCGTGTATACCATAAGTTAGGAGTTAGGAGTTTTAAATCAGCCCATTAACTAGACCTGCATATGCACCATCAGTCCGGTTGTAAGTATCAGCAGACGTTAGCATTCAACCTTTTACTTTTATGACGCGTGACGAAATGAGAGCATTTTGGGAGGGAGACTGAAGTCTACTCACCCTCAGCTGTACCAGGTCGTGTATAGGTCTACTGAGTTAAGTGGGTAGACTCAAGTGTTTTGAACCACATTGTATTTGTATGAATAGAGTTCATTTAGGCATACTAATAATCCTCATAATATATGCTATCCACCTGCTCAAGTGATTACAACAAAGGCAGAATGCATTATTAAACAATTAAGGGAATACTCGAAGCATACACCTATACAGTGTTTTATAACTTAAGCTGTCAAAATAGGAAAGCCAATATACAAGAAGGTGTATTGAAGAAGATTACAAAAGGTGATTTAGAGTGATAAATTGACAGGGTTAAGTATCCTTTATAAAAACTATGAAGTAGTTATAAAAATAATAAAATCCTCAAGTATTGATTTTGTAGGGATTTTGTTTTGATTGGCTGGAGGATTTCATCATGAGCTGACAAAATCGCTACAAAACCAATACTTGTAAATTGATCTGATGCTCACTATCCACTGCCCGATTCAGGTAGTTACCTGGGGTTCTAGTGGGAAGCCGTAACCAGTAAGGTACAGCAGGTTGAAGATGAGGCAGTAACTCATCGAAGAAGACATTGCGAAGTGGTCACGCTATGTCATGAATTGGCAGAAGTTAGAATTGATGGACTGGTCATTGGATCGGGTCCCAGAGGCTTAATGGTCTACGAGCTAGCTCTCCTTATAACCAGAAGGGTTCGAACCCTGGCGGTGGGTGCGTGCTGACGAAGAGCCCCAAACTTGGATGAAACAGCTGTCCAGTGCTCCCAGGTTTTCCAATGGTTCTCTAACTGATATCAGCTCATTATAATAAAATCATTAAAGGAGGTAAAATTCAAATTAACTTTATTCTTTAGATCAAGCTAGAAAACGAAGGTTTACAAAACTTATGTATTGAGTATATAGCACACATTAAAACATTACAGCTTACTGGATGACAACGTTTCAGACACAATTTACTGTTGTTCATAATCATACCTTCAATTGTAACTACACAACTTCAAAACTTGAGTTCTGTAGTTCTCTTTATTCCTTTCCATTCATCTTAGGGGTAGTGGAATTCCTCCGGATGTCCGGATGGATAGGTGTTTGATTCGGTTAATTTGATAAATAAAGCTTCTGTTAGATTTTAAGACTGCCATCTTATCCAATCCTATAGTATGGTTGTGTGTAATTGCATGTAGTGCTACAGCTGAGCCATTCTCCAGATTACATATCTTATTAAGGTCAATTAATCTAGATTTTGTTAGGCTCTGCTAGTCTGACTGACCCCGTTCTACCACTTTGACCTGTGTATCTAACCGGACAGTCACTGAAGCAGGGTATTGGATAAACTAAATTATACTTTCATTGGACACTAGTAACTAGTGTGATGTGTCTAGTCCTTTCTTTGATGCAGACTGAATTCTATCAGTCAGGTTTGCAAGGTTGCCACCATTCTAGGCAGCTGGCCATCACAGTGCACATTGATTTGATGATATTAGATGGTTGGAGGCAATCGGCCACAGGAAGCCTTGGACCAAGGTTTCGTACAGTCCTACAGGAGGTCAATTGCAAGCCCGAATAGCTCAGTGGTCGTAACGTCTCTGACTGCAGCAGTCACTAGGTGACGCGGGTTCGAATCTCAGACATCAGGGACATGAGTTCCTTCAAGCTGGTTGTGGATACGCCTCTCTGACTCGTCAGCATCAATAAGCACGAAACCTAGGTGATGCAAGGCTTCCTGCTGATTGCCTCCAACCATCTAACATCAACAAACTAAATTATTTTGTTTAATGGGCTCCACAGGATCCTTTAACTGACAAAGCTTGTTTCTAATTGAGTTTGTGGGTTTGAATGCCAGCCACATTTATTCCTGAATTGTTCAAAATTCTCCGTAGAGTTCCCGAGGTTCCTTCTTTTTATGGAAGCACTACTGACGTGTTGTCATCGCTCTGTGTATGTGTATTTGTCATGTATGTCGTCCTTATATTATTATTACAACTAATTTCATTTTTAAAATTTCCTCCATATTCCCTGGAAAATTCTACTACCCTTACAATAAATAGGAAGAGATAAAGAGAACTATAAAACCCAGGTTTTGAAGTTGTATGGTTACAATTGAAGATATAATTATGAACAATAGTTGAAGTATCGTCTCCTTCTGCGGATGCTTCGACGATGTCTGATTATTTAACGCGAAGTAAATTGGTGGGTGGTGACTAGCAGTGGTATCCGGGAGGCGCATGTCAACCTGAGACCGAGCACTTTGGTCTAATCAATCAACGGGGAAGTCCGAATTGAATAGTTTAAATTACTGATACTCATTGCTCAAGAGGTGGCTTTGGTGGCCCAAGGGGTCTATTAGATAAAGCTTTGGGCTTTAAAACTGTGGGTACTAGATTCGACCCTCAGTGGGAACGCCGTCACTCACTAGGGAATCCAGGCACATGCAGATGATGAGTCCTAAATAAGATGAAACGTGGGTCGCCCTGGATTCCACTGTTAGTCACCATCCACCAATATACTTCAATAGTAAACCGTTCGAAACATTGTCATCCAGCAAATAATACTGCTTTATCGCCAGTAGTGTATCCAGTAAACAAATTAATATTAAATTACATACAATCATGGTGCCCAAGTCTTACAAATACATAAATATTCATGTTAAGTATAGACGTTTGGCTGATTGTCTAACACACTTCAGCGACTCAGGGATTGACTTGCTACCAGGGAATAATCTCGTCGACTTAGAATATGCGGACGATATAGTCCTTCTAGGCGAGGACGCTGACAAAATGCAGAGTCTACTGAACACCTTGAGCAGCAATCTTCGTATGTTTGGCATGCGATTCGCCCCTGTCAAATGTAAGATGATGCTGCAGGATTGGACTACACCGACCCCTAGATTAGAAATAGGAAGTGAAGTGGTAGAGCACGTTGACCGCTTCACTTACTTGGGAAGTACCATCAGCCCCAACGGGTTGATCTCCGACGAAATCTCAGCACGAATACAGAGGGCTAGGTTCGCATATGCCAGTTTACGCCGTTTCTGGCGTACACGCGATATCCGACTATCGACCAAAGGGCGTGTGTACTGCTCAACAGTCCGCTCCGTCCTCCTTTATGGCTGTGAGACCTGGCCATTGAGAGCAGAAGACATGAAAAGATTATCTGTGTTCGATCATAGGTGTCTGCGTTCTATCTCCCGCGTGAAGTGGTAAGGAAGAGTCGAGTGCTAGGTAAGGAGGGGAAATCAGTCGACGAAACTGTGAAATTACATCGACTGAGATGGTTAAGACATGTGTTACGTATGGATGGCTAGCCATCGCCTTCCTCGACGGGCAATGTTAGCTGATAAAGGGCTAGACTGGAAAAGAGCTAGCGGCGGTCAAACCAAAACATGGCACCAGTCAATGAAATCCACAACAGTTAGTCTAAGCCACGTAGGAAGATGTAGACTTCCTGGTTGGGGTCCTCGGGACGGTAAAAACCAATGGTTGGAAACAATTGGTGACATGGCTCAAAATCGTTCTCAATGGCTGGCGCAGATGCATCCACTCCTTATGACTTATGATTTCCAATGAAACTATATTGTTCTTCGTCATTACTATTCCTTTGTCTCACACCTCTGTCTACTGTCTCTATTTTACATTTCCTCTGCTTTCTTCTCTGGCTTTGTGTGCTACATGGAGTGTGGCGGCTTGAACTGTCGCACATATGTGCAAAGTTCTATGTCAAAAACCGACCGACCGACTGACTGTCTTAGGTATTCAACTTTCAGGAAGTGTGTCTCAGTTTCTAACCTCATTCCAGCTTTTCCAGACTGAGTAACAAAGTACTGTCATCAATGCTCCTCAGAAAACCATGGCGCTGCATAATCTGGTAAATGAGAACTTGGTGTCGGGTAACTGAGTTCTAACTGATGACTAACTAATAATGGCTAATGCTTGAATCGTTATGTAGCGCACTGTACTAAAAGGAATCAGTAGGCAGTATGATGTATGGACACAGAGAAGACAAAAGTGATGAAGGTACCCAACACACAACAGCACTCATCAATCATTGTCAACTGGAAGTATCTAAAGGCGGTCTTCTCTTTCACTTATTTGTGCAGCATCGTTTCAACTACAGGCTGCGGCAGGGGTGGGGATATCAATGCCAGTCAGGATCCGAAAAAAAAAGATGGATTTTTACTACACTGAAATCAATGTGAAGATCTGCCGTATTCAGTATAAGAAAGAAGATCTGGATTTTCAACACCAATGTGAAATCAATCATTTTTTCTATATGGGTCAGAGATTTGGCTTTATTACCACAGGTTGCAAACTTTTATCAAAGAGTTCACCTTCGGTTCATAATGAAGGTCAGATGACCAGGATTATTATTATTATTGTTCCCTTGGGTTCCTAGTGGAACATAGGGCTTCAACTGCACGTCTCCACTTGCTTCTGTCTTCTGCTGTACTTTTCACCTGCATCCATGTTAATCCATACTGTTTCAACTCCTCTTCACACGATCTCCTCCATGTCACCCTTGGACGTCCCACTTCCCGCTTCCCTTTCGGGTTCCACTCGAGCATTGGCCTGACGCGCGATGTCACCCAGCGGCCTCCTCAGTGAGTGTCCAATCCATCTCCACTTTCTCCTGCATATTTGTTGAGCGATTGGTTCTTGTTTTGTTTGTTCCCATAGTTTCTTGTTGGTGATTCTTTCTGATCTTGAGTATAGAGCGAAGACAGTTGTTGATAAAGGTCTGCAACAGGCTGTTGGAAATATTCTTTGTGACCCGCCAAGTTTCTGATCCGTATAGAAGAACTGACTGACTTGACGTTTGTATTGAAAATCCGAATTTTGTTGTTGATGCTGAGTGACGAAGATTTCCAGATTGGTTTCAGGTTGATGAATGTGTTTCTCGTCTTCCCGATTCTCGATTTGACATCCTCGTCCGTTCCTTCTGTAGTTGAGACAATGCTCCCTAGATAAGTGAATGAAGTAACCTCTTTCAAATCCCTCCCGTTGATGGTGATTGGCGCTGGATGTTGGTGCTGTTGCTGTTGTTGTTGTTGGTTGGTTATTTTCATAACCTCCGTCTTGTCTATGTTCACCTGGAGTCCTGTCTTTGCTGCTTCCTCGACCAGTTTGTCGAAGGATTAACAAAAAGGAACCTGGGCAACGAGCCAACCAAAACTCCATCACCAAACAAATATTCGGGAAAAGTGGAGATGTACTGAACATACACTGAGAAGACCCCTGAGTGAAACCACACGCCAGGCCCTCAAGTGGAATGTGAATGGAAAACGACGAGTTGGGCGTGGGTCCGAGATTGATATGGATAAGATCGAGTGAGCATAAAGTCAGAGCTTATAGGCGATCGTGCAGCCAGTTAAAGGAAACTACAGAGGACAGGATAAAATAAAAGATGTACTGTTGAAGCCTCATCTCCCACTCAGAACTCAACAGATTATTAATAATAATGTGCGCGATATATTCCATCCACAAGAACAGCGAGTGGCAGAGCGACGAACCAACTGACGAAGAGGAGAAATAAGAGATCCCTTTTTGAAGCAATATAGAAAACACGAAAGAAAGACGAAAGAAACAGTATTCGAAGAACATGTACAGTTTTAGAATTTCTCTATAAATGTACCTTATAAACAATTCTGCCATCAAATACTACCATGTTCCGTCGTTAAAATTACCTCGTCACTTATTATTGGGTTCATTTGTCTTGCTTTTAAGATACAATTATAAATTCGGTTGGTTAATAAAATAGTATAAAAGACGAGGTCATTTTATGGGGTTTTAATTATAAATTACATAACTGAAATGTGTCATGCAGTATATATATATGTATAAATGTACTATACTATTTGAATTTTCTAGATAAACTTGTCAATTAATGTATTTCAGGAAAATCAAAGATATTACTTGTATAGTTTATGGATATAGGCAACTGGTGTGTGATATTAGATTTTTTTCACTTACTTCAGGTTCCGAGTGGAACGTAGGGCTTCAAGCTTGAGTGCTGAAGTTTCAATAGCAGTGATGTTTATATTTTACGGTATAGGGTTTCCAGCTTCACATCAAAGCTTCCTTCTTTACCAGTCTTATTACCGGCTTAACGAGGTTTAGGAGTGTGTCGGCCGGCAATCGAACCTCTGACGACGTGAGTGGTTGACGGATATTCTACCATCGACGCACAGTTTTCTGACATACTCCCAGCTAATGAACTAGACGACGTTTAGTATGGTGTTGGCTGGGAATTGGGAACGGATGGATTTATCAGAACGGAATCTACCGGGGCCAGTTTTGGCTGTCTCTGTTGAATTCTATGATGACTCTGGGTAACTTTAATGATCTCAGTCGGCCTTGTGTCGATGATGGATCTTTCAAATGTCTGCCCTGTCAATTTGTTGGTAGGTGATCTGCCTACCATGATAATAGCGGTTAAAGGAGAATCAGGATTCGATTCCGGAGAGTCAGCCTGAGGAATGGCTACCACATCCGATGATGGCAGCAGGCGCAAAAATTACTCACTACCGACACGGGGAGGTAGTGATGATAAATACGAATACGAGACTAGATTGAGGCTCCATAATTCGAATGTGTACAATTTAGATCTTTTAACGAGGACCGATAGGAGGGTAAGTCTGGCCCGGGCAGCCTCAGTAACTCCAGCTCCAAAAGCGTATATTAAAGGTGATGCAGCTAAAAAGCTGGTAGCTGAACCTGGGTTGTGCGGTCGTGAGCCATTGCCTGTTCGCGATTTTCGGTTACGATCAGAACTTATGTTCGGCTTGGCGTAGTGATTATGCAGCCTTTCAGCAGTATCTGTGTAAACGGGTGCCGACAGAGATGGATGAGCTTGTATTACACGCTATTTGTTAACATACTTCCGGATGCCCTTAACCGTACGCTGGGAACGGACGGCATCTTTACTTTGAACAAATTCGAGTGCTCAAGGTAGGTCTTTGTGCCTAGAAATTTTTGCATGGAACAATGAAATAGAGCTTCGGTTCTATTTTGTTGGTTTTACGGATCCGAAGTAATGGTTAAGAGGGACTGATGGCAAACATTTCTCTGTTGAGCTGTCGACGCACTTGACTTTAGATAGTTGGAGTAGATCATCACAAATTCCTAGACCTAGACTTCATGCTGATTGTCATTCATCAGTAAAACATATCAGCAATCTGGATAAGAGTGATTTCACCCCAGAAAAATGAATCCACGTTTCATAGTGCTGATTTTTAACGGCATTATTATTATTCAATTATTGAGTCACATTCAAATGGCTCATATTTCTAAATTCTACAATCTGAATACTATCAAAAATTTACATCTTTTGTCTTCTAACTAGTAAAAAAATCATCAAAGTAAAAATATAAAATTATCAAAGCTTAATTTATTAATTAAAATAATTCTTATTGGAAAAGAAAAGAAACTATTTTGTACAAAGTAGACATTAATTTCGAATTACCCTCTGTATTTTGTTTAAATCAATCAATGTGTATAAATGAAAAATACAATTTTATTGGTTAAATCTATTTACTTTTCTTTGACTGTTGCCTTTACAGCATATTTAAGAAATAGTTTAGATTATGATTAGTGACTACTTATCATGATGGGTGAATGTATTATTCTTTACATTCCTAGTGGAGCATCTCATTATCCGATGATTATGATGCGTTCAAGGTCATTGGAGCGTGTAGACTCCTAGGCTGTGATACTTTCACTCGATTGCTCGATTGCTTCTCATCCTGTTTATGTTTATGAATAGGACTGACACTGAAATAATTATAATCATGACACCTTTATTTCCCCAATGATAAAGCATTTTTTCTTATTCAGACAGATAGTCAGTGCTTGAAATCAAAACCTATTTAGCTATTTTTCATTGGAAAAGATCAACTTTCAAAGTGTCGAATACTTGGTTTGTAGGAATGTGTTTTGAGATCAGTCGATCATTTAGAAGACACATTTAAGCATTAATCTATTAGAACTCTTTAAAGTATAAGTTATGCAATGATTATTTAGTATGATGGTATTAGATGGTTGGAGGCAATCAGTAGGAAGCCTTGCCTGACCTAAGTTTCGTGCTAGTAGGCACTCACCAGTCAGCAAGGCGTATCCACAACCTTGAAGGAACTCATGTCCCTCATGTCTGAGATTCGAACCCGCGTCACCCAGTGACTGCTGCAATCAGAGACGTTACCACTGAGTTATGCAGACCTGCGACTGACCTCCTGTAGGACTGTATTGGATACTTTGATTGGACACTAGTACGAAACCTAGGTGCAAGGCTTCCTGTGGCCGATTGCTTCCAACTATCTAATATCATCAAATCAATGTGCACTGTGATGGCCAGCTGCCTAGAATGGTGGCCACATTGCAAACCTGACTGATAGAATTCAGTCTGCATCATAGAGAGGACTAGACACATCACACTAGTTATTAGTGTCCAACCAAATTATTTATTATCTCAAAAATTTACACCATTTATGTTTTGTATGACAGTAAGTGGAAAATCAACACAAAACTTAAAAGTCAGTTGCTGACACTATTTCAGGCAACATTAGTTCATTAGAGTTCTATTGTCGACTTAGATCATGAACTGGTATTAGTTCGAGGATCTTTGACAACCAGGGAGTAATGAACAGCTGTTTGTTTCTAGTTTTATACTCTTTGACAGCATGCAGATATGATCCTATCGGGGATCCAGCCTAAGACGAAATAGCTGTCCAATAATAATAACAATGGTAGCTTTATTCCGAAGTGTCTCCTCAACTTATGTCCTATCCATCTCCATTTTCTCCTACATATTTGTTGAGCAATCAGCTCTCGGTTGGTATGTCCCTCTGCAGAGTTTCTTCGTGCCAATTCTTTCCGAACAGCCGGCTGACCATTTAATCTTCAATATGAAGCGGACGAAGGGGGCAGCTGTTAATAAAAGTCTTCAGTTTCTTGTCGGAAATGTTTTTCGTGACATGCAGTGCATGGTTCTGTCCCTTATAATAGAACTGACTGACTGACTTCACATTTATGTTGAATTTCTGAATCTTGTTGTGTATGCTGAGGCGGAGTGCAGAAGACTTCCAAACTGGTAAAATAGTAACTGACAATAAAGCACATAGTACAGTGCTTTAATTGAATTTTAGATTTTCCCGTCGATTGATTGGACCGAAGTGCTCGATCTCAGGTTGACATGTCGGCTTCTTATGCAGATGCTTCCACGATGTCTGGGCATTTAATTAGAATCCCAAATGGGACGAAATGCGCATCCTGGATTCCATTGTTAGTCACCATCCACCAATTAAATTCTATTTAAATGCCCAGACATCGTCGAAGCATCTGCAAAAGAAGCCGATATGTCAACCTGAGACCGAGCACTTCAGTCTAGTCAATCGACGGGAAAATCTAAAATTCAATTAAATAATTAATATGACCCGTTGCACAAGAGGTGGCTGGCTCTCGTGGCCCAAGTGGTCTAGTGGATAACGCGTTGGCGTTTGAAACTATGGGCACTGGGTTCGAGCCTCGGTGGGAACATCATCACTCACTCGAGAATGCAGGTACATCCAGATGACGAGTCCCAAATAGGACGAAATGCGCATCCTGGATTCCACTGCTAGTCACCATCCACCAATGAAATTCTAATACATTGCTGTCTGACCTGAAGCGAAAACCTGATCTCTTTTGATATTTCTTCTTTACCTCCGTCGAGAAATGCACAATATTTTGGTTGAAAGTCAACCTAAAAATGGTGCAAGAGTACATTTTGATACTCAAAGACATAATAATAATAATAACAGCCGAATAATTGAAGACTGTATGTGTAGTTAGTTTTTTATATCTCAGGCAGTGTGATAGTTTGTACTAAAAATCTCAGTAACAGTTATTCCATCTACTGGGATACCTTACCACCCATTATTTTGTTAGTTTTTTTCTCAAGTTTAATAGGAACTTCTGAATTAGTAGGTTGTGAGAGTAGAAAACACCATTATTATTATTGTTTCCTTTAATTCCTAGAGGAACATAGGGCTTTAGCCGTGCGTCTCCATTGCGTTCGGTTCTCTGCTAAAGTCTTCAACTGGCTCCATGTCTGCCCACGCGTTTTCATCTCCTCTTCACATGACCTCCTCCAAGTCACCCTTGCACTGACGACCAACTCGCCGCTTCCCTTTCGGGTTCCACTCGAGCGATGGCTTGTCTAGTGATGTCACTTGGTGCATTATTTCCTGAGAGTATGGCCAATCCATCTCCATTTCTTCCTGCTCATTTGTTTCACAATCGGTTCCTGGTTGGTTCGCTCATTGACAGAGATCCCTGTTGCTGATCTGAAACACCATTAAAGGTCATATTTTAGTAGATTAAAACAAAACTGAACAACATAAATTACATGCAATACAATGATGAAGTATTTTGGTAGCCTAGGTTTCAAACAGGCCGCCAATACCTCCTGATTTACAACAGCTCTCAACCTGATGTCATTTCATGACCTAAATTGAAATCGATCAAATTCCCTCAAACCGACACTTGAGAATAACCATTTAACTAAAACAGACTTTCATTATACCAAGTTGATAGTACTACGTATGTACACAGGTTGAAATAGGTAGGAGGAGAACTGGGCCCCCTCATTCATTGATTGAAAATCAACCGGTTAATTAAGTAATCCAGTATTAATAGGAGGGATCATCAATATGTTTTTACCCAAGTTCACAGATTCTTTCGAAATGTATTCACCAGTGACTCAATCTTTTCATGACTAGTAAATGACTACATGAATTACCATCTTCAAATGACATTAATTTTGTCAAATATGCTGACGATCTGACTGTATCTTTGCCCGTCAAATGTCAAAGCGACTGCTCTAAACTTAATAGCTTTCTGTCAGAAATCAGCCAGTGGTCCAAGGAAAATGGTCTTACCCTTAACCCCTCCAAATGCCAAACAGTCAATTTCACCTTCAGGCATAAATCCGACCTAAACAAACTGGTTGGCTTTCACGAGGTGTGCAACATAGACGGCACTGAAAAAGAAACCAAATCGGAAATTAAATACCTAGGCGTCATTCTATCTGCTGATCTCTCCTGGTTGTCTCATATCCTAGCAATTTCTAAGAAAATATTCCGTCTTACCTTGTACATTAAGAAGTTAAAACATTCTGGTATTACCCAACCCTTACTCCTACAATTCGTTAATTCTCGAATTCTGCCTATTATTCTCTATTGTTCCCCCTTAGTTTTTCCCGGACTACTGAAGAAAGACTATAGCATATTACGCAAGATATTAAAGGTTGTCAGCAGGGTAAGCAACGTGCCACTTAGCCAGCTTGTTAATATTCTGGTCGGCAGGCACATGGACTCCTGTGAGAAATGGGCCAAGTCCATTTTATCTAACTCAGACCACCCTCTTCACTCACAACTCTCCCCTTGCATCTCATCAGGTAAAACCAGAAGCCTAAATATAAAACTATATGCTCGCACCAGCAAGTACAAAAACTCAACCATACCCTACTTAGCTCGTGTTCTGTGTGATAAAGAAAGCATTAGGCGTGACACCTATAATTCATTAAATAGTCAGTAGTACAACTGGATCTCGTCTTTCCAACCCACATCATTTATAGGGGCAACATTTTCTTTCTTTCTTTTCCATTTCTCTCTCTCTTTTCTGTTATGTGCTGCTTTGTTTCTTTCTCTCGCTTACGCCAGTAAATATGACAGCTCCCACTTTTCTAACACCTTCAAACACTGTTTCAGCTTTACCTTTGCTACCGATATGCCAATGTATTGTTGTAATAATGAACTGTGATTTCCTTAATCTATGTAGAATTCTATTTATTGATAATGTACTAAATGGATGCATTACTGTAGTAAAAATGCTGAGAATTCCATTCTGTATCACATGTACTGTTTTGGAATAAAGCAAATTATTATTATTATATCAATCTATTGAAACATTGAACATTGATTGAAATGTAAACGATTTTAAACCCGACTAAATTAAATTCCGGAATATACACATTGGATCTTAGTAATTATTAAAAAGACGGTTGCAGCGAAGAAACTTTTCTTTTCGACCAAGTCACCACCAACTAGGCTCTACATTCGTGTATTTATAATAAATGGGTGGGAAAGTTCCAAAATAATTTCCGGTCAAGGGTCAAATTAATAAAATTACAATTAGGAATTAAAATGCCATAATAAACAGGGGGGGGGACGGATAAAACTCAAACAAAGTAGCATCATAATTACTGAGAACATTGACAAATTGTGCAATTTGGGGTTAGAAATGCAGAAATAACAGAAATATACAGGATGTTTGGATAAAAAAATCTAGTGGGATCATAACTAATGTGAGGAACATTGTTTATGCAATCAGGGATTAAATATGTAGAAATAATGAAATGACAAAATAGACAGGAAATTCGGATATGAAAATATGGTAGTGTAAATAGGAGGGATTGAGAAAAACTTAAAATTAACATGAATAAACAGGAAGTTTGGATAAGAAAGGCAATGGGATAGTCACTATTAAAAGAATTGCCTGTTTATGATGGCCATGGCAGGCAGGGACAAGGGTTGGACGTATTTCTTTTGGATACATAGTGTGGGTTTGAGCTTTTTGGAGGGCTAGTGCTTCGGCTATGCCCAGATGTCTTAATTTTACTCCCTAATTGCACAATATGTCAATGTTTCCAGTAATTATGATGCTACATTGTCTGAGCTTTATCCGTCCCCCCGCCGCTGTTTATTATGGCATTTTAATTCCTAATTGTAATTTTATTAATTTGACCCTTGACCAGAAATTATTCTGGAACTTTCCCACCCATTTATTATAAATACACGAATGTAGAGCCTAGTTGATGGTGACTTGGTCGAAAAGAAAATTTTCTTCGCTGCAAACATCTTTTTAAATTAAATTCTGTTTTAATAAAGGTTTTCGTATTTCCCAATGAATGAAAAACAAAACAATATTGTTTTTACTGACGTTTCGCTATTTAATGCTAATAGATTTATCAAAGTATTATTAAACCGGAATTTACAAAATCTCAGCATATATATAACAAACAGTTAGGGGGTGAGAAAATAGACTTAGGTCAAGTTAAAAGGACATATTGAAAGTTATATATATGCTGAGATTTTGTAAATTCCGATTTAATAATGCTTTGATAAAGCTATTAGCATTAAATAGCGAAACGTCAGTAAAAGCAACAATATCGTTTTGTTTTTCATTCATTGGAAAATGCAAAAACCTTTATTATAATGAATATCATATACCCAATGACCAAATTTTTTCAAACTGTTAAAAGTGAACTTGGTTTGGATATATATAAAATTCCGTTTTATTCGTTTTCTTCTGTTTGTAATTTTTTCTTTACAGACTTTCCAAAAATTTCCTCAAATTACATGAACTACCCAGTGGTTGTGTTGAATACCTTTTGGATGCATTCTGTAAACAGTGTGATTCATTTGAACTTAGTTCTGGTAAAACCAGTAAAATTACTGATGAAACCTTCGATGGACGACAATCGATAACATTCGATAGTCTACTATGTATGCTGAAATTATTATGTCTATTTGGAAGGTAAGTTGAATATATGTGTGCTCAACTTTATTTTTAATTTACTTCAATAGAAATGAAGATATTCGACAATTAATAACTGACGGAGAAACTATACATCAAACTTTACCGAATCTCCTGAAATTGGTAATTTTAGCTGTTATGATTTTTACAAAGTCAAATTTTGATAGGCTTGTAATGCTCAACAACTTGACGTGGAATTTTCAGAATTACTTGAGCTAACTGTTGATCTTATAGAAGTTATATATGATCCTCAATATATGTGGAGAAGGTGGAAAACTAGGTAAGTTAGTGTTGGGATAAAACTGTTAATGTACCTTTACAAAGATTTTTTGTTTGTGTCCCAAGTGTTCAGTTGTAAGAACTTAATTGGTTTTAAGTTTGATTACGGATTGATATCAGTTAGAGAGCCTTGTGATAACCAGGGAGAAATTGGTTAGGCGTTTCGTCCTAGTCTGGGTCTCTTCAGTAGTACTCACTGCATCACCCCACTGGGGGATTAAACATAGAAACTTTGGGTTACGAGGTGAGATCGCTGACTATTCAGCCAATATGGTTTAATCCAGTGGCCTATAAATTCTTGACTTTTTGGCTCTACCACCAGCCCTACGCGTTCCGCTTGTCACGACGCTTGTCACTAGGACTTCAAGCGGTATCCTCCCGCAATCAATCAGTAGTGGGCACGAGATTAATTTTCAAGCGTTAGTTCGTAGGGAATTGATAGGTGTGTTCGGTTGCAGGAGTACTTATGATACCGCATGGATTCCTCAACACTTCGTACAATGTTGTATCTAATTTACTCAACAGCAAAAATAAGCACTACATGGTAATATTTAAACAAAATTGTTAATTGTTAATTCATTGGAAATCATAACTGACAAGGAGGGAATGCATCTGCGCCAGCCATTGAGAACGATTTTGAGCCATATCACCGATTGTCTCCAGTTGTCATTGGTTTTTACCATCCCGAGGACCTCAGCTAGGAAGTCTACACCTCCCTACGTCACTGGCTTGAACTAACTGTTGTGGATTTCATTGACTGATGAAGCCATGTTTTGATTTGACCACCACTAGCTCTTTTCCAGCCTGACCCTATGTCAGCTAACATTGCTAGTGGAGGAAGGCGATCGATGGCTAGGTATGCATAAATAACACATGTCCTAACCATCTCAATCGGTGTAACTTCACAGCCTCGTCGATTGATTTCCCCTCCTTACCTAGCACTCGACGCCTAACCTCAGTATTGCTCACCCCACTAGTCCTCTGTATCCGTGCTGAGATTTCGTCAGAGATCAACCCATTGGGGCTGATGGTACTTCCCAAATAAGTGAAGCGGTCAACGTGCTTTACCAGTTCACTCCTTATTTCTAAACTAGGAGTCAATGTAGTCCAGTCCTGTAACATCATATGACATTTGGCGGGAGCGAATCGCATGCTAAACATTCGTAGATTGCAGCTGAAGGTGTTCAGAAGACTCTGCATTTTGTCAGCGTCCTCGCCTAGAAGGACTATATCGTCTGCATATTCTAAGTCAACGAGATTATTCCCTGGTAGCAAGTCAATCCCTGAGTCTCTGAAGTGAGTTGGGGTTAAGTCCATTAGTACATCTATGATGAAATTGAATAGAAATGGGGATAATGGGCATCCATGACGGACACCACTAGTCGTCACCACTTCAGATGAAAACTCGCCGTAAGCCCTCACCTGGCTGCATGAGTACGAGTAGAGTGCCTTAATCAGTGCAATGTATTTTCTCGGCATTCTCTTTACAGCCAAGCATCGCCAGAGAACCTCTCGGTCGACAGAATCGAGTGCCGCCTTTAGGTCAAGAAATATAATGATTGTTGGACGCCGGTAAGGATGCTTATGTTCTAGAATCTGTCGAAGGGTGAAGATATGATCAATACAGCCTCTTCCTGGTCTAAAACCTGCCTGGTTCTCTCGTGTTTGTGCCTCTCGAGCATCACTTAGTCTACGCAATATTACTGAGCACTGTATTTAGCAGTCATTTCATCTGAGCCTTAGATACGACACCTTTTTATTTATTTATATTACTCTGATGTACCCTGAAACAGTGTGCTCTTTTTAGATCGAACATAACTATGTTGTAGTTGGTGAGAATTATTAATTTAGGATGAGATTGGTTAAATACTGGGTAGACTCTTGAGGAACTAGCTCATACATAGGTTTAAAATATTCTGTGTTCTGACTAAAAGCCTCAGTACATAGTAACGATGATTATCATGAAGGCGCTGAATGGTGGGAGTTTTATTATATATTTTTAATTAATACTCCTTCGCGTTCCGAGTGAAACGTAGCGCTTCAGACATGAGCTTAGAAGTTTCATTAGCAGTAGTTTTAATTTTACGGGCTAGAACTGCTAGCCTCAGCTCAATCTCTTCTTTACCAGGATTACTATTGGCTAAGCGAGGTTTAAGAGTGCCTCTGTCAGGGATCGAACCCTTCACTGTATGTGTCGTTGGAGAGCACTCTACCGCTGCACCATCAATGTTAATTTATACTTGAGTTATTTAGTTAGGGCAAAGTTAAACTCTAAGCACCACTATCTGCCAATCAGCGAATGACCTCGAACGCACCAATCACCTGAAGGAGGCATTTTTGCGTATGGAATACATATATTTATGAAAAAAATACATAAAAACTGTATAAAAGGGTTAAAGAGGATATCTTCCTCCCAAATGTGATAAAAATTGCTCTCAGTTTTAGACTGGAGTATCAACAGACTGTAGTTCCATTGTGGGTAAAATTTATTTTGATAAAGTCTCATTGTTATACAGTTATATTTACTGGGCAATAAATTGTGCTGGAAACGTGGTCATCAGTAAATATTACTGTGAGACTTTATCGAAATCAATTTTACCCCACAATGGAATTATACCCTACCACCACAGTGCGTAAGTTCTATTCTTATATCAACAGGGTAATTTAACCACATTCTATGCATGTAATTATTTGGGTCTTCTAACCCTAACGACAATCCTAATCTTTCCTGAACCTAACCCTAACGTGAAAATATCCCTAAACTAACTGTAATCTAACTCGAACCAACCCTAATGTCGCCTTCATTAGGTTAACCTTACTCTAACTTGTCCTTGGCTTAAAGCGTAACTTAATCTTTCCCAAAACTAAGGTGAAACTTGCTAGAAATCACACTTAATAGCATAACACTTCGATGAGCATATTTTATTGATGATGACAACATTATCTGCCACGTTTCACTAACTCGCTCAGTGAGCGTTTCAAGGTCATTGGTGCAGTCACACTCCATTGGCAGTAGTTAGTGGTGCTTAAAGTTTAACTTGGCCATAGTTGGTAGTGGAAGGCAGTAGGATAGATGGTACGCGTTTCATCCTATTCTAGAGTTATCGGATGGGTATACTAGCCAGTATCCCAGCATGTAGCGGTGTTCCCACCAAGATTCAAGGCCATCAGCC
The DNA here is from genome assembly GCA_944472155.2 of Trichobilharzia szidati. NCBI lineage: Eukaryota > Metazoa > Platyhelminthes > Trematoda > Strigeidida > Schistosomatidae > Trichobilharzia > Trichobilharzia szidati. The sequence goes on from OX235273.1 coordinate 3,982,474, forward strand.
ATTTTTTTTCAAACTCTAAAGTGTAATCCACTAGACTAATGAGCTATTGAGTTATATTAATAATAATACATGATGAGTATATTTCATATTGAAACACCAAAACCTCAATCTTTTATTAGTTAAGAGTACTTTTTTGATGTACTTTTATCTAATAAATCGTTTAAGGGAAACAAGACCTGGAGTGATGTGAGAATTGTTTCATTGGAAAAAAATATATAGCAACATGTTCTCAAGACATGTGAAACCTCATTATTTTATATATATATATGATATATATTTCAAAACAAGTTTTCAGGTGCTACCTAGTTTCATAAGCATGACCTCCTATATCATGCATAGATGCAAGTATTTATAATGCATCAACTGATCCCACAAAACTTCATGCATTTATTCCCCTTGATGAATTTGAATAAAGCAAGAACAACAGTGGCGGTTTGTGCAGAATAATATGGTACCATCATTGTTTATTTCGTCGGCTTCTCATCAGATGCTTACAGCCTAAATAAATTATGAGGTTTGCGTACAGAAAAGTTTTAACATACTTGCAAATTTTTTACATGTTGTCAGTTGACAAAAAGTTCCACAGTAAGTGAACAGTGCTCAGAAAATTGCGCTTATATAGTTTTTACACAGGCAGTTCAAGTTTAAACAAAATAAATGTATGCATACAATGGTAAAAGAGTTACGTAATAAAGACGAAATATGAGTTAGATACAGAGTGACTAATAAATTAGGTAAACAATGTACTGAGTTCAACTCAAATCATAGAAACAAGAGACAAGCAAAATTACAGAATATAAAAGGGGGTGAGGTTAAAGACAAAGATTACGTAATCAGATGAGAGAATAAAGACATTCAGTTACCAGGGCAAAGAAAGATTAATAACTGCTTCTTTCTGAACACATAAATCTGGTTTCAAGCGTTTGATAAAGATTGCTTCGGCAAACTTGAGGAGAATGCAACTCCTTTGTCTATTGATAATTTTAAAGGATTTCTCGATTTCTACCTCATGACCCGTGTCAAGAAGATGTCTAGTAATAGCGCTGCTATAAGAGTTTGTTCCCTTGAGACGTAGGCTTTTTGGCACATGTTCAGAAAATCGTGGATATACCCTCCTTTCTCTCCTTCCAATGTAACTGCTCCCGCAGATACATGTAAATTTGTATATACAGTTGGAGTTCACATGAGAAGGATATCTATCGATTTTTAATTGCACCAAAGAGCAAGTTATTCGATAGACGGGAACGAGCTTAGCTGCAGGATAGGCTCTGGCTAGTGATGTTCTCATTCTTCTGTTGACCATTTCTGCAATGTTTTCACCTTTAAAATCTAGTTGAATGAAGACAGGCTTTTTTTTAACTGTGATTTGTTTGGTATTTGAGCCTTCACATCTTCCATATTTGTTAATGAATCTTTGAGGATAACCGTTGTTTTTCAGCACCTTTTCGAGAATCATAAATTCTTCCTCCAGTTTCTCTGTAGAGCATATTCTCCGTGCTCTATAGTACAGAGTCTTGATTAGTGCTCGTTTATAGCTATTTGGACAAAAACTATTAAAATGTAAGTATTGTCCATTCCATGTAGGCTTTCGGTAAATTGACCTCTGGAGATTACCATCTTCTAGGCGTTGCATGGTGATGTCATGGAAATGGAACTTCCCGTCATTTTCATGTTCCATGGTAAATACACTATTTGTATGTGCTTTGTTGAATAGGCTGAGTAGGTAGGAGGCATGACTTTCGTTGTTGCATACTACACAAACCCACAAAAGTTGATGTAGTTTGAAATCGATCAAGTCTCTAAAAACTTACACTGATACTCACTGGTGATTGGCTATGCGATGGACGTCCTAGAATTCTAATGAGAAGTGGTGAGCATTGGGGTCCACTGAGTCAGATGTCAGGATAGATGTTTGCTGATGACATTCATAGCACTTCCATGCCGTATTTTCTGGGCAGCCTCCTTAGCTTCATACATTGTATGGACATTCCATGTTGCCATTCTTATTTTTGCTTTCATTGAAAGAGGAAACATTGGCTAACTGACTTCCTGAAGGCTTTCACCAACCCAAGTCCGATTCCAGCAAAAAATAAATTTGTTTTTTATATTTTTTTAATATTTCTCCTGAACATCGAAGTTTCTGGAACAGTTTGATTGATTTTCCTGGGTATTGTTTCTAACCTTCCCTGTTTTCCCGGGCTTGGAACCGGCTAGAAAACTAGCGAGCTAGTAAGCTAGGCGAGTTGGATGGTGGCGCTACATATTGCGAATTGACAGAAGTTTGAATTCTTGGATTCTGTTATAGTGGTTGAATGTTCAACGGGCTCTGCTCCCCGAAGTAGGTCTAGATTAGATACCTGTCCAATACTCCCTGGCATGCAGTGGTTTTTTTGGCTGATGTCAATTTGTAACCTTATTTGAAATCAAACGTATCCCTGTAAAATAACACCAGGATATTTATAATGGGTAGAGAATGAAAGGAAACTGAGAGGTACTGGAAACCTGCTTCACCTTATTTTGATACTCGTCAGTATTTTGCTCTTCAGATCGTAAAGGAAGCTCCTGACTGATCAGTTCAAGCGACTTTTGAATCAACCACCAATTACAACTTATCCAGGAATACCTTCCAAGAATACTTAAATTAATTGACAATGATTCCAGAGTAATGAAGATCTGTCTAGCTATGCAGATCCTGGCTAGCTTTGAAATCCTCGTCGGTGCTGTCTATAGTTGAAAGAACGCTGACCAAGCAGATGAAGCCTAGTCTAGAAGCACAGTATTTTTCACCATCATAAGCTTGTGAAAAATCTGAAATACTCTTCAGACACCAGAACTGAAGCAAGTGGTTGTCTTAAGGGGTGATTTTCCTTTCATAAAGCAGTAAAGCAGCGTCAGGAGCTACCTTCCCATGGTTGATAGTAATCAAAGCAGGTTCATGCGCCATGTGTTCCTGCAGGATACTGGAGCCCATGTACACCATAAGTTTAGACTCAAGATTTTGCAGCTCCCCACCAGGTAGACCTACGTGTCCACCAGTCTTGTTGTAACTGCTAGATATCCGCAATCACCTTTTCGCTTTTTTTATTAATACCGCCACCGTTTGAAGGAAGTGAATATGACATGTCAGACACAGACTATGAACGCGTGGCCACTTGAGAACATTTCGAGAGAGAGAGAGAGGGGATACAAGTGAAGCCCCATAACTGCTCAAATCTCAGTAGGTAGAATGAGGTTCAAACCAGAGAGTGACCTAGTGGTTGGAATTCAACAATTTAGACCAATGACATACAGTTTCATTTCTGATCTAGTTCTGGTCACTCGATCTGCATGGGCGGGGTTTGATCTCTGGCAGGTTTGTAGATGTTCTGTTTTGAAGAGTTCCAAAGTAGAGAGAATTAGCTGTCCAATGCTGCCGGGTTTCCAGTGATTCTCTAACTTGGTGTTTGATGTTCGTGATGTCTGTAATTTCGACGTTTTCCTGATACATAATATCACTAGTTACTATTATTATTACTATTGTTACTTTGGTAACAAATTCTTGTTTTTTCTTCTAAATACTTTTTCCAGTTATCATGATCAGAAGTATGAAAGTGTAAAGTTATTTAACTATGTTCCATCATTATCAAAAGAAACACTTGACAATATCTCCGCTTGTTTATTCGGTAAGTGACCTGATTTGAAAGTCGACTGTTCGCACATACAGTATGACTGATGACCACATCCATTCATGCATTAAATTACATATATACATATACTTACATAAAACTTCATTCTAAAGTGCGCGCGCGTGTGTGTGTGTCTGCATGTGTGAGTCTTTCCAGCCACAGTAAAGACGTCTATTCCTTTCTATTTAACTGAAGCTATCAGACAGTTCACAGATGGTTAATTTTTACCAACAGACTTTGACAAATAAAATAAGCAAAAGTCTTTGGGATGTTTAAATGATATGAACAGTCAGTATAATAATGGTTCTTTTTATATTTCTCAATGAATGAATGAAAAACAAAACGATACTGTTGCTTTTACTGACGTTTCGCTACTTAATACTGCTGCTAATAGCTTTATATAGGTCTGATTTCCCACAAACTGGAAGATATGCAAGCGAAAAGCAACAAGTTGGCAGAAGAAGCATCAAAGATAGGACTTCAGGTGAACATAGAGAAAACAGAGGTAATGAAGATTCCTGGGCAACACCACCTACAGCAACAGCCACAACAACAGACAACGATCAGCATAAATGGAAGGAACCTGAAAGAAACAACCTCTTCTACCTACCTGGAAAGCATCGTTTCAACTACAGGTGGAACTGACGAGGATATCCAAGCAAGAATCGGAAAAGCAAGACAAGCTTTCACTACTCTCAAGTCTGTGTGGAGGTCAACAACTCTCAGCATCAAAAATAAGATCCGGATTTTCAAATCCAATGTGAAGTCAGTGCTACTATACGGATCGGAGACTTGGCGCGTCACAAAGAGCATCTCAAACAAACTACAGACTTTCATTAACAGTTGTCTTCACTCAATACTCAAGATCAGATGGCCAGAAAACATCAGCAACAGAGATCTCTGGCAATGAGCGAACCAATACAGCAGGAACCGATTGTGAAACAAATAGGCAGGAAGAAATGGGGATGGATTGGCTGGCCATACTCTGAGGAAACAATGCATCAAGTGACATCACTAGACAAGCCATTGCTCGAGTGGAACCCGAAAGGGAAGCGGCGAGTTGGTCGTCAGTGTGAGGCTGACTTGGAGGAGGTCATGTGAAGAGGAGATGAAAGTGTGTGGGCAGACATGGAGCCAGGTGAAGACCCTAGCAGAGAACCGAACTCAATGGAGACGGACGGCTGAAGCCCTATGTTCCTCTAGGAATTAAAGGAAACAATAATAATAGCTTTATCAAAGTATTATTAAACCTGAATTTACAAAATCTCCTCAGCTTATGTATAACAACTTAATCATCTTTCCTCAGCATGGGGTCATTTTTGCGATGTCAAATTGACCAATTGGTAAAGATAACAAAATCAACACTGACATTAAGTATGGTCGGTCGAAAACGTATCCCTAAAACATGGACCTCAACAGTTGTCATTCCATTATAGAGCAGAGACATCAGACGATATCAGAAAAGTACTCAATAAGCTCGACGTCAGAGTTTTTTCTTCAAAACATCAGACGCACTGAGAAGCAACCTTGTCCATGTAAAAGGTCAAATCCCTTAGGATTCTCTATCTAATTGTGTCAGTAAAATAAAATGTGTGAAATGTGATGTGATATACATCGGACAGACATCACGAGAAATCAAAATTTGAAGAAATAAACACCGTAGAGCATCTGTTCGACCACCGAAAAATCCAGTTGAACTAGAATAGCTTGAAAAATCATCAGATTGGAGATGTATGAGGGGAGGATTATTGTGTGAAGACTCGTAAATATTTCCAAAATCAAGAAGATGAATGATTTGAGATGAGTCACCAAGAGGCTTTAGCATTGGTTCTTGACCTCCCGAAAAAGTCTCCAGCATTAGTTAAGAGAACATCGGATGACTTTACGGTTTGGTGCCGTCCATGTTTTAATCTGAAAACCCCTTAACTCTCTTACTTTATTTATCAAGAAAGGCGATGGTTCGGTACGCATATACTAGCTAGTAACTCAACGCTGTAAAAAGAAAACAACCTCTACTGAAACCTCAGAGTTTGAGGCCTAAAGCCTTATGTTCCCCTTAGAACGCGAGGGAAGGAACCAGATGGGGTCATCATTATATTGCTTATTTGTACTATAAGATATCCGTTCAGATGATTCACAAAAGGCCTTTTCAGTAAGCTTTAGACTTTCATCAATACCTGCCTTTAGTTAATACTGAAGACAAGGTTAAACGAGCAACGAGGAACTCTGTCAGAGAACCAGCCGACAACTTATTGCTTAACAAGTCTGCAGAAGGAAATGGAGATAGATTAAGGTATACTCTGAGGAGACCTCCAAATGACATCACATTCCAGATTCTCGGGATGGGAAGGAGTGGAAGGCAGTGGGCTGGGCTGGGGGGGGACTGAAGGTGACACAGGAGGTCATCTGAAGAAGATGAAATAAAAGTTTGTAGGCGGTTGTAAAGCCGACAACTGAGTGAGATGGAGTTGTGGCACTGAAGCCCAACAATTTTCATAATAATTATAATAAGATTCAATTCATCCGGTCTGTGTTAAATTTAATAGACAAGAGGTAATACGTCACTAACTGACACGTGACTGTCCGTAGAAGTTTGTCTGAACAAACGGTATACACTTCATGTTTCATATTAAGTGGAATAAAATCCGTTTGAGTGAAGTCTTCGTGGCTACATCACAAAAGAATTTATGAATGTCCTATAGGAGTAGAGTATTCAATGACGAACGTGATCAACTTTACGCATGTACACTCATAGAACTTACTAGAACTGTAATGCGGAGTTATAAATCAAAGTTAAGGTCAACTGAAACGTGTTAAGTACATCTGTGATGTGTATGCATTATGATGCTTGTATACATAGACATAAGCATTGTTCTTTGATTCATGACTTTTCTGACTTATTCCTGAATTTTAATGACATCATCTCTGAATATCTTGCATTCACTATCACAGAGATGTCATAACAGATCACGAAGCGATATCAGTTAGTGAATCAGTGAAATCCTCGGAAGTACTGGACAGTGGTTTCATCTTAGTTTGGAACTCTTCAACACTGTGCACCTATGACCCCTCTGCTCCCACCCAAAGATCAAAGCTAAAGCAAACACATTATCATTTCGTCAGTAGGATGGAATCCACTGGAGTGTACTGTTGAAGATTGTCAAAATAAGAAGGAAAAGCTGTCGAGAATTCTTTGGGTTTAAGTGATTCTCTCAGTGATGCCAGTTTCTGACTGTACTTAAAGTCAATCATATCTCTGCAAACCAACACTGGGAAATTAATCTATTTCTCACCAATATTCAACTACGGGATGGATATCACAGAGTTCTAGTGAGAACTTGTGATCAGTAGGGTCCACTATATGTAACTGAGGACGAATACTCACGGATGACACTGGCTGGCAGTGGTGCTACATATAAATTACCACAGAAGTTTGGATTTATCAGCCATTGAACTCTGTTCTAATGGCTAAACATTCAACGACACTGCCTCATAATCTGAAGGTCCTGGCTTTGAGTTTCAGGGGCATGATTTGTTCGTAGTGTTAAAGAGTTTATACTGGGGTGAAACAGCTGTTGAGTTCATTGAGTTAGTGTTCAATGGTTCTCTAACTGATGCCGATTCGTGATCTAACTTCAAGCAAATCGAATCCCTGCAAACTAACGCCAGAAAATTTGTTGGCGGTGTCGGTGTATGTTGCGAATCATTAGAAGTTAGAATTCATTAGTCACCTGACTCTGTCACAAGAAGTGAATGGTAAACCATCTCGCCTCGTTACCTGAAGGTCCTGGGTTTCACCCTCAGTGAGGTTATTAACTATTACTATTGTTCCTTTGGATTCCGTGTGGAATGTAAGGCTTCAACAACGCATCTCCACTTTGTCTTATTCTCTGCCGTCATCTTTAACTGGTTCCGAAATTGCCCATAATCTCTCATCACCTCCTCACGCGATTTCTTCCATGTCACCTCCGGACGACCCACTCGTCGTTTCGCATTCGGATTCCACTCGAGCGATGGTCTGGTGCGCGATGTTATTCGATGGTCTCTTCACTGTGTATCCCATACACCTCCATTCCCTTATGAAAATCTGCTTAGTAATCGATTCTTGGTTGGTTTTTTTCACAGAGTTTCTTGTTGCTAATTCATTCTCGCCGTCTAGTCTTCGATATGCATTGAAGCCAGCTGTTGATCAAAGTCCGCAGTAGCCTGTTGGAAATGCTTCTCGTGACACGCGGATCATGTTTCTGACCCATATTGAGCAGTTCAATGACTTAACATTTGCGTTAAAAATCTGAACCTTGTTCCTTATGCTGGGGTGGAGAAAATTGCCAAACTGATTTTAGGGTGATGAATGTCATCTGCCTTGTTCTTCTGATTCCGGTTGTGAAGCTTTCATCCGTATGTCACCTGTAGTTAAAACGTTGCTTCCTACATAAGTGATAGGTGCCGGTTATTGCTGTTAGTTGATTGGTTTTTTTCATTACCGACGTCTTATCTGTGTTCACTTGGAGTCCTGTCTTCATTGTCAGTTTCTTCACCCAACCAGCTGCTTTTCACCTGTAGATCTTCGAGTTCCTGTGGCAGTAGACATAAATCATCTACGAAATTCAGATCTTCCAGTGTCTTCTTATCAGTTCAGTATATTACTGCCTTCCAAGGGGGGTGATGGGTTTTTCTATTCCTTTAAGTTCCCAGTGGAATATATGGCTTCAATCTACAGCTTCGAAATTTCATTAGCAGGGATGTTTCTTTTACGGGACGGAGTTGATAGCCTCATTCCCAGCCTTCCCTCTTTACCGTTCTTATTATCGACCTATGGAGGTAAAGGAGTGCATCGGCCGGGGATCGAACCTCGAACCACTTGAGGCGTGGTTGGCGAACGTTCTACCGCTTTGCCATCGACGCAAATAGGTGATAGATGCTCCGAATTGAAAAGAAACGGTTTTCCAGTACTCCCTGCTTTTCACTGTTACCTTCAACTAATGTCCATTCATCTAATCTAATTTAGGATCAACCACATCCCTGAAACGCAACATCTTAGGCTTGAAATTGCACAAGAATAATAAAAAAACTTATATACACATGTTAAAGATTTTTTTCAAACCATTTAAATTAATCGATTTTTCCTTGATATTTACTTTCAGTATCATATTTTATTATTTACCTAATGAAAAGATTTAAGTGTGTATTTGTGCTGACTGATCGTATTTCTCATCATCGTTATCCTCAGCATAAACGTCTCCTCCTCTCTCCTCTTCTTCTCTTCTTCGTGTTCATAGATTTATTGAAGCAATTCCATGGCAGACGAGAAATTCAATTCCCTTTGACTGAAGCTTTTTGTTGCTTAACAGTTGGATGTTTTGTAAGTTATTTTATTTTACATCGACACTAAATGGAATTAAATCCAAAAATGTGTTGAGTGCTTGTTTTAAATACTATTTTATGAGTAATAATTATGGAAATGATTAAGTCCAGTGTATGAGACACGACTTTCAATAAGTATAAAATCTGAAGGAACTTGGTTTTTCAACAGGTATTTATTTGGCTTTATGCTGCGAATATATAGTCATGTGTTGCTTTACATTCCCAGTGGAAAATCATAGGGTTTCAAGCTAGAGGCTTGAAGTTCCGGTTACGGGATGGGGTTGTTAGCCCCATGACCAACCTTCCCTCTTTACCAGTCTTACTACTGGTTTAGCGAGGCAAAGGAGTGTGTCGGTGGTCGGGCATCGAACCTCGAACCACATGAAGCATGGTTAGCGAGCATTCTACCGCTGTACCACCACGACTTAGATACTGCGAATAAAACTTAATGTTTACTCCTACAAACACCGTAGAGTTTGTTTTACACTTCATACACTTCAGGTTCAGCTGAACTAGAATTAACTAAATGTTTCATGTAGAATGTTGCACAAAATCGTAGCTTTTCGACTTACTACACCTCATAATAGTCCAGATAGCGGTAGAAAACGGGCGAAGGAAATGCTTGGAAACTATAATCAGTGGAAGGTGTTCAATAAAAGAATGATGACATGAAGAATAATGAGAGTCTAATGGTTCTAGAGGGGCACACAGCCACTGAGAGCGATTTTGAGTCATTTCACTAATAGTCTCCAACTATTGGCGCTTAGCATTTTGAGGATGTCAACAAGGCGGTTTGTACCTCCATCTATGCGGCTCAAACCAATTGTCAGAGACGTCATGGATTAATTCTTTGGGCTAGTCGTGATATCTGGCTGGTTGTTGATCAAAAGGCGTGTGTACTGCACAGAGCAGTTGCTCCATCCCCCCTTATGACTGTGAGAAATGAACATTGAAAGTGGAAGATACGAGAAGACCGGCTACCTGTCTTTAATCATAGGTGTCTGCGTTCTAACTCTCGTGGTATAATAGGATGAGTAATATTGAGATTAGGCAGATACTACTAGTTAAGGAGCGAAAACATATAGAGGAGGTTGTCAAGTTTCATCGATTGAGATGGTTAGGACATGTGTCACGCATGATGACTAGCCATCGCCTGGTGAATTTTTCAGGTGACTTATATTTTAGTGTATTTTTCACCTATTGTCTCACAGAGCAGTCATGATTGGACTGTTAGATATCTGCATACAATCGTTATAAGTTCACATATAACAATTGCAGTCGAATTACCTCTATGTATACACAAGTAAAATTATATATAAATCTAACAGCACCGCGTTTACAATACTGTCCGCCAATTGCGTGACCAGTTGCAGACAAAATAACAGATTGTTGTTTACAGGATTCCATCATAAGCTGACATCGGTTAGACAACATTTGGAAATCCGGAAGTACTGGACACTTGTTTCGTCCTAGTTTGGGACTCTTCTTCATAAGTACGCACACACTGGGGTTCAAACCCAGGACCTTCCAGTTACAAGGTGAGCTCGTAGACCATTTAGTTTGCGTTTGAACTCCAATGGGCTCCTACTGTCAGAGAGTCCCAAAACTAGTACCAAACAACTGTCCAGTAATCCCAGGTGGTTTTTTAATGGTTCTCTAACCGATGTCAGCTCATGATGAAATCCTGTAGCCAATCAAATCCTTGCAACCCAACACTTAAATAAATTGTTGCATTATGTAACATTTTTATAGAATATTTGGTGTACTTTAAGTTATGATTGATGCTCGCTTAGTTTAAAGAATGAAGGGAGGCAAGGATGGATTAGATTGGTTGGGTATCCTTGTTAGATCACGTCCTAGTTTGAGGCTCTTCAGCAGTACGCATTCATGAACCCTAGAGGAGTGTAAATCAAAATCTTCAGGTTTTTGAGTTGAAGTATTCGATCATTCAGTCACTGAGATGAAATCCAATAGCTTGCGAATTCTAACTTCTGCCGAATCGAAATCTTTGCATAGCGACACTGCCAACCAGTGCAGTCGATAATTGTCTGGTCGTCCTCACATCCGATTTGATGGGCCTCATCAGTCACGACTTCTTAAAAGAACCCAAAGATATCCATCCCGTAGTTAGTTACTAAAGGGGTATTCGATTAATTTTTCAGGGGTGGTTTTCAGGGATCCTTACAATTCTAGCTGACAGCTGGCAGAGTAAAGTTTAGCGAGTTCTCTTGAACACAGGAGACCCATCGGCTTCTGGTACCATGGAGTTGACCCAACTAGTGACGTTAGGGAGTAGAAAAAGTTTAAATGTTACACTGATTACTTTGTAAGTGATCCACAACGGAAAACTCAACGAGGCTTTTGGAGTAAACACAGGAGTCAGACAAGGGTGCTTATTATCACCAATGATATTCCTAATTGTGGTGGACTGGATTATGCGTCAGACAGTGGGAAACAAGAGGACAGGGATATCCGGGACCGACGTGAAGAACCTAGAAGACCTGGATTTCGCGCGTGGATGATTTATGTTTGGTGTCACACAAAATCGAAGACTTACAAGCAAAAACCGACAAACTGGTCGAAGAAGCAGCAAAGACAGGACTCCAGGTGAACATAGACAAGACAGGGGTTATGAAAATAACCAACCAACAACAGCAACAACAGCAGCAACATCCAGCGCCAATCCCCATCAACGGAAGGGATTTGAAAGAGGTTACTTCATTCACTTATCTAGGTAGGGAGCATTGTCTCAACTACAGGAGGAACGGACGACGATGTCAAATCGAGAATCGGGAAGGCGAGAAACACATTCATCAACCTGAAACCAATCTGGAAATCTTCCGCTGTCACTCAGCATCAACAACAAAATGATTCGGATTTTCAATACAAACGTCAAGTCAGTTCTTCTTCTGTACGGATGGATCAGAAACTTGGCGGATCACCAAGGATATTTTCAACAGTCTTTGCAGTTCTTTATCAACAACTGTTTTCGCTCTATACTGAAGATCAGATGGCCGGAAAGAATCGCCAACAAGAAACTATGGGAACAAGCAAAACAAGAACCAATCGCTCAACAAATATGCAGGAGAGAGTGGAGATGGATTGCACACTCGCTGAGGAGGCCGTTGTGTGACATCGCGTGTCAGGCCATCGCTCGAATGGAACCCGAAAGGGAAGTGGCGAGTGGGCCGTCTAAGGGTGACATGAAGGAGATTGTGTGAAGAAGAGTTGGAACAGTATGGACTAACATGCATGCAGGTGAAAAGTACAGCAGAAGACAGAAGCAAATGGAGACGTGCAGTTGAAGCCCTATGTTCCACTAGGAACCCAAGGGAACAATAATAATTACTTTGTACGTTCTAGTACTAAATTCCTTCTTCTAACTTCTAATCGATCAGATTTATTTATCCATGCTCTTCTTTTCATTCTCTTTTTGTATGAATGTTTGTCAGGGTTTTGTCCAACTAGATCATGTACGCAATATAACCTCTCTGATCGATGGATCGTATAAAGAAAGTTCATCTTCGCCTACAAAGCAACGTGGACAAGAGAAGATTGTTATAATTCGTTGTATGAATGGAGAATCTAATTCGGAGATAAATTTATCGAAGGATATTTCCGCCAACATAACTAATTCGACAGCAAATAATAAACCTATGGCCAGTTCATTGCCGACAGATCTCGAAAATGATTCATCAAATAATGATGAAGTCTACATTACCTCCCCGATAGTCTATACAAGCTTTTTAGTTTATGCACTGAGTCTTCAAGAGTCAAGTATGGTGAGTTTTTGTCATCACTATTCCCGTTCATTCATTCAAAATGGATTTTCTTTTCAGGTGTAATATTCACATGTTTGAGCAGTTTTTTTACCTTTTGCTATTCACCGTAAAGTCACTCGGATTCTGATCAAACCTCTTTCCTTATGTAGTTGTTGAGATCTTGGTCAGTGTATATATATAGTATCAATTTAAAAAGAAGATTTGAAACTCTGAGGCCGAACTATTTATTTTGGTTTAGGTTTTCCTATTGATTGATTGAACCGAAGTGTTCGGCCGCAGATTGACATGTCGGCTCTTTGGCATTTGAAACTATGAGTAGTGGGTTCGAGTTTCAGTGAGAACACTATCACATTTTGATGACGAGTCCCAAATAGGACGAAATGCACATCCTGGATTCCACTGCTTGTAGCCATCCATCATATTAATTCTCAAGCCCGATGTTTAAGGTTATAATTGATTGCAGGGAATATTTATTGTAGAAAATCAAAACAAATGATTCAGCGAAGAGACTCTTTTCAACGAATTTATCATCAAGCTGTACAATCGTATATATATGGAACCCTGAAAAGATCGATTTATCGCAAGCTGTCATGGAATGGTCAACTGACAAATTTCTACAGCTGGGTACCCATTGGTCGAAAACGAAACCTGATCCGGTCGCTTGCCACTCGTATTCGGCGCATATATAGCACTGATACTGTGGAAGATGAGTTATACATCTTGAGGAAAATCCTAATAGAAAATGGATTTCCACCACTTTTTATAGATAAGAATATTCATTCAAATCCTAAAAAACGTGAGTTATCAACCGTACCCAAGAAGATACTTTACATGAGCTTGGAATTCAAAGGGGACTTAGCTTCCGATATCATGAAACGGAGGATATCACAATCCCTGAAAAGAACATTCCCTGCTGCATCCCTGAGAATAGCCTTTTCTAGTCGACCATTATTGTTCAATAACCTGAAGAACAAGATCCCGCTGTTGACCAACTCTATGTGTGTTTATCAATTCACCTGCTCGTGTGGAGCTAGGTATATCGGTCGTTCGACACGAGTTTTGTCCAAGAGGGTGCAAGAACACTATCCTGCATGGTTACGAAAAGGTGGTAGTGGAGCAATAAGAAGCGCGATCATTGAACATCTGGTCGATAATGATCACCCTATCTCTATAGCCTCCGCCTTCAAAGTCATCTACAAGGCAAAGAGTAATCTACCCAAATCCCTACGTACCCGACTCATCTGTATTGCTGAAGCTTTGTCTATCGAAACAGAAAAGCCAGATCTCTGTGTACAGAAAAAGTTCGTTCAATCCCTCCAACTTTCATGGTCTTCATCCCTCTATGCTAAAGTAGGGTAATCCCCAATCATATTTTAGCTCTACCAACTCTCCATTTTTCCATTTTTGTCTATTCAATTTGTATACTCTTCCTTATTACATAAATCGTTACTATTGCTACTCTCACTTTTAATTGTCCTCGGTATTATTTCACTTGTTCCACTTGTCATTCTAAATCAATTCCTTTATGCATTAATAAATTCTATGCTATTAAATTTCATACAATATTACGTAACGTTTTTATTTTATTCGATTTGTCTACTAATCTTATAATTGCACACCTTTTTCAAGTTCTATCCATCCTATGAATTATTCCATGTATGACATTAATTTGCTTTGCCACTTGACCTTTAACTACGATTATAATCACAAACATTTTAGTTTTAATTGCACTTCATATTATTATTATTTCATGCATTCACACCTGTGTTTCAACTCCCTCACCGGATATAACTTCTTAAAAAAACCATATATATACGATTGTACAGCTTGATGATAAATTCGTTGAAAAGAGTCTCTTCGCTGAATCATTTGTTTTGATTTTCTATATGTTACAATGGGAATTTTCCATGATTTAAAAATATTTATTGTCATGAAAGCCTGTCCTACTATTCGTATTACTGAGATCAAATCTCCATCATATTCAGAATGTGAAGGTTACTTTCACCTCACTTCTTCAGACACAATTGTCTTACCTTAGTCAATATGGCGTTGATGCTGACAGAATTCTATCAACAAGTTTGATCATTATGGTCATCAAACTAATTGACTTACCATAGCAGGGTATTTTGAAGTGATGTCAGGTTGTTGAAGACAGTCGGCAAGATCCCTGAGGTTAACTGTGAGCCCGAATAACTCAGCGGTAACGTCTCTGAAACGGGTGAGAATCTCAGAGGGAAGATTAATTCCTTCCAGACTGGACATATGCGTTGCTGGTGAATGTCAACAAGTTGTAAGTCTAGATCCACGGCGTGCTGCCGACTACCTCCGACTATCTGCCATCAAACTTATCTTATTTGGACATAGATTTTAGCTGGTAAGTTTTACGGCTGAAAATACAAGTCAAGATTTTGACTTATAGTAAAAATGAAACAACTGGGTACAACCTTTCGTCCTTTTGAGTCGAATCTTACTGTCATAATCATAAAGGAGATTGGCTGCCACTGCGTGATAGCTTTTATTTATTTTATTTTTTTATTTTGATTTACAGCTTGATTCCACACCTTATTTTCAGTACAAGTGTGGAATTTTCAGCATGGATATCTGTAGCCCAAATTCAGGCCGACCATAGATATCGGGTGTGCGCCGGCAGGGGATCGAACCCCGGACCATGTACATGGTCGGCGAGAGTCCTAACCACTGTGCCACCGACGCACAGGCTGCTGTTAGTGAAATCATCATAGCTACTTCCTGAGTGTACTTGTGGTTTTCGTCTGGGTAACCGGAGTAGATGATTGTCTCTTCGGTTGAAAATTTTGATAATCCACATCCATTCCATCTGCTCTCGCAGATTCCCAGCACTTCTGTACCATATCTTCTCATTTCTTTGGCTATCTGGACAGCCCTCTCAGCCAACCTCGTACATTGTACGTACATTCCACATTTCCATTCTTAATCTTGCTTCCATTGAGAGAAGAACCATAGACTGGCTGGCTTCCCGAAGGCGGAGTTTCACCAGCCCGCAGTGCCATTTCGCCTCTTCGATTCCAGCGGGAAATAAGATTGTTATTTGTATTTTTTGTATTTTTAATGTTTTTTTTGTGCATTGACAGAGACCGTTAAGTATCTAACTTCTGAAATCCACTAGCTCATGTCCTTAGGCTTATTTTAAAATGCAAAAGTCTTGGGCTCGATTTCTCATTAGATTTCAGGTTCACATTTCTCTGATTTGATTTATGATAAAAACAATTCTTGAACCAATCAGTTTATCCCTCTTACAAGTTGATCACGGATTGATATCAGTTAGCGAACCATTGAAAACCAGTATTGGAGTACTGGACAGCTAACTGTTTCATCCCACTGGTTTGGGACTTATCAGCAGCACGCACCCACCTCCAGGGTTTGAAACGAGGAACTTACGGTTACAAGGCAAGCTCGTTTACCATTCAGCCACTGGGACCCGATTCAATGGCCAACCCATGAATTCTAACTTCTATCAATTCATGGTGCATTCAGCGCAACCACCAACCAATGTGATCGGTATAAGAATAAAACTTGGGCACTGTGGTAGAGTGTAATTCCATTATGGGTAAATTTTATTTTGATAGAGTCTCACAGTGTTATACACTATACTGTATAACACTGTGAGACTCTATCAAAATAAAATTTACCCATAATGGAATGTGATCGGTAGGACATCCATCCTCACACTTGACTAGATGGACCTCACTGGTCAAGACTTCTCACTGGAACTCCAGGAGACTCCGTCCTGTAGCAAGTCACTAGCGAACATCCTGGGTTCGAACCCTGGAGGTGGATGCGTACTGCCGATGAGTCCCAAACCAGTGGGATGAAACAGTTAGCTGTCCAGTACTCCAATACTGGTTTTCAATGGTTCTCTAACTGATATCAATCCGTTGTCAAACTCGTAAAAACAAATCTAATCCTTACAAACCAACTCTAGAAAATTTATCCTTCGCCGAATCTTACAATTAAGCGAACAAAAGGCTTCTCCAATTATTCTCTCATATTCTGAAATGTATATCTCCTTTGATGACTAACCTTTTGTTTGACATATATCATCACATTATTCATGTCAATCTAGCCAATTTTTTAAATTTTATTGATTCTTCAAGTATATATTTAAATTTATGCTTTATGAATGAGTCATCAAATAAGTGTGTTTAGAATTAAGTTAAAACAAAAGTTTTGGCGCATAATTCAATTCAATACTTGTCAACGCTACTTATGTCATTTAACGCCTCAATTTTATTCAATTTCTAATATATGATTGATTACCTTGCGTTCATATTTTATTTTTTCAAAAAAACCTGTATTCATTTTTGCCTGAGAATAATGCATATTTTGTGTTCCTTTCGAAATACTCACCTCGGTGTACATTTACGTTTCATGTATTCTTAGAATACAAAATTGTATAACCTAGTCATAAAAATCAATCGATCGTCTGCCATTTCACCCTCGCCACTCGCCACCTTCCTTCATACCTTAGTTTTACGTAAAACCCTTGAGGAAAGGCTGAAATCTCATGAAATTCAGTATTGATGATGGAGCTAGCTGACATAGTCTAAGGGAGGAAGAGTGTTATTCATGAATGAGTGTGTGAATTGTGTGGTAAATGAGAATCTAGGACTCGAACCAGTGGCTTCCAAAATAAAAGTCTCAAGTTGTACCAGGTGAGGTCTATAATTTTTCTGGCTAAACATATACGCACACATATGCTGAACCAATTCTGATGTAAAGACAAATACTCTCTGATGACATTGGTTGGCGGTCGTGCTAGAATTGTGAATTAGGAGAATTTGAAATTCTTAGGCCATTGCATCCCATCTGAAGCTCCTATTATTATTATTATTGTATCCTTTAATTCCTAGAGGAACATAGGGCTTCAGCCGTGCGTCTCCATTGCGTTCGATTCTCTGCTAGAGTCTTCACCTGGCTCCAAGTCTGCCCACACGTTTTCATCTCCTCTTCACATCACCTCCTCCAAGTCACCCTTGCACTGACGACCAACTCGCCGCTTCCCTTTCGGGTTCCACTCGAGCAATGGCTTGTCTAGTGATGTCACTTGATGCATTGTTTCCTCAGAGTATGGCCTCCAATCCACCTATCTCCATTTCTTCCTGCCTATTTGTTTCACAATCGGTTCCTGCTGGGTTGGTTCGCTCATTGCCAGAGATCCCTGTTGCTGATCTTCTCTGGCCATCTGATCTTGAGTATTGAGTGAAGACAACTGTTAATGAAGGTCTGTAGTTTGTTTGAGATGCTCTTTATGACGCGCTGGCCAAGTCTCTGATCCGTATAGTAGCACTGACTTCACATTGGAGTTGAAAATCCGGATGTTATTTTTGATGCTGAGTGCTGTCGACCTCCACACAGACTTGAGAGTAGTGAAAGCTTGTCTTGCTTTTCCGATTCTCGCTTTGATATCCTCGTCAGTTATGTCCGCCTGTAGTTGAAACGATGCTTCCCAGGTAGGTAGAAGAGGTTGTTTTCTTCAGGTTCCCTCCATTTATGCTGATCGTTGTCTGTTGTTTTTGTTGTTGCTGTTGGTGGTGTTGCCCAGGAATCTTCATCACCTCTGTTTTCTCTATGTTCACCTGAAGTCCTATCTTTGATGCTTCTTCTGCCAACTTGTTGCTTTTCGCTTGCATATCTTCCAGTTTGTGGGAAATCAGACATATATCATCGGCGAAGTCCATATCCTCCAAGTTTTTTGTGTGAGTCCATTTTATGCCTGTTTCCTCGCTGCCTGCCCGCTGTTTGTCGCATTATCCAGTCTACTGCAATCAGGAAAATCATTGGCGATAGTAGGCAGCCAGCTTGTCTTACTCCTGTCCTCACTTCGAAGGATTCCTTGAGTTTCCCGTTGTGGATTACTTGGCATGCAGCATTG
This sequence comes from Trichobilharzia szidati, assembly GCA_944472155.2. Taxonomy (NCBI): domain Eukaryota; kingdom Metazoa; phylum Platyhelminthes; class Trematoda; order Strigeidida; family Schistosomatidae; genus Trichobilharzia; species Trichobilharzia szidati. The sequence goes on from OX235273.1 coordinate 4,001,196, forward strand.
TTGTACAGCTGTTGGATGAGATGTATAATTGTCGGTGACACACCATGGTAGCGAAGTAGTTGCCAAAGCACCTCTCGATCGACGCTGTCGAAGGCTTTTTCAAAGTCGATGAAGTTGAGATAGAGAGGTGACTGCCATTCCAAGCTTTGTTCAATGATGATCCGCAATGTGGCTATCTGATCAATGCATGACTTGTTTCTTCTGAATCCAGCCTGTTCCGGTGTATAATTATTCAAGCGTAACATAAATAAGAAAGAATTTAAGCCATCTACAGTTTCAATGTTTAACGAAGAGATATCTGAAATTCCACGTAGGAATTAGGGTGGCATTTAAACCTTCAAACTTATTCTCGGACAAACTTTTTAGACTAAAGGACCCTATTCATCCAGTTAGGCAAAATAATTTAATCTGCAAAATATCTTGCAATAACTGTGGGGTCAAATTTTGTGGGTTGGCCTAATGAATGGTGGTCAATTTGTTCATTGGAACATAGGAATTTATCTAAGTGTGAGATAATTAACCCCAAAAAATGAATAGTCCACAGGAAAACACATCTGTCGCATTGCATGCACTACAACACGGTCATACAGACACACACAAAAGGAATTGTATACAAACACTATTCAAGAGGGCCAGGAGTCGTTGCAGCACTTCCACCTCAAGCAAAATTGAAGAAATATATCTCATGGACGTCTTCCAAAAGAATGGATATCCATGGACAGCCTATCAAATCAAAGGCTTCCAAGGAAAGCACAAAGAAAATCACCCTACCATACATAAAAGACATCTCAGAAATCACTGCAAGACTCTTCAAGCCTTTAGGAATTGACGTCGCGCACAAACCAACAAAATCACTTCACTCAGTTGGTTCTGTGTCAACCAAAAGACTCAACAACGAAAGAAGATAAAACCAACATCATCTACAAAATAAATTGTATCAACTGTGAAAAACACTACACTGGCCGAAGTGGATGTCCCCTTCGTCTTCGTATCCATGATCATAAACTAGTCGTCAGAAGACATGACATCCACTTCCTCACTCACATCACTGCATACAGACAACCATGGACATCATTACGACTGGGACAACCAGCGTTCAAATATTAGACAGACAGAGGAAACACCAAGAATGCTAGAGAATGGTTTTAGAAGACTGGTATTCCAGTGAATCATCAATCAATAGACACATCGACATAGACAAAATTTATCAACCGATAAGAAGGAAATCTCACACACGAAGGGTCAAACTTCAAGTCAAGGGAACAATCAGTACCAATACCACAAGTAGCCTAGAGGGTGTGAAAACACACAAAAGCAACCGAAGAGTCATGTTCAAGATGACCCACAAGGAGAGATGACTAATAAACTCGCGGAGAAATCAACAAATTGAAGTATTCGCTGAAGATGTTGCCTAGTAGTAAGGTAATGAAAGCTTCGCAAATTAACTATCCAGCTCAGAGAACACAACCACATCAGAAAACACAATCATACAATAATGTGGGATTGAGCCACCCTTTTAAAATTTAAAATATTAAGGTGGGGGAGGGGGAAGTTGATCACTAAATCTGTGTCCATCGAATGCATATCTAAAAAGTACAATAGGAATGACGCAATGCTGATACCAGAGATTCAGAAAATATTACTATCAATATAATCAAAGAATAAAAAGTAATGGGGTTATAAAAAGCGAATTTTGAAAGTGTTATGTGAGTGATCACCTTGATATGATTATGAGCAATAAATTGTTCTCGAAATGTCATCCATCAGTAAATAGATAATAATATATCATTGTGTGCCTTTTGTCGGATAAATTTATTGTAGGGATTCAGGTTAGACCACGGAATGATATTTGTTAGATAACTATTGATTACCAGCACTGGAGTACTGAACAGCCAGCTGTTTCATCCCACTAGTTTTGGGACTCAAGAGACAGTGCACATCCACCGCCAGGTATCGAACCGAGGACCTTCTGGTTACAAGTCAAGCTTGTGTACCATTCATCCACTGGGACCCAATTCAATGGATAACCCAAGAATTCTATCTTCTGCCAATTCGTGATTTTAGAGTGATTGGCACTAACCAATCTCATCATTGCGGACTGGAGGAACTCCACTGGTCACGACTTCTCACTAGAACTCCAGGAAACTTAATCCCTTGGCCAGTCACTAGCCAGTATCAGATAAATGTTCAAGATTTAGTTTGTAGGGACTGTATTTATTCCAGGTTAAGATGCAATTGGACTCAACTACGATGTTGAGGGGGGGGGAGAGGGGACTAAAATTGAAACTAAGTCTAATGCAAAATACCTCGGTCTAGTTCTATCTTCCGACCTTACTTGAACATCTCATATCCCAATGATTTCTAAGAAAGTGTTCTGTCTAACCTACTACATTAAGAAACTTAGACAATCTGGAATCACCCAACCTCTACTTTCACAATTTGTCAACTCTTGTATCTCACCTATTCTACTTTACTGCTCCCCGTTAGTCTTTCCTGGTGTACTGAAAAAGGACTATACCATCCTGAGAAAGATGTTGAAGGTAGTTAGTAGGACTAGTGGTGTAAAAGTCAGTCAGCTCGTCACTACATTAATTGACAGGCATCTGAATACCTGCAAAAAATGGTCTAAAACCATACTCTCCGACCCGCAACACCGCCTCTATTCCCAACTCTCGCCTTGTATCTCATCAAGTAGAACCAGAAATCAGTATAAAATAGTCTATGCTCGTACAACCAAGTACAGAAACTCAACGATGCCATTCTTGGCCCGTGTTCTTAGCGACAGAGACAATGTTAAGCGGAAAACCTATGACTTGCTTTGTTGTTAATAATCATAATTTTAGGCTCTTTTATTTCTCCCTTATTTTGTATTCTATAGTGAACTCCTTCTAAAACATACTTAGCTACCTTAGTTATTAACATTGGCTAACTTTTTGTACTTCAGTGTATTGGATGGTTGGTGGCAATCGGCAGGAAGCCTTGGACCTAGGTTTCGTGCTAGTTGGCACTCATCAGCAAGGCACTGATGTCCCTTCAAGGTTGCAGATACGCCTTGCTGATGAGTGCCAACTAGCACGAAACCTAGGTCCAAGGCTTCCTGCCGATTGCCTCCAACCATCTAATACCAACAATTTACAGTGCACCGTAATGGCGAGCCACCTAGCATGGTGGCCACATTGCAAACATGACTGATAGAATTCAGTCTACACCGAAGATAGGACTAGACGCATTACACTAGTTACTGACTAGTGTGCAATCAAAAGTACTTCAGTGTGTTCCTTCTTTTGTGTATCTACTGGTTTCGACTATATTAGCACTATGAGTATTACAAAATTTTCCTGTCATTAACCATCATGTAATTATTAGTTTTGTGGTTGTTGTTGTTTTTTTGTTCGGCAATATTAAACTGACAATCTTGGTTGTGAACGCCATTATCACCACCTTAAAAAAATTTTGTATTATGCAGGATTACTCATACTACCATTACAAACACTGCATTAGACCTGACAATAAAAAACAAAACAACAACTCTGAAATGTTATTTTATGATTGTTTAGAGTTGTTTCAACCAAATTAACTGATCTTCTTGGCGATAAACATTCTTAAATATCAGTTCATAACTTCTTGTATGACTATAGCTTTACTGTCACCATGCATAATCATATCATAGCTTCCACTACCCAATACTGAGATATTATTATATGCTATTTATTTTCCGTTCTACTTCCTGGTATTTTTTCGCATTTTTAAGAATTATTTTGGTGTTTTTTGCTTTTGATGTCTTTATATTTATTATTTTTTTGAAATACTCCTTTTAAAGGTTGGATAAAATTAGATGCAAATATTGTAGATATGTGCTGAAAATTCCACACTGTACCACTAGTACTGTTTCTGGAATAAAGCAAATTATTATTATTATTATGTTTACGTTCTGTTCTGATACCAATCTCATCTACTCTGAGCTTCTGCAAACCTTATCTGTCATTTCGAAGAATTTATGTACAGTTTTAGAATGCTCTTCAACCGCACAGATGGTTTAGCAGTCGACCTCTGGCCATTGTACTCCTAAATCCCGCTTAGCCTGTATTAAGCCTGTTAAAGAGGGAAGGTTAGATGTGAGCTTAACAATTCAACCCCGTAAAACATAAAGGCACCGCTAGTGAAACTTCCAAGTCCAAGCTTGAAACTGTATGTTCCTGTCAGAAAACACAAGAGGAATAAAATTAAAATAAGGTGATAAAATACAGTAAAGAATACCTTCAATTTATAGAAAGTACAAGTAAAAACGGCGTTTACTAATTAATTAACACAACTCTGAACTCATTGTTTTAAAAAAACAAATTCTTGAAATATATTTATGTCCCTGATTGATTACAGGTTGAGTACTTTAAAATGCTTACCCTTAATAACTAGCCTGGCCTTCTTTAAAATACTGAACTTAGTTAAGTACACCAGAATGAAGAGAAAAGATGGAAAACATGATCACTGATCAGAATAATATTTACTTCTTAATAAAAAAGATGTTTTCTTGTCCGAGAGTACTGCTCACTGTGATAGCCATATATTTCTCTCTCTCGCACTCTGTGAATGAGCGTGTGTGTTTGTGTGTGTGTGAAGATTACCCCTAGTTTAATAAGCGAAAATGGACAAACAGGCACGCACACACACACAAAACAACACCAAAGTATCTCAGCAATCTGGGGGGGGGGTGTTGTTTTTCAGGTCAACTAGTGTGTGTGAGTGTGTACTTACTTCCTGGAGTAAATGATAATGAGAAATGTTTTCATATAATTTGTTTATTGCAGTTCTTCTTAGTGTTATTGTGCTCTCTGAAAGGTTGTTAATTAATTAGCACTAAGATAATTTGCATAATTGGTCTTCTATACTTCTAGGGTATTCATCTAACTTGTACTTTTTAAGACTTTATGCCTTTACGTTCCTAATGGAACATAGGGCTCTAGGCTGGAGATTTTAAGTTTCGGTAGAAGTGGTGTTTATTTTTATTGCGGTGGGGTTGCTAGCCTATCTCATGCTCAACCTTACCTCTTTATATTATTATTGTTTCCTTTAATTCCTAGAGGAAAATAGGGCTTTAACCGCACGTATCCATTGCATTCGGTTCTCTGCCAACATTTTCACCTGGGTTCACGTCTGCCTACATGCTTTCATCTCCTCTTCGCATCAACCTTCTCCTCCATGTCACCTCATCCTTGCACTGATTACCAACTAACTCGCCACTTCCCATTCGGTTTCCACTCGAGTGACGGCCTGGCGTGTGATGTCACCCACTTGTTGATGGCTTGTTTTCTCAGAGTATGGCCAATCCACCTAACTTCGTTTCTTCCTGCATATTTGTTGCACAATAGGTGTCCAATGGGTTGGTTTGCTCCCAGGGATCCCTGTTGCTGATCTTTTCTGAATCGATCTTATCACCAGCTTAGTGAAGTTTAGGGGTGCATCAACCGAGGATCGAACCTTGAGCCATATACATGGATGGCAAGTATTTCACCATTGTAACACCGACGCACCAGAAGTTACTATAGAATGCCGTAAATCGAAGCTATGATTATACACAAAATGAATCATTTTCGGAACTTTTATTTCAGTTGTTTTACGTCCTGGGTGGCTGTGCAATTTCGGTAGCGGCTGTGTTTTTTTCAACGGAATGAGGTTGTTAACCTCAGGCTTAACCTTCGCATTTTTCAGGAGACGAACTCGAAACTCTTGCGTAGCCAACGGACTACTGACCCGCTGTCTTTCTCGTTGAAAGATGATTCGTTTGTATTAGTCTGGTTAACTTATGGCGCGTTGGTTTTATTCTGAATGCATGTCATCGCTTTAAAGTACTAAGCATTAGAATAGAGAGAAAAGAACAAGAGGTTCAGCATCAAAGACAACTGTCTTTTCTGGACTTTTATTCTCAAAAGCAGCTGTACAATAGTATTTATATACTACATAAGTTTATATAGATACAAAAGGTGAGAGATACACTTCAGTCCCAAAGAAAATACTATATTTGAATCTGGACTTCAGGAAAGCCTTAGCTGGCGGCAGATATCTGTAAGAGGAAAATCTTCAGTTCCCTAAAAAGATGCCTTTCCTGCAGCAACTCTAAGAGTGATACTTTCTAGCCTCCCACTGCTTCTAAGCAATGTGATCCACAAGCTTCTACAAGTGACCGCTTCAGTGTGCTTATATCACTTCATCTGTACGTGATGAGCTAGGTACATAGGTCGTTTTGTGCAGGTCCTATCAAAAAGTACTGGAGAAAACTACTCAGCATGATTGCAAAGAGGAGGCACTGGTTCAGTAATAAGCACCTCATCAGAACACTTGTCACAACATCTTAACTGACTAATCATTTAGGGGCATTTATGGAGTAGACAAAAGTCTACCAAAGGTAGTGTGTTACTGACTTCTTTTTACTAAAGAAGCCCTCGCCATATGCATTGAAGAACTGGAGCTGTGTGGTCAAAAGAAACTAATCCAACCTCTACATTTACCACGGATTTAATTCGATTTGACTCCTTAGTTTTCGTTTCTTTGTTTTTTCATTCCTTTCATATTTTTTCTGATCTTCAATTATAAAAACTATTAATATTTCAGTTTGTTTCCCTGCTCATTGCCGTTTGCACTTGTATTCGTTAAAAACCTCTTTTGCACATAACCCCATTATTTTCTAAACAAGTGTAATTTTCAAGTATTGGTTGCAGGGATTTGTTTGATTGCATGGAGGATTTCATCATGAGCTGACATTGGTTAGAACACCATTGGAAAACCAACAGGGAGTACTGCCAGACAGCTGTTTCGTCATAGTTCATGACTCTTCAGCAGTACGCAACTACCGCGATTCGAACCCAGGACCTTCTGGTTACAAGGCCAGCGAGCTCGTGGACCATTAAGCCACTGGGACCCGATCCAATGAACAGTACATGAATTCTAATTTCTGCCAATTCACGATATAGCGTAACCACTAGCCAATGTCTTCGGCGAGTATTTGTCCTCACACCCGACCTGCTGCACCCTACTCGTCACGACTTCCCACTAGAACCCCAGGTAACTACCTACCGGAATAGGGCCAGTCGCCAATTAGCATCTCATTGATATTCAAGTATTGGTTTGTAGGCAGGTCGGGTGTGAGGACGAATACTCGCCGAAGACATTGGCTAGTGGTTGCGCTATGTCGTGAATCGGCAGAAGTTAGAATTAATGCACTGGCCATTGGATCGTCTCCCAGTGGCCTAATGGTCTACGAGCTCGCTGGCCTTGTAACCAGAAGGTCCTGGGTTCAAACCGCGGTGGGTGCGTAGTGATGAAGAGTCCCAAACTAGGACGAAACAGCTGTCCAGGACTCCCAGGTTTTCCAGTGGTTCTCTAACGAATGTTAGCTCATGATGAAATCCTGTAGCCAATTTTAATTTTGTTCGTAAGCTCCTTGTAATCTATAATCACGCTTTAGAACTTTCATACCAAACTGGAAATTATTACCACCTTTAATCTCCTTTCTTCTTTATTATTAAGGTGCTCGCTGACCGTGCACATAGTCCGGGTTCGACCCCCGGCCGAATCACACCTGATATCAATGGTCGGCCTGCTAAATTTGGGGTACCAATATCAGATTTTGAAAATTTCATACTTGTATCGAAAGTACTGTGCGGAGTCAAGCTCTAATAAAAAAAATAATTGTATCTAGGTAAACTTATGTATATCAATGCGATTTTACATCTACTTTTGGGAATGAAATCGCCTAAAAGATGGTTATCTTTGTTGCTGAACTTCTTGTTCTTGTCTGTCTAATGTCCTCATGGGTATTTTCTACGACTGAACCATTATACCTTTGATCCTTCAGATAGTTAATTATTTACGCTACTCAGAAAACTCCTGGCAGAATAAAGTAGTTCTTCAGTAACTTCCTAACTGATATTGTTATTATTATCATCATTCCCATTGGAGTCCAAGTTTAACCTAGAGCATCAGTAAGATATCTGTGTTTCATCCTGTTTCTCTATAGACTTCATCTTTAGCGGGTTCCACGACTGTCCAAATCCTTTCACTTACCCCTTCATCGCACAATCTCCTACATGTCATACTCGGACCCACACCCAGCTCATTGTTTCCCATTCTTCACTCACAACTCTCTCCTTGCATCTCATCAGGCAAAACCAGAAGCCTATGTAGAAAACTATATGCTCGCACCAGCAAGTACAAAACTCAACCATACCCTACTTAGCTCGTGTTCTGTGCGATAAAGAAAGCATTAGGCGTGACACCTATAACTCATTAAATAGTCAGTAGAACAACTGGATCTCGTCTTTCCAACTCATATCATTTATAGGTACAACATTTACTTTCTTTCTTTCCCTTTTCTCTCTCTCTCTTTTTCTTTTTCTCCGTTATGTGCTGCTTGGTTCTTTCTTCCGCTTACACCAGTAAATATGATAGCACCTACTTCTCTAACACCTTCAAACACTGTTCAACTTTGGCTTTGCTACCGACATGTCAATATGTTGTTGTTATAATGAACTGAGATTTCCTTAATCTATGTAGAATTGTATTTATTGATAATGTACTAACTGGATGCAATACTATAGTAAAAATGCTGAGAATTCCATTCTGTATCACAAGTACTGTTTTGGAATAAAGCAAATCATTATTATTATTATATTAGTTCGGTGGAAAATCTTCTTTGGTATAAAGTGACTATCCTCAGAGAGAGACAAAGAGGTGCCTGCTGATGTTTATTTGTGTGTGTCTGTGTGAGGTCAGCTATTCTGCTTATTTAATGTGTAATAACTAACGCTTCACTTATTTGATTCTCATTTGTTACATCAGGTATCTCTAAAATCAGTTGTGGATCAATTTCGTTCTGACATCAGCAGCCCGAGATGTTTGTCAATACTTGATTACCGTAAGTTGATTAATTTATATATATTCAATGTGCGTCGGTGGCACAGCGGTTAGGACTCTCGCCGACCATACACATGTTATGGGATTCGATTCCCTACCGACGCACATTCGATATCACTGGTCGACCTGCAAAATTTGGGCTACTGATATCACATGCTGAAAATTCCATATTTGTACCAAAAATACGGTGTGGAATCAAGCTATAATCCAAAATAATAGTTTGCTTGTAAGGAATAGATTTGTTTTTACGGGTCGATCACGGATTGATATCAGTTAGAGAACCATTGAAAACCAGTACTGGAGTACTGGACAGCCAGCTGTTTCATCCCACTAGTTTTGGGAATCGTTGGCAATACACATCCACTGCCAGCGTTCGAACCAAGGACCTTCCAATTACAAGGCAATCTCGTACACCATTCAGCCATTGGGACCCGATTCAACAGCCAGTCCATGAATTCTAACTTCTACCAATTCATGGTGCATTTAGCGTGACTTGCACCAATCAGTGTGATCGGTGGAATATCCATCCTCACACTTGACCAGATGGACCTCACTGGTCACAACTTCTCACTAGAATTCCAGGCAACTCCGTCCTGTAACAAGTCACTAGCGAGGATCAGATTAATTTTCATTAGTTGGTTTATAAGGATTAGATTTGTTTTTACGATATATATATATATATATATTGCAGAGACCTTGCATAAGTGACAACAGAAATCTTTGGTTTTCCCACATATTTTTACTGTTTTAAAAAGTTGCGGAAACTATTCGTCTGGAAGATTATTGATTTCCAATCGGAAACTGATATAATCTATCATACAGTCAAAAATCAACAATCTCTTAACCAATTTTATTGTTCTTCAATAGTTAATCCTGCAGCAATTCAGCCATTCAGTTCGCATTCCATTTACTCGTATACCACACTGTCAAGATATATTTAGCTGGCAACAGTAACGAATAGACACTACACCCAAATGACCTTGAATTAACCAATCAGATCACTCAACACTACAAATGGTTGCTTTTCACTCTGATTAAGGTTTAAAGTTAGAGGAGGATTAAGGTAGGGTTATTATCAGCGTTAGCCTAAAACTCGCAACTAAGATTGGGGTTTGGATGAAACACGCTTGCAACGGAGATCATGAAAAGCATTCATTTGTAATACTGAGCGATCTCATTGATTGGATCAAGATTATTTGAGTGTGGTATCCGTTCTTTACTATTACGATTTAGCTATGTTCTAACTGAATGCTTTTTATTGTATCATTTGAATTGACTTGTTTAAATTTGTATTTCTGTCAATTAAAAGTTGAATAAAGAGAAGTTTGGTCTGTAACAAATGACGTCACCGAAGTAATTTATGAATATGACTTTGTGTGGGTGTGATTGATGTAAATTCGGTGAATGCAACATTTTCAGTGTTGAAACTATTAATTCAGCAATTATTTATTATTATTTTTTCCTTTAATTCCTAGAGGAACATAGGGCTTCAGCCGTGCGTCTCTATTGCGTTCGGATCTCTGCTAGAGTCTTCACCTGGCTCCAATTCTACCCACATGTTTTCATCTCCTCTTCACATGACCTCCTCCAAGTCACCCTCTCACTGACGACCAACTCGCCACTTCCCTTTCGGGTTCCACTCGAGCAATGGCTTATCTAGTGATGTCACTTGATGCATTGTTTCCTCAGAGTATGGTCAGCCAATCCACTTCCATTTCTTCCTGCTTATTTGTTAAACAATCGGTTCCTGGTTGGTTCGCTCATTGACAGAGATCTCAGTTGCTGATCTTTTCTGGCCAGCCATCTGATCTTGAGCAGCATTGAGCGAAGACAACTGTTAATGAAGGTCTGTAGTTTGTTTGAGATGCTCTCTATGACGCGCCAAGTGTCTGATCCGTATAGTAGCACTGACTTCACATTGGAGTTGAAAATCCGGATCTTATTTTTCATGCTGAGTATTGTTGACCTCCACACAGACTGGAGAGTAGTGAAAGCTTGTCTTGCTTTTCCGATTCTTGCTTTGATATCCTCGTCATTTCCGCCTGTAGTTGAAACGATGCTTCCCAGGTAGGTAAGTAGGTAGGTAGAGGAGGTTTTTTCTTTCAGATTCCTCCCATTTATGCTGATCATTTTCTGTTGTTGTTGTTGCTGTTGTTGTTGTTCTTGTCCAGGAATCTTCATCACCTCTGTTTTCCCTATGTTCACCTGAAGTAAATTCCTATCTTTGATGCTTCTTCTGCCAATTTGTTACTTTTCACTTGCATACCTTCCAGTTTGTGGGAAATCAGACATATATCATCGGCGAAGTCCAGATCCTCCAAGTTTTTTGTGTGAGTCCATTTTATGCCTGTTTCCTCATTGCCCACTGTTTGTCACATTATCCAATCTACTGCAATCAGGAAAATCATTGGCGATAGTAGGCAGCCAGCTTGTCTTACTCCTGTTCTCACTTCGAAGGATTCCGTAAGTTTCCCGTTGTGGATTACTTGGCATGCAGCATTGTCGTACAGCTGTTGGATGAGATGTATAATTGTCGGTGGCCGACCGTGGTAGCGAATTAGTTTCCAAATCGCCTCTCGATCGACACTGTGAAAGTCAGCAATACTGCAATTAATTGATAAGTCAATGAATTCCAGCCCTTTAACTGAATGGCCAATGAACTGGTCTCATAACCTTGAAGGTTTCCTTGCTTTATGGATGCGTACTACTGAAGACTTCCAATTAAGGACGAAACTACTGTCTAATTCTCTGTGGTTTTCATTTGGTTTTCTAGTCGTTATTGGTTCGTGGCGAAATCTGCGCTGAAATTATTCTTTAATTACAACTGAAAAATTGTGTTGTAGTCGATATAGCAATATTCTTTATAAGATGAAAAATTTTGAGAATGCATGACTTAACAGCTAATATGACTGACTATGGCGCCTTGTCTGACAACGTGACAGTAGTCTGTGATTAAAAACCAAATTAAGCCGGTTATCGACATTTTAAATCACATAAGCTTATTTAGTGGTAGCACTGTATCGGTGACTTGCAGCTTGACGGTTCAAATCTACTAACACACTACATATTTCCATTTTAATGGAGGATAGTGACTAACAGTGGAATCCAGGACAACGCGCATTTCGTCCTATTTGGGACTCGTCAACTGGATGTCAACCTGAGACCGACCACTTTGCTCCAATCATTTGACGGGAAAATCTGAAATTCAACTAATTAAGTACATATTTCGATTCAAACTTTGACCAACAGTGAAGTTTGACGATCGTCGGTTGAATACATCAGCATTCTAGTGAGCTGTAGCATTTTAAATGGGGACAATACGAAATAGCTAATCTGTGTTCTGCATTTAGTCATATTGTTGTATTAAGATTTGAAACTATGAATGTTTGGTGGAGGTTTTAATGGAAACAATATCACCCATTGGAGTGCAAGTTTGTTCAACTAACTCCATTGATAGCTACCACTTTGCAAGTAGAATCAAGCCGTGGTGAAAGGCATGAATGAGGCATCCATTCTAGTAGTCTGTATGACAACAGAAGCCGGTTATTTCGACTCAGTTAAAATAATAAGTAACACCACCACCCTGTTATTTTGACACCAGTCAACTCCTTTATGGCTGTGAGACCTGGCCATTGAGAGCAGAAGACATGAAAAGATTAGCTGTCTTCGATCAAAGGTGTCTGCGTTCTATCTACCATGTGAAGTGGTATAATAAGGTGAGCAATATTGAGGTTAGGCGTCGAGTGCTAGGTAAGGGGGGGAAATCAATCGACGAAACTGTGAAATTACTTCGACTGAGATGGTTAGGACATGTGTTACGTATGCATGGCTAGCCATCGCCTTCCTCAACTGGCAATGTTAGCTGATATAGGGCCAGGCTGGAAAAGAGCTAGCGGTGGTCAAACCAAAACATGAACGGTAAAAACTAATGGTTGGAAACAATTGGTGACATGGCTCAAAATCCTTGTTCTCAATGGCTGGCACAGATGCATCCACTCCTTTTGACTTGTGATTTCCAATGAAACTGTTTTGTTCTTCGTTATTACTCTTCCTTTGTCTCACACCTCTGTTTACTGTCTTTATTATGCATTTCTCCTACTTTCTTCTCTTGCTTTGTGTGCTACATGAAGGGAGTGTGGCGACTTGAACTGCTGCACATATTTGCAAAGTTCTATGTCGAAAAGCGACCGACCAAGTGTTAGGCTAACCTCACAGATAATATCTTCTGAAGTTGTTGTGTTGATAAAGTTTTCTGGGAACTTTTACTAGCTTAGATTCAGTGAAGATACTGAGGAATTTGTATGCCAACGAAGTACTAAAAATTGGTGTTTGAAGGCATAACAGTTACCTAAAACACCTTCTGTCAATATGTGGTGATTCGTGAAGATGTGAAACAAGAAGTCTGAACAGAAGCAGAAGGATGAGTAGGCAAGAGTAGGTAGAAGTCTAGTGGTTTTGTTTTAGTAAAGCTCAATAACAGAAGAAATGATAAGCAAATCCCTCATAGACGACACCTTCCACTGGATCACTTTACTCGGTTGGACCGATTTTTAGGCACCTTAACGATACTACTAGAAAAAGTAGTCGTTAGCGAAATGTGTAGACTAACACAGTTAAATGATAGAATCTGATCAAAGTTATACACTTTTTCGTAAATGAAGCACGTTCAGAAAGCTTGCCACTGCATTTCGTCACGTTTAGTAATGACGAATTATTTTTTTCGACGAAGTCACCATCAACTAGGCTGTACATTCGCGTATTTATAATAAATGGGTGGGAGAGTTCCAGAATAATTTCCGGTCAAGAGTCAAATTAATAAAATTAGAAATTAGGAATTAACATTCCATAAGAAACAGGGGGGACAGATAAAACTCAAACAAAGTAGCATCATATTTACTGACAACATTGACATATTGTGCAATTGGGGGTTAGAAATGTAGAAATAACAAAGTGGACAGGATGTTTGGATAAAAAAATCTAGTGGGATCATAACTAATGTGACGAATAATTGTTTATGCAATCAGCGATTAAATATGTAGAAATAATAAAATAACAAAACAGACAGGAAATTCGGATATGAAAATATATGTTAGTTTAAATGGGGATTTAGAAAACTTAAAATAACATGAATAAACAGGAAGTTTGGATAAGAAAGGCAATGGTATGGTCATTACAAAAAATTACCTGTTTATGCTGGCCATGGCAGAGAAAAGAGTTGGACATATTTCTTTTGTATACATAGCCTGAGTTTGAGCTTTTGGATGAATAGTGCCTCGACTATGCCCGGATGTCTTAATTTTACTCCCTTTGATGGGTTTGATCGAATGCTGTATATTATTTTGAAGGGTTTTTCGAATGGCGCTGAATGTCCTGAATTGACCAGGTGTTCTGTCACTGAACTATATACACGTTTTCGTCGTCTTTTTGGCAGCCGGGCTGGATAGTGTTCACCAGCGTGTTTTTCAAGTTGGAGCATGGTATGGCTGATTTACCCAGCTTTGCACGAGCAAGTAAACCAGTATATGCACGCTGAAGTGGCCTAATATGATAGCTTGTCTTTCGCGTTCTGGCTAAACAGTTTCTTGCAGGAAAACGTCAGTTGTAGGCTTGCGACGAAGTACGTTTTCCTCAGAGATTTACAGAAGCATTTACGAGGGATTTCTGCTTCAATGTCACCTTTGAATTCTAGATTAAGACGAAGCATCTTCTTCGGGATGGATTGGACTCGTTCGGAAGTCTTCTTTCATTTGTGATTCTTGTCTATGAACCTAGGCGGAAAACTGTTTTCCATCAGGGATCCTCGGAGAATACGCAGTTCATCAACCACTTCCTTGCTGCATATCTTCTGAATCCTCGAGGAAAGAGCGTATACAAATATTTTTTATTCGGCAATATGAAAGTTTTCTGAGGTCTGAGTATATGATTCGCTAGATTCCTACTGCTCTTTGACTCAGTTACTAAATCTTTAGTAGCTGTGTCATCATTTCAAGATTTGTTTTTCTTCAAACATCCATCGAAATTGTCTAAACGCCTGATGATCATTTCACGCATTTTGGTGCTGAGATCATCTGTGGTGTGCCCAGTCTGATTCAAGTTAGATAGCTATATCAGTTATGCACTGGAGGTACATAGTTGATGATTTCACCTTGAACGAATTGATAGACTGTTCGGTATCTAGGTTACTTCAATTCGGCTAGCTACTAGCACTACTCTTCAAAGTAAGTGATTTTCAACTGCTCAAAGTATTGTTATGAGTATATACTGCCATAAAGAGATGCTTCTCATGTGTAATTCCCTTCTAGAATGTCAAGCTGATAGCATGTTTGCATATATCTGTTTGATGAAGTGACTCATGTCATTATAGCTTATCATAATATTATAACACTCAGTGAAGAACATGTAAGTTTAGAAAAATTTCAGTATGTTGCATTAATTTCCATTGTGCACAGAAAAAATTTATTTTGATAAAGTCTCACAGTGTTGTTATACAGTAAGTAATATTTACTGATGACCACGTTACGAGCACAATTCATCACTCCTCATAATCATATCAAGTTGCTTACACAACTTTCTATCTTCGTTCATATAACTCCGGTATTTTCCATCGCTTGACTTGATTGGTAGTAGTATCTTCCAGATTCCCCGTATGAGTGATGAGTCATTGCATCCTATTGCACGTGTTGGGTGTAGACTCGATGAACAAGGATTCAGTAATCAATCTTTACAGATGACGGATGGGAGGAACTGAAGTCTAAATATCTATTAAAATGAACAAGGAGAATTAGCTCTGATGTTAGATTGTAGAATAAAACAGAAGGAAGAGGGCAAACTGTAAACTAGCGTTTATAAAACACCAAAGCATTCTGCTAATAGATATTTAGACTTCAATTCATCGTATCTGTTATCTGTTAAGGCAGGCTTAGTTAAGGGTCTAACAAACCGAGCAACATTATTGCTAAGTAGTACATCAAAAAACCTAAACGATGAATTAAAGTAGAATGACTGGTTGGTGTTAAATAACTATCTTATAAAATTCATTAGGAAGATAACCAAAGGCCAAAAACAAAATAAAAATAATTGTGGAACTAGTAATGATAACATAACATAAATAAGAAAGAATATAGGTCATTTACAGTAGTAGTTTTTTTCATATAAGTAGGGGACATCTGAGACCCTACGTATTAGTAGGATTCTAAATAAAGCAGGAATTAGAGTGGTGGCATTTAAACCTACACGCTCTGTAGGCTAAAGGACCCTGTCGGTTGACCCAATTAAACGAAATAATATAATTTACAAAATACCTTGCAATGACTGTGAGCGGGGTCAACTACATAGGTCAAACTAGTAGATCGGGGGTAGTCAGATTGTCAGAACATAAGAATTTATCTAAGAATCGGTGACCCCGAGAAGATAAGTAATTTAGAAAAAAAGTCAGCGATTGCACTCTACGCATTAACAAACAACCACACAATAGAGGAGAGGTAGAGGAGAGTTAAAATTCTAAAAAGTTATGTAGGTAGGTGGAGGGAGAGGTTGATTACTGAATCTTTGTTCATCGCGCCTACATCCAATACATGCAATAGGATGCAATGACTCATTACTCATACCGCGAATACGGAAGATACTACTACCAATCAAGTCAAGTGGTGAATTGAAATAGTGATGGAATTATATAAACGAAGTTTAAAAGTTGTGTGAGTAGTGTCTTGATATGAATATGAGCAATAATTTATGCTCGAAACGTTGTCATCAGCAAATATTACTGTATGACAGCACTGTGAGACTTTATCAAAATAAACTTCATCTACAATGGAATTATATACTCTACCGCCACAGTGCACAAGTTCTATTCTTGTATTTATGTTTCATTATCGTGGAAAATACCCATCGGGACATTAGAGGGAAAAGGACAAGAAGTTCAGCAAAGACATCTTTTCGGCGATTTCATTATCAAAAGCTGTACAACAGTATTTATATACATTAGTTTACATGGATACAATTATTAATTTTATTCCACATACTAACGAAGGAGATAATAACTTTCAACTTGATATGAAAGTTTGAAGGTACGAATATAGATTACAAGGGGTTTAGAGACAAGATTACACAGGATTAGAAAACAGTTACAACGTATGCAAAATTAATATTTAATAACTGGAAAAATAATTTTAAAGTCGAATAAAAGGTGACAATTATTTTCAACTCGATATGAATTACAAGAGGCTTAGAAACAAAAATTTTTAATTTATTTATGCGTTGAAGTTTCTGTAGCAATTTGGTTAAGTTTTCGGGGTGGAGTTACTAGCACCATGCCCCAACCCTCCCTCTTTATCCGGGCTTGGGACCGGCTAGAAAACTAGCTAGCTAGTAATCTAGGTGAGGCGCAATAACAACAGTAGCAACATCCTGCGCCAGTCACCATCAACGGGAGGGATTTGAAAGAGGTTACTTCATTCACTTATCTAGGTAGAGAGCATTGTCTCAACTACAAGAGGAACGGACGAGGATGTCAAATCGAGAATCGGGAAGGCAAGAAACACATTCATCAACCTGAAACCAATCTGGAAGTCTTCGTCACTCAGCATTACCAACAATATTCGGATTTTCAATACAAACGTCAAGTCAGTTTTGCTATACGGATCAGAAAGTTGGAGGGTCACAAAGAATATTTCCAACAGACTGTTGCAGACATTTATCAACAACTGTCTTCGTTCCATACTGAAGATTAGATGGCCGGGAAGAATCACAAACAAGAAGCTATGGGAACAAACAAATCAGGAACCAATCGCCCAACAAATATGCAGGAGAAAGTGGAGATGGATTGGACACTCGCTGAGGAGGTCGTTGGGTGACATCACGCGTCAGGCCATCACTCGAGTGGTACCCGAAAGGGAAGCGGCGAGTGGGACATCAGTGCAAGGGTGACATGGAGGAGATCGTGTGAAGAGGAGCTGAAACAGTATGGACTAACATGGATGCAAGTGAAAAGTACAGCAGAAGACATAAACAAGTGGAGACGTTTAGTTGAAGCCCTATGCTCCACTAGGAACCCAAGGGAACAACAATAATAATAATAGAAACAAAAACTACACAGGGATAGAACGAATTACAGGTGTGAACAAAATCAGCATGGAGGCTTAGTGAAATCAAATATTTTAACTTGAAATGTGAGTTAGGAGGTGTGATTATAGATTAAAAGAGGCATAGAAGCAAAAGATTACACAGAATTAGAATATAATTGTAAAATAGTTATTATAAACGGATCACAAGTGTGATCAGGAGGAGCATGGAAACAAATTTAAAATAACTGACTTTATAACTGAAAAAAATGGGATGAAGTGAATGAAGACAAAGAAAGAAAATTGCGCACAGAGAACAAAACAAACAAAAAATAACTGGAGGATAATGGAACATACCGAACTAGGTCCGTGGTAGTTGTAAAGGCTGGATTAGTTCCTTATGAACACAGCTCCGGCTTTTCGATGCATATGGTGAGAGCTTCCGCAGTATAAAGAAGTCAGAAACACACTGCCTTTGGTAGATTTTTGTTTACTGTATAAATGACTCTGAATGTTGAGTCAATTGAGATGCTGTGACAGGTATTGACGAGGTGTTCGGTTATGGCGCTTCTGACTGAACCAGTGCTTCCTCTTTGCAGACATGTTGGATGATGTTCTCTAACACGTTTTGATAAAACCCGCATAGAACGACCTAATTAACTAGTTCCTCATGAGTAGGTGAACTGATATATGCACTCTGAAGTGGTCATATGCGGAAGTCTGTCCTTCCCGTTGCTCCAAAGTAGTGGGATGTTAGAGAATATCACTCTTAGAGTTGCTACCGGAAAAGTCTTCTTCAGGAAACTGGAGATTCTCCTTTTAAGGATATCTGCTGCTAGGTCTCCCCTGAATTCCAGATTCACATAAAATGTTTCCTTTGGCACTGAAGTGTACTCTTCTCCTTTAGCTTTGGTTTCATGTTCTTCTCCACGAAACGCGTGGATGGGATCCATTTTGAACCATGATACTTTTGAGAAATAGCTCTTCTTCTAAACAGTCATCTTTACACATTTTTCTGGTACAGTGGGCTAGCGAGATGATGAGAGCTCTTTTACGGCTGATAGGTATATCCAACTGTCGAAGTTTGTCAGTTGACCATTCCATGTTGGTTTTCTATGGATAGATCTTTTCAGAGTTCCGTTATCTCTTTTTGTCAATTCGACACACAGGAATGGAATCTTTGAGTCATTTTCAACTTCCACTGTGAATTTTATTGAAGGATGGCAGTTATTAATCTCCTGTAAGATACAGTTTAAATCAGAATCATTCTGACAAACTATAAAAGTGTCAACGACGTATTTTTGTACAGCAGAAAATTTGTTCATTGTTGATTTTAAGATGCCGTCTTCCAGGCTGGTCATGAAGCAGTCTGCCAAAAGTGGGCCAAGGGGAGAGAGAGCCCATAGCAATCCCGTCTTTCTGTCTATAGATGAAGTCGTTGGATGTAAATTGTACGTTGAGTGTGCAACTTAATAACAACTCTTTTAGATATCAGGTTGGTATTCCGATACTCAGATTTTTGTCATCCATATATTTACAAACAACAACAACAGGCAACAATCAACATAAATGGAAGGAACTTGAAAGAAACAACCTCTTTTACCTACCTGAGAAGCATCGTTTCAACTACAGGCCGACGGAACTGAAGAGGATATCAAAGCAAGAATCCGAAAAGCAAGACAAGCTTTCACTACTCTCAAGTCTGTGTGGAGGTCAACAGCACTCAGCATGAAAAATAACATCCGGATTTTCAAGTACAATGTGAAGTCAGTCAGTGTTACTCTATACGGATCAGAGACTTGGCCAGCGCGTCATAAAGATCACCTCAAAGAAACTACAGACCTTCATTAACAGTTGTCTTCGCTCAATACTCAAGATCAGATAGCTAGCCAGAAAAGATCGGCAATAGGGATCTCTGGGAGCGAACCAACTAGGAACCGATTGTGAAACAAATATGCAGAAGGAAATGGAGATGGATTGGCCATACTCTGAGGAAACCATCAAGTGACATCACTAGACAAGCCATTGCTCGAGTGGAACCGGGCCGAAAGGGAAGCGGCGAGTTGGTCGTCAGTGCAAGGGTGACTTGGAGGAGGTCATGTGAAGAGGAGATGAAAATGTGTGGGCAGACTTGGAGCCAGGTGAAGATTCTAGCAGAGAACCGGATGCAATGGAGACGCATGGCTGAAGCCCATATGTTCCTCTAGGAATTAAAGGAAACAATAATGATAATAATTTGCAAAGGAAACAAATTGTGTCTGTGAGCGGCACATTAGTAAATAGAGATTCTACGTCCAGTGATAACATTCGTTTGCCATTTACATTCATTAAATTACTATTTATGCATGTTAATTTGTGAATACCATCCTCTTTTTTATTTTTTCTACCCCTACAGACTATCAAATCTTACTTATCCACTTATCAAGTCGTATTAGAATATGCTATCAATATCAACCAGATACGCTATTATCCAATTTTCAATCAACACTTATCAAGTATCCAAATGAGAAACACTGTCAATATGCATTAACTTTTCTAGCCACATTAGATTTAGATAACTCCTGCTTTGATGTATTGAAGACAACAGTGAGAGAAGATACTACGCCAACACCTCCACCGTATTGTAGAATAAAACTGCCGAAACATTTTTATAATCGATTAACAGACAGTCTGTGTTCTTATTATTCTATCGATTCAAAAGGGAATTCGACTGATAAGTGTTCACCTAGTCGTATTTCCCCAGTTGTCATTGGGAAATATCTTTTATCTTGGGTGAGTAGATAATTTTTCACTTTATATATATAATGTTATTCCTTTGGGTCCTGAGTAGAATAATAGGCTTCAAAACATATTTGCATGTTATTATTAATATATGTGTAAAACTTGGACAGTGTGGTAGTAAGTATTTCCATATTAGTTTGTTTATTAGATATATCACACATTGAAACAGATATTTGGACTTCTGATCATCCTATTGTTCCCCCTTAGTTTTTCCCGGGCTACTGAAGAAAGACTACAACATATTACGCAGGATGTTAAAGGTTGTCAGCAGGGTAAGCAACGTGCCACTTAACCAGCTTGTTAATATTCTGGTTGACAGGCACATGGACTCATGTGAAATGTGGGCCAAATCCGTTTTATCTAACTCACAACACCCTCTTCACTCACAATACTCCCCTTGCATCTCATCAGGCAAAACCAGAAGCCTATATAGAAAATTGTATG
Organism: Trichobilharzia szidati; assembly: GCA_944472155.2. Taxonomy (NCBI): domain Eukaryota; kingdom Metazoa; phylum Platyhelminthes; class Trematoda; order Strigeidida; family Schistosomatidae; genus Trichobilharzia; species Trichobilharzia szidati. The sequence continues at coordinate 4,022,387 of OX235273.1, forward strand.
CTCGCACCAGCAAGTACAAAAACTCAACCATACCCTACTTAGCTCGTGTTCTGTGCGATAAAGACAGCATTAGACGTGACACCTACAATTCATTAAATAGTCAGTAGTAAAACTGGATCTCGTCTTTCCAACTCACATCATTTATAGGGACAACATTTTCTTTCTTTCTTTTCCTATTCTCTCTCTCTTTTTTCTGTTATGTGCTGCTTTGTTTCTTTCTCTCGCTTACGCCAGTAAATATGACAGCTCCTACTTTTCTAACACCTTCAAACACTGTTTCAGCTTTCCTTTGCTACCGATATGCCAATGTGTTGTTGTAATAATGAACTGAGATTTCCTTAATCTATGTAGAATTCTATTTATTGATAATGTACTAACTGGATGCAATACTGTAGTAAAAATGCTGAGAATTCCATTCTGTATCACAAGTACTGTTTTGGAATAAAGCAAATTATTATTATTATTAGTGAAGATAGAATTGGTGAAATGTTTAAGTAATAGAGCACAAAAACTAAGTAGTACCAAGGAAAATCTAAGACAGGAAGTGAGGCATATAAGAGAAGCTTTGAAACTTAATAATTACCCTGATAAATTAGTCAGAAAGTATGTAGGGAAATGTAAAAATAAAATAAATAATAATAGTAATATTAATGATGACATGCATGTCAAACATGCGGAAGATAATGACAACACCAACAATAAGGAATCTAAATCATCAGTAGTAATTCCATACAAAGAAGGAACCTCGGAAACCTCACTCAGAATTCTTAACAATGCAGGAATATAAGTGGCTGGCATTCAAACCACTCACAAACTCAATTAGAAACAAGCTTTGTCGGTTAAAGGATCAATCCTGTGGAGCCTTTAAAACAAAACAATTTAGTTTATCTAATACACTGCTTGAATGATTGTCAGGTGAAATATATAGGTCAAAGTAGTAGAACAGGTGCAGTCAGACTAGCCGAGCATAAAAACCTAGCAGCGAAATCTAGATTAGTTGACTCGAATAAGATAAGAAATCTAGAGAATAGTTCAGCTATACCACTCACTACATGCAATTACACACAACCATACAATAGGATGATGGTAGGATAAGATGACAGTTCTAAAATCTAATATAACAGGGTGGAGGGAGAGATTGATAACAGAAGCTTTGTTTATCGAATCAACTGCAAACCCGTGTAATAGGAATGATTCAACACCTGTCCATACAGACATCTGGAAAATTCTACTACTCCTACGACGACAAATAGGAGAGAACAAAGAAAACTATAAAACTCAAGTTTCGAAGTCGTGTGATTATAATTGATGAAATGATTATGAACAACAATAAATTGTGTTTGAAACATTGTCATCCAGTAAATAATACTGTTTCTTCACTGTGTGATATACTAATGTCTGCATGTTACTCCTCCTTAGTTGGATTCACGATTGTCCATAAGTTCTCATTCCGTTTTCATACGATCTGTTCTGTTTCATCTTAGAACCCAAACCCAGCTGTTTGCTTCACACTGGGCTTCCAATCGAGAGCCTGTGGGTGTTGTCGTTCAGCTGTCTCCTCAGCGTGTATCCTATCCATCTCCATCTCCTTTTGCATATTCTTTGGGCACTAGGTTATTGGTTGGTTCGCTCCCAGGGTTCCTTGTAGCTTATCCTTTCTGGCTGGCTATCTGATCCTCCGTATCCAATGAAGGAAGATGTTGATGAAGGTCTTTAGTAGCCTAATGGAAATGTTTCCTGAGAGGTGTTAAGTCTCTTAACCATATAGCAGCACTGATCTACTTGAAATTAGTGTTGAAAATCCGAATCTTGTTCTGCATACTGACTGTAGCTTCTGTCCTGCTTTTCCGATCCTGATTCGCTTTGGCATTCTTATCCGTGCGAAATTTAGTTGAAACGACGGTACTCATATCAGTGGAAAAAGTGGTTTCGATCAACTTTCTTTTGTTTGCAGTGATTGGCAATGTCTTCGCGTCATAATTTACAGTTCAGGAATCCATACTTTGTTAATTAACGAAATCGCCTGTTAGGTTAAGGGAAAATTAGAGTTAGGTTCAATCTGTGGAGAGCTTAGGGTAAGTTAGGGGAAGATGATAAATGTTGGTTAGAGATACAACAGGATTAGTGCTGGGTTCAGTAAATTGGGGAAGGTTGAGAGTTGAGGATTCGGACGTGACTGGTTGTTTTAAAGCGCTTGTTCCCTATGGGTTCATATTCTGTAACTTTACTGATTTCTGAACCTCAGAATATACCTTAGCTATTCATTGGGCAATAGATTTTTTGGAGGGAGGGAGGGAGGCTGGAATAAGTTTGTCCGTCAGGAAAAGAGGTATTTCACATCATGTACCAGCAATGCCTAACCATCTCTCAACTTTAATTTAACTGGTGAGAATCAATCAAGCAGCGAGGAAAATTCTTCCTTGTGTAGTTAGGACTCGAACTAGCGGCGTCTAGAACAATGACAAAACACTAATCTGAAAGATTCAGGCTTTTATTTAACTATATCATAACCAAAAGTCAGTTATCTGACTGACTGACTGAGTGAGTGAATTTCAACACAAAACTTCGCACAGAAGGGTATTAGTTCGAGTTGCCACACCCCATGTATCACAAAAAGCTAAAGAAATAGAAAACATGAAGTTTTAATAGACCTGGGTAATTACAAATGAGTAAATTCATCTGTGCCACTGATGAGTACTGTTTTGAGTCATATCATCAGTAGTCTTAAGCACTCTGAGTCCCCCTAACCAGAGAGCAGTCAACATTTACCCACGTGTCCTTAACGAACTGTCATTTATTGGAAATCTAGATGATTAAATATTCACTTTTGTCAATGATATAAATGATACTGTAAATGCTATGAGCTTTTTGATGTGGTTGTGTTCTCTGAGCTGGATAGTTAATTTGCGAAGCTTTCATTACCTTACTACTAGGCAACATCTTCAGCGCATTCTTCAATGTGTTGAAGTGAGCTTTCAGATTTCTCCACGAATTGATTAGTCATCTCTCCCGGTGGGTGACTTTGAACGTGATTGTTTGTTTTCATGTGTTTTCACACTCCCTACTCTAGGCTACTTGTGGTATTGGTACTGATTGTTCCCTTGACTTGAACTTTGACCATTCGTGTGTGAGATTTCGTTCTTATTGGTTGGTGAATTTTGTCTATCTCGATGTGTCTATTGATTGCCGCTTCTCACTGGAATACCAGGCTTCTAAAACCATTCTCTAGCATTCTTGGTGTTTCCTCTGTCTAATATTTGAACTCTCGTTGTCCCAACTGAATTGATGTCCATGGTTGTCTGTATGCAGCGAGTGATTTGAGGGACCAAATACTGAATTACAACAGTAACAATCCTACAACACACAAAAGGAATTGTATACAAACACTATTCAAGAGGGCCAGCCACGACTCATTGCAGCACTCCCACCTCAAGGAAAATTGAAGAAACATATCTCATGGATGTCTTCCAAAAGAATGGATATCCACGGAATTACATCAAAAGACCTATACCCACAAGACAGCCTATCAAATCAAAGGCCTCCAAGGAAAGAACAAAGATAATCGCCCTACCGTACATAAAAGACATCTCAGAAATCACTGCAAGACTCTTCAAGCCTTTAGAAATTGACGTCGCACACAAACCAACAAAATCACTTCACTCAACTGGTTCTGTGTCAACCGAAAGACTCGTGAAGGAAAGAAGATAAAACCAGCATCATCTACAAAATAAGTCGTTACAACTGCGAAAATGACTACACTGGCCAAAGTGGACGTCTCCTTCGTCTTCGTATCCATGATCATAAACTAGTCGTCAGAAGACATGACATCTACTTCCTCACTCACATCACTGCATACAGACAACCATGGACATCAATTCGACTGGGACAACCAGCGTTCAAATATTAGACAGACAGAGGAAACACCAACAATGCTAGAGAATTTATTTGGTGGATGGTGACTAGCAGTGGAATCCAGGATGCGCATTTTGTCCTTTTTGGGACTCGTCATCTGGATGTACCTGCATCTCTCAGTGAGTGATGATGTTCCCACCGAGGCTCGAACACAGTGCCCATAGTTTCCAACGCCAAAGCGTTATCCACTAGACCACTTGGGCCACGAGAGCCACCTCTTGTGCAACGGGTCATATTGATTTAATTGAATTTTTAGAAGCCGACATGTCAACCTGAGACCGAGCACTTCGGTCCAATCAATCGACGGGAAAAAATCTAAAATTCAATTAAATCAATATGACCCGTTGCACAAGAGGTGGCTCTCGTGGCCCAAGTGGTCTAGTGGATAACGCTTTGGCGTTGGAAACTATGGGCACTGTGTTCGAGCCTCGGTGGGAACATCATCACTCACTGAGAGATGCAGGTACATCCAGATGACGAGTCCCAAAAAGGACAAAATGCGCATCCTGGATTCCACTGCTAGTCACCATCCACCAATTAGATACTAATTAAATGCCCAGACATTGTCGAAGCATCTGCTCAAGAAGCCGACATGTCAACCTGAGACCGAGCACTTCGGTTCAATCAATCGACGGGAAAAAATCTAAATTTCAATTAAATGCTAGAGAATGGTTTTGGAAGCCTGGTATTCTAGTGAGAAGCGGCAATCAATAGACACATTGAAATAGACAAAATTCACCAGTCGATAAGAAGAAAATCTCACACACGAAGTGTCAGTTTTCAAGTCAAGGGAACAATCAGTACCAATACCACAAGTAGCCTATAGTAGAGGGTGTGAAAACACACAAAAACAAACAATCACATTCAAGATCACCCATCAGGTGAGATGACTAATCAATTCGTGGAGAAATCTGAAAGCTCACTTCAACAAATTGAAGAATGCGCTGAATATGTTGCCTAGTAGTAAGGTAATGAAAGCTTTGCAAATTAACTATCCAGCTCAGAGAACACAACCACATCAAAATGTCATCCACCTGAGCTATAAATCTTCTCCATCATAGCTATGAGCTTTTGTTTCAATGTTTTAAAACTTAGGAAATAAAATGAGTAGGTGGTATATTTTTGTGTACATTAATCAGTCAGATATGTTTACTGCTTGCAGTTGTCATACTCATAAAAGTTGTCACTAATAAAGTAATACTTGAAATTGAAATCGTATAGATTTTGTTTCAATGAATTTTCAAATTTACAAGTCGATTGAAAATTGACATATATATCCTTGACGCTAACTGCTAAATTTATGAAACCAAAAGTGTATGTGTTTAGACAAACATTCATATTAAAGGAGTGGTGAATATTTCATAACCCACGAAAGATTCTTTAATGAATTTGCCTTTATTATTATTATTTATAATTAATCCTTTAGGTTCCGAGCTTCAAAAGAACATCTGTATTTTGTCCTGTTCTCAGCAGACCTCTTTAGTTGGCCCTTGTTGATTGTCCATAGGCTTCTATCTTCTTTTCACACAATCTCCTCCATGTTACCCTCAATGCGACGTCCAACTTGTCTTTTTCCAATTCTGGTTTCACTCGACTGTTGGTCTGGTATGGGATGTCACTCAGAGGTCTCGTCAGAGCGTATCTACGATTTTTTTCCTTCACGTTCCCCAGTGGAACATAAGGCTTCAAGCTAGTGGCTTTCCCCTTTATCAGCTTATATTTCTGGCTTAGCGAGGTAAAGGAGTGCGTCGGCCTGGGATCGACCATGTGCATGGTCGGCGAGCGTCCTAACCACTATACCACCAACGCTGCAAAAAACCGAGGCGAGCAACAAAGTATCTAACCCTACCATATTTTGATTATATTAGATAGTTGGAGGCAGTCGGCAGGAAGCCTTGCACCACCTAAGCTTCGTGCTAGTTGGCACCCGTCAGGAAGGCGTATCTGCAACCATCTCGAAGGAACTCATATCCCTTCTGACGAGCCAACTAGAATGGTGTCCACATTGCAAACCTGACTGATAGGATTCAGTCTGCAACAAAGAAAGCGTCGGTGGCACAGTGGTTAGGACTCTCGCCGACCATGAACATGGTCCGGGGTTCGATCCCCTGCCGGCGCACACCCGATATCTATGGTTGGCCTGAATTTGGGCTACCGATATCCATGCTGAAAATTCCACACTTGTACTGAAAATACGGTGTGGAATCAAGCTGTAAATCAAAAAAAAAAAAATAAATAAAATAAAAACTAGGTGCATCACACTAGTTACTAGTTTCCAATCAAAGTACAGTACTACAAGAAGGAGGTCAATCGCGAGCTTGAATATCTCAGTGGTAACATCTTTGATTGCAGCAGTCACTGGGTGACGCGGGTTCGAATCTCTGAAGGAGGGACATGAGTTCCTTCAAGGTTGCAGATACGCCTTGCTGACTGGTGAGTGCCAACTAGCACGAAACCTAGGTCGAAGGCTTCCTGCCGATTGCCTTCAACTATCTGATATCATCAAATCAATGTGCACCGTGATGGATGGTGAGCTACCTAGAATAGTGGTCAAATTGCAAACCTGACTGATAGAATTCAGTCTGCACCAAAGAAAGGACTAGACACGTCACACTAGTTACTAGTGTCCAGTCAAACTACTGACTCTATTTTCTTTGCCATATTTGTTGAGTGAAAGGCTCTTGATTGGTTCTTTCCCATAGTCCCCTGTTGCTTATCCTCTCTCTCTCTGTCTATCTGGTCTTTGGTATCTGAAGAAGGAAGCTGTTGATGAAAGTCTACAGCTGTTTTTCCGATGACTCAAGTCTCTGAACTATACAGAAACACCGATTTGACATTCGTGTTGAAAATACCAGTCTTGTTCTCTATACTGAGTGCAATGCCTTGATTTTCCGATGTTAGCTTTGACATACTTATCCGTGTCACTTGTAGTTGAAACGATGATGCCTAAATAAGTGGCGGAAGTAACTCTTCCCAAAATTTCTCCTGTTAGTAGTGATTGATGATTGTTGTTGTTGTTGGCTTTGTATCTGCATCACCTCCGTTTTCTTTATGTTCTTCACCTGAAGTCCTGCCCTTGCTGTTTATTTTGTCAACTTATCGATTTTCACCTGTCAGTTGTCGTATTCATGTAACACAGTAGACATAATTCATCTGCGTGGTCCAAATTTTCTAGAGTCTTGTTGTCGGCTTTAACGTACTCTTGTTTTCTCTCTCCTCATGGTCTAGCATACTATCCAGTCCACTACAACTGGGAACGTCTTGGATGATAGTAGGCAGTCTTTTCTTACTTTAGAAGATCTGGATTTATCAGATGATATGTATTTTACGATTTGATCACGGACTGATATCAGTTAGAGAACCATTGAAAACCAGCATGGAGTACTGGACAGCTGCTGTTTCATCCTAGTTTGCGAATCATCGGCAGTACGCACCCACTGGGATTCGAACCCAGGACCTTCCGGTTACAAGGCAAGCTCGTATACCATTCAGCCACTGGGACCCGATTCAACAGCAGCTGTCCAGTACTCCCTGGTTTTCAATGGTTCTCTAACTGATATCAGTCCGTGATCAACTCGTAAAACATAACTAATCCTTACAAACCAAACTATAGAAGATGATATATATGTTTAATGTCACAAAAACTCGAAGACTTACAAGCAAAAACCAACAAACTGGCTAAAGAAAGTGGCAGAGAAGACAGGAATTCAGGTGGACATTCAGAAGACGGAGTTGATGAACCGAACCGAACCCAACAACAACAACAGCAACCAATACCAATTACCATCAACGGGAAAGATTTAACAGAGGTTACTTCCTGCTTTCACTTATCTAGGAAGCATCATTTCAACTATAGGCAGTCGGAACAGATGAAGATATCAGCGCTGGCGAGAATCAGAAAGGCAAGATACGTGTGGTGAGAGCTGGCTGCTAGCCAAAGTTGTTAGACAGTAATTGACGTCGATGTTTATGTCCCCAATATTGGTGGTGAGAAAATGAGAACAAAAGGCTTTGCGTAGGCGGGTGCAGTTAGCATATGGATGATCTGACACAGCCACAAAGAGATGCAAGGTTAACTTTCTGTGAGAAACAACCAATCAAAAGACTGTATGTTCTACTAACAATAATGTACATTAAAATCTATAAATATGTGTTGATTTTCCTTAATAAACGATCTGTTGCCTGGCCCTTGTCTTCTGTTGTTACATACGCCCTCATCAACCTGAAACCAGTTTGAAAATCTTCTGCACTAACTCAGTCAGCATAAAGAACAAGATTCGGATTTTCAACACAAATGTGAAGCAAGTCAGTCAATTCTTCTCTACGTGTCAGAAATTTACACTTCATGTTAAGAAAAGGATTTCCAACAGGCTAATCAAGACCTTTATCAACGGCTGCCCTCTTCGCTGGCTCCATACTGGAGATGAAATGGCCAGAAAAAATCAGTAACAAGAAGCTCTGGCAATAAACAAACCAGCCAAGAGCCGGTCATTCAACAAATATGTAGGAGAAAATGGGAATGGATGGAGCGGACATACGTTGAGGAGGCTGTCGAATGACAGCGCTCAATGCGGGCCATCTCTCGAGTGGAATCCAGATAGGAAGCGACGAGTGGGTCGTCGGTGCGAGGGTGACACGGAGGAGATCGTGCGAGCTGGAGGAGATGAGAAATCATGGGGAATCGTGGACACATCTCAAGAAGAGAGTAGAGATGTGTTGTTTAAGCCATACGATGTTCTACTCAGAACCCAAGGGAATACTAATATAATAAAATATCTTCATTCCATGTTATGATGTGAATATTCTTCCATTTTCAAACGGGAAAAACTGTGTTCAATTCTTTGTATAATTTGTTTCCAAAAGTGACGAAATCAAAATACATCCTTCAGTGAAACGGATCGAGTTTCATGTTTCCTAGTTCACTTTGTTAAAATACTATACAGTTAATATCTACAGTACCAAAGAAAGGAGACCTAAGTCAATGCAAGAACTGGCGCGGAATTATGCTCCTGTCCATCCCACGCAAAATACTAAACCGCATCATCCTGGAGAGAATCAAACATGCACTGGATGAAAAACTTCGACCGGAACAGGCTGGATTCAGGAGAAACAAGTCATGCATTGACCAGATCGCCACATTACGGATCATCATTGAACAAAGCCTGGAATGGCAGTCACCTCTCTATCTCAACTTCATCGGCTCTGAAAAGGCCTTCGACAGCGTCGATCGAGAGGTAATTTGGAAACTACTTCGCAACCACGGTGTGCCACCGACAATTATACATCTCATCCAACAGCTGTACGACAATGCTGCATGCCAAGTAATCCACAACGGGAAACTTACGGAATCCTTCGAAGTGAGGACAGGAGTAATACAAGGCTGCCTACTATCGCCAATGATTTTCCTGATTGCAGTAGATTGGATAATGCGACAAACAGCGGGCAATGAGGAAACAGGCATAAAATGGACTCACACAAAAAACTTGGAGGATCTGGACTTCGCCGATGATATATGCCTGATTTCCCACTAACTGGAAGATATGCAAGCGAAAAGCAACAAGTTGGCAGAAGAAGCATCAAAAATGAAAATAAAAAAATGAAAATAAAATATAAAAAAATAATGAACTGTGGTTTCCTCAATCTATGTAGAATTCTATTTATTGACAATGTACTAACTGGATGCAATACTGTAGTAAAAATGCTGAGAATTCCATTCTGTATCACAAGTACTGTTTTGGAATAAAGCAAATTATTATTATTATTATTATTAAAAATGAGAAGGACTTCAGGTGAATATAGAGAAAACAGATGTGATGAAGATTCCTCGTCAACAGCAAGAACAACAACAGACAACAATCAGCATAAATGGGAGGAACCTGAAAGAAACAACCTCCTTTACATACCTGGGAAGCATCGTTTCAACTACAGGCGAACGGAGCTGACGAGGATACCAAAGCAGCAAGAATCGGAAAAGTCTGTGTTGAGTTCAACAGCACTCGGCATCAAAAATAAGATCCGGATTTTCAACTCCAATGTGAAATCAGTCAGTGCTACTCTATACGGATCAGAGACTTGGCCAGCGCGTCATAAAGAGCATCTCAAACCAACTACAGACCTTCATTAACAGTTGTCTTCGCTCAATACTCGAAATCAGATGGCCGGTCAGAAAAGATCAGCAACAGGGATCTCTGTCAATGAGCGAACCGACACAGCAGCAACCAATTGTGCAAGAAATAGGCAAGAAGAAATGGAGGTGGATTGGCCATATTCTGAGGAAACCATCAAGTGACATCACTAGACAAGCCATTGTTCGAGTGGAACCCGAGCGAGTAGCGGCCAGTTGGTCGTCAGCGCAAGAGTGACTTGGAGGAGGTGATGTGAAGAGGAGATGAAAACGTGTGGGCAGACATGGAGCTATGTGGAGACTCTAGCAGGGAACCGAACGCAATGGAGACGCACGGCTGAAGCCCTATGTTCCTCTAGGAATTTAAGTATACAATAATAATAATAGTATCTATAAGTGATGTCAAGCCACTTTCTAAAAGTCTCAGATCATACCTTAAAAGCTCACATCATCATGAAGTTTTTGCAACCAATGATTACGCCGACAAAAATCATGCAAGCATGTCTAAACTCTAATTGCGTTAAATGCGCCACATGTGGTTACTAAGTTACATTCTTTTTCTCAGTGTATATTCTAAAATTAACTTCTTTTATTTATTTTCTGTTTTTATTTAAAGTTTGTTTTTCACATGATTTGTCTAACCACATCTAAAAGTCAAACTTTTCTATTGAAAAACACAAACAAGCAAACGAAGAAACAAACCAGATAATTGTTGTTATATGCGACAGCTTTTCCTTTTGATTCATTCACTTCAGCTGAAAAATTATGCAAGTTATGTGGTCTGTTTGATAGTATAAAAGGAAATCAAGAAAATTAGCATAATTATATGACAGTATATATATATATACTACTGACAAACTGATATGAGTAGGTGTAAATGGCATGCAACTGAAACCTGTAGTTAATGTAAGTGTAGAACTTGGTCACTTTGGTGGTAGAATGTAATTCCATACTAGATAAGTTTATTTTAAATATCACACACACACTGATGATGCAGTATTAACAACTGGATGACAGACAAGGTTTCGAGCATAAATTATCGCCACTCATAATCATATCAGTTCAGTCACACAGCTGCAGAATTTGTATTATACATATATATATATTTCTCTGTCTCTGCAACTTCCTTTTGTTGTTTGTTGCTACGCTGTGTCTTCAAAACCACTCCTCTTTTGCGTTTGAGAGTAAAAGAGAAACTGCCTAATCTCGCCTCTTCCATGTGTATCTACCAATTTAACTGCACCTGTGGAACCATTTACATAGGCCGTACAATTAGGCGTCTTTATCGTCAGATTTCGAACATCACCCTGTGTGGTTAAGTAAAGGACTAACAAAATCAATTTGGGCGAAGTTAAACCTTAAGCACCATTAACTGTCAATCAGCCGTTGACCTCGAACGCACCAATCACGTAAAAGAGGCACTTTTGTTTATGAAAAACATATATTTATACAACGATGCATAAAAACTGTCTAAAAGTGTTACATAGGATACCTTCCTCTCAAATGTGATAAAAATAGCTCTCAGTTTTAGGCTGGTATATCAACAGAGTATAGTTTCAATGTGGGTAAAATTTTTTTGATAAAGTCTCGTAGTGTAATACTGTAATATTTGCTGAGTAATGAATTGTGCTCGAAACGTCATCAGTAAATATTACTGTGAGACTTTATCGAAATAAATTTTACCCACAATGGAATTATACTCTACCAGCACAGTGCACAAGTTCTATTCTTATATCAACAGAGTAATTTAACCACATTCTATGCATGTAATTATTTAGGTCTTCTAACCTTAACAATAACCCTAATCTTTCCTGAACCTAACTCTAACGTGAAAATATCCCTAAACTAACTGTAATCTAACTCGAACCAACCCTAATGTCGCCTTCATTAGGTTAACCTAACCCTAACTTGTCCTTGGCTCAAAGGGTAAATTATTGCTTCCCAAATGTAAGATGAAACTTCAGAGATATCCCACCTAATGGCATAACACTTCGATGAGCATATTTTATTGATGACAGCATTATTTGCCAGTGAGCGTTCAAGGTCACTAGTGCGTTCGAACTCCATTGGTAGTTAGTGGTGCTTAAATTTTAATTTGGCCTCTATTCGTATTTGTTGGTTACAGGACCACTCCTGTGGAGCCTTTAAAACAAAACAATTTAGTTTATCTAATACACTGCTTGAATGGATGTCAGGTGAAATATATAGGTCAAAGTAGTAGAACAGGTGCAGTCAGACTAGCCGAGCATAAAAACCTATCAGTAAAATCCAGATTAGTTGACCGTAATAAGATAAGAAATCTAGAGAATAGTTCAGCTATACCACTCACTACATGCACTTACACACAACCAGAGAATACGATGGGATGGGATAAGGTGACAGTTTTAAAATCTAATGTAGCAGCAGGGTGGAGGGAGAGATTGATTACAACGGAATCTTTGTTTATCGAATCAACTGCAAATACATGTAACAGGAATGATTCAGCACCTGTCCATCCGGATATCTGGAAAATTCTACTACCCCAACGACGGGAAATAGGAAGGAACAAAGAAAACTACAAAAAACTCAAGTTTCGAAGTCGTTTGATTACAATTGATATGATTATGTACAATAATAAATTGTGTTCGAAACATTGTCATCCAGCAAATAATAATACTGTTTCTTCACTGTGTGATACATCTAATAAACAAACTAATATGGAATTACTTACTACCACAGTGCCCTGCATTAAGCTTATGTCATTAGGTTCTTAGTTTGTTTTTTTGTAGAGCAAACGAAGGTAGCTGTGGATTAAAGTCTGAAGTGATCTGCAGTGGTCTGGGCCAAGCATATAGTACCACGCTTTTCTGAAGGCCCAAGTTGATTAGCTATTAGTTTCATGTAACTTTTGACACAGAAATGTTCCATTCCTTTTTTCCTTTTTTATTATTCTGTTGACTTTATATTATCATCATCATCATCATCATCATCACCATTATATCAGCTAAGTGTATGCATCAAAAAGCATGCACTCAACTTGTTTTAAGGCGTACATTCATTCAGTCCTTACATGTTGATTGTATTTTAGTATTAATAAGTGTCAATGATTAATGCTCTCTCTCCTCACTCACTCACTCACTCACTCACTCACTCACTCACTCTCTCTAGTAGTAGCAGTACACCTTCTCTTCTCTACACTGACTTGCACTTATTTACTTATTCTTATTCAAAGAAGCAATAATCAAATTGCTTTTTGATATATGCGTATATATATCTCTTTGGTTCACATGTGCATACATGTATTCTCTCATCGCATTATCGATCCTGATGTCTATTTTATAGTAGTGTAGTACATGGGTAGTATACAAATGAGTATACAAGTGTATTTTCTATACAACACACTGTACACAGATGTGCTAAAAATTTGGCAATAATAATACTTATTCATCTTTATCTTGTCTGTTAAGCAAGTAGGGTAGTAATGTAATGACAGAAGACAAGGGTCAGGCAACAGGCCGTTTATTGAGAAAATCAACAGATATTTATAGAAATAATAAGAGAAGATTTGTAGCTCAGGTGGATGATTTGCAATTAATAGTGTTCGTTGTCTCAGCTGGTTGGTTTAGTTGCGGAGCTTTCGTCGTCCTCCTTCTGGACAACATCCCCCTTCAGCGCAATATTTGGCATAAAGTGAAATGATTTAAATTTCTTCATGAGTGATATAATTGCCTCTCCTGGTAACCATCTTTACATATGTATTGACCATTTTCTATTGACTTGGATTTTAAACTTTCTAGTCACCTGATTTACTTTTTATTAGTTGGTATATTTCGTCTATATAAAAACGTGCTTGTTAACTGCATTTTCGTTTGAGTACCAGGCTTCTAGGAATTTCCTGACTGCACTTTTGGTGTTTCCTCTGTCTAAGATTTTGACATTATCCCAATCAAATTGATGACTATAATTGTCTATATGCATTGATACTAAAGAATACATATCGTATCTTTTCACGGCTGATATGTGTTCTTGGATTCTGATTCGAAGGGGACGCCCACTTTGGCCGATGTAATGCTTGTTGCAGTTCATACAATTTATTTTGTAAATGGTATTAATTTTATCCCCTTTTTCTGTTAGATCTTTTGGTTTGCATAATATCGAAACCAACCAGCTCAGAGAACACCATTATTTGCAGATATTTATAGATTTTTATGTACATTATTATTAGTGTTATTGTTAGCAGAGAAGCAACGTCTTCTGATTGGTTGTTTTCTTGCTGAAGAAGGTTATTCTGTTATCTCTTTGTGGCTGTTTCTTAGAAAGTTAAGCCATATATCTGTGCGAATTCTATTTGCACACGTTAAGTCTGCTATGATTGGTTGGTGATTTTTCTCTAGGTTAAGCTTTGTTATTGTTTTTTCTCATAACCCTGATTCGGGACGTGAACATTGACGTAAATTGTTGTCTACAATTTTGGCTTACAGACAGCTCTCACCACAGCTATATAATAGGTTGTTACACATAGAATAAGAGGAATACTCTTTCGCTTGCCTATCAAATATGTCTTTTGTTGGTATTAGGTGGTTGGAGGCAATCGGCGGCAGGAAGCCTTGTGCCTGACCTAGGGTAAGGCGTATCTGCAATCACCTTAGAGAAACATGTCATGTCCCTCCTGAGATGTCTGAGATTCGAACCCGGTGTCACCTAGTGACTGCTGCAGTCAGAGAGATTACCATCACTGAGCTATCCTGGCTAGCGATTTCCATGGTACTCTAACAGATATCAGTCCGTGATCAACTCGTAAAAACAAATCTAATCCTTACAAACCAACTATAGAAAACAATTAATGTCATATATAGAGCAATATATAGAATGTATAGAACTTGGAAGGGGAGTGTAATTATAGGATTAGTAGGTAAATAAAATTAAAATTAAAACGTTACGCAAAAAGGTGTGAAGCTTGATAACACAGAATCTGATTTTGCAAAACAGAGTTGATTTAGAATGACAAGTGGAACGAATGAAATAATACTTGGGACAATTGAAAGTGGGAATAATAATAGTAGTAACAATTGACGTAATAAAAGAAGAGTATACAAATTGAACAAACAAAACGAAAAATAGGTAGAGCCAAAATATGAATGGGTCTTATCCTATTAAAACATGCTTTACTCCTCCATGAAAGTTGGAGGGATTCAACGAACTTTATCTGCATACAGTCATCTGGTCTTTCTGTTTCGATAGCCAAAGCTTCACCAGTACAGATGAGTCGAGTAGGTTGTGATTAGGGTAAATTAATTTTTGCGGAGGCTGAAGAGATGGGGTGATCATTATCGACCAAATGTTCAATGATCGCGCTTCTTATTGCTCCAATTCTACCTCTTTGTAACCATACAGGATAGTGTTTTTACACCCTATCGGACAAAATTTGAGTCGAACGACCGATATACCTAGCTCCACACGGGTAGGTGAATTGATAAACGCACACATTACTTGGTCAACAGCGGGATCATTTCCTTCCGATTGTTGAACAGTAATAGTCCACTGGTAAAGGTTATTCTCAAAGATGCAGCAGGGAATGCTCTATTCAGGGACTGTGATATCCTTCTTTTCATGATATCAGAAGCTAAGTTACCTTTGAATTCAAGTTTCGTGTGCAGTATTTTCTTGGGTACGAATGAAAAGTCACATTTCACAGGATTTGACCGTATACATTAATATTGACTAATTATTGTTGACAAACTCACCTCCACTAGATTGGCAAATTCCTGTATTGTATTGAAAATTGCTGCATATATATATACAATATTACGGTGTGCCACCGACAATTATACATCTCATCCAACAGCTCTACGACAATGCTGCATGCCAAGTAATCCACAACGAGAAAACTACGGAATCCTTCGAAGTGAGGACAGGAGTGAGACAAGCTGGCTGCCTACTATCGCCTATGATTTTCCTGATTGCAATAGATTGGATAAGACGACAAACAGCGGGCTGGGCAATGAGGAAACAGACATAAAAAGGACTCACACTAAAAACTTGGAGGATCTGGACTTCACCGATGATATATGTCTGATTTCCCACAAACTGGAAGATATGAAGAAGGAAGAAGATATGCAAGCGAAAAGCAACAAGTTAGCAGAAGAAGCATCAAAGATAGGACTTCAGGTGAACATAGAGAAAACAGAGGTGATGAAGATTCCTGGACAAGAACAACAACAACAGACAACGATCAGCAAAAATGGAAGGAACCTGAAAGAAACAACCTCTTTTACATACCTAAGAAGCATCGCTTCAACTACAGGCGGACGGAACTGACGAGGATATCAAAGCACGAATCGGGAAAGCAAGACAAGCTTTCACTACTCTCAAGTCTGTGTGGAGTTCAACAGCACTACTCAGCAACAAAAATGAGATCCGGATTTTCAACTCCAATGTGAAGTCAGTCATTGCTACTCACTATACGGATCAGAGACTTGCACTGAGCGTCATAAAGAGCATCTCAAACAAACTACACACCTCCATTAACAGTTGTCTTCGCTCAATGCTGCTCAAGATCAGATGGCCGGTCAGAAAACATAAGCAACAGAGATCTCTGGCATTGAGCGAACCAACAAAGCAGGAACCGATTGTGAAACAAATAGGCAAGAAGAAATGGAGATGGATTGACCATACTCTGAGAAAACAAACCATCAAGTGACATCACTAGACAAGCCATTGCTCAAGTGGAACCCGGCCGAAAGGGAAGTGGCGAGTTGGTCGTCAGTGCAAGGGTGACTTGTAGGAGGTCATGTGAAGAGGAGATGAAAACGTGTGGGCAGACTTGGAGCCAGGTAAAGACTCTGGCAGAGGACCAAACTCAATGGGGACGCACGGCTGAAGCCCTTTGTTCCTCTAGGAATTAAAGGAAACAATAATATAATAATATATATGTATATATGAAGCCTACTCAATCCTTTTGTCTTTTAAATGCCTTAGTTGGGATTTTTGTTTGGCGTGTGTTGGAACGCAACCGCCTAGTTCAGAGGCTTCGGCGATGTCTGAGTATTACCTTGAAGTAATTTGATGGGTGGTGACAAGAAGTGGAATCCAGGATGTATTTCTTAGGCTGTTTGGTGGAACTAATCACCTGGATATACCTGGATATGTAGACTCGAACCCAGTGCTTGTCGTTTCAAACACCAGAGCGTTATCCACTAGACCAATTGAGCCACGCGATAATCACATCTTGCAGATTAATCTCCTCATAGTAGGCCTGTAATCTGTAACTATGATAAACACTTCGAAATCCTTTTATTGCTGTGTCAGCTGTAATTTAGAGAAAGAGAGATTTCACCTTTCAACATTTTTTCTCATTTCTTAGATTTATGGAAGATTACCAATCTGTATTGATCCACAATTGGAACAGCTGATGATGAATCAACGTTCTGAACAATCCACATCAGATCCATATATATGTGTCATCCAACATGGTGATATTCTCATTGTCCTACTGAAATGGATCACCTATCTTTGGATAGATTATGAAAATAATCCAAAAAATTATTTTAAATCAATGAATATTGATTTATTTAGTATAATTCAACAAATATTAAAAATCATTATTGATTCATTATTAAACAGTCAAAATTCTATTGTACAATTGAGTAGAGCACATTGTTGTGAGACTGGTGTCATCCGTTGGGGATTAATTCCGAATATTATGAAATTATGTGATAATTTAAAGTTGAAATTAAATTTTATGATGATGAATAGTATAGAATTGACTGAAGATGAATTGACAGTAAGTTGAAATAATATTTTATTGAAAAAATTTAAGCTACTTATAAGTAGTTAATGTTTGTCACAGAAAATTTATGCATTCTACTTCATTGGATGGTTTTGAAATGAAGGTTCATTCCGGTGTTGTTGTGAACAGTAAGTGGTGTCTGTTTCTGATGTCATCTATAAAGTTATGAGGATTAGATCATCAAAAATATGGGGTTGGAAACTTGATGTAGACGAATGCCTTTACCATTTGGCCGTAGCCTCAATGCGGAGGTGCGGCTCGGAATCACTTCCACATCGTAGGCGAGAACTCTCAGAAGATCACTTTTGGGTTTTGCTTTTTAGAATACATAGGGCCTTCCGACCCGACTGTGGTGTCTCCTCATGTGGAATTAAGTCCTTCCCGCAAGTTTCACACACACCCGTGGGTATCTAACTGGTAGATTGTGTTCTAATGGAATTTTTCATCCTTTGAATATGTCTGTTTATTTTTATGGCAGCTTATCAGGCTTTTGTTATGTAATTCGGTCTGTAGTTGGAATGATTACCATGATACAATATAACCTTGGGATATTCGAGTTTCAAGTTATGCCGTATCGATGACATTCTCGAGCCAGCTCTGAAGCACGTGCATAGTAGTGGTGATGGTGTGGATTTGTATTCTGTGGAGACTTTTCGAAGTCAAGTATCCAGACGATATCTTCTTACTGTGAGATAGCATGCAGGCTGCCCAAATTGCAATTAGTCAGTTAGAGATCAGTATCTGTGAGTATGGCATGTGCTTTGCGCCGTCCAACTGCAAAGAAATGTTTCAAGATTGGCAGAAGCCTGTGCCTGCACTCACTCTTTTAGGTGAACCGTTTTAATTTTCCAGTAGGACCGTGTATCTGGGTAGTTGCGTGACTGCTGGCGGAGTTGTGACAGACGAGATTTATAACCATATCATGAAATCTACAGTGGTATGAGCTAATTTGAGCCACCTCTAGCGCCGTCACGATATTAGTCTGGTTGTCAAAGGTTGGGTTTATAGTGGTTTGGTGCTTGCAGTCTTATTCTATGCCTGTGAGCATATGCGGAGACTCTGCGTATACGACCATCTCTATCTCCGTAGAATTGCTTGTGTTCTATGTTATCATCATATGAGTAATTCTGAGGTCCAGCAGCGAGTGTTTGAATACCGCGGAGATCACTATCCATTGAGTGTCGTAATAAGGAAACACCGAGGCCTCAGTGGCTTGTGCATGTAATACGAATGTCATCCTAGAGGCTTATGTGCCAATATCTGTCCGCAAGTCCTGGGACGGGATAGAATAAGTGAAGAGGTGGTCAGCTCATGACGTGGCGTCGTGGTGTGAAGAATATTTGTAGTAAGTCAATATCGGTTGGTACATCATGATTCCCTGGTTAGGGTCTGATAGGTAATTAGAATCGGTAACTCGAAGCGTTATCAGATATGGCCAAGAATCTCAATCATCGATAGCGAACGTGCTGCAGTTTCCTTCTTTTTTCCCTTTCTGACAATAATTCGACGAAAGTTGTTTGGACTTGTTAAATATAGCTGCTTCGTTTCTGGACGAAGTCTTCATTCATTCTCTACCTATTTTTTCTCGTATGCTGCTGTTTTATTATCATTGTGTGACGCATCTTCTTGGTGCCTATTCTACACCAGATTTTGTGTTTTAAATCAGAAAATAAAATAAAATTTGCCGTATCCTAACTAGGATTAGGTATAAGGTACTTTTGGGTGAAGGTATATGATATCAGGGCACTCACTCATATAACCTTCAAACTTCGCTTATATAATTCTGTTATTTCTTATTTATTTGATTTTCATGTGTTGGTTTGCTGTGATTTGATTGGTTACAGGATCTCATCATGAGCTGACATTTGTTAGAGAACCATAGGAAAACTTGGAACCTGGTATGAAACAGCTCTCCAGTACTCCAAGGTTTCCCAATGGTCCTTTAACCGATGTCAGCTCATGATAGGATCATTTGATTTTATTGGTAGTAATACTTTCCATATCTTGTCGTTGTATCATTCCTATTACGTGTCATGTACAGATTCGATAAACAGAGGTTTATTGATCAGCCTCTCTCTCTCCGCCTACCTATATTACTTTTTACAACTGTAGGTCTGTCCCATCGTATTGTATGATTGTATGTTAGTGTATACAGTGTGATTGTTGAGTCTACCTCTTAGCTGTTCATCTTCGTGGGGTCAGTCGTTCTGCACTTAACCAAGTTCTTATATTCCGATTACCTGACTACTCTCGGTATTCTTGTCCGACCTATTTAGTTGTTCTCAAAGCCACTTCAAAGGATTTCGTAGATTAAGTTATGTTGTCTAATCAGTTCAGTAGGTTCCTTTAGCCTAAAGAGTTTCAAGGTTTGATTGCCACCCTAATTCTTGGTCTATTATGGATTCTACGTAAAGTTTCGAGTGTCCTTTCCCTATATGATAAAACTATCGACAACATATGAGTCATGTGAGTGCCTTGATAGGATTATAAACAGCAATAAATTGTGTTCAAAACGTCATCAGTAAATAATTAATACTCTATCACTGTATGTTCTTACTTTGAGTGGACACTAGTAACTAGTGTGATATGTCTAGTCCTTTCTTTGGTGCAGACTGAATTCTATCAGTCAGTCAGGTTTGC
The DNA here is from genome assembly GCA_944472155.2 of Trichobilharzia szidati. Lineage (NCBI taxonomy): Eukaryota > Metazoa > Platyhelminthes > Trematoda > Strigeidida > Schistosomatidae > Trichobilharzia > Trichobilharzia szidati. Next base: position 4,042,831 of record OX235273.1, read on the forward strand.
AATGTGGCCACCATTCTAGGTAGCTAGCCATCACGGAATACATTGATTTGATGATATTAGATGGTTGGAGGCTATCGGCAAGAAGCCTTGTGCCTGACCTAGGTTTCGTGCTAGTTGGCACTCATCAGCAAGGCGTATCTGCAACCTTGAAGGAACTCATGTCCTTTCTGAAGAGCTACCTAGAATGGTGGCCACATTGCAAACCTGACTGATAGAATTCAGTCTGCACCAAAGAAAGGACTAGACACGTCACACTAGTTAATAGTGTCCAATCAAAGTATCCACTACAGTCCTACAGGAAGGAGGTCAATTGCGAGCCCGAATAGCTTAGTGATAACGTTTCTGACTGCAGCAGTCACTGGGTGACGCGAGTTAGGAGCTCAGGAGGGAAATGACTCCCTTCAAGGTTTCGGATATGCCCTGCTGACTGGTGCGTGCCAACTAGCACGAAACCTAGGTCAGAAAGGCTTCCTGCCGACTGTCTCCAGTCACCTAATGCTGTACGTTTTTATTTGGTAAATTCATTCTATGATGAAATCATAATCTACCACACTGTCAAAGCTTCACCCTTATATTAACCGTTATGAGTGGTTTGAAACTGATTCAACTCGCTGAGAGCAGTTAAAGCGGCCATGAGGCTGATGTCTCTTACCTCAAACAACCGAAGCGGCCGTCTAGTTTTTAGATTAATTTGATCTTGTTGGAAAGGATTACTGGTTGATATGATCGGTTTTTAACTCCTCATATCAAAGAGCAGTATATAACTTCACGCTGTTTCCCTCGCTTTCTTGATTTCTATCCATGATACCGATCATCTATTGTGATCTGAAAAGGGACTTAAGTCAATGTAAGAACTGGCACGACATTATGTTCCTGTCCACCTGAAGAAAAATACTAAGCCGCATCATCCTGGAGAGAATCGAACACATCGCCCTGGATGAAAAACTTCAACCGGAACAGGCTGGATTCAGGAGGAAAAATCATGCGTCGATTAAATCACAACACTATGGATCATCACTAAACAGAGCTTGGAATGGTAGTCAGCTCTCTATCTCAGCTTCATTGACTTTGAATAGGCCTTCATCAGACAGAGTCGATCGAGAGGTGATTTGGCAACTACTTTGCTACTACGAGGTGCCGCCAAATTTATACATCTCAACCAACAGTTGAACGACAATGCTGCATGCAAAGAAGTGAAGACGGGAGTAAGACAAGCTGGCTTGCTGCCTACTATCTCCAATGATTTTCCTGATTGCAGTAGACTGTGTAATGCGAGAGACAGCGGGCCGGGCAATGAGGAAACAGGCATAAAATGGACCCCCACTAAAAAAACTTGGAGGATCTGGACTTCGCCGATGATATTTGTCTGATTTCCCACAAACTGGAAGATATGCAAGCGAAAAGCGAAAAGTTGGCGATAGTAGCATCCAGAGAACATAGGAAGGACTTCAGGTGAACACAGAGAAAATAGATGTGGTGATGAAGATTCCTGGCTAGCAGCAACAGCAACAACAACAACAACCAACAATCAGCCAGCATGAATGGGAGAAGCTGAATCTGAAAGAAGCAACCTCCTTCACCTACCAACCTGGGAAGCATCGTTTCAATTACAGGCAGACGGAACTGATGAGGATATCAAAGCAAGGATCGGGAAAACAAGGCAAACTTTCATTACTCTCAAGTCTGTGTGGAGATCAACAGCACTGATCATGAAAAATAAGATCCGGATTTTCAACTCCAATGTGAAGTCAGTCAGTGCTACTCACTATACGGATCAGAGACTTGGCGCCGCACCGCGTCACGAAGAGCACTTCGAACAAACTACACACCTTCATCAACGGCTGTCTTCGCTCAGGACTTCGCTCAAGATCAGATGGCAGGCCAGAAAAATCAGCAACACGGATCTCTGGCAATGAGCGAACCAACCCAGCAGGAACCGATTGTTCAACAAATATGCAAGAAGAAATGGAGTTAGGTGAATTGACCATACTCTGAGAAAACCATCAATTGAGTGACATCATACGCTAGGCCATAGCTCGAGTGAAACCCAAACGGGAAGCGGCGAGTTGGTCGTCAGCATGATATCTGATGCTATGGTATCGTGGAATTTTTGTACTTAGACATGCGCGTGCATAAACTGTTCTCAAATGACTTAGTCTTCTACCTGAGGAGGAGATGCAAGGTGGAAGCTGGGGGTCCTGCGATGAATGCTCAAAGTTTGACAAAATCCTTTTAGCAAATTTATTGCATGAAATGAAGTGCCTATCATCAGTGATGATGTCAGCGATATGGCCCATTGGGATAGGAAACCACTCAGCCTACTGACAGTCTTCAGAGTTCTACAAAATATGACATAGTCTATTTTAAGCAACCCAGGAAAGAAAGAATAAGGGTGAACAATACAGAAGCACAGGTGAGTTACAAGAGTTGACAAACTGTGAGAGCAGGCATTGAGTTATGTCCGAGTGCATTAATTTCTTAATGTAAAATGTAAGACAGAATATTTTACTAGAATTCTCTAAGACGTAGGAAGACCAGGATAGGTCAGAAGAAAGAATTAGTCCAAGATATTCAACTTTTGACTTGATTTCTATATCACTCTCCTCAATTTTACAAAGGTCACAGAGATTAACAACTTCATTTAACTTTCTTTTACATCGGAAACTGAAATGAACAGTCTGACATTTAGAAGGATTTAGTTTAACACCATTAGACGAAGACCACTGGCTGACTTCTGATAGAAAGCTGTTCATTTTAGTACAGCATATAAAAAACTAAAGGCTTTATCGGGCTGAAACACTTTTTTTTGTAAGATGAATTCTTTTAATTAGCTGCAACCAATTTCTAGGTAAAATGTCAGTCAAACATTTATCTTGCAATAGTTTATAATGATGAGTTATATTTAGTTGATTTACAGCAAGTGTTGAACAGCTGGAATGAATCATTTCAGGTGTCCCACAGTCTGGTTGGCATTTAAATTATCAATCTTAAATGTCAATTAACATTTTTACACAGACCAATGGATTTATAGCATATTTCCTTGCCTTCATGTTTAGTTAATTCAAGAAGAGAAATATGCCCAAATAAGCGGAGAAAATACCATATGTGGCTATATGGTTGAAGGATACCGGCAGGCATCATCCGACCTAAGTTTCATGCCTGTTGGAATTCGCCAGCAAGGCACCACTCTGTACTGTAGTTAGAGATTTACCATTGAGCTATTCAAGGTTAGGAGTGACTTTGTGTAGCACTACAATGGATACATTAACTGGCTGCTAGATGGGTAACCGATGTCAGGGATTTAGTCCTTAGAGATGGCGCTTATTGAATTCTGTCAGTCAACCATGGAATGTAGTCATCGAGCTAGATGTTATCCTCAAGGAGGAAGTCGGATGGGAGCTTTGACCTGGACTGCTCCCCTGTTGGCACTCATTAGTTGGGCGCATCTGCAACCTCGGAGAAACTGATATCCTCTCTAAGAAACAAATGACAAGTAAAGTTATGTTATATCAAAGGGGGTGGAGAATCTAAAGTCAATAACTACGTAGTTTAAGGAAAGAGGGGATAAAGGCATCCAGCTATCAAGGCAAGGAAAGACTGATAACTACTTCTTTCTGAACATATAAATCGGGTTTCAGGCGTTTGATAGCGATTGATTCAGCACAGTTACGGAAAATTGAACTATTCTGTCTATTGATAATTTTAAGGGGTTTTCGTGATGTCCACCTCATGACCCGTATTAATGAGATGTCTGGCAATGGTACTGTTGTAAACATTTGTTCCCTTAAGACTTAGGCTTTTTGGTACACGTTCAGAGAATCTAAGGTGTGCTGTTTTTTCTGTTCTCCCAATGTAAGTTACACTGAGATAAGAGTGATGACTATCAAAAAAGTAGACAAGCTTTTCAGTTTAGTGAATTTAATTTGAATATATTCACGATTCCTTGATGGAAAAACATATGAAAAAATCGGAGAAAAAACCGGAGACTATGACTGCACGTAAGAAACCTCTATTTATTAAGTTACAATTTAATGGTGACTTATCAAGTGAGATTCTATTCCAAAGACTTTCCAGGAGTATACGAAGAACATTTTACGCAGCACATCTAGGTTTGTCATTCTCTAGCCGACGAATGATTGGGACGCAAACGAAGGATAAGCTTCATAGTTTTGTCACATATATGTGCATTTATCAATTTAACTGCACCTACGGTGACAGTTATTTTGGGCACCCTACTACTAGACAGCTTAGCCAACGTGTTAATGAACATCTTCCATCGTGGTTTGGCAAAGGAAACACAGAAACAATCCATAGCTCAATTTTGTCACATTTAATTGATAGTGGTCATGTAGTGGAGAAAACGAGAGCCTTCAAAGTAATTCATCGTATCCCACCGAATCTTTCCAATAGACTTCGTATTCGTTTACTGCAAACAGCTGAGGCGATAGGCATTCGAACTATTAAACCTAGACTGTGTTTTCAAAAAAAGTTCGTACAGCCATTATCCCTCCCTTGTTGGCCTATTAAGACATAAACTACTAATCACTCCTACACCACCCTTTGTTTATATTTTCAACCCCTTTCTTATCATCCCTTAATCTTATCTTCATTGTAAACGTATTTCATTTCCTTCCCTTACAATCTAACATTACTTAATCGGTTCATTTGTTTTTACTAGCCTTTATCGACTACTTCCACCTGAACAGTTGTTTGTTTAATCATGCTGTTTTTTTTCATTATTCGTGTTATCACAGATTGCCTCACTTTTTCATCCTTATTATTGATAAGACCATTATTATTATTACTATAATTATTATTGCGTCGGTGGCATAGCGGTTAGGACGCTCGCCGACGCACTCCTTTACCTCGCTAAGCCAGAAATAATGCTGGTGAAGAGGAAAGGTTGGGCATGAGGCTAGCAACCCCATCCTATAAAATAAACACTGCCACTAGCTTGAAGCCGTATGTTCCACTGGGGAACGTGAAGGAAAAAGAAGACAAAGAAAGAGATTATTATTATCATTACTACTATTATGACCAATTGCACAATTTATATTCACCATCATATTATCCTATAGACAAAACACCTTGATTGGTTTATGTATTTGAATTTGTATTTGTAAACTTATATATATTAGAGTTAAGCCTGATGAGATCTAATTGAAACCACAATATTGTTCGCTTAAATGTGTTGTTCTAAATTGAATTTTACACATATTTGAAACAGGCGGTATACGCTTATTAGTGCGTTCAGTATAAACCTGAATATCAAGCGTTTGGTGTTGTTAGTCACTCCTGTCATACTCACGCCTTTTTAGAGTCATTTCAATAAAAATTTATGTGACAAAGACTGCATTATTTAGCTGATAGTGAGAACACCAGTGGAGTATGGGACTGGAGTTTTTTTTTCTGTGAAGTATTTGCAGAGCATTAGCGGATGATGTTCTCAGTTAGACTCAAATTCAGGATCCATCTTACATACATTTTTAATACTTCTTTTTCTAATAATGTTGTACCTTCTCTGTGGAAAGATATTAAAATCATCCCTGTACCTAAGTCAGGTTCTGGTAAAAATGTTAATTTTAGACCTGTCGCTAAAACTTCGCCTTTTTTGAAACTAATGGAGAAACTATTGTTACTAAAACTTGTTCCCTCCCTAAGTTTCTCAAACGATCCAAAGCAGTTAGCTTACAAACAGGGTAAAAGTACTTTGGACGCTGCTGCTGTGTTTCATCACAACGTTGTATCTTCCTTAGACAAAGGAAACAAGTTTGTCCGTTGTACGTTCCTTGACTATACATCTGCTTTCGACTCTGTACCTAGAGGCCTATTGTTAAACAAGCTTAGCCTTACACAAACTGAGCCCTGGGCTATCAACTGGCTACACTCTTACTTCTCTAATAGGATGCAGTACACGGTATCTTCCTCTCCTTTGCTTACTGAAGCTGGAGTTCCTCAGAGTGCTCTTCTTTCTCCGTTTCTCTTCTCCTTCTTCTTACATGATTTACCTCTCTCAGATGAAATCAACTTCGTCAAATATGCAGATAACCTGTCTGTATCGTTTCCCATTAAGTCTCATTCAGACTGTCTCAAATTAAATAGCTTCCTGTCGGACATCAGTCAGTGGTCCAAACTAAGTGGTCTCATGCTGAATCCCTCAAAATGCCAGACTATTGACTTCTCCCTTAGGCATAAACAAGATCTACAAACACTAGTAAGTTCTCATGAAGATAGTTGCATTGGGGGCACTAAAATTGAAACTAAGTCTAATGCAAAATACCTCGGTCTAGTTCTATCTTCCGACCTTACTTGGACATCTCATATCCTAACGATTTCTAAGAAAGTGTTCTGTCTAACCTACTACATCAAGAAACTTAGACAATCTGGAATCATCCAACCTCTACTTTCACAATTTGTCAACTCTTGTATCTTACCTATTCTACTTTACTGCTCCCCGTTAATCTTTCCTGGGCTACTGAAAAAGGACTACACCATCCTGAGAAGGATGTTGAAGGTAGTCAGTAGGACTAGTGGTGTAAAACTCAGTCAGCTCGTCACTACATTAGTAGAAAGGCATCTGAATACATGCGAAAAATGGCCAAAAACCATACTCTCCGACCCCCAACACTCCCTCTATTCCCAAATCTCGCCTTGTATCTCATCAAGTAAAACCAGAGATCAGTATAAAATAATCTATGCTCGTACAACCAAGTACAGGAACTCAACGATGCCATACTTGGCCCGTGTTCTATGTGACAGAGACAATGTTAAGCGTGAAACCTATGACTTGCTTTGTTGTTAATAACATAATTTTAGGCTCTTTTATTTCTCTTATTTTGTATTCTATAGTGAACTCCTTCTTAAACATACTTAGCTACCTAAATTATTAACATCGGCTTACTTTTTGTACTTTACTATATTCCTTCTATTGTGTGTCTACTGGTTCCGACTCTATTAGGACTATGAGTCTTACAAAATTGTCCTGTCATTAACCATCATGTAATTATTAGTTTTGTGGTTGTTTTTCTTATTTTCTATACTTTTCGGCAATATTAAACTGACAATCATTGGTTGTGAACGCCATAGTCACCACCTTAAAAAATTTTGTATTATTCAGGATTACTCACACTACTACTACAAACACTGCATTAGACCTGACAATAAAAGACCCTGAAATGTTGTTTTATGATTGTTTAGTGTTGTCCAATCAAATTAACTGATCCTCTTGGCGATAAACATTCTTAAATACCATTTCATCACTTTTTGTATGACTATAGCTTTACTGTCACCATGCCTAATCATATCATAGCTTCCACTACCCAATACTGAGTTATTATTATATGATGTTTATTTTCCTTTCTACTTCTTGGTATTTTTTTCGCATTTATCATTATTTTTGTGTTTAACCTGTTTTTCCTGTTTTTTTGCGGTTGGTGTTCTTAGATTTATTTTTTTTGTTAAATACTCCTTTTAAATGTTTGATAAAATTAGATGCATATATTGTATATATGTGCTGAAAATTCCACACTGCACCACTAGTGCTGTTTATGGAATAAAGCAAATTATTATTAATATTATTAAATGCCAGAGCGTTATCCACTAAGCTAATCGGCTGCGAAAATCACCACTTGTCAAGCTGGTATCACATGTTGGTTGTTGGGATAATTCTGAATATCCCTTATCGACAGAATTTATTGGACAGCTACGCTTGATCTTTTTTTGAAATATCGCCTCCTAGTTAGTACCGCCATTTAAATGATGTTTTGAGGCCAACTTCGTGTTCGTTTCAAAGATCTCTGTGTTCGTTAAATGCACTTGTTTTAACATTTATGGGTAAATTACTAAATACATATAGAAGAAATATTTAAGAGGAGCTTTCCTAATTTCGTTTGGATACCTGGACAAGCAAGGGTATTATACGAAAGCATTTGATCTCAACGACTTATAGGTCTGCGTGAATAACTATTTCCACTGAATTTTGTTTGCATTGATCTTATTCATTTATTCTACCTACTTAGTTAAACGACGGTATCAATCGTCATAATAGTGGAACAGATCTGTACCGTATTGGTGCATGTTTTCAATGGTGTTTGTTACCCCTGAGCTAGATGGTTTAATTGTGAAATTTTCATTCTCCACTTTGATAACACTCTTCAGTTGTTAGAAGTTAGCACTGGAGAGATGATATCCCTGAAAGAGACCAAGGAACTCAGCGACAGCGAAAGTCGGATCAATCGGTATACAAGTAGCAAGCATTCCGTGGAGGAGACTTCTCAAATAATGGCTAGAATTCTGAAACCATTTCGAAATATTGTACATAAACAAACACAATGGCTTTGTTCAACATTAAACAGACCAGGATAAATTCCATCAACTGTGAAAAACACTATATAGATCTGAGGACACGTCCCACTTGTCTTAGAATTCAAGAACATAAGCCACCCGTCAAGAGCCATGATACCTACACTTTCATATTAATACATGTAGAGAACTATGGGTATCAGTTTGGTTAGAAAATGGTACTCAGACGTATCAACTGATAAAGAATTACGAGATTGATCATGAGCTAACACAAGTTAGGGGACTAACTGGCTGGGTGGTCTATGAGCTCTCCTTGTTACCAGGAAGTTCCTGAGTTCACACCTTGGTAGCTGCATACTCCTCAAGACTCCGAGATCAGAAAGAAGTAGCTGTCCAGTAGGCCCTGATAGTTTCCAACGGTCTTCTCGTGATCAATCCTGTAGCTGATTAAATCTCTGCAAACCAACTCATCATAATAAAGAATTAGTCATATGAGAATGTGCGGACTTTATATTGAAGTTTGCACTGAAGATGCTAACTAGACAGATAACGAAATGTTCGCAATTAAACTGTCCGTTTAAGAGAACGCTATAACATCAAAAACACCCCCGCCCTTGAGGTACATACTTCGCCAGTGTTTCGAAATACAAAAACATTGTTAAAGTTCGGTTGTGGCACTTGTGACTATGCTGGAGTGCACAAGGTCTACTTCAAGCAAGGCTTTTTATAAGATACATCTTGAAAAGAAACTCATTTTGTTTATCCCAGATTTGAGCTTGTGATACCCTCTATTGAGGTTGGTAACTTTATCTTATCGTTACTAACCAAGTTCTCTGTGATGAACACTATGTCAGTTAATTACGCTATCGTGACCAATGTAACTACTGCCTATTACTGAATGTGACTTTATCTAAAGCCGTCTGTCGCTGCTGCTGCTGCTGCTGGATTCAACATAGAACTTGGCACCGAAGTCCAGCAGTTCGAGTTGCCACGTTCCAAAGAGCACACAAAGGTAGACAGGAAAATGAGTGAAGGGAATCAATAGAGTTTTGACAAGTATAAGAGAGAAACAGAATGAGTAATGGTAGAAACGAATATGAAAAATTACAGAAACTGAATACATTTGCGCCATTGACAACGATTTTGAGCCATGTCACCTATTATCTCCAGCCATTGATTCTTAGAGTCCCGAGGGCTGACCCCAACCCGGAAGTCTGCATCTCCCTACCTGACTCAGTTTAACTGTCAAGGATTTCATGGATTGATGAGGCCATGTTTTTGTTTGGCCACCACTTACTCTTTTCCAACCTGCACCTATATCATCTAGTAATGCCCGTCGGGGGAGACGATGGTTAGGCATACGCAGCACGTGACCTTACCATCTCAATCTATGTAAATTTATAGCCTCGTGGATTGATTTTCCCTTTTTGCCCAACACTCTACGCCTAACGTGAACATTAATTACTTTATTATACCACCTAACGCGAGAAAGAGATCGTAAACATCTGTGGTCAAAAACAGCCGTCTGTCGAGGATGACATGTTCGTACACGGTGTAATTACTCACCGTTATTTGATGTTTGATGTTTATTTCAACTTCCGACCCTATGTTAGTTTGTTTATTAGATATATCACACAGTGAAGAAACAGTATTACTTACTGGATGACAATGTTTTGAACACAATTTACTGTTCACAATCATATCAATTATAATCACACGACTTCGAAACTTGAAATTTATAGTTTTCCTTGTTCTCTCCTATTTATCGTCGTAGAGGCGGTAGAATTTTCTAGACGGCTGTATGGACAGGTGTTGAATTAATCCTATTACACGTGTTTGCAGTAGATTCGATAGACCAAGCTTACGTTATAAATCTCTCCCTTCATACTGTGACATTAGATTTTAAAACTGTCATCTTATCCCATCATCCTACCTGTATGGCTGTGTGTAATTGCATGTAGTGAGTGGTATAGCTGAACTATTCTCTAGATTTCTTATCTTATTCGGGTCAACTAATCTAGATTTCGCTGCCAGGTTTTTATGCTCGCCTAGTCTGACTGCCACTGTTCTAATACTTTGACTTATATATTTCACCTGACAATCATTGCGGGCAGTGTATTAGATAAACTAAATTGTTTTGTTTTAAAGGCTCCACAGGATTGATCCTTGAACTGACAAAGCTTCTTTCCAATTGAGTTTGTAGGCTAGCTACTTTTATTCCTGCATTGTTCAGGATTCTCCGTAAGGTGATTTCCGAGGTTCCTTCCTTGTATGGAAGCACTAGTGATGATTTAGATTCCTTAGAAAATTCTACTACCCCTACGACGAAAAATAGGAGAGAACAAAGAAAACTATAAATTTCAAGTTTCGAAGTCGTGTGATCATAACTGATATGACTGTGAACAGTAAATTGTGTTCGAAACCTTGTCATCCAGTAAGTAATACTGTTTCTTCACTGTGTGATATATCTAATAAACAAACTAATATGGAATTACTTACTACCAAACCTTCCAAGTCTTATACATATATTCCGATCCTATGATAAGTAGATCTTTGATGAAGATTTCTTTGGAAAACCAGTCATAACTTCATACATGTGCGTCGGTGGCACAGCGGTTAGGACTCTCGCCGATCATGCACATGGTCTGGGTTTCGATCCCCTGCCGGCGCACACCTGATATCTATGGTCGGCCTGCAACATTTGGGCCGACTACCAATATCACATGCTGAAAATTTCATACAGTGTAGAATCAAGCTGTAATCAAAAAGTAAAAAGACAAGCAGCCCCAAAATAACTTCAATTCCAATAATGCTACTTGAGGAAGTTAAGATCGATTTTTCAAATGATGTAACATTGTTATGATTTATTTCAATATCGTTGAGATTTCAACAAATATAATATTTTTCCGTTCTTGTTGTGCTTTTTTTCCTTTTAGGAAGTGAAGAGTCATTTTTGTCAAACACGCAAAATTTTTGAAATGTTCTTAAGAATACTTGAATGTCTTGGGGAATTTTCAATGTCAGCGCCAGATTTAGCGCATCTGCTAAAAATGCTTCGTTCAGAATCAGTCAGGATATTTTGTAGTCAAATATTGAAGGTAGGTTTACAGTCGAAGCGGGAAACATCTGATCTGCATTGCTCTTATTTATTAATCTGGTTGACTTCTTTTTCTCCACTCCTTGCTACACCGAGTGGAACATAAGGACTCAACCTTGAGTTCTGAAGTCTCAGTAATGGTGGTGTTGATGTTTACGGGATGGGGTAAATAGCCTCACATCAAATCTTCCCTCTCTCTACCGCGTCTACTACCTGCTAAATGAGATTTAAGAGTGAGTCAGCCGGGAAATGAACATGGAGTGCTTGCCTAGCTGGAGAGCAGTCTATCACTGAACTGCCATCGATGAATATAATAAGCTTAAGACGGCAGTTCTCGCTCTATCACCGAAGCTGATTTATATAATGGCCGGAACAATAAAATGGTACTAGCTAACTAACTAACTAACTTAGTGCTCTGGTTAATCTGTCCTAATCTCACGTCAACAAGGTCAAGTTAAACTTTAAGCACCACTAACTACTGCCAATGGAGTGTGACTGTACCAGTGGCCTTGAAACGCCCACTGAGCGAGTTAGTGAAACCTGGCAAATAATGTTGTCATCATCAATAAAATATCCTCATCGAATTGTTATGTTGTTAAATCAAATATCTGGCAGGTTTCAGCTTAGATTTGAGAAAGATTAAGTCACGGTTTAAGCCAAGGACAAGTTAGAGTTAGGTTAACCTAATGAAGGCGACATTAGGGCTGGTTCGAGTTAGATTACAGTTAGTTTAGTGATATGTTCACGTTAGAGTTAGGTTCAAGAAAGATTAAGGTTATTTTTAGAGTTATAAGACCTAAATAATTACATGCATAGAATGTGGTTAAATTACTCTGTTGATATAAGAATAGAACTTGTGCACTGTGGCGGTAGAGTATAATTCCATTGCGGGGTAAAATTTATTTTGATAAAGTCTCACAGTGTTACACAGTAATATTTACTGATGACAAGTTTCGAGCACAATTTATTGCTCAGTAAATATTACTGTATAACACTATGAAACTTTATCAGAATGAATTTTGCCCACAATGCAATTATGCTCTGTTGATACTCCAACCTAAAACTAAGAGCAATTTTTATCACATTTGGGAGGAAGGTATCCTCTGTAACACTTTTCTACAGTTTTTATGCAGTTTTGTTCGTATATATAAGTATTCCATACACAAAATTGCCTCCTTCACGTGATTGATCCGTTCGACGTCTTATGCACTTTGGTAGTTAGAGGTGCTTAAAGTTTAATTTCGTCGTCAACAACAACAACAATAGTAACACCGCCGGTACGCAAAGACAAAGGAAAAGACTCGACGTCGATAAGAGAACTTTTACTGTCCCAAACAACAGGCGAAATGCTAGACAGAAACTTTGTATATGTACAGTTAGAATGACGTTTAAAATGAGGTGGTAATTCATTGATGCATTAAAAGTGTTAACAGCCAATAGGAATCCAGCAATCCAAACAGAGGGAAAAACAAAGGGTTCACACGCCAGTGCACGATAACTGCTTAAACTAGTTATTTTAAGGTCTTAGGCAAAATTAGGCAAAATCAGGTGTATATAACAATTTATGATTCTGATTTTGGGCTTGGTAGAATTTCGATTACTTTAATTGCATCAAATGCATCAATCGAAATCGGTACAAAACTCAAAATTTGAATATAAGTTTCCTACTGATTAATAACTTTTAGATGTATGTCTTGAAGTTTTACTGAAAAGTCGTGACCGGTGAGGATCACCCGTTGGTTGTCTACTTCACCTATTATCGCGAATAGTCAGAGGTTAGAATTCGCTAGTCACTGAATTTCAGGGAAGTAGATGAATGTCCAAGAGACTACTCACCTTGCAAACTGAAGGTCCTAGCTTCCAGCGGTTCTGAAAACCGTCATAATAGTGAGGGAAAATGAAAGCTTGTGAGCAACAGTCAACTCGGTTCAAAAGACTGCAGAGAATAGAATATGCCAGTGACATGTTACTGAGGTTATCTAGTTCATTTGGAACCCAAGGGATGGATAATATAACAATAATTTTCAAATATTGGTTTTTTGTAGGGATTTTGTTTGATAGGATAGAGGATTTCATCATGAGCTGACATCAGTTAGAGAATCATTTGAAAACCTGCAGGGAGTAACGGACAGCTGTTTCCTCCTCGTTTGTGACTCTTCAGTAGTACGCACCTGCCGGGGCTGGAACCGAGAAACTTCTCGTTAAAAGGCAAGCTCGTAGACCATTGAGCCATTGAGACCTGATCCAATGGCCAGCCCATGAATTCTAACTTCTGCCGATTCACGACGTAGCACTACCATTTCGCAATTTCTTCTTCGATTAGTTACTGCCTCATCTGACGCTCACTAGCGACTGGTCATTTTTAGGCAGTGACCTAGGGTTCTTTTGGGAAGCTGTGACCAGTAGGGTACAGCATACTGAAGATGAGGCTGTAACTCATCGTAGAAGACATTGCGAAATGGTCGCGCTATGTCGTGAATCGGCAGAAGTTAGAATTCATGGGTTGGCCATTGGATCAGGTCTCAATGGCTTAATGGTCTACGAGCTCGCTGGCCTTGTAACTAGAAGTTCATCGGTTCAAGCCCCAGTGGGTGCTTACTGAGAAGAGTCACAAACCAGAACGAAACAGCTGTCCAGTACTTTCAGGTTTTCCAATGGTTCTCTAACTGATGTCAGCTCATGATGAAATCCTCCACACATAACAATAATTACTAATATATATATATATATATATATATATATATATATATATATATATATGAACACTTCACAGGCTTATAAAAGCTTACTTAATTTCTGAAGTCAGAACTGAAGATATTTTCTAGGTGAGTATTGAAAGTCTTGAAATTAAAATATTCAATTAAGATAACACAATTACACTAAGAATCTAGATAAGTGGGCCTCTGAAATGACCTGTAGAATTTATTTCCTTTGACGCTCGACCTCGACCGCTTCTCATCTCCTTATCTCACTGTTTTGGAATAAAGCAAATTATTATTATTATTAATTATGTTGTAAGAATAAATTACAATGATTAGTCAATAAGATATTGCCAGTGTTATGTGTTAGATGATTGGAGGCAATCAGAAGGAATCATTGGATCTAGGTTTTATGCTTGTTAGCACTTCTCAGTAGTCTTGAAGAAGGAACTCATCTCTCTCCTGAGATTCGAATCCGTGTCACCCTGTCCTGCAGTTATAGACGTTACCACTGACCTACTTGGTCTCGCCATTGACCTTCTGTAGGACTGTAAGGAATATATTTTGATTGGAAAAGAGTGAGTAAATTATCTCATGCGCCTTGTCCTTTGATTGATACAAACTGAATCCTATCAGTCAAGTTTGCAATACAGTCAGAAGTGGATGACGTGGGTTCGAATCTCAGTATGCATATGTGTTCCTTCAAAATAGCAGATACGCCTTGCTGACGAGTAGCAGTAAATAGAAAACTTAGGTTCAAGCCTCCCTGCCTATACCGTCCAATTACCTAACACCAATTCAGTGTGTACCACAATGGCGAGTCATCTAGAATGGTAACGACATTGCAAACTTAACCCTGGTAGAACTCAGCCTGCACCAATCCAACGAATAGACGCATGGCATTCGTTACTACTACCTCGTGATCAATCAAGGTATCCAGTGAAACGTGATCAATAAGCTAGGCGAATGGATCATCACAATGGTAGGAATCCCTGGATCTAGATCTTCTGCTTGTTGACATTTGTCAAAAGGATGCATCTCCGAACTCATCTCAGAAATTCGAACTCACGCCATTCAGTGTCAGTTACCTTGATACCAACATCTTCACCTTCCTGGAGATTTCTTACAACTACCTAACGATTTAGACGATCCAGCATAGAAAGATGAATTACACAAATTCTCGCCTGAAATGTACACAATGATTATATCACATTTTCATACTATTCTACACAGTAGAAATTTCAAACGTCCATTTCAAGTTTGAAGGTGAACACTTGCGACAGGTGGATGGTGTTGCTATGGGGAGTCCATTAGGACCTTTGTTAGCGGACGTTTACATGTCTTATATTGAAAACTTGTCTCTTGATTTAATTTCTAAATTGCCCTTCTATAAGAGATATGTAGATGATATCATTTTGATATGCGACGATCATGAAGATGCGAGCCGTCTATTAGATAGACGTAACTCTTGCATTTTTAGACATACTTCTGAGTCGAAGAGATGATGGTTCAATAAGACGATCAATCTACAGAAAGCCCACTTGGACAGGGCAGTACCTTAATTTTCACAGTTTCTGTCCATTACAGTATAAGAGAGTGGCTTGGTGAAATGTCTATTTAAGAGGATTCAACGTATTTGCCCAGCTGATGTTATAGAGAGAGAAAGTGAAATATTGATGGATACTCTTGTTGAAAACGGATATCCTTTAAAATTTTTAAACAGGTGTAGAAGTCAATTAGTCTTTAAACCTACAATCTATACCGTCCCTAAGAAAAATGTTTTCATCAAATTACCATATAACGGGGAAATAAACAGTAGGATTTTGAGACAAAGGTTGAATTCGGTCCTCCGTAGAACGTATTATGCAGCCCGGCTTGTAATTATTGAAAGAGCCAAAAATATGCTCCACTGCAAACCTCAAAAGTGCACAAGTGATTATGTCACATCCAACACTATTTACCAATTTTCGTGTGTGTGTGGACATACATACATAGGGAGGAGTAATTGTGCTTTGCATGTCAGCGGGGGGAGAGCAAATCCCGAAATGGTTGGAAAAACAAATGAATTGTGGAAAACCAATAGATGCAGGTATCAGACTACCAACTTCGTCTGTAGCTAAACATCTAATCGAGATGAACCATAAGATTGATGTTAACTCAGCCTTTAAGGTCATCTATACAAACGGTCAAGGGCGCTTACTGAAATATGCTGAGGCTATATTATTGTTTCCTTGGGTTCCTAGTGGAACATAGGGCTTCAACTGCACATCTCCACTTGCTTCTGTCTTCTGCTGTACTTTTCACCTGCATCCATGTTAGTCCATACTGTTTCAACTCCTCTTCACACGATCTCCTCCATGTCACCCTTGGACGTCCCACTCGCCGCTTCCCTTTCGGGTTCCACTCGAGCGTTGGCCTGACGCGCGATGTCACCCAGCGGCCTCCTCAGCGAGTGTCCAATCCATCTCCAATTTCTCCTGCATATTTGTTGGGCGATTGGTTCTTGTTTTGTTTGTTCCCATAGTTTCTTGTTGGTGATTCTTTCTGGCCATCTGATCTTCAGTATAGAGCGAAGACAGTTCGTTGTTGATAAAGGTCTGCAACAGGCTGTTGGAAATATTCTTTGTGACCCGCTGAGGCTATAGCTATTCATAAACTTAAGCCCCCCCAACCCCTGTGTATTCAAAAACAGTTTATTATTACTCTTAACCTACTACCTTGGTAATCCTTATTTGATTGGATTACCAAACGTTGTGTTAATCATTCTTAAATCCTTTTTTTTGTCACTTTGTTTAATTTAACTTTTTCATATATATATATCGACTTGACAAGTAAATGTGTTAGGCATCAGATTATTCGAAATGTATATTGCGCAAATACATCAGATCACATCACATTATTTTTCAGATAATCTCCATCTTCTAATCACAACACTATCCAAATTTATAAAATAAAAGGGACTAATTGTTAAAAAATAAAAACTTTTATCAATTCATTTTGACATTTTTAGAGTCGAGTTGAATAGCAATACCTTAGCAATAATTGTGATGTTTCATATAACTAGTTTTTTCTTCATTTTTTTTTTTCATAATAGATTTAGTTAAACAGGTTAGCCCTTGTGCTCATAGGCATAAAAGCACATGACTCTGAGGTATTTGATCTGATCTGATCTCAATATCTCTCTGTCTCTAAGTTACTTTTTTTCACCACTTGTCTGAACAAAACACAATGACTCAAACAAATTTAATTATAACTGTCTTTTATTTTAAAAAATTAAGCATTTTATTCTGTGTAGTTAGTTGAATTAATTCATTCGTTCGATTAATTTTGTCAAAGATTAAAAATGGAAGGCGTTGACTGACGCATAGAATAGTAAGCCTTGGAGTAGACGTCTGTGATCATATTTTGATTTAAAGAGTAAAACATACATACAGAGTGATAGATAGATAGACAGACCGATAGATAGATAGACAGACAGAAAGCAAGTTCCAAAAAAACGTGACATCAATCGTGCAGAGTGGAGAATATTTCAGTAACAAAAATCTAATAATAAGACGTTGCTTTATTCCAAGACAGTACATCTGAGATAAAATGTGGAATTCTCAGCATTTGGTACCGTATTGCTGCATCTAATTTAAATCTTTAAATATTCCCATTTATAATATTAGAACAAGACATATAAGCTAACAATATTGTTTTCAATTAGATCTTCAGGCTTTATTCTAATTTATATAGATTTATATATAAAATTTTAACCAGTGACGGTGATTTTGGGAATCAAATAATAATCTTAATAATAATAATAATAATGTGGTAAATGTTTTGAACGTAGTTAATAACGATGATTATAGTGATCTTTAAATATTCCCATTTATAATATTAGACCAAGACATATAAGCGAACAATATTGTTTTCAATTAGATCTTCTTCAGGCTTTATGCAGGTGATAAGAATAAAAAAGATAGTATATGTATATAAGTGTATAAACAAATTGGGTCAAATCTTAAAAGGTGAAGTGGAACGATAATCAGAGTTTAAATAAATATTATAAAAGTACGAAGGGGGTGGAAAATGAGAAGGGGTGGGAGGGTTTTGAATACAATTCACCTAGGCAAGCAAGGGAGAGACAAAGCTAGAACAAACTTCTTTTGTATGCAAAGACTAGGATTGTTCTCTCGAATTCCCATAGCTTCGCTAGGTGTAAAAGACGGGTTCTGATTCCATTCGAAAGACTCGATGGAATACGAAAGATAACTTTGAAAGCACTATTTTTGTCCACTTGGTGACCACTATCAATCAAACGAGCCAAAATAGAACTTCATATGGATTTTATTTGACCTTTTCTATCTAATTTACTCGACAAGAGTGGAAACAAAAATAGAAAAAAATAATATATTAACATTATCATTATCACATAGGACGCGAGCCAAATCATATGTCGTTGAGTTTCTTACTTGGTTGTAGGGGTGAATATATTATTATTATTTATTATTATCCCTTGGGTTCCGAGTGGAACATCATAGGGCTTCAACAACACATCTCCACTTCGTCCTATCTTCTGCCATTCTCTTCATATGGGTCCATGATTGCCCATATTCTCTCGTCTCCTCCTCCAACTCACACGATCTCCTTCATGTCACTCTCGCACTGAAGACCCACTCGTTACTTCCCATTGGGATTTCACTCGAGCAATGGCCTGCATTTAGCGCTATGTCATTCAACGGCTTCTTCAACGTATATGCGCTCAATCCATCTTTATTTTCTCCTACATATTTGTTGAGCAGTTGGTTCATGGTATTTTGTGAGTTTGTTTGAATCATAGTATTGGATTCCGATTCTTCAAAGCAAGAATCGGAAAAGCAAGACAAGCTTTCACTACTCTCACCAAGTCTGTGTGGAGGTCAACAGCACTCAGCATCAAAAATAACATCCGGATTTTCAACTCCAATGTGAAGTCAGTCAGTGCTACTTATACGGATCAGAGACTTGGCGCGTCATGAAGAGCAATTCGAACAAACTACAGGCCTTCATTAACAGTTGTCTTCGCTCAATACTGAAGATCAGATGGCCGGCCAGAAGAGGGAACCAACCAGGAACCGATTGTGAAACAAATAGGCAGGAAGAAATGGAGATGGATTGGCCATACTCTGAGGAAACAATGCATCAAGTGACATCACTAGACAAGCCATTGCTCGAGTGGAACCCGACTAAATGGGAAGCGGCGAGTTGGTCGTCAGTGCAAGGGTGACTTGGAGGAGGAGTCATGTGAAGAGGAGATGAAAGCGTGTGGACAGACTTGGACCCAGGTGAAGACTCTAGCAGAGAACCGAACGCAATGGAGACGCACGGCTGAAGCCCTATGTTCCTCTAGGAATTAAAGGAAACAATAATAATAATAATGGTTCATGGTTGGTTTGTCGCCAGCAACAAAAATCTTATAATAAGAGTTTGCTTTATTCCAAAGCAGTACTTTTGAGATACAACGTGGAATTATCAGCACCAACTATAATAGCAAAAACAAAAATAGAAGAAAACAATAATATTACAGGATTGATAATAGCAGCTAAACATTATCGCTACCACATAGGACTCCAGACAAATCGCGCATGGTTGAGTTTCTGTACTTGGTTGTACCAGATGAGATGTAAGACGGGGAGAGTTGTGAATAGAGAGGGTATTTGTGGGAGTCAGACAATATATAGATTTAGACCATTTCTCACATGAGTTTAGGTGTCTATCGACTGAAGTAGTAACGAGCTGCCTAAGTGGCATGAAAACAACCCTTACGAACAGTCTTTAGTAACCTTCGCAATATGACAGTCCTTTTTGACTAGCCCATGAGAGACTAAGTGGTGATGGGAGGGGGCAGTAAAGAACCAAAGGTGAGATGCAAGAGTTAACACATTCTAAAGTATAGGTCAAATGATCCCTTAATGTCGAACGTTAGGCGAAATAATTTCTTAGAAAACGATAAGATATGGGATGACCAATAAAGGCCAGAGGATAGAACTATTCCAGGGTATTTTATGCTTGACTTAATTTCTGTTTTATAGTCCTCCATACTACAAGCATCGTGTGAACAATCCAGTCCTTGTAGATCAAGTTTATGCCATTAAGTCTGACATTTAGAAAGATTTAAGGTGAGATCATTTAGCTTAGACCACTAGCTGATATCTCACAAAAAGCTATTCAGTTTGGAAGAGTCAGATCGGGACGTAAATGGCAGCAAGACAGTGAGATCAACAAAGTATTTGGAGAAGTTGATTTCATCCAAAAGAGGTAAGTCAGGTAAGAAGAAAGAAAAAAGGAAAAGGAGAGATAATAGCACCCTGGGGGACACCGGCTTCAGTAGGCAGCAAGGCAGTATACTGCATTCTGTTAGAGAAATAAGAGTGCAACCAGTTAACTAAAGAATGCATGTGAAAGAGAACAGTGTGCTTAATATAAATTGTAGCTAGAATTACCAGAACAGAATTATACAACTTCTATCAGATTTTAAAAGCATTTTTCAAAGAGGTTATGCGTTTCGTCCTGTCTGGGCCTTGTCTTCCAAATGCAACTGTATCCCCTTCAGTCTGGACGCCGAATAGCTCAGTGGCAACGTCTCTGACAGCAGCACTTGGTGGCCAGGGTTTGAATTTCATAAGGGATATGAATCCCCTCTAGACTGTAGAAATGTCGTACTGACTAGTGAGTGCCAGCAAGCACAAAACCTAGGTTCAAGGTTTCCTGCACCGTGATGACGAGCCACCTAGCCTGGTTATTACACCTCAAAGTTGACTGAAAGAAGTCATTTTGTACCAAACGAAGCACAAGATACATGACATTAGTTAGTGCCGTGTATACAATAAAAAAGGTTTTTTACATATTGAATGGTGTTGGTGTCACAGTGGTAGAATGCTCGCCAACCACGCCTCATGTGGTTCGGGGTTTGGTCCCCGGCCGACGCAC
Source organism: Trichobilharzia szidati (assembly GCA_944472155.2). Taxonomy (NCBI): domain Eukaryota; kingdom Metazoa; phylum Platyhelminthes; class Trematoda; order Strigeidida; family Schistosomatidae; genus Trichobilharzia; species Trichobilharzia szidati. Next base: position 4,063,879 of record OX235273.1, read on the forward strand.
TCCTTTATCTCGCTAAGCCAGTAGTAAGACTGGTAAAGAGGGAGGGTTGTGCGTGAGGCTAGCAACCCCATCCAGTAGAAGTATTAAACACCACTGCTACCGAAACTTCAAAGCCCACGAAGCTTGAAGCTTTATGCTCTACTGGAAGCGTAAAGGAATTAATAATAAATAATGATAATAACATATTGAATAGCACTCACTCTTAGATGATAGGTCTAAAGCAAAGCGAAGCATAGCTATTTTGTTCAGTGTGAAAGTTCCAAAATCTTTTATGAAGTTATTTACATACATGGGTTAGCTTTCTGAATTCAGTAGGCTCAATGTCTTGCTTGGCTTGGATTTAGTTATTTTAAGCGACCGTTAATCAAAGCGTTTATTTAACCTCTCTAAGAATAGAACTTATCCGACTTAGTTACAAAGCCAAAGACATGTAAGTTAGATTATTGAAGTTACCTTTTATGTCATCTAATTATTATTATTATTATTGTATCCTTTAATTCTTAGAGGAATATAGGGCTTCAGCCGTGCGTCTCCATTGCGTTCGGTTCTCTGCTAGAGTCTTCACCTGGCTCCAAGTCTGCCCACACGTTTTCATCTCCTCTTCACATGACCTCCTCCAAGTCACCCTTGCACTGACGACCAACTCGCCGCTTCCCATTCGGGTTCCACTCGAGCAATGGCTTGTCTAGTGATGTCACTTGATGCATTGTTTCCTCAGAGTATGGCCAACCCATCTCCATTTCTCCCTGCCTATTTGTTTCACAATCGGTTCCTGGTTGGTTCGCTCATTGCCAGAGATCTCTGTTGCTGATCTTTTCTGGCCGGCCATCTGATCTTGAGTATTGAGCGAATACATGTGTTAATGAAGGTTTGTAGTTTGCTTGAGGTGTTCCTTATGACGCGCAGTGCAAATCTCTGATCCGTATAGTAGCACTGACTGACTTCACATTGGAGTTGAAAATCCGGATCTTATTTTTGACGCTGAATGCTGTTGACCTCCACACAGACTTGGTGAGAGTAGTGAAAGCTTGTCTTGCTTTTCCGATTCTTGCTTTGATATCCTCATCAGTTTTGTCCACCTGTAGTTGAAACGATGCTTCCTAGGTAGGTAAATGAGGTTGTTTCTTTCAGGTTCCTTCCATTTATGCTGATCGTTGTCTGTTAGTGTTCTTCTTGTCCGGGAATCTTCATCACCTCTGTTTTCTCTATGTTCACCTGAAGTCCTATCTTTTATGCTTCTTCTACCAACTTGTTGCTTTTCGCTTGCATATCTTCCAGTTTGTGGGAAATCAGACATATATCATCGGCGAAGTCCAGATCATCTAAGACTTGGATTTATATCTGGAAAGTGGCGACAAACAACAAAGGGAAGTTGTCTCAAAGTAACCATTTACGAATTTAGACAAATACAACAGATTGAGCGAAGAAATATTCAGTCCTTTTCAATTAGTTTCCTCATCATCGGCTGGCTGCTCTACACTAATATATATAAGCTTTCACTACGCCCAAGTTTGTGTGGAGGTCGACAGCACTCAGCTTGAAAAATAAGATTCGGATTTTCAAGTCCAATGTCGATCGGAGACTTGGCCCGTCATGAAGTCAACTTCGAACAAACTACAGACCTTCATCAACAGATGTCTTCGCTCAATACTCAAAATCAGATGGCCAGCCAGAAAAGATCAGCAGTAGTCAGGGATCTCTGGAAGAGAACTAACCCAGCAGGAAGCGATTGTGTAACAAATATGCAGGAAGAAATGAAGTTAGTTGGATTGGCCATGCTCTGAGAAAATAAACCATCAAGTGAGTGACATCCGTCACACGCAGTGCAGGCCATAGCTCGAGTGGAATCCGAATGGGAAGCGGTGAGTTAGTTGGTCGTCAGTGCGAGGGTGACATGGAGGAGGAAGTTATGCGAAGAGGAGATGAAAGCAGGTGGGCAGACGTGGAGCCAGGCGATGGAGACGTGAGTCTGAAGCCCTATGTTCCTCAAGGAACTAAAGGAAACAATAATATAATAATAATTTTGTAATGCATTACATAATATTTCGATGATTACCTAATTCAATCCTCCCATTGACTTCAATATTATTTCAATTTTTTTCCATTTTAGGCTCTTGTAAAAATTACACAAAAAATTCAGCTGAATTTAGGCCCTTTACCAAATTCTGGTAGTTGGTTTCAATTCAGTCGACCACAGGATTGTCTACTTGTTGTTCCAGTTGGACCAGAATTAGAAAATTTAAGATCGTAAGTGACTGTTTACTTGGTTATTTAGTAAGATTTGATAAACTTCATGAAAGCATTGGTATCTTTCGTGGTTCTTGTGATATAAACAATAATATACCTGTGGTGAGAGCTGTCTACTAGCCAAGTGGTGGACAGTAATTGAGGTCAATGTTTATGTATCAAATATTAGTCATGTTGTGGTGAGAGATGGTTGCTGGCCAAATTGGTTGACAGTAATTGAGGTCAAAGGTCAAGGTGGACAGGCGGTTACAGTTAACATATAGATGAACTGACACGGCCACAAGAGATGCAAGGTTAACTTTGTGTGAGAAACAACCAATCAACAGACTGTATTTTCTACTAACATTGACCTACAATAATGTACATAAAAATCTATAAATACGTGTTGATTTTTCGTAATAAACGATCTGTTGCCTGGCCCTTGTCTTCTGTTGTTACATTTGGTGTCGCTGCCTACCGACAAATGGAAAGCCTATGCCCTGCAGTTTTTGATGGAGACATATGGATCTTCGGGCAGGACTTCGAGGCTACTTCGCAGTCGAGTGGCGTTCAAGATCTGTCAGCGATGAGGCTGCTACTTGGGACGCTGCTGGGAGGTCGGGAGAAAGCAGCATATGGAAGTGTGAGGCGAAATACCTACGAATGTGCGACAGGGTCAGGCAAACAGTTTCCAAAGTGGGAAGGACCATATATGGTCACGTTGAGATGGGGTCTCGCAGACACAATCGCAATGGTAAACACCGCTAAACAAGTGGACATCCGCAAGCGCCGAGATTCCAGACAGCAAGACAACAGAGCAAAGCCCCAAGAACCGAGAAGACCGAGCCGACTTCAGTCCAAACTATTTGACGGGGGGGACGAGTGTGGTGAGAGCTGTCTACTAGCCAAGTGGTGGACAGTAATTGAGGTCAATGTTTATGTATCAAATATTAGTCATGTTGTGGTGAGAGATGGTTGCTGGCCAAATTGGTTGACAGTAATTGAGGTCAAAGGTCAAGGTGGACAGGCGGTTACAGTTAACATATAGATGAACTGACAAGGCCACAAGAGATGCAAGGTTAACTTTGTGTGAGAAACAACCAATCAACAGACTGTATTTTCTACTAACATTGACCTACAATAATGTACATAAAAATCTATAAATACGTGTTGATTTTTCGTAATAAACGATCTGTTGCCTGGCCCTTGTCTTCTGTTGTTACATACCCAGTGTAAATAAGTTCAAGCGACCTAATTACTGTTTATTTTCACAATACTATGAGGAGCGAGACGACACGAATATGTTGGACTGATAAGAAGACTCTTGAAGATCTGCATTTCGCTCATGGAAGCATTTATATCTCATGCCATACAAACTCGAAGACATACAGGCGAAAATCAACAAGTTGGAAGAAGAAACAGGCAGAGAAGACAGGACTTCAAGTGAGTTAGAGAAGATGGAGGTGATGAAGGTAACCAAACGAAAACAACCAGCACAAATCCCTATCAACGGAACAAATTTGAAAGACAAGCTAACTTCCTTCAGTTATCTACTGAACACCTTGAGCAACAATCTTCGTATGTTTGGCATGCGATTCGCCATTGTAAAATGTAAGATGATGCTGCAGGATTAGACTAAACCGACCCCTAGATTAGAAATAGGAAGTGCAGTGGTGGAGCACGTTGACCACTTCACTTACTTGGGAAGTACCATCAGCCCCAACGGGTTGATCTCTGATGGAATCTCAGCACGAATACAGAGGGCTAGTTTCGCATATGCCAGTTTACGCCGTCTCTGGCTAGTAGACGTGATATCCGACCAGCTTTCGACCAAAAGGCGTGTGTACTGCTCAACAGTCCGCTCCGTCCTCCTTTATGGCTGTGAGACCTGGCCATTGAGAGTGGAAGACATGAAAAGATTATCTGTGTTCGATCATAGGTGTCTGCGTTCTATCTCGCGAGTGAAGTGGTATAATAAGGTGAACAATATTGAGGTTAGGCATCGAGTGCTAGGTAAGGAGGGGGGAAATCAATCGACGAAACTGTGAAATTACATCGGCTGAGATGGTTAGGACATGTATTACGTATGCCTAGTCATCGCCTTCCTCGACAACGGGCAATGTTAGCTGATATAGGGCCAGGCTAGAAAAGAGCTAGCGGCGGTCAAATGAAAACATGGCACCAGTCAGTGAAATCCACAACAGTCAGTCTAAGCCACGTAGGAAGGTGTAGACTTCCTGACTGGTTGGGGTCCTCGGGACGGTAAAAACCAATGGTTGGAAACAATTGGAGACATGGCTCAAAATCGTTATCAATGGCGCAGATGCAACCACTCCTTGTGACTTATGATTTCCAATTAAACTGTTTTGTTCTTCGTTATTACTAATCCTTTGTCTCACACCTCTGTTTACTGTCTATATTATGCATTTCTCCTACTTTCTTCTCTTGCTTTGCATGCTACATGGAGTGTGGTGACTTGAACTGCCGCACATATATGCAAAGTTCTATTTCGAAAACAAAAGAATAAATCTAGGAAGCATGGTTTCAACTACAGTTGGAGGAACAGATTTTTTTTATTCCTTCACGTTCCCAGTGGAACATAGGGCTTCAAGCTAGAGGCTTGAAGTTTCTGTAGCAGTGTTTATTTCTACAGGGTGAGGTTGCTAGCCTCATGCCCAACCTCTCCTCTTCACCAGCGTTTCAGTTCTGGCTTAGCGAGATTAAGGAGTGCGCCGGCCGGGGATCGAACCCCGGACCATATGCATGGTCGGCGAGCGTCCTAACCGCTATGCAACCAACGCACAGATGATGAAGATGTCAAAACCAGCCAGAATCTGAAAGGCCAGATACACCTTTATCACTCTGAAACCAGTTTGGAATTCTTCTACACTCCTCGGCGTAAAGAACAAGAATCGGATTTTCAACAGTGTCAAGTCAGTTCTTTTATGTGGGTCAGAAAAATGCCGAATGCGTCAAGAAAAGCATTACCAACAGCCGGCTGCAGACTTTTATCAATAGCTGCCATATTTGTTGGTTCCATACTGAAGGTCAGATGGCCAGCTGGTTAGAAAGAATTAGCAACAAGAAACTCTGCAGTCGAATAAACCAACCAATCTGACCATTCTGTATATTTCCAGTCCTATTTTAACTGAAGTTACCATTTTAGATCACGTGACTTCCATATCAGACTCAACCTTAACAGGTAAGGAATAGCCTTTCTGACAGTTGCACTGAATAGAGTAGATTGTGACGTTTAAGGGAGTGTCAGTTCCCTCTAAGTCACACAACTATAGGACTTCTATCAGCTGTCTTCAGCCGACTGAGATTATTTAGCCGAGCGAACAATTATACCTAATGGTAGACGGGATTATTTTGTAACCTGAATATTTTGGAAGTAGGCCATGGTAGGGTAATGGGTGGGTACGGCTAACGAGTTCAAAGTCAAAACGAAACAGCCATCCAGTATTCTCTGCTTTTCAGTGGTTATCTAAACATATATCATTTCGTGATGATACTGAACTATATATTCTTTACTAATATTATGTTTATCAACTTTTGATGAGTACAATGCGAGTACTAAGTATGAGTGGTTCTTAGTTAGTTTTAATGAACAGAATTCTGGATAGCTATTAACGATTCAGACAAGTTAAGATTATGATTTGACACTACCAACTAGTGTGATATTTCTAGTCCTTTCTCTGGTGCAGACTGAATTCTATCAGTCAGTCAGGTTTGCAATGTGGCCACCATTCTAGGTAGCTCGCCATCACGGTGCACATTGATTTGATGATATTAGATGGTTGAAGGCAATCGGCAGGAAGCCTTCGACCTAGGTTTCGTGCTAGTTGGCACTCACCAGTCAGCAAGGCGTATCTACAACCAGCTTGAAGGAACTCATGTTCCTTCTGACGAGATACCTAGAATGGTGGCCACATTGCAAACCTGACTGATAGAATTCAGTCTGCAACAAAGAAAGGACTAGACACATCACACTAGTTACTAGTGTCCAATCAAAATATCCACTACAGTCCTACAGGAAGGAGGTCAATCGCAAGCCCGAATAGCTCAGTGGTAACGTCTCTGATTGCAGCAGTCACTGGGTGACGCGGGTTAGAATCTCAGAAGGAGGGACATGAGTTCCTTCAAGCTGGTTGCAGATGCGCCTTGCTGACTGGTGCGTGCCAACTAGCACGAAACCTAGGTCGAAGGCTTCCTCCGAATGCCTCCAACTATCTAATATCATCAAGTCAAGACTATATCACGACACATACTACTGATTGATACGAGTAGTTAATGCAGTGTTCACTCATTGCCTACCGTGGAGTTTGCCAGCTAGATCAAAGTGATCCAACGACTTGACAGCTGTTTCCCTCATTTGAGGTTATTCTGACCAGTGATGTCTAAGATTTCCCATGTAGCTGATCAGATCTGGAGTGGTTCGGACTGATTTTTCTCTGTGAGTTGAGAAAAATTTCTGTTTGGTGCTTGGAAAACTTTCGTATCGGTTGGTAATCACTACTAGTTGGTATCAGTCATCTTCATTTGCTCATATCAAACCACACAACATGTAACCTGTTTTTCACACCGTTACAATTATAGTGATAAGAAGATCACATATTGTGTATGATCTGAATATATTAGGTTTCTAAAGAAAGCTGTCATGAAAACGATAATCCCAAAGACTGTTTCTCAGCACTTGGAAACTTCAATGTAGATTTCGTCAAGGAGCAGTGCCAGTTGGGAATCACTGGAAACCACAAGTCATGTGGTAACTGTTTCCCTCTTATTTGCGACTCTTCAGCAGTGAGAATTCACTGAGAAATTAAGGACCTTTAGATGATGAGATCAAGTTCGCTGACCACGTGGCCGATTACGGACTGACTGACTGACTGGTTTCAACATAGAACTTTGCACCGATGTGCAGCAGTTCGAGTCGCCACACTTCACTCAGCACACAAAGTATGAGGAGAAAGTAAAATGAGATTCGGAATAGAGATAATAAACAGAAATTTGAGGAAAAAAGAATAGTAATATCGAAGAAGAATATAGTTTTATTGGTTATTATAAGTCATAAGGAGTGGATGCATCTGTGCCAGCCATTGAGAAAGATTTTGAACCATATTACCAATTGTCTCCAGCCTTCATTGGTTTTCACCGTCCCGAGGACCCCAACCAGACAGCAGTCTACACCTTCCTACATGGCTTAAACTAACTGTTGTGGATTTGATTGACTGATGAAGCCATGATTAACCACCACGTACTAGATCTTTTCCAACCTGACCCTATGTCAGCTAACATTGCCCGTCGAGCAAGGTGATGACTAGGCATACGTAACACATGTCCTAACCATCTCAGTCGATGTAGCTTCACAGCCTCGTCGATTGATTTCCCCACCTTGCTTAACACTCGACCGATGCCTAACCTCAATATTGCTAGCCTTTTCATGTCCTTCACTCTCAATGGCTATGTCTCACAACCATAGAGGAGGATGGAGTGGACTGTTGAGCAGTACGCAAGCCGATTAAGCCAAAGTCGAATGACTCTTGTATTTTAACTTCGTGACCAGTGGGATACAGTAGGTTGGGTGTGAGGACAAATACTCGCCAGTCGTGCTATACCGTTTAATTGGCAGAAGTTGGAATTCATAGGCCTGTCATTCAACCGGCTCCCAGTGACTTAATGGTCTACGAGGTCGTCTTATAACCGGAAGGTCTTGGGTTCGAAACCTGGCGATTGATGCATACTGATGAAGACTTCCAAACTAGTGGAATGAAACAGTTGTCCAGTACTTCTTGTTGGTTTTCAAATGGTTCTCTAACCGATGTCAGATCATGATAGCTTACATTCACCGCTTAGTCATTCTCAGACCCCTTAGAAATAATCAGCAGGAATTCCAGTGATTTGAACTTATTTAAGTACACTGTTGATAAGACTGAAGAAATTTATCGTTCTAGATCAGCTCAATGTGCCTAATGAGCATTACTGCCTAGAATTAGTAGTTTCTAATTACTGATTTTAATCAATATATATTATGTAACGGGCATAAAATGGACTCACACAAAATACATGGAGGATCTGGACTTAGCCAATGATATATGTCTGATTTCCCACAAACTGGAAGTTATGCAAGCGAAAAGCAACAAGTTGGCAGAACAGGCATCAAAGATAGGACTTCAGGTGAACAAAGATAAAACAGAGGTGATGAAGATTCCTGGGTAACGCCACCAACAGCAACAACAACAACAGAAAACAATCAACGTTAATAGAAGGAACCTGAAAGGAACAACCTCTTTCACCTACCTAGGAAGCATCGTTTCAACTACAGGCGGAACTGACGAGGATATCAAAGCAAGAATCGGAAAAGCAAGACAAGCTTTCACTACTCTCAAGTCTGTGTGGAGGTCAACCGCACTCAGCATCAAAAATTAGATCCGGATTTTCAACTCGAATGTGAAGTCAGTCAGTGCTACTTACTATACGGATCAGAGACTTGGTGCGTCATAAAGAGCGCCTCAAACAAACTACAGACCTTCATCAACAGCTGTCTTCGCTCAATACTCAAGATCAGATGGCTGGCCAGAAAAGATCAGCAACAGAGATCTCTGGCAATGAGCGAACCAACACAGCAGGAACCGATTGTGGAACAAGTAAGCAGGAAGAAATGGAGATGGATTAACCATACTCCGAGGAAACAATGCATCAAGTGACATCACTAGACAAGCCATTGCTCGAGTGGAACACGAAAGGGAGGCGTCGAGTTGGTCGTCAGTGTGAGGGTGACTTTGAGGAGGTCATGTGAAGAGGAGATGAAGGCGTGTGGGCAGACTTGGAGCCAGGTGAAGACTGTAGCAGAGAACCGAACGCAATGGAGACGCACGGCTGAAGCCCTATGTTCCTCTAGGAATTAAAGGAAACAATAATAATATAATATATTATTAATAATAACTCTTCTATCTTTTATGTGTCCATTGATTGTTTTATTTCGAAATTTTGTGTTTGTTTAAATGTGCTAATTCTATATCTCTCTCAATATGTCTCCTAATCTACTACATGTTCCTTTTACCTTTTCTTTTTACTAGCGAACAGAATATTAGTGGTACTGTTAAATGTTCAACAGTATTTCGTAATAGCCTGTCAACTGATTTAAGTCTACATTTTTGGTTATCAATAGATGATCAGTCAACAGTTGAAGAGACCGCAAAATCGTCGACTAGTAAATTTCAGCAAATCAACAATCAAAAACGATATTGTCTATTTCGTTTATTATGTACAAATGGTAGTGGATTAGAAATATTTTTTACAAAATATGGTTATTTAGTAATTGGTGTAGCAACACAAGAAGATTTCACTTATGTCGTGGTAAGTTTAACTATACGTTAGATTTATTATTTTATTTAATTTAAGATTTTCCCGTCGATTGATTCGACCGAAGTGCTCGGTCTCAGGTTGACATGTCGGCTTCTTGTGCAGATGCTTCGATGATGTCTGGGCACTGGGTTCGAGCCTCGGTAGGAACATCATCACTCACTGCGGAATGCAGGCACATCCGGATGACGAGTCCCAAATAGGACGAAATGCGCATCCTGGATTCCACTGCTAGTCACCATCCAACAATTAACTTCTAATGCGTTAGATTTATTTTTAAAGATTGAAACTAAAAATGAGATTTCATACATTTATTCCCCTTAGTGAATTTGAATAAAGCAAGAACAACAGTTTTTGCAGAATAAAGTGGTACCGTCATTTATTTCGTTGGCTTCTCATCAGCTGCTTACAGGCCAAAGTCATTATTAAGTATATCTACAGAAACAATTTTAACATACTTGCACAGAGTTCATTTTTAAACAAAAATCAATCAATCAGTATATGCATACAATAATAATATATATAATAATAAACACTTTATCCCGAACAATAATGATCATACACAATGGAAACTTTCGACATTACGTAATCAGATGAAAGAGAGGTGAAAATATCCAGTTACCAGATTGGGCAATGAAAGACTGATAACCGCTTCTTTCTGAACTCATAAATCGGGTTTCAGGCGCTTGATGGAGATGGCTTCAGCAAACTTGAGGAGAATTGAACTCTTTTGCCTATTGATAATTTCGAACGATCTTGTGACGTCCACCTCTTCCTCATGACCCGTGTCAAGGAGATGCCTGGCTATGGCACTGTTGAAAGCCTTTGTTCCCTTTAGACATAGACTTTTGGTACATGTTAAGAAAATCGTAGGTATGACCTTCTTTCTGTTCTTCCGAATGTAACTGCTCCCGCAGATACATCTAAATTTGTATGTGTAGTTGGAGTTAACATGAGAAGGATATCTATCGATTTTTGATTGCACCAAAGAGCAAGTTGTTCGATAGACGGGAACCAGCTTAGCTGCGCATATTGATTGATTGGTTTTGTTTAAAAATGAACTCTCTGTTCAAGTACGTTAAAATTGTTTCTGTAGATATACTTAATAACGACTTTGGCCTATAAGCAACTGATGAGAACCCAACGAAATAAACAATGCTAATGATATCATTTTATTCTGCAAAAATTGCTTTTTTTATTCCTTCACGTTCCCCAGTGGAACATAGGGTTTGAAGTTTCTGTAGCATTTTGTATTTTTACAGGATGGGGTTGCTAGCCTCATGCCCAACCTTTCCTCTTCACCAGCATTATTTCTGGCTTAGCGAGGTAAAGGAGTGCGTCGGCCGGGGATCGAACCGCAGACCATGTGCATGGTCAGCGAGCGTCCTAACCGCTATACCACCGACGCACCGCGAAAACTGCTGCTTTTGCTTTATTCAAATTAAAAATGAGGTGTCTAGTATTCCTGCTTCTGTTTTGCTTGAATTTATGGAACTCGCGAAATATACCCATTAGTTTGTAAGGAAAAACGCAGTTTTTTAGTTCAACGAAGAAGTACTGTTTCTTTTCAACGACTTCATTTTCAAGCTAACTGTACAGTCGTATTTATATTACGGAAAAAGGGAATTAAGTGGCAGCGGAAATTGCTCAGTCAACACTGCACATATGATGATAAGAATAAAGATAATTAAAATGATGTACTAAGGGGGTCGCGGTAGATTTGAAGTGGATGAATTACAAAACTTTTAAAGGTTATTAAATAAGTGAACTGGTATAAAGATTTTAAAGTAGTAGGTCAAAGTGTTATCTAAAAAAATTAACAGTACGATAATGATAACAGCAAAGACGGCGAAGATGAAGTGAAGTAGAATGAATTCAAGTGGTAAAATAGAGCATTACTATGATCAAGGTAGAGGAAAGGGGTTTAACAAAACATTTTTGAATACATAATTTAGGTTGCTGTCCATGTATAGCTAGAGCTTTGGCCATTCATAAATGGCAACAACGGAAGCTTTTAGAGTGGTTGAATTTGGTCGTGTAAATAACTTTAAAGGATAAATCACTTGGGGCTGAATGACCTGACTTCAGAATGTGTTCAAAAATTGAAGACTTCGTCATCCACTGGAACTCGATCCAGATGAAGAGTCCCAAACTAGGGCGAAACAGATCTCCAGTACTCCCAGGTTTTCTAGTGGTTCTTTAACTGATGTGTATCTATGATGAAATCCTTCAACCAATCAAACAAAATCCCTACAAAAACCAATACTTGAAAATCTCAGTTAAACTTTATGTATTTATAGTGAGTTTCCATTGTCTATCATTTCATTAAAGCTGACGCAATAATCAGTTGCGTAAATGGAGGCTAGCTAACATATTCAACTTGTTCATTATTTGTTTTGGTTTCAATATAATTGTATGATAATTTTCATTTTTGCCATAATTTTATAGACCTGTGGACCAGAGAAAATACCACCAGGTGCATGGCATTCTGTTGCTGTTGTCTTTTGTCATTCTCGACGTCTATTGGTTACACGAACTATACTCAAAGTTCTTGTTGACGGTAATGTATGCTATTCTGGAGATTTTCCACATCCTCGACTTGGTGGTGTAAGTGTTTTGAAAGATATTGGTCTGGTTATTCAGTAACTTTTTACTAATTTCATTATAATATATATGTATATATATAATAGTATAATATAGTATTATATATATATATATATATATATAGGAGTAGGGATTGTACATACTTCATTTGTACACAAAGGTCTGGTTTAAATTCATGAATGGCCAAGGCCTCCGCGGTCTTTCGGAGTTTATAACAAAGAAAATGTGGCCGTAAAGTTAGCATGAATTCGATAGATGATTTTTAAATCATGGTCAGGGTTGGTAGAGTGACAGGAGTCGATAAGTTTTCTAGAATAGAGCTTCTTACACCCTTTCTTTCTGTCTTGTAAACAAGTGCTGGAATATGTTCAGTGAAAGCGTTCACTGGCTACGGCCAATGTACCTTGCTCCAGGTAAACTGATAGGTGCACATGGAGTCGGCCAGACGAGAGAGTTTATCTTTTACAGAGATGGAAAACAGCTTACGGCTGGTGAACGTCATTTGTAATTTTGCAACAAAGAGCATCTCACCGAATGATTTAAAAAAACTATTTTCGAGAATATATGAAGCCCTATCACCTTGGAATTCCAAATTCATGAACATAGTTTTCTTTGAAACTGAGTCGGTGACCAATTTGGATTGCTTGTCTTTCGTGTTTTTGTCAATAATTAGGTTCGGATAACCGTTTTCTATGAGTGTGGCTTTTGGGAAGGAAAGTTCTGAGTCAACGTAGTCAGAACTACGAATGTTCCTTATCCTTAGGCAGAGTGAGTGCAACGACAGAAGACAAGGGCCAAGCAACAGATATTTATAGACTCTAACGTACATTACTGTCAGTGGAGAAGCAACGTCTTCTGATTAATTATTTTCTAGGCTGAAGGTTATTCTGTGCTGCTTGTGACCGTTTCTTAGAAAGTTAAGCCATATATATCTGCGAATCGTATTTGCACACGCTAAGTCTGCTGTGATTGGTTAGTGAGTTCCTCAAGGTTAAGAAGATGAGAAAAAAGTTAGAGTCCATCACGAACTGACATCACCTAGAAAATACTGGAACTTTTCAGCAGTTTTTTTCTCATGATCTCTTGATCCAATCGGAAACCGAAACCAAGACCTAAGAATTACTAAGTAAGCACATTGTCTTTCAGCCCAGTTGGATTATGAGTGCATGAAGGTGAAGAGGTTTAAAGTGGGAGAAAATAACTGTTCTGTACTCGCTGGTTTCAGTTGTCGGTTAGTGATCTATTCTCATTTTAAAAGAATCACTCAAATCCTAACAAATCAACATTTGAAAAAGAGACAAACAGGTTGGATGGTTATAAAACCGATAGAATTAATAAAGACGTTAATATTTACGCTGAATGGAGGAAATAACAGTGTGTTGCGTGCTACTGATGAGACTTATCGGAAGTGCATATATAAAGAAATATTCGTCGGCATAAAAGCATCAAATAGCCGGGAGATAGATTTGACGTCAGAGAAAGCAAATGATTCAGCGTTGTGGAGAAACATGGGAGACGTGAAAGGAACACACAAAGAAACACACACACAATATGAAGGCGACAAGTAGCCCAACACGGAAGATCTGTGCAAATGGTGATATGAAAATATAAGGTGTGCATAATTTTGCTGTACAGAGATAACACATTGCAAATAAACATTCCTTTGAAGATAGAAAGAATGAACATGTTTGCAGGATAATACGAGCTCGTTTTATTTCGTGGATACTCATCAACTGCATACATCCTAAACAAAATCAAATTATAAGTTTCAAAAAAGTTTTGGAACATACTTTTTTTCATAATTACTTGGAGTTATAGATAGAAGGTATAAGGAACATAATTCCAGAATTTGATGTGGGTAGAAAGATCATTCAGTGTCAAAAAACAAAAAACTATATATAGTGGAATTAGATAAGAGGGGTTAGAGTTCAGATTTCTATTGGAAAACGCAGATTGGTTAGAGGCATGATACAGGGTCAGGATCAGAGAACAGAGTGAATTTACACATCTTGTGGTGGAGAGTTTAAGAGGGTGGGGGTGAATAGTGAAGTAACATTTTTTAAACTTAAACAGACAATTAAGTGGATTTAGAAACTTGATAGTCAGTTCAACTTAGCAAGTGAAAGTCAAAACTGAATAGAATGTTTCGTAACAAGACAAACACACAGGCATACTGACAAAAAGGCAAAACAAAAATAAAATAAAATAGAATTAGGGTTACCAGGGTAGCGAAAGATTAGTCACACTATCTTTCTGTATACAGAGGTCTGGTCGAAGTTTCTTGATAGCAATGGCTTCTGCGAAGCGAAGTAGCCATGGGTTTCTTTGCGTATTGATTATTTTGAAGGCTTGGCTAATTTCTACTGTGTGTCCTGTGTCAATTAAATGTCTGGCGATTGCACTCGATAACACTTTTCTTCTTTTTGTCTGGAGACTCTTAGGAATGTGCTCAGAAAATCTAGTAGATGCTCTCCTCTCAGTCCTTCCTATGTACTTTCTTCCGCAAGTGCAAGTGAATTGGTAAATGCAGTTGGAGTTGACGTGAGCAGGGTACTCATCTACTTTTGACTGGGTTAACGAGCACACAGTGTTGTGAAATAGGATCAGTCTGGCGGCTGGGAAACTTTTTTTTAATGCACCTGTGATTCTTTTTTGTGTTCTTGTGGATACGTCTTCCCCTTTGTACGCTAGACAGATGAAAACTGGTTTCTTTTCAACGGTGTCAGGTTTCGGTTTGTGTGCTTCTTCATTTCTATACTTTAATATGAACTCTCGGGGATATCCATTCTCGATAAGGTTCTTTTCGATGACCGCTAGTTCTTCTTCAATCTTGTCTTCCGAACATATTTCTTTGGCTCTGCTGAAGAGCGTTTTTACTAGACCTCGTTTGTAACTGGTTGGGCAAAAGCTGTGATAATTTAAGTATTGACCAGTCCAAGTTTCTTTCCTGTAGACAGATTTTTGAATTGTCCCATCGTTTCTTCTTTTTATGTTGACATCTAGGAAATGGAACTGGTTGTTTCTTTCGTAGTCAATTGTAAATGCAATGTTAGGATGAGCCGTATTGAGTTTCTCAAACATTGCGGACGCGTGTTCTATATCACTGCAGACCACAAACGTGTCGTCGACATATCTGCAGTAATAGGTGGTTCTTTCTATTTCTTCTTTCATTCGAGTCTGTTCAAGATGAGCCATGAATATGTCAGCAAGAATAGGACCCAGAGGTGAACCCATAGCCACCCCGTTCATGTTCCAAAACTTTTTTGAAACTTATAATTTGATTTTGTTTAGGATGTATGCAGTTGATGAGTATCCACGAAATAAAACGAGCTCGTATTATCCTGCAAACATGTTCGTTCTTTCTCTCTTCAAACTAATAAAGGGAACCGGTTGTATGAAACATTCCTTTACCACGTCTCTCGTCTTCTATCGTAACAACAGTTCTAGTCACACATACAGTGGAGATTTGAATTGTCGAGGGAACACTAGTTCCCTAAAGGTAGCGAACCTACCTCACTGATGAATGTAGGGAAGCAGGAAGGGCATTTTTTTTTCTTTTTTTAAAAAGCCTTCAGTTTTCCTAATATTACGATAATTTCTTCTTTTTCTTATTTTCATTCTGTTTGAAATATATGTGTAGGATATCTCAATCCTACACATCGGTGGTTGTCCAAATTGGATCGATCATGTTGTCTACTCAAAATTATTATTTGATTTAGCCTCAAAAGCTGGCCGTCGTAAATCAGTAATATCCAATTTGAAAAGTGTCGGGAAACATAATTATGTATCTAGAGAAGTTGTCTCTGTATCAGCGACAACATCAACTCTATCCGGAAAATTTACGTCCTCTTCTAGTTCTTCTTCTTCTTCTGGATTAAGTGTCCTTTTTTCAGAGAAAGTTGAAATTGGCACCCCGCGTAAAGTGGATTTAGGCAGTGAACGTATCCTATGGGGGATAATGAATTCATTTCAAGGGAGAATTATTTCTTGTGCAATGTTTAATGAAGCTTTATCAGATACTACTTGGCAAACGATTACATCACTTGGTAAGCTGTTTTTTAAAGCAATTAGTTCCCTTTATGAATTTCGACAACACAATAAGAAGACGTAGTTTATCTGAAACGTGTAATGTATTGGCGCAATGTATTGTTAGCTGATATATATATATATGTCGCATGTCGAGAACCTAGTGGATCCATATTAGTTTGTTTATTAGATATATCACACAGTGAAACAGTATTATTTACTGGATGACTATGTTTCGAACAAAATTTATTGTTCATAATCATATCAATTGTGATCACACGACTTTGACACTTGAGTTTTATAGTTTTCTTTGTTCTCTCCTATTTGTCGTATGGGTAGTATAATTTTCCAGATATCGGGGACATGTGATGAATCATTCCTATTACATGTATTTGTAGTTGATTCGATAAACAAAGCTTCTGTTATCAATCTCTCCCTCTACCCTGTGACATTACATTTTAAAACTGTCATCTTATCCGATCCATCCTATTGTATGGTTGTGTGTGACTGCATGTAGTGAGTGGTATAGCTGAACTATTCTCTAGATTTCTTATTTTATTCGGGTCAACCAATCTAGATTTTGCTAGGTTTTTATGTCCAGCTAGTCTGACTGCCCCTGTTCTACTAGCTTGACCCATGTATTTGACCTGACAATCATTGCAGGGTATGAGATAAACTAAATTGTTTTGTTTTAAAGGCTCTACGGGATCCTTTAGCCGACAAAGCTTGTTTCTAATTGAGTTTGTGGGTTTGAATACCGTTTTTATTCCTGCCTTGTTAAGAATCCTCCGGCGTAAGGCTTCCGACGTTCCTTCCTTGAATGCAATTACTACTGATGATTTAGATTCCTTATTATTGGTGTCGTCATTACGCAGAATTCTTAATAAGGCAGGAATAAAAGTGACTGGCATTCAAACCCACAAACTCAATTAGAAAGAAACTTTGTCGGTTAGACGATCCTATAGAAACTTTAAAACAAAACAATTTAGTTTATCTCATACCCTGCAATGATTGTCAGGTCAAATACATGGGTCAAGCTAGTAGAACAGGGGCAGTCAGACTAGCTGGACATAAAAACCTAGCAAAATCTAGATTGGTTGACCCGAATAAAATAAGAAATCTAGAGAATAGTTCAGCTATACCACTCACTACATGCAGTCACACACAACCATACAATAGGATGGATCGGATAAGATGACAGTTTTAAAATGTAATGTCACAGGGTAGAGGGAGAGATTGATAACAGAAGCTTTGTTTATCGAATCAACTACAAATACATGTAATAGGAATGATTCATCACATGTCCCCGATATCTGGAAAATTATACTACCCATACGACAAATAGGAGAGAACAAAGAAAACTATAAAACTCAAGTGTCAAAGTCGTGTGATCACAATTGATATGATTATGAACAATAAATTTTGTTCGAAACATAGTCATCCAGTAAATAATACTGTTTCACTGTGTGATATATCTAATAAACAAACTAATATGGAATTACTTACTACCACAGTGCCCAAGTTTTACACGTATATTAAGAGATCCTAGTGGATAAAGATATTGGAAAAGTTTATTTTTATAAAAGATTTGTAGATGACATAATAGTCATTTGTCATAAACCGACAAACGCCGTAGAAATCCTGAACCGGATCAATAAAGCACAAAACAGTATATCACTAACATACGTTAAAGAGAATAATGGATGCCTGCCATTTTTAGATGTACTAATAACCCACCGAGAAGATGGGTCAGTAAAACGATCTGTCTACAGAAAGTCCACATGGACGGGACAGTACCTAAATTATCATAGTTTCTGTCCACTACAGTATAAAAAGGTGTTGGTTAAATGTTTGTTCAAGCGCATTCACCGTATATGTACTGCCGATACAATTGAAGAAGAAAGACAACACCTCACTGAAATATTGTTAGATAACAATTACCCACTGAGATTTATTAGACGTTACGGAAGTGTCAACCATAGAGCTTTACCAATCCAATCAGCTCCCAAAAAGGATGTTTACATATCCTTACCGTTCAGAGGTGATCAACAAAGTCTAGTCACTAGACAAAGACTAAAGGCCGCAATTAATAGAACTTATTATGCAGCTAAACTTATCTTCATAGAGAAAACGAGAACTATGCTGTTCTGTAAACCCTCACATTGTCCGAACGATAGTGTCACATCCCACTGTGTTTATCAATTTACATGTATGTGTGGAGACACGTACATAGGGAGGACCCATCGGTCTCTGCAGGTTAGGGCTACAGAACACATTCCAAAGTGGCTGCAACAACAAATAAAATCGCCAGACACAACTGAACCCGGAAATAGATGTCCAACATCATCTATAGCCAAGCATATTATAGAGACGGGTCATAAGGTTGATTTCAACAATGCCTTTAAGCCGATATATAAAACAAGGTTGGGTCACATACTTAAATTCATTGAAGCCTTAGCCATAAAAAGACTTAAACCTGTCTTATGTGTCCAAAAATTACTTGTTATCACCTTAAACCTGCCTTGGTAATCCAATTTAGAACCAAGGACCAATTTACTTCATAATATTTTCAACCCCTTCTTTGCTTTGTTTTTTTCTCCTTTTATCTTTCTTACCCACACCTTTTGTGTCTCCCTACCCATTATTTGTGACCTTGACCTGTATACAATCTGACCTGTATTGTAATTATTCATGCCTTCTTGCCTTCTATAAAAACTGTGTATGACAAGTACGTGTGTGATCAGAATGTCCGAAATGTGTTGCGCCAATACATCACACGTTTCAGATAAACTACGTCTTCTTATTGTGTTGTCGAAGTTTTTTTAATTTTAGCTTATTTGTTTTGTAAATGATTCATTTTCATTAAGTTATGATTGTAATTTGGAGAGAAATCTTGTTTCAAGTATTGGTTTTTTTCGGGGGTAGGGGGATTTTTGTTTGTTTGATTGGTTGGTTGGAGGATTTTATCATGAGCTGACATCAGTTACAGAACCAATGGAAAACCTGGGAGTACTGGACAGCTGTTTCTTCCTAGTTTGGGACTCTTCATCAGCATGAACCCATCGCCAGGGTTCGAAACCCCGACCTTCTGTTTACAAGGCGAGCTTTCAGGCCTTTAAGTCAATGAGACCCGATCCAGTGGCCAGTGCACGAATTCCAACTTCTGCCAATTTACGACAAAGCCCGACCAATAGCCTCGCCGAAGATATCGGCTGAAGTTGGAATTCATGGACCATTGGATCGGGTCCCCAGTGGATTTATATTTTACTGGCAGTAATGTATTAGGTGTAGACACGATGACCAAAGATTCCAATATAGAAAAAATCCCCATTTAGACATTTAGAAAACAGAAAGATTGAGCGAAGAAATATTTACTTTTCAATTAGATCCTCATCTCTGGCTCTACTCTAATATATAACATTTTTATTACAATACACAACAGTTTACCAAACAAGTGGCGATATGTTTGTTAACAATAATTAAACAGTGTCAAAATTTCAATGGGTTGATAATTAACGAAGAAAATCAATACACATTTAAAAGGTAGAAATGGATAGAATAAATTAATTTTACAAGGATAACACGTAATTAAAGATGAAGTGGTCAAAATAAATAAAAATAAAATAATTTGGACAATTATAATTTTTATAGTTTTTAAAAGTTTAGGGGGAGGGGGTGACGTAGTCCTGTTTATGCATTCTTCTAGAGATGGCCACGGTAAGGAAAGTGGCTGTACAAATTTCTTCTGAACACATAGGCTTGGCTTCTTCAGGTGGATTCCGATTGCTTCAGCTATCTGTAGAAGACGAACTCGTAGAGCAAAATTAAGATTAGTCGGAATGCGATAAATAATTTTAAATGCAGTATTAACATCAACCTTATGCTCAGTATCAACAAGGTGTGCTAAAATAGAACTACGAATAGATTTTGTTTGTCCCTTGCTTAACCATGCTGGATGATGTTCGGAAATACGACGATGAACCTGCCTAATTGTACGCCCAATGTAGCTGGCTCCGCAGCTGTAGTCAAACTGGTAGATACACTGGTACACCAAAGATTCAGCAACCAGTCTCACCCTCCATCTATTTATACTACTTTTTGGAACTATAGCTGTGTTCCACACTACATTTTGCGATTGTGTGTTAGTGCATGCATTGTCAGTGTTAAGTTTTTCTCTGAACTATTCATCTTCATGGGGTCAGTAATCCTTCAGTTTGTTATATCTTTATATTCCGATATTATAAATGGTGCCGATCATACTGGAATGACCTATGTCGTTGACTTCACAGTCATTGGATGGTATTTTGTCGAGTAAATTACTTTGTCGTTGACTTAGAATATGCGAACGGTATAGTCCTTCTAGGCGAAGACGCTGGCAAATTGCAGAGTATTCTGAGCACCTTGCCATGGAATGCGCTCCTGCCAAATGTAACATGATGCTACAGGACTGGACTACTACATCGACTCTTAGCTTAAAGATAAGGAGTGAAGTGGTTGGTGGGGTGTATTAACCACTCCACTTACTTAAGAATTTGTATCAGCCCCAAAGGGTTGGTCGCTGACAAAATCTCAGTATGACAATTACCAACTTACTCCAGCTGTCTATCTATCAAAGCACGTGTATACTGCTCAGCATGTTTCTCTGACATAGGGTTAGGTTGAAAAAGAGCAAGTCATGGTCAAACCAAAACATGGCATCAGTCAATGTACTCCGTAACAGTTAATTTAAGCCAAACAGCCATGTGGGAAGGTGTAGACTCTACTGTCCGGTTGGAGTCCTCGGGATGGTAAGAACCAGTGGTCAGAGACAATTGGTGCTTTGCCTGAAAATGGTTGGTAGTGGCTGACGCAGGTGTATTCGTTCTTTTTGATTTGACATATCCAGTAATCAGCGTTGACCGCGAAGTAATTTGCAAACTACTCGAGTACTACGGCCTACCCAAAATATTCATCAACCTTATTCAACAGCTGTACGACAAGAGCACATGTCAAGTGATCCACAATGGAAAACTCAGTGAGGCGTTTGGAGTAAACACAGGAGTCAGACAAGGGTGCTTATTATCACCAATGATATTCCTAATTGTGGTGGACTGGATTATGCGTCAGACAGTGAAAAACGAGGAGACAGGGATATCCTGGACTAACGTGAAGAACCTAGAAGACCTGGATTTCGCACGTGGATGATTTATGTTTGATGTCACACAAAATCGAAGACTTACAAGCAAAAACCGACAAACTGGTCGAAGAAGCAAAGACAGGACTCCAGGTGAACATAGACAAGACGGAGGTTATGAAAATAACCAACCAACAACAACAACAGCAGCAAAATCCAACGCCAATCACCATCAACGGGAGGGATTTGAAAGAGGTTACTTCATTCACTTATCCAGGTAGGGAGCATTGTCTCAACCACAGGAGGAACGGACGAGGATGTCAAATCGAGAATCGGTGAGGCGAGAAACACATTCATCAACCTGAAACCAATCTGGAAATCTTCGTCACTCAACTCAGCATCAACAACAAAATGATTCGGATTTTCAATACAAACGTCAAGTCAGTCAGTTCTTCTATACGGATGGATCAGAAACTTGGCCAGTGTGTCACAAAGAATATTTCCAACAGCCTGTTGCAGACCTTTATCAACAACTAACTGTCTTCGCTCTATACTGGAGATCAGATGGTCGGAAAGAATCACCAACAAGAAACTATGGGAACAAACAAAACAAGAAACAATCGACTAGCAAATATGCAGGAGAAAGTGGAGATGGATTGGACACTTGCTGAGGAGGCCGCCGGGTGAAATCGCGCATCAGGCCAGTGTTCGAGTGGAACCGGAAAGGGAAGCGGCGAGTGGGACGTCCAAGGGTGACATGGAAGAGATCGTGTGAAGAAGAGCTGAAACAGTATGGACTAACATGGATGCAAGTGAAAAGTACGGCAAAAGACAGAAGCAAGTGGAGACGTTTAGTTGAAGCCCTATGTTCCACTAGGAACCCAAGGGAACAATAATAATAATCAATAATACATATCCTATAAAGTCCCATTGTTCTTCCATATTACTATTCTTTTTCCTTTATACTTCTACTTATTATCTCTCTATTCTCTGAATATATCTTTACTTTCTCCTCTTACTTTGTGTGCAACAAGCAGGGAGTGTGGCAATTTGAAGTGCCGCACTTCTGTGCAGAGTTCTATGTTTAAACCCAGTCATCAGGATCAGTGGTTTCCTTTAGTCTACAGAGTCCCTTTCTAAGTGACTTAATAGGTCTAAATGCTACCATAATTTCTGCTTTATTAAGAATCTAACGTAGAGTTTTAGATGTCACATCTTTCTGTTGTAATACTACAGATTCCGTATAAGTTATGTGGGTGCATCGGTATGATATCACTGTGTGCGATGAATTTAGATTCTACCACAGTGTTCAGGGAAATTTTGTCACAGAATGTAGATAATTCGCGACCAATGGAATATCCCATGAAGAGCTTACATCAATCATATTTCACTGGGCGCTTTCTCTCAAATACTGTCTATTATTCTGAATAAAAATACATCCCACAAACCGCCTATAACCGGCGGTAATGTAACCCAGTCGACTGTGTGCTTGCTATTATCACTCTAATGCGTTAACAAAAACTACTCTAACAAAGGCTAACAAAAACATCAAACACAACCACAATAATACCAGTGGCACGTTAAAACAGAAAGATAAGACGGACAGTTGACATGACAGATTTACTGTTGTCTCAACCAGCAGTTAAAGAACACCTTGTGAAACGTATAAGTTTTTTATCATCTGGACAAACCCTAAATTTTCGGATAAGTTTCAGAGAGTTGGCAACCGATGTGAGTGCAGTGTATTCATAAAGACTAGAGGACTCAAAAGGTACCATGAATGAATGATAACTGCACAGAAGTAGGTGGCTCGCCTAAAAACTGGGCTACCCAATAACCTCCATCAATAAACTGCATATAATTTTTATTATTCAGTTTGTTTAAATTTATTAAAATATGACCTATAATACAGTATTTTTTATTCTGGCGGCTATTTAAAAAGTTTAGAGCGGGCTGATTCGCAGGTTTCTACTCGATGGTATCTTATCCTAATACATGAGATCACCATTCCTGAGTTATGTCCTCGACTCACAAAATGTACTCCTGAACTTGTTTTTATTAGCATCCAACAACATGTCGTGTATTTCTCGAAGAAGACAACGAAGATATATCATCGGAATTGATTGGTTTGTGCTTCAGGTCAGATAGAACTGTGTCACATGATCTACTTTAAATTAATCTTCTTTATTTGAAGATCCTGGACGGAGAGAAAATAGGATGCAATTAACTTCGCTGAAAATTCTGTGCGTCGGTGGCACAGGGGTTAGGACACTCGTCGACCATGCACATAGTAGGGGGTTCGACCCCCTGCCGACGCACACCCGATATCTACAGTCGGCCTGCAAATTTGGGCTACCGATATCATATGCTGAAAATTCCATACCTGTACCAGAAAATACGATGTGGAATCAAGCTGTAATAAAAAAAACATAGTTCAGAATGAAGCTATTATTCAAGTATTGGTTTGTAGGGATTTGACTGATTGGTTACAGGATTTCATCATGAGCTGACATATGTTAGAGAAGCACTGGAAAACTTGGTAGTACTGCACAGCTGTTTTGTCTCAGTTTGAGACTCTTTGTGAGTACACATTCACTGGGTTCGAACCTAGGGTGTTCTGGTTAGAAGGTAAGGTCGTAGGCCATTAAGCCACTGGGACCTGATCAAATGGTCACCCCATGAATTGTAACTTCTGCCAATTCACGACATAGCGGGACCGCTAGACAATGTCTTCGGTGATGGCTTAATGGTCTACGAACCCACCTTGTAACCAGAATATCCTGGGTTCGAACCCTGGTGAATGCGTCTGTCTGGATTCAACATAGAACTTGACACCGAAGTGCAGCAGTTCCAGTTGACACGTTCCAAATAGCACACAAAGGTAGACAAGAAGATGATGAGTGAAGAGAATCAATAGAGTTTTGACAAGTATAAGAGTGAAACAGAATGAGTAATGGTAGAAAGGAATATGAAAGATTACAGAGACTGAATAAATCTGCACCATTGACAACGATTTTGAGCCATGTCACCTATTGTCTCCAGCCATTGATTCCTAGAGTCCCGAGGGCGGGCCCCAACCCGGAGGTCTGCATCTCCCTACCTGACTCAGTTTAACTGTCAGGGATTTCATGGATTGATGCGATGTTTTTGTTTGGCCACCACTTACTCTTTTCCAACCTGTGCGTCGGTGGCACAGTGGTTAGGACTCTCACCGACCATGCACATGGTCCGAGGTTCGAACCCCTACCGACGCATACCCGATATCTATGGTCGGCCTGCAAAATTTGGGCTACCGATATCCACGCTGAAAATGTCATACTTGTACTAAAAATACGGTGTGGCATCAAGCTGTAATCAAAATAAAAAAATAATAAAAATATATCAGCTAGTAATGCCCTTCGGGAGAGGCGATGGTTAGGCGTGCGCAGCACGTGACCTAGCCATCTCAATCTATGTAACCTTATAGCCTCGTCGATTGATTTTCCCTCTTTGCCCAACACTCTACGCCCAATGTCACCATGAATTACCTTATTACACCACCTAACGTGAGAAAGAGATCGTAGACATCTACGATCAAAAACAGTCAACCTTTTCATGTCTTCAACTCGTATTGGCCATGTTTCAGAGCTATAGAGAAGGAAGGAGCGAACTGCTGAGCAGTACACACGTCCCTTGGTTGATAGCCGGATGCGTACTACTGAAAGGTCACAAACTAGGCTAACGAAATAGCTGTCCAGTATTCCTTACTAGTTTTCCAATGGTTCTCTCTAACTGGTGTCAGCTCATGATGGATAGCCTTTATTGTTATCATTGTTTTAAGGCTACAGGCTTATATCATCTACTTATTCTTGTTTATTCTATTCCTCTGCGGTCCAAGTGGAACATAAAGCTTTTGGCTCGAAATTTGAAGTCTTAGAAACACTGATGTTAACATTTTTTTCACCCAGATAGAGTTGCTAGCCTCACTGCTAGCCTTCCCTCTTTACCATACTTATCAAAAGCTAAGTGAGGTTTAGAAGTGCATCGACCGAGGATGGAATGCCGAACCATTCACTGCGTGGTTGGCGAGTACCCATCCACTGAACCACTGATGGCCTTATGTCACTTTTGAGATACGTAAAATTATTGTCCTGTTAAGTGTATTGATCATATCTTCATCCTCCGACAGATTCTAGAACATAGGCATTCCTACCGGCGTCCAACAATCATTATATTTCTTGACCTAAAGGTGGCATTCAGTTCTGTAGACCGAGAGGTTCTCTGGCGATGTTTGCCTGTAAAGGGAATGCCGAGAAAATATATTTCGCTGATTAAGGCACTCTACTCGTACTCATGCAGCCAGGTGAGGGCTTATGGCGAGTTGTCATCTGAAGTGGTGACGACTAGTGGCGTCCGTCAAGGATGTCCATTATCCCCATTTCTATTCAACTTCATCATAGATGTACTAATGGACTTAACCCTAACTCACTTCAGAGACTCAGGGATTGACTTGCTACCAGGGAATAATCTCGCTGACTTAGAATATGCAGACGATAAAGTCCCTCTAGGCGAAGACTCTGACAAAATGCAGGGTCTTCTGAACATGTTGAGCTGCAATCTACGAATGTTCGGCATGCGATTCGCTCCCGCCAAATGTAAGATGATGTTACAGGATTGGACTACACTGACTCCTAGATTAGAAATAGGAAGTAAAGTGGTAGAGCACGTTGACCGCTTCACTTACTTGGGAAGTACCATCAGCCAGTGTCAACGGGTTGATCTTTGACGAAATCTCAGCACGAATACAGAGGGCTAGTTTCGCATATGCCAGTTTACGCCGTCTCTGGCCTAGTAGACGTGATATCCGACTATCGACCAAAGGGCGTGTGTACTGCTCAACAGTCCGCTCCGTCCTCCTTTATGGCTGTGAGTAACACCTGGCCATTGAGAGTGGAAGACATGAAAAGATTAGCTATCTTTGATCATAGGTGCCTGAGTTCTATTTCCCGTGTGAAGTGGTATAATAAGGTGAGCAATATTGAGGTTAGACATCGGTCGAGTGCTAGGTAAGGAGGAAAGGGAAATCAATCGACGAAACTGTGAAATTACATCGACTGAGATGGTTAGGACATGTGTTACGTATGCTTAGTCATCGCCTTCCTCGACAATGGGCAATGTTAGCTGACATAGGGTCAGACTGGAAAAGAGCTAGCGGCGGTCAAACCGAAACACGGCACCAGTCAATGAAATCTACAACAGTTACTCTAGGCCACGTAGGAATGTGTAGACTTCCTGGTTGGGGTCCTCGGGACGGTAAAAACCAATGGCTGTAAACAATCGGAGACATGGCTCAAAATAATTCTCAATGGCTAGCGCAGATGCATCCACTCCTTGTGACTTATGATTTCCAGTGAAACTGTTTTGTTCTTCGTTATTACTATACCTTTGTCCCACACCTCTGTTTACCGTCTCTAATATGCATTTCTCCTACTTTCTTCTCTTGCTTTGTGTGCTACATGGAGGGAGTGTGGTGACTTGAACTGCCGCACATCAGTGCAAAGTTCTATGTGGAAAACAGACAGACAGGCAGACAGTAAGTGAATTCTTGAATTATAATCCATCATATTCATAACTGTCTTCTTCTTTTTTTCTTCTATCTTCTTTATTTAGGTCCTTGTAATCTTACCTATCTGTTGGACAATGAAGGTTATAACTTGAATACAACAGGTTCAAGTACACCAAATCTGAGTGGTAGTTATGCTTCAATCAATCCTTATGATGAGAATTCACTGAATTCAAATGCTTTTAATTCAACTAAAATAATATTCTATTATCATGCCAAATCAGTTGATCATGCACATTCAATATGTCCAGAATTAGCAAGTGAAAATTTAGGCTTACCAACATCTTTTGAATGTAATGAAAAGCTGTTTAATAGAGATATGAATAATTCTATGCTTATTGATGAAGCATTATATGAAGATTATTTATGGCTGCAGCATATCCAGCATAAATATACAAATTTTGGTGGTCTACCTGCTACGCTGTTAGGTCCTGAACGACTGGAATCAGTTTTGATAAATGTGAGTTAATTGGTTGGTTAGTTAGTTAGTTAGTTAGTCAGTTGGGTACTCTTATTGTTATTGTTTGTTTTTTCTATAACTTGGATTTAACCTTCCACAGTGTTGATAGCAAACTGATTTGGAATCTACTTCAACACTACGCAAAGGCAAAGTACCTGAAGATTGGAAGAAAGGATACTTATTCAAACTACCAAAGAAAGGAGACTTAAGTCAATGCAAGAACTGGCGCGGAATTATGCTCCTGTCCATCCCAAGCAAAATACTAAGTCGCATCATCCTGGAGAGAATCAAACATGCCTTGGATGAAAAACTTCAACCGGAACAGGTTGGATTCAGGAGGAAAAATCATGCGTCGATTAAATCACAACACTATGGATCATCACTAAACAGAGCTTGGAATGGCAGTTAGCTCTCTACCTCAACTTCATTGATTTGAAAAGGCTTTCAGCAGACAGAGCCGATCGAGAGGTGATTTGGAAACTACTTCGCTACTACGGGGTGCCACCAACAATTATACATCTCATCCAACAGCTGTACGACAATGCTGCATGCCAAGTAATCCACAACGGGAAACCTACGGAACCCTTCGAAGTGAGGACAGGAGTAAGACAAGCTGGCTGCCTACTATCGCCAACGATTTTCCTGATTGCAGTAGACTGGATATTGCGACAAACAGCGGGCAATGAGGAAACAGGCATAAAATGGACTCACACAAAAAAATTGGAGGATCTGGACTTCGCCGATGATGTATGTCTGATTTCCCACAAACTGGAAGATATGCAAACGAAAAGCAACAAGTTGGCTATAGAAGAAGCATCAAAGATAGGACTTCAGGTGAACATAGATAAAACAGAGGTGAAAATTCCTGGGCAACACCATCAACAGCAACAACAACAACTGACAACAATCAGCATAAATGGGAGGAACCTGAAAGAAACAACCTCTTTCACCTACCTGGGAAGCATCGTTTCAACTACAAGAGGACGGAACTGACAAGGATATCAAAGCAAGAATCGGAAAAGCAAGACAAGCTTTCACTACTCTCAAGTCTGTGTGGAGGTCAACAGCACTCAGCATGAAAATGAAAATAAGATCCGGATTTTCAACTCCAATGTGAAGTCAGTCAGTGCTACTCTATACGGATCAGAGACCTGCACTGCGCGTCATAAAGAGCATCTCAAACAAACTACAGACCTTCATTAACAGTTGTCTTCGCTCAATACTGCTCAAGATCAGAAAAGATCAGCAACAGAGATCTCTGGGAGCGAACCAACCCAGCAGGAACCAATTGTGCAACAAATAGGCAGGAAGAAATGGAGATGGATTGGACATACTCTGAGGAAACAGTGCATCAAGTGACATCACTAGACAAGCCATTCGTTGAGTGGAACCCGAAAGGGAAGCGGCGAGTTGGTCGTCAGTGCAAGGGTGACTTGGAGGAGGTCATGTGAAGAGGAGATGAAAACGTGTGGGCAGACTTGGAGCCAGGTGAAGACTCTAGCAGAGAACAGAATGCAATGGAGACGCACGGTTGAAGCCCTATGCTCTTCTAGGCATTAAAGGATACAATAATAATCAAAACTACGCAGTGGAGTACCCGAAATCTTCATCACAAACTCATTCAACAGCTGGCTATATGACAATGCCTGCCACGTGTCAGGTAATCCACAATGGAAAACTCAGCTAAGTCTTTGAAGTACCTGCTACTATCACTGATGATATGCCTTATTTTGGTGTACTGCACTATACAGAAGACCGCAGAAGAAGACAGCAGACTGATAAGAAGACTGTAGAAGATCTAGATTTCGCGTGTGGTCTTTTTATTCTTTCATGTTCCCAGTGGAACATACGGCTTCAAGCTGGAGGCTTGAAGTTCCTGAAGTAGTAGTGCTTATTTTTACAGGATGGGGTTGCTAGCCAGCCTCATGCCCAACCTTCCCTCTTTACCAGTCTTAATACTGGCTTAGCGAGGTAGAGGAGTGCACTGGTGTTCGGGGATCGAAACCCGGACCACCTGCGTGGTCGGCGAGCATTCTACTGCTGTGCCACCGACGCATGTGGTTGATTTATGTCTAATATCACACAAACTTCGAAAACTGGCAGACGAAAACCAATAATTTGGCAGAAGAGGTAGGCAGCAAAGACAGGACTTCAAGTGAACATATAGAAGACGGAGGTGATGAAGATAACCAATCAACAACCAAAACAACAACAACAACCAACAAAGACTATCACCGGAATAAATTTGAAAGACGTCACTTTCTTCATTTACCTAGGCGACATTAATTCAACTAGAGGCGATGGCGTTATGGTTTGCAAATTTTAACTTCTGCCAATTCACGATATATGGCACTGCCATTAATCGATGACATTTGCGAGTATGTAGTGTTGGACGCCAACCAGTAAAAACCTCTCGCTAGAACATCAGGCAGCACCGTTCTGTAGTTAGTCAGTAATGACCGGTGGACTGCTTTAATACTCAATTTCTGTCGTAATATTTGAAAGCGAAATCTACCCAGAAAACAATACCATTCATCAACATTCCCCTGACCAGTGAAGAGAATAGCTTTCAGGCGTGTTTCACTCAATCCTAGTAGTGAAACTGTAACTAATAATAATGTCCATAAAGTTAGTTGCGAAGACGAGCACTCATCGATGACGTGAGACAGAGGTTGTACTACATTATTAGTAGATGAATATTAAGAATTATAACTCATTAGATTTTAATGTTTTTTACCTTGAAGAACGACTATTCTTAGCTGAACTTATCAATGTATTGCACTGTCGAAGGATAACCCGGTCAATTCTCGGAAGCCACAAGAAAATCTCGATTGCTGCATATATATAGTTTTATTTTTATTCCTTTGCATTCCGAGTGGAGCATAGGGCTGTGGCGTGTGCTACTGATGAGATTTGTCAGTAGTATCTATATGAAGAGATGTTCATCAGCATAAAAACATCAAATAGAAGGGATATAGATTTGGCGTCAGAGAAAGTAAATGATATGGCGCTGTGGAAATACATGTGAGACGTAGAAAGAACACAAAAAAAACACAGTATGAAGTCGAGAAGTAACGCAACATGGAAGATCTGTGCAAATAGTGATTTGAAGATACGGTGTGCATAATTTTGCTCTTAAGAGATACCACACATTGCAGATGAACATTCCGTTATCAAGACATTTGGTGGGTGGTGACTAGCAGTGGAATCCAGGATGCGCATTTCGTCCTATTTGGGACTCATCCATTCATTTCCCGAATCATCTGCACAAGGAGCCGACATGTCAACTCAAGACCAAGCAATTAAGTCCATTCAATCGACGGGAAAATCTAAATTCAATTGAACAACTCCTCTAACAGATCTTTCGTCTTCTACCGTTACAGGACTCCAAGCTTTAGCTTCGAAATTTCGGTAGCATTGGTGTTTAATTTTGCAAGATGGGGCTGTTAGGCGGCTAAATGAGGTTTAGGAGTGCATCGGCCAGGGATCTAATCCAGGGCCACGTTCGTGGTGGGAGAGCAGTCTACCAATTAACGAACATTTATGTAACAATGACTACAATTGTGGAGCTATTCGGAATAGATATGACAGTCGTGGAAACTAATTGCGTGAGGAATGTATGAAAATTCTAACCAATGGAGATACTGAAAACTCCAAGGAATTCTTAGAAGCCTGGTAATCGGATCATTCTTCACTCAATAGATCTGTTGACATTGTTCAAATTCACCAATCAATAAAAAGCAAGTTAGATTGTAAAAAGATCAAATTTCAGGTTAATGAAACCATTTTTTGTCAATGCAAACCAACGCGAGGATAAGAAAACTTCGAAAGACGAGTAGTTACCATCAACACCATTAGGAGAGA
This sequence comes from Trichobilharzia szidati, assembly GCA_944472155.2. NCBI lineage: Eukaryota > Metazoa > Platyhelminthes > Trematoda > Strigeidida > Schistosomatidae > Trichobilharzia > Trichobilharzia szidati. The sequence continues at coordinate 4,095,139 of OX235273.1, forward strand.
AGGTTACGTCATGTTATTATTGATTATTATTACCTTGGGTTCCGAGTGGAACATAGGGCTTCAACAATACATCATCACTTTGTTCTATTTTCTGCGGTCCGCTTCAACTGGCTCCGTCATTGACCGTAATCTCTCATCTCCTCTTCCCTACACGATCTCCTCTATGTCACCCTCGCACTGACGACCCACTCGTCGCTTCCCATTGGGTTTCCACTGGAGCGATCGCTTGCCTTGCGTGCGATTTCATTCGATGGCCTCAACATATGACCAGTCCATCTTGGTGGCATAGCGGTTAGGACGCCGATCATGCACAGGGTCCGGGGTTCGATCCCCGGTCGACGCACTGCTGGAGATCGTACTTCTAGGGATCAGTCCTATAGTACGTATCACCAGGACGTCGAACAAACTTGACCCTGGCTAACCAACCGCGATGATGATCAGTGCGGCCTAGTCCCGAGCGTGAAGCGGGTGTGTGGTTGTCCGTCTGGCTGGCTGCTTATGGCGTCAGTAAGTGCGGACTCGGCCGCCTCCTTGTTCGATCGTCCAGCCGGACTTTTGTGTGCGTCGGTGGCACAGTGGTTAGGACTCTCGCCGACCATGCACATGGTCCGGGGTTCGATACCCTGCCGACGCACACCCGATATCTATGGTCGGCCTGCAAAATTTGGGCTACCGATATCCATGCTGAAAATTCCATACTTGTACTGAAAATACTGTATGGAATCAAGCTGTAATCAAAATAAAAAAATGAAATAAAAAACTTTCTCCTATATATATGTATTTGTTTCTTCTCAAGCTTGACCACGGATTGATATCAGTTAGAGAACCATTGAAAACCATCAGGGAGTACTGGACAGCCAGCTGTTTCATCCTAGTTAGGGAGTCATCGGCAGTACGCACCCACCACCAGAGTTCGAACCCAGGACTTTCCGGTTACAAAGCAAGCTATATATTTGTTGAGCAATCGACTCTTGGTTGGTTTGTTGCTAGAATTTCCTGTTGCTAATTCTTTTTGGCCAGCCGGTCATCTTATCTTCAGTATGGAGCGAAGGCGGTTGTTGCCGGTTACGTCACTTGAGATAAATTGCCAAATACTCAGTACACACTTATGTAAGTGCTGAAGACGTCACCAAGAAGTGCGATGAAAACTTCACAATTAAACCATCCAGTTCAGAGAAATCAATCACTGTCAAATATCCAGATTGTAGAGATCCTGGACCTATCGCTGGTTTCAGAAGATTAAGCTTAATATGGAGAACACTATTCACTGTAACCGACGCGGAACAACAGAAAACGGTTGGGTAACACGATTATTTATTCTTCAAGCGATAACGAAACGGATTTTTACAGTGGTTAATCAGTGCTAAAGTCTGTAAATAAACGTTAATATAATATACAAGAATACTTTTGATCGTATTTCTCTAGTCTTCTGCCAACCAGTACACAATTAAGCAATGACAGCTTTCATTTCTCCCGCCAAATGGAAACTAGTTCAAACAAACAAACTATTCAATGTTCATCAGAATTGACAACCACTTTATCACGATTAACTTGGGAGGCAGTTTTAGTGGACTACATATGCTGACTGAAAGATAAAACTTCTAATCACTGAACCCCATAAATTCAGTGGTTTACCTGTGATTAGCAGGAATCACTTTATCACTTTAATGCCTTTTATCTTTGTATTGCTGCTTGATAAATGCTCATATGTTCTTAGCTATTCTTAACTGATTTAAACGTGATATGTGGATCAACAACCTCCTTTACCTACCTGGGAAGCATCGTTTCAACTACAAGCGGAACTGACGAGGATATCAAAGCAAGAATCGGAAAAGCAAGACAAGCTTTCACTACTCTCAAGTCTGTGTGGAGGTCAACAGCACTCAGCATCAAAAATAAGATCCGGATTTTCAACTCCAATGTGAAGTCAGTCAGTGCTAATCTATACGGATCAGAGGACTTGCACTGCGCGTCATAAAGAGCATCTCAAACAAACTACAGACCTTCATTAACAGTTGTCTTCGCTCAATACTGCTCAAGATCAGATGCCGCCAGAAAAGATCAGCAACAGAGATCTCTGGCAATGAGTGAACCAACACAGCAGGAACCGATTGTGAAACAAATAGGCAGGAAGAAATGGAGATGGATTGGCTATACTCTGAGGAAACCATCAAGTGACATCACACACCAGGCCATAGCTCGAGTGGAACCCGAAAGGGAAGCGGTGAGTTGGTCGTCAGTGCAAGGGTGACTTGGAGGAGGTCATGTGAAGAGGAGATGAAAACGTGTGGACAGACTTGGAGCCAGGTGAAGACTCTAGCAGAGAACCGAACGCAATGGAGACGCATGGCTGAAGCCCTATGTTCCTCTAGGAATTAAAGGAAACAATAATAATAAATAATGTGGATCAACCGGTAGAAGCTGAAGTTCGTTCAGCTATTACACTATGAATAACTGATTTGAAAAACAGAAAGATTGAGCGAAGAAATATTTACTTTTCAATTAGATCCTCATCTCTGGCTCTACTCTAATATACACATAGAGCATTTTTATTACAATACACAACAGTTTACCAAACAAGTGGCACTGATATGTTTGTTAACAATAATTAAACAGTGTCAAAATGTCAATGGGTTGATAATTAACGAAGAAAATCAATACACATTTAAAAGGTAGAAATGGTTAGAATAAATTAATTTTACAAGGATAACACGTAATTAAAGATGAAGTGGTCAAAATAAAATTAAAATAATTTGGACAATTATAATTTAATAAGTTTAGGGGGAGGGGGGCGACGTAGTCCTGTTTATGCATTCTTCTAGAGATGGCCACGGTAAGGAAAGTGGCTGTACAAATTTCTTCTGAACACATAGGCTTGGCTTCTTCAGGTGGATTCCGATTGCTTCAGCTGTCTGTAGAAGACGAACTCGTAGAGCAAAATTAAGATTAGTCGGAATGCGATAAATAATTTTAAATGCAGTATTAACATCAACCTTATGCTCAGTATCAACAAAGCCTCAGGATGGTCGGGGGTGGGTGCCTTGCGCTGCGGACACCTTTTGAAATGCTCCCATATGACCGGGCGTATTACATAGCCTCTCCTGAGGTTGTCCTACTCACTGCCTTCACGTGGCGGAGGTGTTTTTCACCAAAGTGAGAGAGCGAAAGCGGATGCCCGGCGCTCTTCACCGGGTTGACTGTCCATTGGATGACAGTCTAGGGGAGATGGCTAAACCCTGATTCCAAACCTACAACGACTGGCGTATGAAGCTCACTGGAGCTCACCGGAAGACGTATGGACAAAGGGCTTGTTGGATGTCCTGGATGTCTGGCCCCATTCAAAAAGGCGTGTGAACCGAACTCCGGTCACCGACTGCCAATGGATAGTGGACTCCCTACTCCACTCCTACTGCCTTGTAGGTCACACTTGGTTGTGTAAAGGCTAGAGCTGCACTCTCAAACAAAAGGCCGAGCGATTCTGGGGACATCACTCGTACCAAATTCCCATGAAACTTCATGAACTCTCTTATCCATTACTGGTCCAACAACATCGCCCAGTGGTTTGGCCATGTTCTGCGCCGACCAGATGACGATCTGGTCAAATCAGTTCTAAATCCCTCGCCATTACCATCTTGGCGATGTCGCAGGGGTGGACAGCTGAAAACATGGCTTGGTACAGTCAAGGCTGATATGGAGTGCCTGGGGCTACAAACCGTCTACGGACTTCATCTGTGGAACAAGAATTGGATAACCTTGTCGCAAAACCTTGCATCAGATCGCCGCACCTGGGCAGCGATTATTCGAGATGTTCATGAAGCCGGCTTATCCTCCCGTAGGAGATAGCCGAAGTAAAGTAAAGTAAGTCAGTATCTACAAGGTGTGCTAAAATAGAACTACGAATAGATCTTGTTTGTCCCTTGCTTAACCATGCTGGATGATGTTCGGAAATACGACGATGAACCTGCCAAATTGTACGCCCAATGTAGCTGGCTCCGCAGCTGCAGTCAAACTGGTAGACACACATAGAAGAGGCAAATTTAGGTAGTTTATCCTTATTTCTCGAACATAGAGATTGACATCATCTGGTGGAGTGTAAGAATAAGACTGTGTTTTATTGTTTCAACGTAGAATCCCTAATTTCTCTTCACTCCAAGTAGTTTTTGATTTTCTTAATTCTCAAAGATGTTTGCCTATTTCTTAACAAATTTCACAGGATTCAATCAATCGTATCGGTGGTATGGGTGTACTATTGCCAATATTCAAATTACTTCGCTATTTTCCAACCAATAGTTATGTAAGCGGATCAGACAAATTAAATTCCATTGAAATGAGTTTGTTATCAGATGATTTCAGTATAACTGATCTCCTCATCTCTGCACATCATCGATATATCAACGACTTAGATCTGATATGTAATGAGACGACAACGACTCAAATCCCTGTGACAACAACTATGAGTAATGCAACTACTGCTGCTGCTGCTGCTATTTCTACTGTGCTTAACTCTTCTCCTTCGACTGGGAATAAAATTGACAATGTTATGCAGTATAATGAATCACTACCACTAATACAGTCTGGTATTCGATCTCGACTGAATTCTTTACTCCCGCTCAGTTGTGGTGGTTCGAATGATAGACGGGATTCTTCTGGTGTTGTGATTACTAGTAAGTTTAAAGTATAAAAAGACTGTGTCTTATTGATTTGTGAACTACTTCGCTAAAAGTATTTTTCCTCAATTTTGCTGTCTGCTTTGAATTTCCTCGTCGATTGGTTTCTACTGAACCGAAACTGTCGGTATGTGTTAACATATCGACTCTTTGGACTATGTCTGATGATTAATTTCATGTCATTTCAATGATGGCGGTTAGGAGTGGAGTTCGGGATGTTCATTTCTTCCTATTCGGGACTCGGAGGCTGGAAGTGCCTTCATCCCTAGTGAGTGATGATGTTACTATCGGAGCTGGATCCCACTGTCAGTTACTGTCAGATATCATCCAAGCGCCTCACTAAGGGAGGTTCAGAATTTCTGTCAAACTGAAGCAAATTGCAGCTAATATTCTTTGCATAAGTGATGACTCTCTTGGTTGAGTGGCCTAGTGGACAGCTGGGTTCGATTTTCAACGGGAAGAGCATCAATCACTGGCTGATGAGGGTACATTTAGCTGACTAGTTCCAAACAGGATTCCACTAATAGCTTTATATCGATCAAATCGTTTCTGTTATTTACTTAGTCAAACTGTGGAAACTGAAGTGTACTAAACATTCGTTGGTTATTTTATTAATCCGGACTAACCTTCACAATAAAAATCCCCAGTGAAGCCTTTAAAGGGAATGCAGAAGTAAGACAAGGCTGTCTGCCTATTATCACCAATGATACTCCTAATTGTGGTGGACTGCATTATGCAGAAGACTGTGAGTGGAAAGCGAGAAGACAGAAATAATGTTGACCGATAATAAGACTCTTGAAGAAATGGATTTCGCAGACTACTTATGTCTAATGTCACACAAACTCGAAGAATTGCAGGCGAAAACCAACAAACTGGCAGCAGAGACAGGCATTTAAAACAGAACTTCAGGTGAACATAGAGAAGACGGAGGTGATGAAAACAACCAACCAACAACAACCAGCACAAATCAATATCAACGGAACAAATTCGAAAGAGGAGGTCACTTCTCTAACCTATCTACTCACCATCGTTCCACCTACAGGTGGCAGCTTGGATGAAGATATCAAAAGCAGCCAGAATCGGAAAGGCAACATACACCTTCAGCACTCTGAAATCAGCTTGGAACTCTTCTAAACCAAGCGGAATCAACAAATTCCGGATTTTCAACACCATAGTTAAGTCCATTCTTCTAAATGGGTTGGAAACATGGCGCATCACGGAAAGCATTTCCAAAAGGCCAGTGTAACATCAACATCTGCACACACTGACTTCAGATCGTCGGAAACGATTAGCAAAGGGAAACTCTGAGAATGAACCAACTAAGAACCGATTGCTCAGTGAATATCTAGACGAAAATGGAGATGGAATGGACACACTTCACTGATGGGACCGTCGAATGACATCACGCATCAGGCCATCACTCGACTTTAACCCGAATTGTGAGTGACGTGGGTCTTCCGGAAGTGACATGGAGGAGATCATGTAAGGGGTTGATGAGAGACTATGGGAGTCAGGAGTCGTGGGCCTGGCTAAAGAGGACCGCAGAAAATAGCATACATGTTGTTGAAGCCCTATGATGTTCCACTAGTAACCCAAGGGAACAGTAATAAGCAATAATAATAATAATCCTTGAGGAATGGCACTAAAGAATTTTGGTGTTTTGTGACAGACATATAAAAATTCTGTCAAGAATTTCAGGGGATTGTATTAGAAACAGGCCCCTTTTTGGTTCCTTACTTAAGAGTAAAACTGTCTCTACATGTAGATTCCGATTATTGTTCCCTTGGGTTCCGAGTGGAACATAGGGCTCGAATAACACGTCTCCGCTTTATCCTATTTTCTGCAGTCCTCTCTAGCTGGCTCCACTATTGTCCATAGTCTTTCATCTCCTCCTCACACGATCTCCTCCATGTCAACCTCTCATTGACGACCCACTCGTCGCATTCCATTCGAAATCCAATCGAGCAATGGCCTGCATGGTACGCTTTACTTTTTTTACTCTGCTTCGGCTATCTCCTACGGGAGGATGAGCCGGCTTGATGAACATCTCGAATCATCGCTGCCCAGGCGCGGCGATCTGATGCAAGGTTTTGCGACAGGGTTATCCAATTCGTTTGTAAGAGAGTTCATGAAGTTTCATGGGAATTTGGTACGAGTGATGTCCCCATAATCGCTCGGCTTTTTGTTTGAGAGTGCAGCTCTAGCCTTTACACAACCAAGTGTGACCTGCAAGGCAGTAGGAGTGGAGTAGGGAGTCCACTATCCATTGGCAGCCGGTGACCGGAGTTCGGTTCATACGCCATTTCGAATGGGGCCAGACATCCAGGACATCCAACAAGCCCTTTGTCCATACGTCTGCCGGTGAGCTCCAGTGAGCTTCATACGCCAGTCGTTGTAGGTTTGGAATCAGGGTTTAGCCATCTCCCCTAGACTGTCATCCAATGGACAGTCAACCCGGTGAAGATCGCCGGGCATCCGCTTTCGCTCCCTCACTTTGGTGAAAAACACCTCCGCCACGTTAAGGCAGTGAGTAGGATATCCCCAGGAGAGGCTATGTAATACGCCCGGTCATATGGGAGCATTTCAAAAGGTTTCCGCAGCGTAAGGCACCCACCCCCAACCATCTTGAGGCTTTGGAGGCGATATCATTCGACGGTCTCCTCAATGTATACCCTTTCCATATCTATTTTCTCCTAGATATTTGTTGAGCAGTCGGCTCTTGGTTGGTTTGTAGCGAGAGTTTCTTGTTGCTGATTCTTTCTGGCCGGCCATCTGATCCTAAGTTTGGAGCCAGTGGAGACAGTTGTCCAGTACTATTTGAATAGATGACACTGGACAATTATATGTCATATACCTTTTTTCTTTTTAAAGTGGCTCCATCTGCTTTCTCCTGTGAGTATTGTCAAGTTTCAATACATGGGTCAAATATATATTAGCACGATTTCATGAAAATCCACAAAAATATACGTTAGACTTTCGAACTTACTACTTTAGATTGCACAGATTTCAGTATTAAACGACATTTTCTGATAAAAGGGCAGCAAATTTAACGCAGTCGAAGAATATAACACCAACCATAATATGTACGTCAGATAAAGACGTATCCCAGCTACAATTAATGGGGTAATGCAATAGAACCACCTAATGAGACCACCTCAGAAAGCCTAATCTTATCTTTTTATTCAACGGACTATCACATTTCTATAACCAGTAGTATACAGTTAAAAGAGGTAACATGAACAATTGTCATAGAAAAGATACTATAAAGCAATTTAAGTAAATGGGCTTTTCCGGGTGCCCTACTTTTGTTTGATTCCAATCTTTAAAACAATCATCATTTTGAAGGGTATTTTTTTACGCGAACGTTAATCTATCATCCTAGCTAGCTAGTGTAAACTTGTATATTACTGCATTCTTTATCAATGTTCAGTACCTAGGGACATTTTGTTAAACAAGCTTGCTGAAACTCAAACTGACTGTTGGGTTGTCAAATGGCTGCATTCTTATTTCTCAGGAAGAAAGCAGTACACTGTATGTCAGGGAAAGTCGTCCACTTCATTGCTTACTGAGGCTGGTGTCCCTCAAGGCGCTGTTCTTTCTCCTTTTCTGTTTTCTTTCTTCTTGCATGACTTGCCTCACTCTGATGAAATGAACTTTGTTAAGTATGCCGATGATCTAACTATTTCAATGTCTGTTAACTCCCAGCTTGACTGTACTAAGATGAACAGCTTTCTATCAGGAATTATCAAATGGTCTCCGTCTAATGGTCTTAAACTAAATCCCTCCAAATGTCAGACTGTTAATTTCAGTTTCCGATGTAAACGAAAGTTTAATGAAGCCGTTGGTTCCTATGAGCCTTGCGAAACTGATGATACTGATATAGAAACCAAGTCTGAAGTTAAGTATCTTGGATTAATTCTTTCTACTGACCTATCCTGGTCTTCCCATGTCTTAGCAATTTCTAAAAGAATATTTCGTCTGACTTTTTACATTAAGAAGTTAAGGCACTCAGGCATAACTCAAACACTCCTCTTACAGTTTGTCAACTCGTGTATTTTACCTATTCTTCTTTACTGTTCACCCTTATTCTTTCCTGGATTGCTTAAAAAGGACTATGTCATACTTCGTAGAACTCTGAAGACTTTCACTAGGGCGAGTGGTATCCCATTGGGCCATATCGTTGACATTGTCACTGGTGATAGGCACTTGATGTCTTGCAACAAATTTTCTAAAGGAATTTTGTCAGACTCTGAGCACCCACTCTACCCGCAGCTCCAACCTTGTGTCTCCTCAGGTAAAACAAGAAGTCTTTTCAGAAGAATTTATGCACATACGTCTAAGTATAAAAATTCCACTATACCATATTTAGCACGTACTTTATGTGATGAAAATAGTGTTAGGCATGAACTAACTAACCTTCTTTGCACCACTAAATAAACCATTTCCTCCACCCTTACAGCATCAAACTTTATTGTTATTGTATTTCTTATATTTATAATCCTCTCAATTTTTGTTTTTGTTTATTTTTTTCATAAGTGTGGACATAATTTAAGCTGTGTTATAACTGTTAATTTTGTGTTTCCCCTCACTATACTATATCAACAGAACATTAGATCCAATAATCTATAACATGCTAAAGTTTCCAAACTGAATCGACAATACCGTTTGAATGAAACTCACTGTTATTCTTATTATTATATTTAATAATCTCAATTCGTGCTTCGAATATTTTTGACTTTATATCGTAAATGTGGACAAATTCCTCTGGTTAATTTTGTTTTAATTTTTAATTTTATTTATATATTGAGTAAATCAGATGCAATATTGTGACAAATGCTGAGAATTCCATTCTGTATTATAAGTAGTGCTGTTTTTGGAATAAAGTAGATTATTATTATTCTATTTTTATCAAACTTTGTTGCAGCTTCTTCATTGAATGATAGTAGTGTGGCGAATCTAATTCTAATTCTAAGAAATTTGATTCTATCGAAACCTGAAAATGGAGTACAAGTTTTACGTGCTGATATAATGTTACCACTTGTACATCTTTTAGCGAAAGTAAGTCACACTTTTATTCCGCTCAAACATCTTTCGTTTTGATATATTTTCTTTTATGTGGTGGAGATATAGGGAAGAAATGCCCAATCACTGTGTTGAAATCTGAACATATCCCTCAGATTTTTGCAGATATAAACTCAATAGTAGACGGAATCCAACTTACTTCTGAGTTAGAAAACGCGTAGGGTGATGCTAGACTGTAGAATAAAACGAAAACAATATGGTGGATGGGTCAGATACCAGCATTTATAGGAGACCGACACACACACACTCTAAGAAATACTTAGACTTTAATTCATCCCATCCAAAATCGGTAGATAGGTTTGATTGATATTTATTAATGTCTATATAAATGTCTAGTTAATCGGGCCAAGAACCTAACTAGTAAGTCAGAAGATTTGAATAATAAAATTGAACAAATAAAGGAAATATTACTAGTGAATAACACTCTGCTCACCATGATTTATTCATAAATGTAAGAAGAACCATAGGAAAAATAAGATGGGTAATGAAAATTACGGAAATGATGTAGAATTCAAAGCCTGTACAGTACTGCAATATAAAGAAGGAACGTCAGAGGCCTTACGTAGGATTCTCAATGATGTTAGAATAAGTCGAGGTAAACTTTCTTGGTTTAAGGACTTAATTGATTCCATTAAGAAAAATAATATAATTTATCAAATACCCTGTAATCACTTGACTTTGAGGTCAATTCAGTCATGTACGTGAAGTTAGTAGATCGGGGTCAGTTAGATTATTTGAAAGTAAAAATCTAGCTAGACAGATTGAATGTCTGACGTATTGCATGAGTAGGATCACGTGAGGATAAAACGTGAGCCTGTGAGCAATCAAAGAGTCAGTCAGAAGTGATGACAGAGAGCCGAGTGTAATGGAGATGTATTACAGAAGCCATATGTCCCACTCTGAAGGCAAAAAGTGAGTAACAAAGATAATAAGATTCAAGCAATGGTTTACAGAGACTCGACTGGTTACACAACGTCATAATGAGCTGGTAAAAGTTGGAATTCATGGGCCATTGAATTAGATCCTGGTGGCTTAATAGTCTGCGAGCTCGCCTTGTAACCGGAAGACCCCGGGTTTCGAACCCCAGCAGGCGCGTGCTGATGAAGAGTCCCATACTAAGATGGAACAGCCATCCCTGCTGGTTTCCCAATGGTTCTCTAACCGATATCAACTTATGATGAAATAGTAATGATAATAGTAATAATAAAAGGTATCAATAATCTAATCCTTGTATTTATTATTTCATTATTTTACAGCTTCATCCATTACGCTTCGATTCTCATGTGGTATCAGCAATCCATGATCTATTTCGTGTTCTTGTCCACTTGCCTAGAAATAAACAAACCACATCGAATGTGAATGCCCTACAGAATTGGTTCAGTAGTCAATCGAATCAAACTCCACCTGAAGAAGTTCTGTTTCTTGTTTGTCATTTAATTTTAGGCTGGGATTTATGGTCTAAACCAAATTTAGTTGCTATTCTGTTACATTTGAAAAAGTTGAATCGTCTGGTTCATTCCTATAATAGTCTACTTAAAGGAATATCAGTAGATTTGTTGTTAGAGACACTCGTGAAATATCATCGGTAAGTTGTACTTTTTATTTTCAGTACTCAATATATTAAAAGATGGTGTATGAGTGTTTACCCTTCTTTTTGAAACGTTCGCTTATTATTTTGGTTCCTTTGAGTGTCTTTTTCCTCACTCTTTTCAATATCTCTGTGTGCTACATGGAGTGTGGCAACTCTGCTATGGTTAGAGGGATACATCGTGGAGATAGCGTTGGTGGTTTAGCGGCAGAATGTTCGCCAACGACGCATGTAGCTCGGGGTTCGATCCCCCGGCCGATGCACTCTTAAACCTCGCCAAGAGGGTAGTAAGGTTGATAAAGAGATTTATGTGGTCAAATTGTTCGGAAGATATTGCTCAAATACGTCCGACCTTTCGGACAAACTCTGTCTTTTAACAAGACTATTCAGGATAACAATATTCGTAGAGAAAGTAAAGTAGTAATAATAATAGTTAGCAAGGTGAAAGATGCCACCACGGTCGATTCAGTACAGTGACCATTCCATTTCGCTCATATACACCCAGTTGACAGACTGTAATCTGAAAAGCCTGTTGGATAGCTTGTTTACCTACTGACCGCGGTAAATGGCCTGACAGTGTTACCATTATGTCTGTAATCTAGAAAATTCTTTGTTATTGAACCCCTAAATTTTTTTGTTTGGGCATGTTTTGAGTACCTAGACAGATGAACTATCATGCGAGTACTTGTACTTTCAGAAATCCATATAGATTGGTATACCCAGTTTAAAGTGTTGGGGATTGGTCTTTCCTGGGTTGTTGCTTAGAGATTAGGAGTGAAGTGGCTGAGTGTGTTGACCGATTCACTTATTTTGAAGTTGATTCAGTTATAATGGACTGAAATGTGCAAACGATCAAATGGAATGTGCACTGCACAACAGTTCGTTCTGTTCTCCTGTATGGCTGTGAGACATGAACACTGAAAGTGAAAGGTATGAGAAGGTTAGTTGTATTTTACTACCGATTTTGGCGTTCTGTCTTACGTGTGAAGTTGTATAATATGGTGAGTAATATTGAGGTGAAGTGTAGAGTGTTTGATAAGAAAGGCAAGTCAACCGAAAAGGTTGTGAAGATAAATCGAGTGAAGTGGATAGGACATGTGTTGTGCACGCTGAGATATCGCCTTCCTTGACGAACAGTGTAAACCGTCTATGGATTAGGTTGGAAGAGAGTAAGGGCGGGTGGTCATACCAAAACTTGAAGTCAATCCATGAAGTCATTGACAATTGGTCTGAACCATGCAGGGATCTGTAGACTGCCTGGTTAGATTCCTAAGGATTCTAAGAACCAATGACTGGGAACTATTGGTGATATGGCTCAGAGGCATGCACTTTTTGTGACCTCCCTTATCCACTAAACTGTCGTGTTTTTCCATGTCACCATCCTTTCTCCCTCACGTTTTTGTCTAATACTTTTCTTTTGGATGTCTTTTTCTCTCTCTTCTGTCTACATACGTGTACTGTACGGAATGCACCAACTTGAAGTGGTGCACTATGGTGCAAATTTCTATGTTGAAACAGTCAGTCAGCACACCCTTGATAGTATTGAGGAATAAAAGTAGAATATTATATTTCATATATGTGTTTCTATTGATAAATTTTAGTTAAAGCAAGGCAAACCACATTTTCATGAGAAAATGTGATCATTTTATTTCACAAGTTCTTATCTGATACATAAGTTAGGTTGAAAACGTTTGATTACAATTTCTCCTACAAATTGTAGTAAACTTGGCATCGTCTCTATTTTGAAGGATTTCAAGATATCAACGAAACACCTGGTATCTACATGATGTTTGGTAGCTGCGCTTCAGCTCTTGTAGCACCTTTAACCATGAAACTTCAATGGATTTCAACTAGCTGGTTGGATGATAATGTGGTTTATTGAAAATTAACAGTTTGACAGTGAGTGGAAATGCTAAAGTACGAGAATATTGGTGTATACGATTATGAGTCACAGTTGATCAGATATATGAATGAATAACTAAATAATTAGAGGTCAACTTAAAGTTCAATAGACATGTGGGAAATAAATGATGGGAGAAATAAAGTACATTCGGAAATGCGAATATGTGAATATAATGTGATGGAAACGACATAGGATGAGTGAAATGTTGTCAAAATAGTAGACTAGATAAAATCAATTGGTTGGTGGTGACTAGCAGTGGAATCCAGGATGCGTATTTCGTCCCATTTGGGACTTGTCACATGGATGCACCTGCATTCCTCAGTGAATGATGGTGTTCCCATTGAGGCTCTAACCCAGTGCCCATAGTCTCAAACGCTAAAGCGTTATCCATTAGACACCTTGTGCAACGCGTATTAGTAATTATTTAATTCAACTCGGACTTTTCCATCGACTGATTGGACTAAAGTGCCTGGCCTCAGGTTGACATGAGCATCCTGGAATCCACTGAGCTGGTTACCATTCACCAATTTACTTCAAGTGAAAAATCAGACATCGTTGAAACATCTGCACAAGATGCCGACATATCAACTTGAGAATGAGCACTTCGGTCTAATCAGTCGATGGGAAAATCTAAACTGAATTAGAAACTAGATAAAATGTTAGAATATGATAACATAAAGTAAAATGAAATGAAACAAAAATGGAACACGGAGTAAAGAAGGATAACAAAGTTGTTGTGCGAATTACATAGTAAAGTCAAGACCATGGTAACGAAAGGGATCGTACAAATTATTTGTGTACACAAAGTTCTGCCTTTATGTTATGTATTTCCAAAGCCTCTGCTATACACTGCGAATGCACTCGTGTCCCTTTCGACAAACTTTGTAGACCATATTAAACGATGTGTCAGATACTGAGTGGCCAGTATCTACAATATATTGCAACGTTCTCCTCTGCTCAGCCAAACTGGGAGGTGCTCTCGAACTCGGCGGGATATGTTTCTCGACAAACGTCCTATGTAGCTGGCTCCGCAAGAGTAGGTGAACATATAAATACACATGGAATTAGATAATCGAGGTGACATTTCCCTAACATTAAGGTGCACCAGTGGACAGCTAGAGTAGGTTATTCGTAAATTGGCAGCAAAAGGATGTTTTTCTCAATGATCTTGTGAGATGGTTTTTACGTACCTCACTCGCAGGGTCACCCCTAAATTCAAAGTTTAGATGCAACCTTTTATTTTAGCTACCTTACCCCCCTTTATATTTTTTCCATGTAATATGTTGATGTTTAAATATTCCCATTTTTAATATTAGAACAAGACATATAAGCGAACAATATTGTTTTCAGTTAGATCTTCTTCAGGCTTTACTCTAATTTACATAGATTTATATATAAAAATTTTAACCAATGACGGTGATTTTGTGGACCAAATAATAATCTAAAAAATATAATAATGTGGTAAATGTTTTGAACGTAATTAATAACGATGATTATAATGATAACAAAATAATGATAATAAGGTTTATGCAGGTGGGGCGATAAGAATAACGAAGGTAGTAATATGTGTATATGTAGACAATTCAATTCAATAAATAAATTAGGCCACAACCTAAAAGTTACGTAATACTCAGGGTGAAGTGGACAGATAATCAGAGTTTAAATAAATATCATAAAAGTACGAAGGAGATGGAAAATAAGAAAGGCTGGGAGGGTTTTTTATACTGCCACCACTCTTTGTTTGTCATTTTCCAACCGACCAATTATGATTGCTCAAGTGAAAGACAAGCTACCTAGCTGTGCCACTTCTATGTGTATCTACAAATTTAGTTGCTCCTGTGGAGAGACCTATATAGGTCGAACAACTAGACAGCTTAACAAACGCATTAATGAGCATCTTCCTTCATGGTTCGGAAAAGGTCAAATCTATAAGAAGTTCTATTTTGGCTCATTTGATTGATAGCGGTCATCAGGTGGACAGAAGTAGTCCCTTCAAAGTTATCTATCGCATTCCATCGAGCCTTTCGAACGGAATTCGAACCCGCCTTTTACACATAGCCAAAGCTATGGGAAATAATTCGAGAGAACAATCCTAGTGTCTTTGCATACGAAAAAAGAAGTTTGTTCTACCTTTATCTTTTCCTTGGCCTAGGTAAACTCCAATTAAAACCCTCTCACCCTTTATTGTTTTCCATCTCCTTCGTACTTTTATGATATTTATTTAAACTCTGATTATCTGTCCACTTCACCCTGGGTATTACGTAACTCTTAAGATTTGACCTAATTTACTTATTGAATTGTCTACATATACACAAATTACTACCTTTGTTATTCTTATCGCCACCTGCATAAACCTTATTATCAGTATTTTGTTATCATTATAATCATCGTAATTAATGACGTTCAAAACATTTACCATATTATTATTATTTGATCCACAAAATCACCGTCATTGGTAAATTAGAGTAAAGCCTGACGAAGATCTAACTGAAAACAATATTGTTCGCTTATATGTCTTGTTGTAATATGCTGATGGCGTCGACGAAGCGTAGTGGATACACGTCTTCTTTGAAGGTTTCTTTCAGTTGTCTGACTTCATCATCAACACTGTCTTCACTGGGGATTATTAATTCAATCTCCTAATATCCATTCACACCTACTTAATTATCTTTTTTATTCTTTAATTTTGGAATTCATCCAAATCAACTCTCCCGCCCTAAATAAATCATGTTTTTACCACTTTTTTATGCCTTTCTGACGTAATAATTGGCACAAGCGTATATAGTTTAAAGTAATGAAATCGTTAACAGCATTTATTTTTCACCTTGAAAAGAACTATGCATTTTTCGTTACCATGAGAATAATAAAGCACAAGGTGGTGGTGTTCTAGGTCTGCGACAGGGGGGGGGTTCACCTGATTTTTTCGTAACTTTTTCTGTCTGTCTCACAGTTAGAGTAACTATGAAATGCGTCATGTCATAACTTTTATTTCATTTTTTGAACGCTTAATTGTTACTCTGAGGTTTGTATTGATCATTCCTGCCATCACTAGTGTGTACAGTGAATAAAAATGCACAAATACACACTTCTATCTAACACACAGAAAGCATGTGCTATTAACAATTACATAAAAAGTTGCTGAGCTGATGCAATTTGGCACTTTTTTTCTGATTTTTTAATCTTATTGTGCCTTTTTTTGGTTGCTTAAAAAATAACTCAAATATGAAGATATCAGTTTTTGTTTCTGAGTCATAACACTTGTTAAGCACTTTGCTTTCGTCGTTATGTATAAACACTTTAAGCGATAAATCTTTCAATGTATGAAAATAAATTGAAGTTTGTTTTAAAAATTCAGAAAAAGTAGACAAAGAAGACGTAATTTGTTTGAATCGACTTGTCATGTATTTGCGTGCAACATTTATTTTGAACAATCTGATCACATACGGACTTGTCATAGGAATATATATGAAAATAAACTTAGATCAAGTTAAGAGGACGTATTGAAGGTCAAAATAACACCTGGAGATCACTAAAACAAAGATAAGATTAATGTTATTGCTTCCTTTAGTTCCTAGAGGAACATAGGGCTTCAGCCGCACGTCTCTATTGCTTCCAGGGTTCTCCGTCAACGTCTTCTCCTGGCTCCACGTCTGCCCACATACTTTCATCTCCTCTTCACATAACCTCCTCCTCCTCCATGTCACCACACCCTTGCACTGACGACCAACTCGCCGCTCCCCATTTGGGTTCCACTCGACCTATGGTCTGGCGTGTGATGTCACTTGATGGTTTGCCTTCTCAGAGTATGACCAATCAACCTAACTCCATTTCTTCCTGTATATTTGTTGCACAATCGGTTCCTGCTAGGTTGGTTCGTTCATTCGCTCCTAGAGATCCCTGTTGCTGATGTCTTCTGGCCGGCCACCTGATCCTGAGTAGTTTTGAGCGAAGACAGCTATTGATGAAGGTCTGTAGTTTGTTCGAAGTGCTCTTCGTGACTCGGCGCCATGCTGAGTTCTATTGACCTCCACACAAACTTGAGAGTAGTGAAAGCTTGCCTTGCTTTCCCGATATTTGCTTTGATTTTCTTATCAGTTCCGTCCCCCTGTAGTTGAAACGATGCTTCCCAGGTAGGTAAAGGAGGAAGGAGGGCAATAATGCACCGGCCCTGCTATCAAAACAAAGTTTACCAAGGAAGGTTTGATGTGATGACGAATTGTTGCTTTAAACGCATAAATGTGGTTTAATCTTCCTAATTGTTAGCTAGGGCTTCTACAAACTGTAGGATACGCCCCAAACACTTTTTATAGATAGGTTTAAAAGATGTGTTAACGTCAATTTTATGTACTGTCTCTATAATTTGTTTCGCAACAGAGGAGCTAGGTCGTCTGTTCTCACCATTAATGGGTTCAGGCGATTCTATTTGCTTTTGAAGCCCTTTAGAAATATGCTGTGAAGCCAACCCTTATTTGCAGAGATCGATGAGTCCTCCCTATGCATGTATGTCCACACGTACATTCAAATTGGTAAGGGAGATGTGACATCATTTTTAACATGTCCTAGGGGTTTAGGTGAATATATAGGCTTCACATTCATAATTATTCTGATCTTAGTTGCATATAAAGTCTTTTTAACCTCAATGTTTAATCTTTGTAGAGTTACCAAGTTGCTATGATCCCCAATATAGGGGAGCTTGATGTACACGTCTTTCTTAGGGGCGAGTTGTAGAGTGGGTCTTAGTGTTCTGACTACTTTATATCTCCTGATGAACTTGTCTAGATAATTGTTATCAACCAGAATTTGTGTCAACTTTCTTTCTTCTTCATCAAGTGTATCTTCAGGGTATATTCGTTGAATCCTACTGATGAGGCACCTTATTAAAACTGTTTTGTACTGAACAGGGCAGAAACTGGGATAATTAAGATACTGTCCTGTCCTGTCCAGGTAGATTTTCTATAAACAGATCGTTTTATTGATCCATCAGGCCATCGACTAAGCAATATGTCTAGGAAAGATAAACAATTATCTTCCTCTTCTACAGATGTGATATGCTATTCTGAACTTCATTCATTCGATTTAAGATTGAAGTGGTAGAGCAAGGATTATCACTTATGATTACAATACAATTTCGTTTACATACCTCCTTTATATATATATACATATTCGTAATATTAATATCAACAAGACAATTAACCAGTTCAAATGTATCTTTTAGTTCGCACTTACAGAACTGTCTTTTGACTGAGCCCAATAATTCCATTAACCCCTGAGAAAGTTTATATTTTGGTCATTAACACGCATTGACAATATAGGACGTAAAAATAGATAAAATATGGTTTCAAAAATTTCTTAAAAGCTAAGGTGATAAAAAACGTGCATACATTAGTAGTATGTGTAGTATATTTAACAAAATTAAAATTATCTGTCAACAGGTTTTTTTCACATACACATTAGTGAGACAAGTTTAAACGTGTCCAGGTGGTTAACCTCTATACCATCTTGGTTACAACGTGCTATTCTTTTTATTTATCGATTTTTATTTACCCTTATTACTGCTGTCTTAGTACTACATAGAATAAGATCTAAATATTTTTAACACTAGCGTTAGTGTCAGTGGTTTAGTGATAGGACACTGGTTAACCAAGCAAGTGGTCCGGAATTCGATTCCCTGCCGACGCACTCATGAACCTTGATCAACTGTTTTTAAGATCGGTAAAAAAGGGAAGGTTGGGCGTGAAACTATCAACCTCATCCCGTAAAAAAAATTAAACCACTGCTACTCAACAGTTAACGTCCTCAAATCGTAATCTGAAGGTTTTGGGTTCGATCCCTGATGGGGTCATTGGTGCGTACTGCTGAAAGGCTGAGAAGGAAGGAGAAGCAACTATCCAGTATTCCCTGGACAGTGATCCTTTAATTGTTGCCAGTTCGTGATCTCACTTGTAATTTCGGTTTAAAGACCTGCATTAGGTAGTGAGAAATGTTGGAACTGTTTGTCAACCTGGTGAAAACCAACAAGCAATCATAATTTCTAAACCTTTTCAAAAAATTCTATCTTACAATATATAGATAAAGCTACTTTGATTGGACACTAGTTAGTAACTAGTTTAATGTGTTTATTCCTTTGTTTGGTGCAGGCTAGATTTTGTCAGTTAAGTTTGTAATTTGGCCAACATCCAATTAGATGGCTCACCATCGCAGTACACTTTGAATTGATAATATTTGTTGGTTGGAGGCAATCTGGAGGAAGCCTTGGACCACCTAGGTTTCGTGCTTGTTGGCACTCATCAGTCAGCAAGGAGTACCTGCAACCTTGAAGGAACTCATGTCCATTCTGAGACTCGAACCCGTGTCATCCAGTGAATGTTGAGACTTTACTTCTTAGCTATTCAGGCTCGTGACTGACCCACTATCTTTTCAAAATGAGTAAATGGAAGTCAAGATGGTGATAAATTTCGCTCTAAATATTTACTTACTAATAAGTAATATGAAAGTTATACAGGAACTTTGCAGGATTTAGATATATATTCCTATCCAGAATGGTAATATTTTTCTGAAAGAATTAGTTTGTAGGGACTCTATTTGTTTCGGGTTAGTTCATGGATTGATATCAGTTACAGGATCATTAAAAACCAGGAAGAAGTGAGGCTCATCGGCAGCTCGCACACAATGACATTGATTGGTGGTCGCACTAAAATCACGAATCGGTAGAAGTTAGAATTCATGTTCTGGCCACTGAGTTGGGTCCCAATGGCTGAATGATAAACGAACTCTGCTTGTATGCGGCAGGTCCTGGATTCGAAACCCAGTGGTCGCATACTGTCGAATAGTCCAGAAGCGGGATGAAACAGCTGTCCAGTACTCTCTGGTTTCCACTGGTTCTCTAACTGATATCAATGAGTAGTCTAACCTAAAAGAAGTATTTCTGTTCAGTTCAATGTGTATCACGTAACAAGAGATTTATTGATCCTGAAAATTACTCATTCAGTACATCCACAATAAAGACTATCTACAGATGAGGTACTATTGAAGTGTATAAAACGCGTTTAAACATAATTTCTGAATTTGTTGATTTACGGTGATTTTGCTACACAATAATGGCGAAAATGGAGACTTCTGTAGTGATCAGTTGTGATCCTATAAATGGCTTCACAAAACAAGAATCTGAATGTTTACAAAGACAAGATTTTATTACCGCACGCCTACATTTCCTCCACCATTATTATTAATATTATTGTTTCCTTTAATTCCTAGAGGAACATAGGGCTTCAGCCGTGCGTCTCCATTGCGTTCGGTTCTCTGCTAGAGTCTTCACCTGGCACCAAGTCTGTCTACACGCTTTCATCTTCTCTTCACATGACCTCCTCCAAGTCACTCTCACACTGACGACCAACTCGCCGCTTCCCTTGCGAGTTCCACTCGAGGGCTTGTCTAGTGATGTCACTTGATGGTTTCCTAAGAGTATGGCCAATCCACCTCCATTTCTTCCTGACTATTTGTTTCACAATCGGTTCCTGGTTGGTTCGCTCTTTGCCAGAGATCTCTGTCTCTGATCTTTTCTGTCCATCTGATCTTGAGTATTGAGCGGTGACAACTGTTAATGAAGGTCTGTAGTTTGTTTGAGATACTCTTTATGACGCGCAGTGCAAGTCTCTGATCCGTATAATAGCACTGACTGACTTCACATTGGAGTTGAAAATCCCGATCTTATTTTTGATGCTGAGTGATGTTGACCTCCACACAGACTTGGTGAGAGTAGTGAGAGCTTGTCTTGCTTTTCCGATCCTCGCTGCTTTGATATCCTCGTCAGTTCCGTCCGCCTGTAGTTGAAACGACGCTTCCCACTTCGGTGAAAGAGTTTGTTTCTTTCAGGTTCCTCCCATTTATGCTGATCGTTGTCTGTTGCTCGCCAGGAATCTTCATCACCTCTGTTTTCTCTAGGTTCACCTGAAGTCCTATCTTTGATGTTTCTTCTGCCAATTTGTTGCTTTTCGCTTGCATATCTTCCAGTTTGTCGGAAATCAGAAATATATCGTCGGCGAAGTCCATATCCTCCAAGGTTTTTGTGTGAGTCCATTTTATGCCTATTTCCTCATTCCGCACTGTCTCTCGCATTATCCCGTCTACTGCAATCAGGATAATCATTGGCGATAGTAGGCAGCCTTGTCTTACTCCTGTCCTCACTTCGAAGGATTCCGTAAGTTTCCCGTTGTGGATTACTTGTCATGCAGCATTGTCGTACAGCTGTTGGATCAGATGTATAATTGTCGGTGGTACCCCATAGTACTGACATCAGTAAATATTACTTACTGCATCACAACACTGTGAGACTTAATCAAAATAATATTTCCCTATAATCGAATTATAATCTATCGCAGTACCCGAGTTCTATTTTGATATCAATGATCTTAAAATGTTAGTTTCTGTTTAACAGACGAGAAGAGTGACTACTTCTGAGCTGTTCTCAAATGCTTGGAAGCCGAGAAATAAAATTCGCACATTTTATAATGCAAATCTTGTTCCTCTATGGCCTTGATGACAAATTTTGTTCCTCACTGAGTAAAATATGGGTTTGTTGTCAGCTTAGTTCTTTCAGCCCTCACTAATTTAGATAGAGGAGCTAAATACGTTAGGTGTGCCTTCCTCGATTACACATCTGCATTTGACTCTGTACCTAGGTCTCTCTTGCTAAGTAAGCTTGCTGCAACACAGGCTGAAAGCTGGACAAATAAGTGGTTGCATTCCTATTTTTCTGATAGGAAGCAGTACACCGTCTATAATGGAAAGTCCCCCACTACTTCACTTACTTTAGCTGGTGTTCCTCAAGGTGCTGTTCTTTCTCCTTTTCTGTTTTCTTTTTTTCTTACATGACTTGCCCCATTCTGATGTAGCCACTTTTGTCAAGTATGCTGATGACCTCTCTGTCTCCATGCCTGTCAACTCTCAGTCAAACTGTTCCAAATTAAATAACTTTCTGTCGGAAATTAGTCAGTGGTCCTCTTCAAACGGTCTTAAGCTAAATCCGTCTAAATGTCAGGTAGTCAGTTTCACTTTCAGACGAAAACGTGACCTACAGCAACTAGCTAGCTCACATGGCCCCACTATCATTGATGGCATAGAGGTTGAAACTACATCTAATGTCAAGTACCTTGGACTGAGTATTTCCTCCGATATTTCCTGGTCCTCTCACATCTTGCTAGTCACTAGAAAGATGTTTCGCTTAACGTTCTACGTTAGGAAGTTAAGGCAGTCTGGTATAAAGCAGTCCTTGCTTCCTCAGTTTGTCAATTCTTGTATTCTACCCATCCCTCTTTACTGCTCCCCTTTAATCTTTCCTGGACTACTTAAGAAAGATTTTGCTTTGCTGAGAAGGGCACTAAAAGCCGTTAGTAGGGGAAGTGGGATATCGTTAAACCAACTGGTTAACACCATTGTGGATAGACATATAATGTCATGTAAGAAACTAGCGAATTCTATATTGTCAGACCCCGAACACCCTCTCTATACGCAGCTCTCTCCTTGCATTTCATCTGGTAGAACTAGAAGCAGCTATAGGAGGCTATATGCTAGGATTACAAAGTACAAAAACTCCACAATACCTTATCTGGCACAGCTGTTATGTGATGAGAAATCCGTTAGGTATGACACGATCAACTTACTGCGGTACTCTAACAAATAGTTCCCATTAGGTTTTGTTAGCCTTTCTTAGTTAATATTATATTAATGTTCACATCTTCTATTACACACTAATTTTATATTTGATATTCCTGTGGTGCACTGTTTAAAATGTGAATGCAACGCTGTTCTTTTTTATTTCTTTTTATTTATCTATTTTCTTTATTGTTGTTGCTTTTTGTTTTTAAAATCTTGTAAAATTTATGAGGTAATTGGATGCAATATTGTAATGCACGCTGAAAATTCCATACCTGTACCACAAATACTGTTTGGAATAAAGCTGTTATTATTATTATTATTGAACATCATCAATGTTCATGTATACCATGTCAATTTGTCAATGTTATACATCATTTAAAGTCAAATAGAGGTTTGATGGGACCATGCACATGGTCCGGGGTTCGGTCTTCTGCCGGCGCACACCGGATACCAATGGTCGGCCTGCAAAATTTGGGCTACCAATATCACATGCTGAAAATTCCATACTTGTACCAAAAATACAGTGTGGAGTCAAGCTATGCAAAAAAAAAAACAACGGAATTGTGTTTCTCTGACTAGCACAGAGATACAAGGATGCACATTTCATTCTATTTTGGGACTTCTCAGTGTATGGATGCACTTAAAATCTCGAATGCGTAAAAAATATCTCACTGAAACTCCACGCTTGGGGCGTTATTCCCTACACCCCCTAGCCCGCAGATCACCTTGTTATTAATGAATTAACATATTAGTTTTTGAAAGAAACTTTCATTTCTCTCTGTTGATTTTCATTTTCATTTATTTTTTTAGAGTTTTAGGCTCATGTTTAAACTTTCTGCAAACAAGCCCACCGCTATTATCACCACAACCACAATCACAAACAGGAGAAAATAATATCGATTGTCTAACAATTCCTGTTCCACCGATAACAAATACAATTGATGAGATTGACGCCTATGAATTACATGTTATAGCAGAGATAAGAATAAATATTTGCAAGTTGATTGAAGCAAAAATTATACCAAATACACAAATTAAAGATTTAATTACATTGATCAATTTTATAACAACTTGTCCAACAATGTTACTGGTAAGTTGCTCTTCCCTTGCCTCTTCTCTTCGTCTTCTACTTGTTGTTGGTTTTGAGTGTGAGTGGGAACAGTGTCGCTGTATGGTTCCAAGGTTATATAGATTGTTCACAAATTGATACCTGTCAGAAAACCACTGAAAACTAGCGAGTACTGGAAAGCTGTTTCGTTCTATTTCAGAAGACTCTTCATCAGAACGTGTCCACTGGGGTTCGAACCCAGGACCTGCCGGTTACTAGACAAGCTTTTGTACCATTCAGCCACTGGCCCCCAATTCAATGGCCAGTCCATGAATTCTAACTTCTACCAGTTCGTGATTTTAACACGACCACCAGCCAGTGTCATCAACGAGTATTTGTCCTCACTGCCGACCGGATTGACCCCAATGGTGACAACTTCTCACTAGGACTCCGGACAGTATGCATCCACCGAAATGTGTTCCTCTGAATATGTGTCATCAAAATGTTAAGTTTTAGACAACAATTAATTACTCATTGGAGGAAACGTTGATTGCGTAAAAACCAAAATGTTTTAATAATAATAATGGCTTTTTTTTTTGTGTAAATGGCTTGATGTGATGTAATTTACAAGACTGAGTAGAAGAACTAACTTTAAAAAATTTATGTATTCGGTGTAGATACAAGTGAGATCTATTGTATTAATGATATAAGTATAAAACTCAGGCACTGTGGTAGAGTATAACTCTATTATGGATAAGATTTTATTTTGATAAATCACGCAGTGATGTTTATCAACAACTGTCTTCGCTCTATACTGAAGATCAGATGGCCGAAAAGAATCATCAACAAGAAACTATGGGAACAAACAAAACAAGAACCAATCGCCCAACAAATATGCAGGAGAAAGTGGAGATGGATTGGACACTCAGTTGAGGAGGCCGCCTAGTGACATCGTGCGTCAGGCCAACGCTCGAGTAGAATCCGAAAGGGAAGCGGCGAGTAGTGGGACGTCAGTGCAAGGGTGACATGGAGGAGATCGTGTGAAGAAGAGTTGAAACAGTATGGACTAACATGGATACAAGTGAAAAGTACAGCAGAAGACAGAAGCAAGTGAAGACGTGCAGTTGAAGCCCTATGTTCCTCTAGGAACCCAAGGGAACAATAATAATGATAATATACACAGTGATGTTATACAGTAATATTAACTGATGACGTTTCGAGCACAAACTATTGCTCATAATCATATCATATGATATGATTATGAGCAATAGTTTGTGCTCGAAACGTCATCAGTTAATATTACTGTATAACATCACTGTGTGATTTATCAAAATAAAATCTTATCCATAATGGAGATCTATTGTAGGTTGTTCAGTGACTACATCTTTGTTCGGAATTTAACATTTGGATTGCCATCATTTCTGCGGTTTGAATAAGTTTGATTCGTACTCCTCTGGCAAGATTTCTCCTTTCTGTATCATATGACTATTTATCTAAAACTTGTAATTCGAATAGCACACCTTTGGAAACATTCCTTTTGTTACCATGAGGAAGACAGGAATCATTCTTCTGTTGCACTGTGGTTCCAACACGTTCACTTCATTCAGATTCCTTCAGAATGACTGATTTAGGGCTGTGAAAACTGTTGTTATTTTACTCACAGCAATTCAACATATGATGATAGTATACAAATGACCTCAGTGAAAAGACACAGATAACAAACTGAGGAGGCAAGATCTGTTCTCCTGAAGGCTAATAACCGAAAATTATTATAGTCATCTATATAGTTAATTTTATGTGACCAATAGGTGACTGGCAGCAGAATCCAGGACAACGTGCATTTCGTCCTATTTGGGACTCGTCACTTTATGGACCTGCATTCTCCAGTGAGTGATGGTGTTCCAACCAAGTTACATGACCAGACATCATCGAAACATCTGCACAAGGAGAAGAAATATCAACACCTGAGACTGAGCACTTCGGTCTAATCAATCGACAGGAAAATCTAAATTGAACTGAACAGAATATTAGTATTTAAAAAAGCTGTGTTTTGATTGGCTAGTGATGGCACAACCTTCTATCTAGGCGAAGACCGAATGATTAGTCTGTGGCTTGCATACAACGTACTAATTAATAATGTATTTCTTCTCTGTCCCGTCCTAATGTTTTGTATGATAGGAAGGGAAATTAATGATAGAACAGTTAAGTGTATAACAAGAGTCAAGATTACGATATGTGATATGTTATTTAGTAGAGAAAGAATGTACACTGGTGTAGGCAGGTCATGTTCATGAAAACACTTTCATAGTGGAAGATGTAGTCTTGTTTATACAAACGGTAAAAATATTAACGTCAGCCAACTTCAGGGATGGATGTAGTGTGGTGAAGACTTTCCCACCAAGACACGACTAGATCTGGTAATACTAAAGAGGTTGTAGTGGCTCCCATAGAAAAGTTTCGATGGGAGTTACCTGAATATCCTGTACTACTGACAGAAATTTACAACTAGTACAGAATTTCCTGTATGTTTTTATTCACTGCTTGTATTGAATGTTTAAGTGAAACATTTGTCCTAGGT
The DNA here is from genome assembly GCA_944472155.2 of Trichobilharzia szidati. Classification (NCBI taxonomy): domain Eukaryota; kingdom Metazoa; phylum Platyhelminthes; class Trematoda; order Strigeidida; family Schistosomatidae; genus Trichobilharzia; species Trichobilharzia szidati. The sequence goes on from OX235273.1 coordinate 4,121,659, forward strand.
TTATCATTTAATGGAATATTACTTTATCCGAATCATGCTCCAAACTTTCAACATACTCAGTGGTATATCCAAAGTAGTTTCGGAATTCACTTGGGTACAGATCGTTCTTCGAGGACGTGGTTTTAGATGGTAAAAGCTATGTGTGAAGTTGACGCGTCATACTCAATAGAAGCATCGCCAACCACACAAGTGGTTCGACGTTCGATCCCCGGTTGACATACTCGTAAACTTCGCTTAGCCAGTAGTAAGCTCGGTAAAAGAAGGAAGGCTGGGCGTGAGGCTGGCCCATCCCCCATCCCCTTAAAAAGATAAACACGACTGCTACTAACACTTCAAAGATCAAGCTTGGAGCCCTATGCTTCAGTTGAAATGCAAAGGAATAAAATATAAATAATAATATAAAGATATGCACTCTATGGACAGTCATGGATTGAATCAAGAGACTTTTAGTTTATGACACAAGTCTGTCAATCATTCAGTTACCAGGACGGAATTTAGTAATCTATAAATTTTAACTTTTGTTAACTTTTGATATACAACAGAGAATATTTTTATTGAATTCCCTTTAGGTGAGAAATGTTATCCAACTGCTGGCGAATTGTTTCGATACTTCAAATGCTGGTGATCAAATGACTCTGTTAATTTATGAATCAGATTTAGTTGTACATTTGTACAGTTTACTCATAAAATCTGATGATCAAGTGGATGTTGAGACTAAAAAATTAGTATTAAAGGTAAGAGTTATTTATTATATACATGACCTACTTGCTGTTTTTTTTATAATGAAAGACACTGTCTGTCTTCTATTTTCGACATAGAACTTTGCACCTATGTGCGGCAGTTCAAGTCGCCACACTGCCTCCATGTAGCGCACAAAGCAAGAGAAGAAAGTAGAAGGAGAAATGCATATTAGAGACAGTAAACAGAGGTGTGAGACAAAGGAATAGTAATAACGAAGAACAAAACAGTTTCATTGGAAATCATAAGTCACAAGGAGTGGATGCATCTCCGCCAGCCATTGAGAACGATTTTGAGCCATGTCACCAATTGTTTCCAACCATTGGTTTTTACCGTCCCGAGGACCCCAACCAGTCTGGAAGTCTACACCTTCCTACGTGGCTTAAACTAACTGTTGTGGATTTCATTGACTGGTGCCATGTTTTCGTTTGACCGCCGCTAGCTCTTTTCCAGCCTGGCCCTATGTCAGCTAACATTGCCCGTTGTCGAGGAAGGCGATGACTAGGCTAGGCATGCGTAACACATGTCCTAACCATCTCAGTCGATGTAATTTCACAGCCTCGTCGATTGATTTCCCCTCCTTACCTAGCACTCGACCGATGCCTAACCTCAATATTGCTCACCTTATCATACCACTTCGCACGGGAGATAGAACGCAGACACCTATGATCGAAGACAGATAATCTTTTCATGTCTTCTGCTCTCAATGGCCAGGTCTCACAGCCATAAAGGAGGACGGAGCGGACTGTTGAGCAGTACACGCACCCTTTGGTCAATAGTCGGATATCGCGTCTACGCCAGAGACGGCGTAAACTGGCATATGCGAAACTAGCCCTTTGTATTCCTGCTGAGATTTCGACAGAGATCAACCCGTTGGGGCTGATGGTACTTCCCAAGTAAGTGAACCGGTCAACGTGTTCTACCACTTCACTTCCTATTTCTAATCTAGGAGTCGATGAAGTCCAATCCTGCAGCATCATCTTACATTTTACAGGGGCGAATCGCATGCCAAACATTCGTAGATTGCAGCTCAAGGTGTTCAGAAGACTCTGCATTTGCATTTTGTCAGCGTTCTTGCCTAGAAGGACTATGTTGTCTGTATATTCTAAGTCAACGAGATTATTGCATGGTAGCAAGTCAATCCCTGAGTCGCTGAAGTGAGTTAGGGTTAAGTCCATTAGTACATCTTTCATGAAGTTGAATAGAAATGGGGAAAATGGGCATCCTTGACGGACGCCACTAATGAAAGACACATTTGGACAAACAAAGATATAGCGAAAATGCATTCATTCAGACATCTATATAACACAAAATAATTGAGCAAAGAATATCCCCTTTTTCGATAATTTTCCTCTTCTGGCTCTACAATTATATAGACGTTTACATACATAGAATATTCTAGAATAGTAGTCAATAACAATATTAGTGTGTTTTTTAAATAATATCGATTTGTTAAGTAAGATCACAATGAAATTACAGTTCATTAAAGATGCTTAAATCATAATAATAATAGTAAAAATATAATAGCAAATAGAATATCAACTAAAATTAAGGAAATTTCTACAAAAATTGAGGATCATTCAAACCTAGATGGCCAGTGGGGTAAGGGTAATGTCTGAACTAACTTCTTTTGGACACAGAAATTAGGCTTCTTAATGTGGATCCCAACGGCCAGCCTCAGCAATATTTAGTAAATGAACTCTTAAGGTGAAGTTAAGATTTGTTGGTATGCGGTAAATGACTTTGAAAGCCGCCTCGTTTACATCAATCTAGTGTTCTGTTGCATCCACAAGATGAGATAGAATAATAATAATAAAAACAGCTCTATTCCAAACAGTATTTGTGGTAGAGGTATGGAATTTTCAGCGTGCATTACAATATTGCATCTAATTACCTCATAAATTTTACAAGATTTTAAAAACAAAAAGCAACAACAATAAAAAATAGATAAATAAAAGAAATAAAAAAAGAACAGCGTTGCATTCACATTTTAAACAATGCACCACAGAAATATGAATTATAACATTAGTTTGTAATAGAAGATGTGAACAACAATATAATAGTAACACAGAAAGGAAAACAAAACTAATGGGAACTATTTGTTAGAGTGCCGCAGTAAGTTGATCGTGTCATACCTAACGGATTGCTCATCACATAACAGCTGTGCCAGATAAGGTATTGTGGAGTTTTTGTACTTGGTAATCCTAGCATATAGCCTCCTACAGCTGCTTCTAGTTCTACCAGATGAAATGCAAGAAGAGAGCTGCGTAGAGAGAGGATGCTCAGCGTCTGACAATATAGAATTCACTAGTTTCTTACATGACATTATATGTCTATCCACAATAGTGTTAACCAGTTGGTTTAACGAAATCCCACTTCCCCTACTAACAGCTTTTAGTGCCCTACGCAGCGAAGCAAAGTCTTTTTTAAGTAGTCCAGGAAAGATTAATGGGGAGCAGTAAAGAGGGATGGGTAGAAAACAAGAGATGGCAGACTGAGAAAGCAAGGACTTCTTTATACCAGACTACCTTAATTTCCTAACGTAGAACGTTAAGCGAAACATCTTTCTAGTAACTAGTAAGATGTGAGAGGACCAGGAAAGATCGCAGGAAATACTCAGCCCAAGGTACTTGACATTAGATGTAGTTTCAACCTTTATGCCATCAATGATAGTGGGGCCATGTGAGCGAGCGCTACGAATAGATTTTGTTTGTCCTTTACTTAACCAATATGCAGGGTGATGTTCGGAGATCCGATGAGAAACACGCCCCCATTGTACGGCTATGTAACTGGCTCCACAGGAGCAGTTAATTAATCACAACGAGTATTGTTCAGGGTTAATGGAGTATATTTAATACCGAAAAAGTATGTGGAACCAAAGTCTAACTTTAAAACCCTCTTTCGTAATTCTAGGTGCTGAACCCAGATTGTAGTCATTTAGATGGATAATCAGAACCCTATATAAAAAAGTGGGAGTTATTCTTGCAACATTTGAAATTAGGGAAGTTGTTTAATATTCTTACACATCTTTAAATGGTTTACATTCATGGGAAAACCGGAGATTTTTGGCAAAAATATGGAATGGTTTTATAACCCAAATTCTAACTTTGGTTTTACCTTTCTGTTGTAAATCCTCCTTTGCACATTGATAAACTTGATGGGAAGAATTCTTCGGTGAAAATTCGGGTCATTTTTAGCCCTAATCTACAGAGAACGGTGAATCTAGTGTTATGCTTCTAGTCGTTTGTTAGGTGTTGAGTTCTGAATATGGCCACCATGCTAAGTGACTCATCATCACGGTGCACCCTCAATTGTTATTGTTATTAGATGATTGAAGGCAATCGCCAGGAATCCCGAGAGCTAGGCTCCGTACTTGTTGGTACTCACCAATCAGGAAGGCTTATCTGCAACCTTGAAGGAGTCCATATGTCCTCTTGAATTCAATCCTGTGTCACCTGTACATCTAACTAGGTAGTGTTCATTCAAAATATCTAGTACAGTCCTACAGGAGGTAAATCGTAGCCCGAAAGCTCAGTGGTAACGTCTCTCACTGCACCACTGGTTTGAATTTCAGAAGGGACATGAGTTCCTTGAAATCTGTAGATACGCCTTGCTGACTGGTGAGTACCAACAAGCACGATATCTAGGTCAGACAGGGCTTTCTGGAGATTGCATCCCAACATCTAATAGAGGCATCTTCATCCACTTTGTTCACCTTGTGATGTGGTCAGAAGCATTCTCAGTCAATATTTAGTGAAACCTAACACTTCAACGCCTTATCCCACTCTTTACTCTTATTTCAATGATTTCAGGATATAATTATGAACTGACATCGGTTAGAGGACCATTGGAAAACAAGAAAGGAGTATTGGATAGCTTGGGACTCTTCATTAGTACGAACCCATCGACAGAGTTCGAACCCAGGAACCTTTTTGGTTACAAGGCGAGCTCGTAAACCATTCAGCCACTGGGACCCTATCCAGCGGTCCATGATGAAGTCCTGAAACCAATCAGATCCCTACAAACCAACACCTGATGCTCACTAGTGACTGGCCGTATTCACATAGGTAGTTACCTGGGTCCCAGGGGAGAGTCATGACCAGTGGGCTACAGCAGGTCAGTCGGGTGTGAGGACAAACACTTGCCACGGATGACATTCGCTAGTGGTCGCACCATATCATGAATTGTCACAGATTGGAATTCATTGGATGACCATTGAGGGGTCGGGTCCCATTGACTTAATGGTCTACGAGCTTGTCTTGTAACCAAAAAAAGTTCCTGGGTTCGACCACTGAGGTGGATGCGTACTGCTGATGAGTCCCAAACGAGGATGAGACAGCTGCCTGGCAGTACTCCCTGCAGGTCTGCCAGGGAGTCGTCTAACCACAATGTCAGTTCATGATGAAATCCGGAGAGCGAGTCAAATCCCTACAAACCAACACTTGAATATATTCCATGATTGATCTGTATTTCATACTTTCTCATGCTCATATTATTTATTTTTCTACATTTTCATATTACTCAGTCAATTCTTCATATTCTTTCATTTAACTTGAAATCTTTTGTATTTTTTATTTTTCAGTTTATTCACAAATTAGCCTTATCTGATCGAGTTGGCGACAAGTACAAGTCGCAGTTATTCCTTAAAGACTGGGGTGGATTTAGTTCATTATTTACTAATGATCAAAATATGATCATATTTCTACAAGATTATGAAGTTGTTAAACTCTTCTTAGATTTATTAAAACATGGTAAGTATTCAAGGATTTTGCTTTTAAATAGATTCAGATAAAATTAGAACGTATTTAATGTGTAATGCCGTGTACAACACATTTCGAGCAATCTGATCACACTCCACGGACTTGTCATAGGAATATATATGATGAAATTAATAAAGAGGTAAGAGGTGAGAAAATAGACAAGTTAGGTCAAGGTAAAAAGGAGGACATATTGATGGTCAAAATAACAATAAAGACCACTAAACCAAATAGCAGAAGTAATAGTACATCTGCTATGGTATCAAAACAAAGTTTACCAAGGAAGGTTGTTTAATGTGATGACGAATTGTTGCTTTGAACGCATACAGGTGGTTTAAACTTTCTAATCGCCAGCTAGGACTTCCACAAACTTTAGGATACTCCACCCCCAAACACGTTTTATAGATAGGTTTAAAAGATCTGTTAACGTCAATTTTATGTCCTGTCTCTATAATATGTTTAGCAATAGAGGAGCTAGGTCTCCTGTTCTCACCATTAATGGGTTCTGAAGATTCCATTTGTTTCTGGAGCCATTTAGGAATATGCTCTGAAGCCCTTAATATAATGATGAAGTTACCGAAAAGAATATTCTCTGTTCAGTAACCACTATTTTTAAGAGGATAATAGTTCCAATTACAGTAGAAATCTCTCAGTAACACCTGAAACGATTACTGGATATTAAAAGTGTCACACAGCCATAGTGGCTTAGCGGGTATCTCTTCGGTGTTTGAAGTTATGGGAACGGTGTTCGTCGGTGATTTATTGATAGAATACCTGTCAGCCACACAAGTGATGCAGCGGTTCCATCCCCGGCAGATGAACACCCAAATTCCACCTAACCAGCAGTAAGCCTGGAAAAGACAGTACATTGAGTACATTGAGGCTAACAACCTCACTTGGTAAAAATATGACCCCTACTGAAACTTCAGTGCTCTACTAGGAACGTGGAGCGAAAGAAATAACAAGCATTACAAGGAGATCCCTTAGAGTAATACACATGTTGATGCCTACAATGACGAGATTAATCTTCACTATTTCAAAATATTTTGATGATTTGAATGGTATTCTAAACTGCGTTTTGTTTGCGATCCTTAAGAAGTTGACGGTACTAAACAAACAACCGTATATAACTGCGACTGTAAAGCTAAGTAAACAGAATGGCTGAAAATAGTTCTTTTTTACTGAACTAAATGAATATTTCAGGATTCCATCATGAAGTGACATCGGTTAGAGGACCGTCGAAAAACCTGGGAGTACTGGATAGCTGGCTGCTTCGTTAGCTGCGTTTGTGACTTTTTTAGCAGTACGCACCCACCGTCAGGGTTCCAGCCCTGGAACTTCCGGTTACAAGACGAACTAGCTTGTAGACCATTAAGTCACTGGGACCTGATCCAGTGGCCAACGCATGAATTCCAACTTCTGCCAATTCATGATATGGCGTGATCACTAGTGAATGCCATCCATGGCGAGTATTTGTCCTCATACCCGACTGACCTGCTATATCCCACTGGTCATGACTTCCCATTAGAACCCAGGTAGCTACTCAGCTGAATAGGGCAAGTCACTCACTAGTCAGCATCAGGTTGATATTCAAGTTTTGGTTTGCAAGAATTTGATTGGTTTCAGGATTTCATCATGAACTGACGTCGGTTAGATAACCATTAAACTTTTGCATACCACCTTCATTATTTTTATCGTCACCTGTGTCAGAGTAATATTAATAGTAACAGTGATAATAATAATAATAACAATAATAATGATGTTGAGGTGAGTTACGATAATCCTACTGATAAAGGATAGTTTTGAATGAATCAAGAATAATAATAACAGGTAGGATAATAAGTAAAACGTATTACCATGGTAGATTCAGAGTGACGACCATCTCCTTTTGTACACAGAGACCTGGTTTGTAAACTCGAATTGCACAAGCCTCTGCAATCGCAAGCATCTTCTTGTTTCTTTGTCTGCTGACAATGGTGAATGACTTGACCGCGTCGATATCATGCCCGTAATCCACAAGGTGCTTTGTTATTGAGGATTTTGCCACTTTGCATTCAGCTGTTTTCAACCATTTTGGCAAATGCTCCATCATGCCAGTAGACAATCGCCTTTCCGTACAATCAATGTATTTGCTTCCACAAACACACTCAAATTGATATACGTAGTCTGAAGTGTCGAGGATTAGGGACTGGTCTTTTCCAGATTGTTGAAGCACTCGCTTGGTGGTGGTGTTAAGGAAAACAAGTTTTGCAGCATAATAAGTTCTCTTGATAGCTTTATTCAGTCTTCGTTTAACTACCTCTTGTACATCATCTCCTTTGAATGGCAAACTGATATAAGCAGATTTCTTCGGAACTGTTTAACTCTCTGTTGTTATCTTAAGACAAAAGAGCGAACTCATCTTCTAACTTTCAACAGCTTATTTTATTGTAAGAGATAATGAAAAAAAAAATTTTAAAATATACAATTTCTATAATAGTTTCTATTTCCCTTCATTGGTTCAATAAACAAAATATAAATTCAGAATGCATAAGTACATTGAAACGCTTGAACATTTCGTTAAATGTTTAAATAATAAATAATTCTTGGCGCGCTTTCTTTGATAATTGTTTAATAGCATTAGTATTAATAAAGTATAATTATATTTCAATAGTTTACACACAATGATAAGCTTTGTTATTGGTAATATTTCGAGCAAATTAGAAACACACCATCGTATATGCTATCAAGATTTCTTTCGACAATACTAAGACCGACAAGAGACAACTCAAAAGCTATAATTGTAGATTCATTTGAATTAATGAGACGACTAAAAACCACTAAAAAATAGAGGAAGAGGAAATACTAGTCAGCTTTGATGTAAACAGTCTCTATACTAAAATACCCATTCATCAAATGGCCATGAAGAATGCACTGAAAACGAGACTAAAAGAAGATAATGGCCTAAAAGACAGAACACAGTTATGGGATCGCCCATCTCATCAATAATAGCTGACATTTTCATGGATTTTTGGGAAGAGAATGCACTTAAACCATTCAGATCATCAATAAAATGTCGGGAAAGATATGTAGACGACACGTTAGTAATAATGAAGAAGAACGATATATATGTTAACCAAGTTCACAGAACGATGCTGAGAAATTCTCCTCACACAAATTAACAGTCATGTCGACTGAATAAAATTCACTATGGAAATAGAGAATGAAATTGGGGAACTGCCTATGTTAGACTGTAAAATACAAAGAGTAACAGATGGTTGCATAAAAACGACGCTATATAGAAAAACTACACACTCTGGAAGATTCCTTGATTATCACTCAGCTCATCCACTCATGGTAAAACAAGGATTAATAAAAGGTCTTGCAGATAGAATACGTAGACTTACACCAATACCAGAGGACCAGCGTAAAGAAATAAACGTCCTATTCAAAATGCTACTCGACAACAACTACCCAAAAGAATTTATCAAAGATAATATAAAAAAGAGAGTAAAATAGTCACAATACCATACAAAAATGGTACATCAGAGGCGGAATTCGAAGAAACCTCAAAAATATTGGGATTCGCACAACGCTTAAACCGACAAATCTAATTAAAAATAAGATAAATCAACTGAAAGATCCCATAAAAAATGACGGATAAAAGCAATGTGTTCCGAGTGTCCGACTAAATATGTGGTTCAAACGTCCAGATCACTCGAAATAAGAGTGAATGAACATAAACGCCTAACTAAAGGTCAACCAACAGGAACACAAGCTTACAAGAATTTAGAAAAAATTCGTCTATAGCTGCACATGCATGGGACAAAAACCACAATATCGATTGGAACAATGTGTGTATTCTAAAAACTAATATGAACAAATGAAAAGAGAGACTACTAATAACAGAGTCGATATTCATTAAGGTCACACCGGATACATGTAAGAAGGGTGACTCAGCAGCACAACTGTCAACAACCCGGAATATAATTCTGGATACACAAAAGTGAATGAACAAAAAAGGAACTATGCATATATGAGTACAAATCATAAATGTGTGAATTAAAAAACAAAACAGTTCCAACAGTGGTGTGAACACGGGCAGTAAATTTTGCTCGAAATATTACCAATAACAAAACAGTTATCATTGTGTGTAAACCACTGAAATATAATTATACTTTATTTGATCTATTCCACAATGCTCAAATTTTTTACTGACATTAAAGGGATAATTGTTACTGTTTGAAAGCTTTATTTAGAGAACTGGTAATCGTAGCAGAAACTGCGACTGATGTGGCTAAGCAGCTCAAACTATAACTCTTTGGTATTTTCGAAAAAGCAGGTGCGGAGTTTGAGTCTCAGTAGCAGCACCATAGATTACTAGGGTGGTAGGTACGCCAGGTTGAGGAGTCCCAAAAGAGATGAAACACGTGTCATGGATTCCACTGTTAGTCACCACAAATCAAATAATGCCAGTTAGATAACAGCTTAAAACCAAGATATACTGGACAGCTGAATCATCCTAGTTTTCAGGAAGTCTTCTATGGTGATCACACATCATTAGATGGCACAGGCTAGAAACTATGAGTCAGTAGGAAACTGTTTCATTTTCGAATCACATCATATTTTTCAGGATCTTCTACGAAATGAATTGTTGAAGATTTCCCAGATGAAACGAGGAGGCAGGATGGAGCAGTTTTTACTTGATGAAACATTGATCTCCAAGAGTTGATTTGTATTTCGGGTTTGACCGTGGATTGATTTTAGTTAGAGAACCATTGAAAACCACTATGGGAGTACTGGACAGCCGTTTCACCCTAGTTTGGAAATCATCGGCAGTACGCATTGGTAGAAGTTAGAATTCATGGACTGGCCAGTGAATCGAGTCCCAGTGGCTGAATGGTATACGAGCTTGCCTTGTAACCGGAAGGTCCTAGCTTCGAAATCCAGCAGTGGGTGCGTACTAGCGATGATTCCCAAACTAGGGTGAAACAGCTGTCCAGTACTCCAATAATGGTTTTCTAACTGTTATCAGTCTGTAGTTAAACTCGAAAAATTTTGATCTCCCAAAATGATATGCAGTGGCAGCAAATTACACAGAGATCTTATATTGAAATTACCATTGGCACATTTTGTTTGTATTGTGCTTGTTCTGTCTTCTTTCTTTCCATGCTTTCCACATTGTTTCATAAGAAATTTAGATTTCTCCTCTTTGCAACTTGATCCGTTGCTTAAATGTTAAAGATTCTTGCAGAAAACTTCACGCAGAATATAATACTTATAAATTCTTGTTAGTAGTACACGGCACGCATATCCTTCGATCAAAAAGTCTCCAGTGGAGCTACTTCAAGCTTCTTGGCGCTATTTACTCTTGTTATGTCTCGATATCGATGTCTTCATCCTCGGCACTTCTTCCAAAATAGGAAGGAGTTTTCATGCACCTTACAGTGTACCTTCCTTCTATGTACTTTACTAGATCACCGAATCGAAAAGTTATGCATTTCTTCTTTTCCATCTGCTGGAATTTCACAGTGTCAGTCTTCTGTTTAGGCCTGACATTTCTAACTACTCTTTTTACAATTATTTGATTCTACTTCGAAATGAAACTGAAATGAATAGTGACAAAGACGCTCACCGCCATAATAACAGAAGCATGTATCAGTATAACTATTATTTATAAGATAATTAGTCCCTTTTATAAATTTGGATAGCGTTATTAGAAGACGGAGATTATCTGAAAAGTGTGTGTGTGTGTGGTCACACATACATAGGGAGGAGTAATCGCGCTTTGCATGTGAGGGTGGGAGAGCATATCCCGAAATGGCTAGAAAAACAAAGGAATTGTGAAAAACCAAAAGATGCAGGTGTCAGGCTATCAACTTCGTCTATAGCTAAGCATTTAATCGAGACGAACCACAAGACTGATGTTAACTCAGACTTTAAGGTCATCTATGAAAACGGTCAAGGGCGCTTATTGAAATCCGCCCAGGCTACAGCTATTCATAAACTAAAGCCCCCCTTCATTATAATTAAGGTTTTTGTATTTGCCAATGAATGAAAAACAAAAAGATATTGTTTGTGCTGACGTTTCGCTATTAAATGCTAATAGCTTTATCAAAGTATTATTAAACCGGAATTTACAAAATCTCAGCATATATATAACAAAGAGTTAAGGGGTGAGAAAATAGACTTAAGTCAATTTAAAAGTCAAAATAACAATGAAGATCACTAAACCAAACAGCAAAGATAATAGTACATCTGTTATTTTATCAAAACAAAGTTTACTAACTTGATCATCGTTCGTTAGTCTGGGGTCATTTTTCGTTGTCAAGTTAGTCAATTGGTAAAGATAACAAAACCAAGTGTAGATTGTTGGATTTGATCAGCGTTTAAAATTATAAAGGCAGTGTGTGTTTACATAGTGAACTTGCATATCACATTCGTGTTGATTTTGTCATTTCGTGGGGGACGTGGGGGTGTTGTAACCAGGTCAAATTCTGTTTTAGTCCATCATTCCTATTCAAAGAATTTGTATTTTATTTGATATGAAGGGCTTCTGATGATGTTAGACGTTCTTTGTGATTTCTAAAATGTCTTTTCTGGATTATTTCAATATTGTCAAAATCAATTTTGTGGCCTGATTCTATACCGTGTAGACCACCACCTATGGCTGATGATTTTTCAAGCTTTTCTTGTTCATTAACTGGATTTCTCGGTGGTCGAACAGATGCTCTACGGTGTCCCCCCCCCCTTGTGTATTCAAAAACAGTTTATTATTACTCTTAACCAACCTTGGTGATCCTTATTTGATTGGATTACCAAACGTTGTGTTAATCATTCTTAAATCCTTTTTTTGTCACTTTGTTTAATTTAACTTTTTCATATATATCGACTTGACAAGTAAATGTGTTAGGGATCAGATTGTTCGAAATGTATATTGCGCAAATACATCAGATCACATTTTTCAGATAATCTCCATCTTCTAATAACGCTATCTAAATAACTATTATTACTATCATCATCATTATTCGCTGAAGTTCCGAGTGGAACATACGGCGTCAGCAGAACACATCCATTTCACCCTGCTCTCCGCAGTTATGTTTAGCTGGCTCTCTGATTACCTATGAGCTGTCATCTTCTCCATATCATCATTGGACCCACGCAAAAATCGTCTTTTCCCTTTCGAGTTCCACTCGAGGGCTGATCTGACTTATTATTTCACTAAACAGTCTCTTCAGAGTGTGTCCGATCCATCTTCTTTACCTTGTGATAATATTTGTTAGGCGATAGGCTGTCGGTTTGTTCGTTTCCCACCAGATTTCCTTGTCACTAATCCTTTCTGGTTATCATTATTTAGAACAAAATATTTAGAGCGAACAATTGTTTTCAATAAATGGATATCCACAGAGCTTCCTAAAAAAGTATATGTCAATACCTACAGACAAGGTAAAGGTGGATACCGTAGAAAAGAAACCTTTGTATCTTAAGTTAAGTTACAAAGGGGAAATTGCAGCTGACATTCTAAAATGTCGACTTAATAGAGCAGTAGATAGAACATTTCCTGTAGCTAAACTGGTACTCAACTTCTCAACTAAACCAGTACTCACACAGCAAATAAAGGATAAATTACCAAAGATGGCCTCATCAATGTGTATCTATGAATTCAACCGCTCATGTGGAGCTAGTTGCATTGGCCGTGCTCAGAGGGCTTTATCCATGCGCGCGTGAACATGTACCTGTATGGTTGAGTAAAGGAGTAACCAAATGTGCAAATAGTGCAGTCTTAGCTCACTTGGTAGATACGGGACACCGGATAAAACTTGACCAGGCGTTCTCAGTTATTTACAGCGTTCCTAGTAATTTATCTAGAGGAGCTCGACTACGTCTTCTATCAGTAGCTGAAGCGGTGGCAATTAATACCAGAAGACGATCTCTTTGCATACAGAAGAAGTATGTTCAACCTCTATGTTTACCTTGGCCTACAATAAAGACAACAAATCCTCCATTAACACTATAAATTCCTTTCACAATTTTCTTTTCTTTTCTTTCCTTCTTCTTCTATTCCTCTGTTTCATTGACAATCGTTCATTTTCGACTTTTATGATTTCATGACCTTTCTTATGATTTTATTACGTTAGGTTTAAATAGTGCTTTTTTAACTTGTTATCGCATTTACAAAATCCTATTCATTCCACTTCATCATATTCATTATTATTATTTTACAATCATTCTTATTGTCGTTATTTTCAACCTTGAACTTATGTCTAGTGTGCCCCATTTGTTGGTTTATTTTCATATTGTCTCACACACCCTGATTACACACACTCTCGAAACCTGTATTTTCTGTTGACTATATTTATATATATATATATATATACATCATTAAATTAAATTACTTCATCTGATTTTGTCCCATGTTCTCATTGACCATGCATATTAAAAAACTATCTGACTATTGTTCTATCCCATCTTATACTTGTTCCACAATACACTTTCTTGATATAAGAATAAAACTTGGGCACTGTGGTACAGTGTAATTCCATTATGGGTAAATTTTATTTTGATAAAGTCTCACACTGTTATACAGTAATATTTACTGATGACGTTTCGAGCACAATTTAGTGCCACTCATAATCATATCAAGGTAATCACACGACTTCCTAAATTCATTTATATAGTTCCATTGTTTTTCACTTGATTTTCACTTGATTTGATTGGTAGTGTTATTAGGGTGGCATTTAAACCTACAAACTCACTCAGGGACTAGCTCTGTAGGTTAAAGGACCCAGTGGACCCAATTAGACAAAATAATATAATTTACAAATTACCCTGCAATGACTGTGAGGTCAACTACATAGGTCAAACTAGTAGGTCAGGGGCAGTCAGATTGTCAGAACATAAGAATTTAGCTAAGGTAAGAATGGTTGACCCAGAGAAGATAAGTAATTTAGAAAAAAGCTCGGCAATTGCAATGCATGCAATAACACACAACCACACAATGGAGTGGGTGGGAGAGTGTTAAAATTCTAAAAAGTAATCTAGGTAGGTGGAGAGAAAGAGAGTGGTTGATTACGGAATCTTTGTTCATCGAATCTACACCCAACACATGCAATAGGAATGATTCATCACTCATACCCGAAATATGGAGAATATTACTACCAATCAAATCAAGTGAAAAACAATGGAACTATATAAATGAATTTAGGAAGTCGTGTGATTAACTTGATATGATTATGAGCAATAAATTGTGCTCGAAACGTCATCAGTAAATATTACTGTATAACACTGTGAGACTCTATAAAAATAAAATTTACCCATAATGGTAATATTATTATTTATTATTATTGTTCCCTTGGGTTCCTAGTGGAACATAGGGCTTCAACTGCACGTCTCCACTTGCTTCTGTCTTCTGCTGTTCTTTTCACTTGCGTCCATGTTATTCCATACTGTTTCATCTCCTCCTCAAACGATCTCCTCCATGTCACCCTTGGACGTCCCACTCGCCGCTTCCCTTTCGGGTTCCACTCGAGGGCTTGACGCGCGATGTCACTCAACGGCCTCCTCAGCGAGTGTCCAATCCATCTCCACTTCCTCCGGCATATTTGTTGGGCGATTGGTTCCTGTTTCGTTTGTTCCCATAGCTTCTTGTTTGTGATTCTTTCTGGCCATCTAATCTTCAGTATGGAGCGAAGACAGTTGTTGATAAATGTCTGCAACCTGTTGAAAATATTCTTGGTGACCCGCCAAGTTTCTGATCCGTAAAGCAAAATTGACTTCACGTTTGTATTGAAAATCCGAATTTTGTTGTTGATGCTGAGTGACGAAGATTTCCAGATTGGTTTCAGGTTGATGAATGTGTTTCTCGCCTTCCCGATTCTCGATTTGACATCCTCGTCCGTCCGTTCGTCCTGTAGTTGAGACAATGCTCGCTAGATAAGTGGATGAAGTAACCTCTTTCAAATCCCTCCCGTTGATGGTGATTGGCGCTGGATGTTGCTGCTCTTGTTGTTGTTGGTTGGTTATTTTCATGACCTCCGTCTTGTCTTTCTTCACCTGGAGTCCTGTCTTTGCTGCTTCTTCGACCAGTTTGTCGGTTTTTGCTTGTAAGTCTTCGATTTTGTGTGACATCAAACATAAATCATCCACGCGTGAAATCCAGGTCTTCTAGGTTCTTCACGTCGGTCCAGGATATCCCTGTCTTCTCGTTTCCCACTGTCTGACGCATAATCCAGTCCACCACAATTAGGAATACCATTGGTGATAATAAGCACCCTTGTCTGACTCCTGTGTTTACTCGAAACGCCTGGCTGAGTTTTCCGTTGTGGATCACTTGACATGTGCCGTTGTCGTACAGTTGTTGAATAAGGTTGATGAATATTTGGGGTACGCCGTAGTACTCGAGTAGTTTCCAAATTACTTCGCGGTCAACGCTGTCGAAGGCCTTCTCAAAGTCTATGAAGTTGAGGTAGAGGTTTGATTGCCATTCCATGCTTTGTTCGATGATAATGCGTAGAGTTGCAATTTGGTCAGAACATGATTTGCCTTTCCTGAATCCAGCTTGTTCTGGTCGGAGTTCTGTATCCA
The DNA here is from genome assembly GCA_944472155.2 of Trichobilharzia szidati. Classification (NCBI taxonomy): domain Eukaryota; kingdom Metazoa; phylum Platyhelminthes; class Trematoda; order Strigeidida; family Schistosomatidae; genus Trichobilharzia; species Trichobilharzia szidati. The sequence continues at coordinate 4,137,717 of OX235273.1, forward strand.
GCGCGTCCTTGATTCTCTCCAGGATGATGCGACTCAGGATTTTACTTGGCGTCGACAGGAGCATGATTCCTCGCCAGTTCTTGCAGAGTCCCAGGTCGCCCTTCTTTGGTAGTTTCACCAGGTAACCTTTCCTCCAGTCAGTAGGCACCTTTCCCTCTTTCCAGATCTTTTGCAATAATGGAGTCAGCATATCTGCCGTCGTTTCTGGGTCCGCTTTCAGTGCTTCCGGGGGTATTCCATCTGGTCCAGCTGCTTTTCCAGCTTTCAGAAGCTTATTCGCATTCATGACTTCAGTTTTCGTTGGAGGATTGGTGTCAACTTGCAGTTGTGTACGTGCTGTTGTTGGTATTACTGGACGGGTTGTAGGTGGTGGTCGATTCAAGAGTCCTTTGAAGTGGTCCGCCCATTGTTTAATCTGTCTTTCTTCTTTGGTAATTGGATTGCCTTGGCTGTCTTTTGTGGGTTTCACTTGTGTTGATCTCTTCCCGGATAGAGACTTGGTTATCTTATATAGTGTCCTCAGGTCCCTTTTGCCTGCTGCCTTCTCAGCTTCAGTAGCCAGGTTGTCGTAGAATTGTCTTTTGTCATTCCTGGCACTCTTCTTCACTTCTTTGTCCAGTGCTGTGTAAGTTGAGTTCAGCGTCTCTTTCTCTTGTCCATCTTTGCATTGAATCATTTTTTCTTTCACCTTTCTCCTCTCCTCTATTAGTTTCCAAGTGTCTGTTGAGAGCCATTCCTTGTCTTGTTTCTTCTTTCTTCCTAAAACCGTTGAGCACGTTTCGTTGAAAATTACCTTCAGAGAGTTCCAATGGTCTTCCACGGATGATTCCTCAGTGGTGCCACGTAGTGTTTCCTGCTTTGCTCTGACAGTTGCAGTGAAAATGTCCTGTGTGATTGTGTCCTTCAGTTTGTGAGTGTTGAACTTGCATTGTGGCCTATCCCCAGGTATCCTCGAGGCTTTCAGCTTCACCTTGAAAGTCCCTTGTACCAGATAGTGGTCTGAACCCACATCTGCTCCTCTCCTCGATCTTGTGTCCAGTAGGCTCCGTCTCCACTTCCTTGAGATTGAAATGAAGTCTATCTGGTTTTTGGTGTGTCCATCTGGTGAAATCCATGTTGCTTTGTGTATATCCCTGTGTTTGAACACACTGCCACCAATCACCAAATCATTGAAGGCGCAGAAGTCTGAGAAGAGTTCACCATTTTCGTTCATTTCACCGAGGGCCTCACGACCCATGGTGAGTTCTCTTCCTGTATTGTCTCCTCCCAGTTTCGCATTCATGTCGCCCATCAGGATTTTGATATCGCTCTTTGGGACGTTGTCCATTACTGTTTGTAGTTGACTGTAGAAATCCTCCTTCTTCTCATGTTCTGAGGCGTTTGTAGGCGCGTAGCACTGAATGATTGTAACCTTTTTTCCTTTTGAGTTGAACCTGGCTGTCATTATCCTGGAGGAGATTGGTTCCCACTGCATGAGAGCTTTAGCCGCTGTTGGTGACATCATGATGGCTACTCCCTCGGTGTGCTCATGATTGTCCTCTGGGTGACCGGAGTAGATTATTGTCTCTCCAGTTGATAGTTGGCTCCTTCCACATCCGTTCCATCTGCTCTCGCAGATTCCCAACACTTCTATTTTATATCTCCTCATTTCTGCGGCTACCTGAGCAGCCTTCCCAGCTTCGTACATTGTACGAACATTCCACGTCCCCATCCTTATTTTCGCTTTCATCGAAAGAAGGCACATCGGCTGACTGGCTTCCCGAAGGCTTTCACCAGCCCGCGTCATTTCACTTCCCCGATTCCAGCGAAAAATAAGGTCACTATTTGTAATTTTAGAATTTTGAATATATTTGTGCGTTGAAGTTTTAGTAGCAATTTGGTTAAGTTTTGGGGGTGGAGTTGCTAGCACCACGCCCCAACCCTCCCTCTTTATCCGGGCTTGGGACCGGCTAGAATACTAGTGACCTAGTAATCTAGGCGAGGTTCATAATGGTAATACACTTTCTGATATGATTCTAATTTGCCTTTACTGGCTGGCTATTGTATGCTTAAATTAATGGATTTATAATTGTAGAGCCTGAAGAAGAATTTATTGAAACCACAATTGTTCGCTCTAAATATTTTGTTCTGAATAAATTATGGGAATATTCAATTTATCATTCTTTTTCTTTTTTAACCTAGGTCCTTCATATGATATCATGGGCTTATTACGTCTTTGGGAGTTGTTACAGAATAGTCCTATACAATTTCGTTTATCAGCTGTCAATACCTTAATACAGATTTTCAATAAATCACCTAAATATGTAATAGAAATTTTAAGTCATGTACCGTCGTTCCCTGATTCATTCTTCCAGTTAATCATTAAATGTCCAAGAGAGTAAGTTTTTTTATTTTACTTCATTTACTCTTTTTGTATTACCATTGTAACGACAGAAGGCAAGAGTCAGTCAACAGATCGTTTATTAAGGAAAATCAACACATATTTATAGATTTTAATGTACATTATTGTAGATTATTGTTAGTAGAAAATACAGTCTTTTGATTGGTTGTTTCTCACAGAAAGTTAAACTTGCATCTCTTTGTGGCTGTGTCAGATCATCCATATGCTAACTGTATCCGTCTACGCAAAGCCTTTGTTTTCATTTTCTCACCACCAATATTGGGGACATAAACATTGACGTCAGTTACTATCTACCAACTTTGGCAAGCAGCCAGCTCTCACCACCATGAGTTATCAGTGTTCAATTCCATTTGTTTTTCCTATAATTAACTATTTTTATAAGACTGAATAACAGTGTGAAATATTTCCATATCATATGAATTAAAAGTCAAATCTGAACGAAGAACATTCATTTCAATAGATCCTTCTCTTCAGGTTCTCACGATTATAAGATATAATATTGGTTTGAATAAGGCATTTAGAAGACAAATTTCACGAGATGATATCGTCATTTCTTAACAACCGCTTTACAACTAACATGGTTAATTGCATGGAGGATTTTATCATGAGCTGACATCAATTAGACAACCACTGGAAAGCCTGAGAGTACTGGAAAGCTATTTCATCCTAGTTTAAGACTCTTCATCAGTACGCAACCACCGGGGTTCGAACCCAGGACCTTATGGATCGGGTCCCAGTGGCTCAATGGTCCTGGGCTCGAACTTCGGTGGGTACGTACTGATGAAGAGTCCCAAACTCGGACGAAACAGCTGTCCAGTACTCCCAGGCTTTCCAGTGGTTCTCTAATTGTTGTCAGCTCATGATGAAATCCTCCATGCAATCAAACAAAATCCCTACACAACCAATACTTGAATATTAAATAACGCACTATCACTCCATATTATACATGTATCCCAACAATACAGTTTCTGATATAATTCTCCCAAGTGTTTAGTGGCTATTTCTATTATGATGGATTCATGGATTTATGATGAAATCCTCCATGCAATCAAACAAAATCCCTTCAAAATTAATGCTTGAAAATTAGCAAGGTTAACAATAATAAAATAAAATGCATTACAATTACTCAGTTAAATAAAAAACAACAAAAGTACATACAAAGAATAACAGATGGTAGCATTAAAACAACGCTATATAGAAAAACCACACACTCTGGAAGATTTCTTGATTATCACTCAGCTCATCTACTCTCGGTGAAACGAGGATTAATACAAGGACTTGCAGATAGAATACGTAGACTTACAACAACGCCAGAGGACCAATATAAAGAAATAAATGTCCTATTCAAAATGCTACTCGACAACAACTACCCAAAAGAATTTATAAAAGATAATATACAAAAGAGAAAAGAGAGGGTAAAACCGGAGAATAACAAGATGGAAGAATGCAAAAAGACAGTCACAATACCATATAAAAATGGTACATCAGAGGCAATTCAAAGAAACCTCAAAAATATCGGCATTCACACGACTTTCAAACCGACAAATCTAATCAAAAATAAAATAAATCAACTGAAAGATCCCATAAAAATGATGGATAAAAACAACTTGATTTACAAAATATCTTGTGCTGACTGTCCGACTAAATATGTGGGGCAAACGTCCAGATCACTCAAAATAAGAGTGAATGAACATAAACGCCTAACCAAAGGTCAACCAACAGGAACACAAGCCTACAAAAATCTTGAAAAAAATTCATCGATAGCTGCACATGCATGGGACAAAAACCACAATATCGATTGGGACAATGTGTGTATTCTAAAAACTAACATGAACAAATGGAAAGAGAGACTTATAACAGAATCGATATTCATTAAAGTCACACCGGATACATGTAACAAGGGTGACTCAGCAGCACAACTGTCAACAACTTGGAATATAATTCTGAATACAAACACATGAATGAACGTGGAATATAACTCAAACACAAAAAAAAAAACATGAATGAACAAAAATAATGAACTATATATATGAGTACAAATCATAAATGTGTGAATCAAACAATTCCAACACTGGTGTGAACACGGGCAGTAATTTTGCTCGAAATATTACCAATAACAAAACTTATCATTGTGTGTAAACTATTGAAATATAATTATACTTTATTTGGTCTAATCCACAATGTTCAAACTTTTTACTGATATTAAAGTACATACTAATGACCAATCATATTTGAATAGGTCAAGTAGTCAGTTCATGGTAGGCGAAGATTGAAGTCTATTGATTTTTGTACACACAGTTTAGGCTGTATATGATTAATCCAAAGTGCTTCCATCACCTTCAATAACCAACCTTGAATTAGAGTTATGTGAAATAATTGTGAAGCAGTTATTAATATTGATTTTGTGACCTGAAATTATTAAGTGCTTTGCAATGGATGATGCTGGATTTCTATTCAGATTACTCGCATTGGGATTTTCTATATGATTTAGTAGCCATTTTGGAACATGTTCTTTTCGACGACATTGGAACATTCTGTTGGTTCTACCTATATAGGTGTCACCGCAACTGCAGGTGAACTTGTAGATACAGTTTGATGTAGAGTCCAGAGAATTTCGTCTTTTAATCGTAGGTACAGAGACTGACAATGTCCGGCATGTAAGAAAAACAAATGCGGCATAGAATGTGCGTTTGATGGCTGACTGAAGTCTTCGAGCTGTCAACTGAATAATCTGGTCACCCTTGATTGGTAGGACTACTTGACCTTTTTAAATATGACTGCTCACTAGTATGTACTATTGTTTTTTATATGTCATGAACTTTATTTTATTATTGGTAACCATGTTAGTTGTTAAGCGATTGTAAAGAAACTACGAAATAACTATATCATCTCGCGGAATTTATCTTCTAAATGCCTTATTCAAAGTTATCAAAGGGACTAATTGTTTTAATAATTTTAGTTGTCGTTACAATAATGGCCAGTTATGCGGCGGATACATTTTTTTTCAACGTAGAATAACAGATTAGTTATGGGGTGTCAAAATAAGGAATCGTGTTTGTGTAACAAACGTACTAGGCTGAAATCAATTACAAAATATTGTGAAATGGGAGACAATGGTGGTGATTAGTCGTCATAATAGATTCGTAGAATGTGAAGTAGGAAAAACTGACAAGTCAGTTCAGGGTTATAAAAGGTGTCAGATGAACTTTGTATCCAAAAAGAACACCTCCAGACGTTGTTCCTACTGTGGCCAAACTTGGACTCATGATTCTTCCTCTCACGAAGAGTGCTTCTCCCCCGTAACCCTCTTGGTTTTATTCTTTCTTTACTTATTATTACAATTATTATTAATAATATTCATCATAATTTATACCCTTCATTCAAACATTCTCTCAATACTATCGGATTTTCCATTTATACTATCCTGACTTATTATTAGTGATATTATCTCTTTTCTCAATACATGCCTCCACCTGTTTCATTTCACACATTCGGTATTTCATGATGGACCTCTCATTGCAGTCTTACTGTCTCATCTTTAAAACATACCAATTTGTACTTGCCACTCACTCACTTGACACCTTTCATAACCTTGAACTGACTTGTCAATTTTCCTACCCCACACTCTACAAATCTATTATGACTAATCACCACCATTTTCTTCCATTTCACAGTATTTTATAATTGATTTCAGCCTAACACGTTTGTCACTCAAATACGACTATTTATTTTGACACCCCATAACTAATCTGTTATTCTACGTTGAAAAAAAATGTATCCGCCGCATAACTGGCCATTACTGTGACGACAACAAATATATTCTATTTTATAATTATAAGAACCTGAAGAGAAGGATATATTGAAAAGAATATTTTCCTTTCATATTTGACTTTTAACTATTTTTATCGTTGAAAGGTAAGTGTTTGTAGATAGCCACCAGAGAATTTCCTGACCAAGTAGTATTACAAGATAGAATTCATCGAGAACCGACATCATTCTGAGAATTGTTAAAGACCGGGGAACGGCGGAGAGTTGTTTCCTTCTCACTGTGGAACTGAATTCTGAGCAATACGCTCATATGACCCCATGAGAGTGGAAGTAAGCTCCTGTAGGTCACGAGGTGAACAGATCACCATTGAAACAACTGTTAAGAAATTCAGTAACTTATGAATTCTAACTCCTGTCTGTTCGTGACATGGTGCCGCTGTGATCTCTTGTGATCAGCAGACATCTGTCGTCCCAATAAACTTGGGAATAATCCACCACGGTAGGATCCTGGAGCTATGACATTTAGTTATAACATCTTGACACCCATTCTATAGTTGACAGTCAGCACGGATAGCTTCTTAGCCTGATGATACTGAGTTTGATCTCCCCCCTGAATTTGTGGATGTGGACGGCTGAAAACTTCCGAATTAAGGAGAAACAGCTGTTCAGTGTCCAATGATTCTATAAGTGATATCAGTTCGAGACGGAATCTGTACCGAAATCAGTAACAAATCCCTAAGAAACTAAAATCCTAATTCATACATAATTTAGATTACAGCCTTTTTTCTGGGGATTTTGAAATAATTTCAATGTACATTTTTTCACAAACCGGTTAGAAAGAATCAGTTAACGAATCACTGAAAGCCAAAGAGCACTGGACAACTGTTTCTTCGTAGTTTGGGAGCCCCCAGTAGTGAACACCTACTACACTACCAGAGACTCGTTCCGAGATTTTCAGGTTGCTAAGGCAGGCTTCGTTGACGATTCAACCACTTGGATCGACATCCAGTGACCCTTTGTCATTTCCTGATATAGCTCTTCCGGTAACCATTGCCGTGGATCAGCATCCAATTCATTTTGACGTGATGGATCCCACTGTTGACGACTTCTCATTACTACCTCAGAACATCCATCCAGTAACCAACAGTGAGGGGAAGATTGATATTTAGGTCATGGGTTTGATCCCTAGTGGGTTGGTGAGTGCGCAACACTGAAGAGTTCCAAACTGGGACGAAACATCTTTGCAGTACACCCTAGTTTTAGTTCGTGATGAAATCTTTATTGAAACATATAGTTTGACAATGTGGACAAATACTACCCTCTCACTATTTGTGCTTGTGTTTGTCTTAACCGAATGACTTCGCCGCTGATCCGTTACTGGGAAGTGCATACTCAGCTAACACTTAGAAGGCTGAATGTTTACTGTGTTTGAATAACTAGTATACTCATGTATTTTAACAGCATTTGATATTTATTCCATTTTGTCTCACCAATATTGATAACTTCCGCTGATTTATGTCTATGCATGGATTTTGACTAATTGGCGGGTGTTTACTAGTTAATGATTGCTCTGAAGAGGCTCTAATTGGGACGAAACCATCATTAAGTTCTCGTTCTTATTGACTACTGTCTGACTGACGTCTACGCATAACTAATACTGATAGAATCCACCTGCAAATGATTTCTGAGGTGACTAATTTCCTGCGTTATAATAAAAGACTCTACCGTAAATTTTTTCTACGTTGATATCCAAGTGAAGGCTATTTGATTATTGGCGTGTTGATCAGTCTTCTGATCTATAGAATCGGAATGATAGTCAGGTCACCATCGCTAACATAAATGCCGATCGTACGAATCCTGTCAAGACCAGGATTTTCACTTACTCCACAATGACTACACATCAAATCCTTGACAGTCTAGCAGTTCAAATAAATCTTAGATAGCCTCCTCAAGAATTACATTCTATACATTTATCTGAAAGAAAGATTAGTGGTGAGTAAACGGCTGTATTGAGAAAAACTTTGCTAACAGACTATCAGTTCATATTCTCTAGCTTGAGTACCACTTTCACTTAGTTAGTTCTCAGTCAACTTTATCACTAGTGGCTTAATGGTCTACAAGCTCGCCTTGTAACCAGAAGCTCCTGGGTTCAAACCCCTTTGGTGGGTGCGTACTGATGAAGAGCCCAAACTGCGACGGAACGGCGGTTCAGTACTCCCAGGTTTTGTGGGTTGGTGGCACAGAGGTAAAATGCTCACCGACCACGCAGGTGGTCCGGGGTTCGACTCCCGGCCGACGCACTCCTTTACCTCGCTAAGCCAGTAATAAGGCCGGTAAAGAGGGAAGGTTGGGCATGAGACTAGCAACCCTATCCCGTAAAAATGGATACCATTGATACCGAAACTTCAAGCCTTATGTTCCACTAGGAACGTAAAGGAATAAAAAGGAAATTATCCTTCAGTTGTTTGGATACTTCTCTTTTACCATTATGAAGTAACAGGATTGATCACAAACTGACACATCATTTAGAGAACAACTGGAAAACCTGGGATTAATGGACAGCTGTTTCGTCCTAGTTCGGGACTCTTCAACAGTACGCATCCATCCAATCAAATCCTTGCAAAACAACATTTGAATTATGAAGTAATCAAATCTACTTTTTTATTTGATTTATTCTTAAAATTATTTCTCTCTTTATTTCACCTAGGAGTATGAATCGTCGTGATCGAGTGTCAGCATCTCGTTTTGGATTGTCAAGGATTCGTTTTCCTGCAAGAGTTATAAACAGAATAAACTCAAAGGCTACTGATGTAAGATTACTCTGTTTGACTTTACCTTATTTCAAACATATACTCACCCGATGAAGTCGTATATATATATATATATAATATATATATGCCATAGAGTTGTCGGGCTGTTGTTGCTTAAGTAAGAGTTTCATAATCAAACTTCATTCTGTTAACGGAATGAATTGATGGCTAATTCCACAACTAGAAACGCCATTCATTTGTGCATAAATGTCAACCAGCTTTCTCTCACTAGACTGCGTTACCAGTCAGTTGAGCTAAACATTCGACTGTCAGATGGAGTGAAACAAAGCTAATTGATTAAGAATTAGAATAATCTTTGTGTTCCTACATTCCTAACCTAACTACTAACCTTAATTCTGTTTTATTATGCATCCATCATCAATGTGGTTTCTTTTCCTCCACCTAGACTGATGTACAACTTGCCAGACAAAGTCTAACAGCATGCATTTTTAGCATTTATATGCTGAACTTTATCAAACCGATAATATTGAGTTTTAATACTTTAAGATATTACCAGGATAAAACAGTAATTATTTGATAATTCTATGAGGTTTCTGATGGTTTCGTTACTCTCTATTTGGAGTCGATGTGTGTGTTTCACACGAAATCGTTTTAGCGTAAGTTAGAGAATCTACAACTTTTTTAAGTTCCATGAGTTGTGATTGGAGCATATAACTTCAGGCTGGAGACTTTGAAGTTCCAGTACAGTGACATTGTTTCCTGTCACAGGGTAAGATTACTAGCTTCGCGCCCAACCTTCCTCCCTACTGGGTGGGGTTTAGGAGTCCGTCAGCTGAGAATCAACTTTAGAAAATCTTCAGTCTGGTAAAGTTTATCCCCAGCTGCACCACACTATGAAATATAGAAAATGAACTTTACCTAACTTGCACTGAGCTGAAAGATGACATGACTGAATCATGGCCAATGGGATATCTTTTATCACTGAATCAGACTGTAGTTAGAATAGGTTTCTGCATGCAGCTACATTACTGCAAGCAGGTCTAGTGGAACCTCTTGTTCTTGTCTATTTAATCATATCTGTTTGTAACTCAAAAGGGTAGCTATTCCCCTAGTAACTCGAAACCTTCACACGAACAAATCAGTCCCATATTAGTTTGTTTATTAGATATATCACACAGTCAGGAAACAGTATTATTTGCTGGATGATGTTTCGAACAAAATTTCTTGTTCATAATCACACGACTTCGAAACTTGAGTAAATACTGTTTCACTGTGTGGTATATCTGATAAACAGCCTAATATGGAATTCCTTCCCCCTTTGTCTGGAAAGTTTAGTGATAGCGCGTATCTCAATGAGGCTTTATCGGCTGTACTGCAGAAGGTAGAGATCGGTTTCTCGCTTTCAAAGTAAAAGCGAATAATATTCAAATGTGTGGGTTTGTTGGGATTTGATTGGTTATAGGATTTAATATTGTTTCATTGCCTTTATGGTGAGTTATAAGTATGAGTTGTGCGTCGGTGCTTCAGTGATCCGAGGTTTAATTCTTGGCCGACACACTTCTAAACCTTTCTTAGATGGTAGGAAGCTCAGTAAACAGGGAAGGTTGGGCGTGAGGTTAATAACCTCAACTAGTAAAAAGATCAAAACTGCCACTGAAATTTCACAGCTCAAGACTTGGAGCCCTATATGCCACTCGGAAGACAGACCAATGAAAAAACTATCAGTGTTTGACGACATAACAATGGATTACGGGGTTCAAACTTTCTATCATTTGTGGGGACTTAGTATATCGACTGCTCACCATCAAATGTATAATAATAATTTGCTTTATTCCAGAAACAGTACTTGTGGTACAGTGTGGAATTTTCAGCACATATCTACAATATTTGCATCTAATTTTACAAACATTTAAAAGGAGTATTAAACAAACAAAAAAATAAATCTAAAGACACCAACAGTAAAAAAACACACAGGATAAACACAAAATAATTATAAATGCGAAAAAGTACCAAGAAGTAGAAATGAAAATAGACATCATATAATAATAACTCAGTATTGGGTAGTGGAAGCTATGATATGATTATGCATGGTGACAGTAAAGCTGTAGTCATACAAGAAGTTATGAAGTGATATTTAAGAATGTTTATCGCCAAGATGGTCAGTTAATCTGGTTAAAACAACTCTAAACAATCTTAAAACATTTCAGGGTTGTTGTTTTGTTTCTTTATTGTCAGGTCTAATGCGGCGTTTGTAGTGGTAGTGTGAGTAATCCTGAATAATACAAAATTTTTTAAGGTGGTGACAATGGCAGTGGTTAATGACAGGACAATTTTGTACTACTTATAGTGCTAATAGAGTCGGAACCAGTAGATACACAATAGAAGGAATACAGTAAAGTACAAAAAAGTAAGCCAATGTTAATAATTTAGGTAGCTAAGTATGTTTAAGAAGGAGTTCACTATAGAATACAAAATAAGAGAGAAATAAAAGAGCCTAAAATTATATTATTAACAACAAAGCAAGTCATAGGTTTTGCGCTTAACATTGTCTCTATCACTTAGAACACGAGTGAAGTATGGTATCGTTGAGTTCCTGTACTTGGTTGTACGAGCATAGACTATTTTATACTGATTTCTGGTTCTACTAGATGAGATACAAGGCGAGAGTTGGAAATAGAGGGGGTGTTAGGGGTCGGAGAACATGGTTTTAGACCATTTTTCGCATGTATTCAGATGCCTATCAACTAAAGTAGTGACGAGCTGGCTGAGTTTTACACCATGGTTTGTAAGAGTTTTGTGTGTGCTTTCCTGTTTTTTACATCATAATACTTTATTCTTGCCTTTCTTTGTTCTCAAAAAAACTAAATACTTCCAGATATCGAATGATTCAGGTCGTGGTGGTTCAATAACAGCTTCACCAGCTAGAGAAATCAATTCATCAACATCATCATCCTCGCTTTCACAAATTCATTCATCCAGATTACCATCTCTAACGAACAGTGAAACTGACTCTGTATTCAGTAATCCAATGTGCAGTTGTAATCCAGGTGAAGCACATGTCTGCGATGAATCCAGAGATTCCATCGATTCCATCAAGATTCCCACGATATTTCCATTTCCTAGAGAAAAATCGAATTCAATTAATTTTCCAGATCGTTTATTAATGAATCGAAATCATCCAACTTCTGTGTCAGGACATTCTGATGTCAATTATACGTCAACCAATCAACAATACCGAAACACTAATACTATTCACAGAAACAAAAACAGTGGTAGTAGTAGTGGTAGTAATAGTAGTAGTAATAGTGTAAACAATTCTGAACAAGTATTTATTGAAAATACAGAAATTTTAGAAAATAAATTATGTGAAGCAATTATCACTTGTTTACATGAAATTCTATGGTCATCTGGTCAGTTGGAACGTTGGCATTTGAGTACAACAATTACACATGATGATCCATGGTTGGTAAGTTAAATTATTCCCCTCCCCCCTTTCTGTTGACATTTTCATAAATTTTACTGTTATTATCATTATTAGTATTATTATTATTCGCTTGGATTCGTGATGGAACATACGACGTCAAAAGAACACCTCCATCAAATCTTGTTCTCTTGGTCTTCTCTAGCTGGCTCCACGAGTACTCATAAGCCCTCATCTTCTCTACATATACGATCACTTCTATGTCACCTTCAGACCCATGTCTAACTTGTCGGTTCCTATTCAACCTGACGCGTGATGTCACACAACGATCTCTTCAGCAAGTGTCCCATCCATCTTCATTTCCTTCGGCATATGTGTAGGGCAGTAGGTTCCTGATTGGTTGGTTGCGAGGGTTCCTTGTTGCTAATCCTTTATGTAAGAACAAATTAGTTCAGCGAAGAGTCTCTTTTCGGCGAATTCATTCACTTAGCTGTACAGTCGCAAATATATACAATTAATTTTGTGTGTGTGTGTACATTTTCTTTTCCTTCACGTTCCGCAGTGGAACATAGGGCTTCAAGCTAGAGGGGTGAAGTCTCTGTAGCAGTGTTTATTTTTACAGGATGGGGTTGCTAGCCTCATGCCCAACCTTTCCTCTTCATCAGCATTATTTCTGACTTAGCGAGGTAAAGGAGCGCGTCGGTCGGGGATCGAACCCCGGACCATATGCATGGTCGGCAAGCGTCCTAACCGTTATGCCACCGGCGCACCGGTGTGTACATTAGGTTTGTCAAAATCAGAATCAAAATAACAGTTAGTGTGGGTTGTTAATTACATCATCAAAATAATAAAGAAATTAAAATGTATGATTAATAATCAAAGTTGTAAGTAAGTGGGGTGAAGATTGGTAAGATGTGAGTAGGGTTAGGTATTATAGACATGTTTAGAAAGATTAGATGTTAGTGAAGGAGTATGGAGACAATTATGAAAATAAACTAGATAATAGGTGAAAAGATTGAATGGGTTAGGATTGAATGGATTTTGACAAACCTAATGTACACACACAAAATTAGTTGTATATATTTATGACTGTACAGCTAAGTGAATGAATTCGCCGAAAAGAGACTCTTCGCTGATCTAATTTGTTCTTATTTCAATGTCTTGATGAGTATTTTTCGCGAATCCTTTATGTCTATCTGATGTTCAGAATAAAGTGAAGTGAGCAGTTGTCAGTGACAGTCTTCAGTAGTAGCCTGTTGGAAATGCTTTCTGTGAAGCACTAAGTCTTCCAAAAACACATAAAAGTACTGATTGATTTGACATTAGTAGTGAAATGTCTTCTTCTAGAGGACCAGGACTCATTGCAGCACTCCCAACTTAAGGAAAATTGAAGAAACATGTCTCATGGACGTCTTCCAAAAGAATGGATATCCACGGAATTTCATCAAAAAACATATACCCCAAAGACGACCTATCAAATCAAACACCCTCAAGGAAAGCACAAAGAAAATCACCCTATCATATATAAAGGACATCTCAGAAATCACTGCAAGACTCTTCAAACCTATAGGAATTGACGACGCACACAAACCAACGAAATCACTTCACTCAGCTTGTTCTGTGTCAACCAAAATATTCAACAACGAAAGAAATAAAATCACCATCGCGGTGGTTGAGGAAAACACTACATTGGCTAAAGTGGTCGTCCCCTTCGTCTTCGTATCCATGATCATTAACTAGGCTTCAAAAGACTTGACATACACTCCCTCATACAGCCTCACTGCAAACAGACAACCATGGACATCAATTCGACTGGGACAACCAGTGTTCAAATATTAGACAGAGGAAACACCAAGAATGCTAGAGAATTTTTAGAAGGCTGCCTGGTATTCCAGTGAATCGTCAATCAATAGACACATCGAGATAGACAAAATTTACCAACCAATAAGAAGGAAATCTCACACACAAATGGTCAAACTTCAAGTCAAGGAAACAATCAGTTCCAATACCACAAGTAGCCTAGAGGATGTGAAAACACACGAAAACGAACAATCACGTTCAAAGTCACCCACCAGGAGAGATGACTAATAAATTCGTAGAGAAATCTAAAAGCTCACTTCAACAAATTGAAGTATGCGCTGAAGATGTTGCTTAGTAGGGAAGGGCAATGAAAGCTTCGCAAATTAACTATCCAGCTCAGAGAACACAACCACATCAAAAAATAGAGGCACTGATTGAATTGACATTAGTATTGAAAATCTGAATCTTGTTTCAACTGTTCAACACTGAATATATGTTAGTTTAAACAAAGTTTCTTTGCAGCGATGGGTATCGTGGGTTAAAGTCTCACTGGGGAAATACCACCACTCAGTAGGGAACAGATACATCCAGTTGATGAGTACCTAATAGAACGAAACGCGCCTCCTTGACTCTGCTGACAGTCACTACCAAAGAAGTAAATTTAAGCCTCAAAATATTACAAATTTTCAACGTACTCCACTTTCCATATTAGTTTGTTTATTAGATGCATCACACAGTGAAGAAACAGTATTATTTACTGGATGACGTTTCGAACACAATTTATTATTGTTCATAATCATATCATCAATTATAATCACACGACTTCGAAACTTGAGTTGTATAGTTTTCTTTATTCTCTCCTATTTGTCGATTAGAAACACGCTTTGTCAGTTAAAGGATCCTGTGGAGCTTTTAAAACAAAACAATTTAGTTTATCTAATACCCTGCTTGCGATGATTGTCAGGTCAAATACATAGGTCAAAGTAGTAGAACAGGGGCAGTCAGACTAGCCGAGCATAAAAACCTAGGAAAATCTAGATTAGTTGACCCGAATAAGATAAGAAATCTAGAGAATAGTTCAGCTATAGCACCCACTACATGCAATTACACACAACCATACAATAGGATGGGATAGGATGACAGTTTTAAAATCTAATGTAACAGGGTGGAGGGAGAGATTAATTACAACGGAAGCTTTGTTTATCGAATCAACTGCAAATACGTGTAATAGGAATGATTCATCACCTGTCCCAGATATCTGGAAAATTCTACTACCCCTACGACGACAAATAGGAGAGAACAAAGAAAGCTATAAAACTCAAGTTTCGAAGTCGTGTGATTATAATTGATGATATAATTATGAACAATAAATTTTGTTCAAAACTGTCATCCAGTAAATAATACTGTTTCTTCACTGTGTGATACATCTAATAAACAAAACTGATATGGAATTACTTACTACCACAGTGCCCAGGTTTTACACATATATTAGTACTCCACTTTGTTCGAATGAGTAATTTTTAGTAATCAAAAATGGAATGATGTATTTGAGATCGGATGATAACTCGTGATCTGCTATATCCCATTAAGGGACTCTATTACAGACTGTTGAGATTCACGATTTGACAGTTGTTATTCAGTTCAATATTCAACTGAAGAGTGTTTCCTTACGTCTTGTTGACATTTGAGTGATACCAACCTTCTAAGACCATTCATACTAACGAAATAATATCATGTACCTAATGAATGAATGAATCGTTGAAAGCCAAAGATCACTGGACAGCTCTTTCATCACGCTAATTCATCAGTGAGCATCCGTCACCTTACCTGTGATCTAATCTAAGAGCTTCAGGTTACAAGATGATATTTTTTATGGCTCAGCCACCTATGTGGAATCGAATGAACTCTGAATTCATTTCGCAACATAGTGCTACTGCCAGTCAACACTATCGATGAGCACCTACTTCACATCTCATTAGAAAAAACTTCAAGACATTCATGCTGTAGCCACCAGTCGCATAGAGGTCGCCATTAAGATTTCGGTGTTAAAGTTTGATTACTTTTGTCTACTTAAGGAAAGAGGTTAATTCGAAAGACATCGAAAACCAAGGGTTTCGAGACAGCTATTTTATTCTGATTTTGTTGAATACTACGAAGCATATACTTATAACTAGAGCTTCGGTATGAATTTCTGAAACTCTTATAGGTGGTATTGATCTGTGGAATGTAGTGGTCTGTGAATGAGGACAGTCATTCACTGATATCAGCACATCTAAGGAATCATCTGAATTTTTTAGGATACAGACCATCCAACTTTCACTTAGTGACTGAATGAAAGCATACTTAGGACAGTATGGATTTGTTTCGCATTCAGCTCCTCAAAGAAGTCCGCTGACACGTAACTTTTTAGTTCAGCAAGTCAGAAATCATTAGGTTGATTGTCTACTGACAAACATGAATGGTTAGGCTAATTACGTTCTACAAAAATTGATTTTCTTGTTTATTTCAACATATAAATGTTATTCGAATTTGACCATGGATTGATGTCAGTTAGAGAACCATTGAAAATCCCCAGGGAGTACTGGACAGCTGTTTCATCCCACTAGTTTGAGAATCATCAACAGTACACACCCACTGGGGTTCAATCCCAGAACTACCCGGTTACAAGGCAAGGCCATTTATACCTGATTCGATGGCCTGCTCCTGAATTCTAACTTCTACCAATTCGTGATTTGTAGCGCGACTGGCACCAACCAATGTCATCGGTGGGAAATCCATTCTCACTTCCAACTAGATGGACCTCATTGGTCACGACTTCTCACTAGAACTTTAGCAAGTTTCTAGTGAGCATCAGGTTAGTTTTCAAGAGTTGATATGTATGGATTTGATTTGTTTGTCGAGTTTAACCACTGCCTCCTGGTTTTCAATGGTTCTCTAACTGATATCAATCCGTGATCAAACTCGTAAAAGCAAATCTAATCCTTACAAATCAGCTGGTGAAAATATAAATGTTAGAAAGAAAGTGGATTGGTACTCAACCTGTTCAAAAACTAATCAGTACTGCTTTCAGTGTTGTATTTTTTCATGCACAGTAAATGACTCCGTTTAATTCAGGAGATAGTATGACCCAGATGAAAATACATCCACAAGGTTGCCTGGTCAGAACTTTAGACTAATCCTGTTAAACATAATCTTCATGTATGGAGTTGTAGAAGATGATTCCGTTGATTTGGTTATCATTTATCACAAATTTCAACATTTCTTCCAATCTTTCAAAAATTTCACAATTGGATCTCTGGTAATTCATGAGAACTACTGCTGAAGTACTCAACACATCCATAATCCTCTTGTTAAGAGATAAAATATGCAATTTACTCTGAACTTTGAAGAGAAGTTGTGTTAATCTATAACTTTGATCAATATATTTCTCTTTGAAGACGACTGGTTCGTGTAAGACTTTTTGCTACTCACTTCAGACAAGATGAATAAAACGAAGCAAATTTCAGATTCCAAGCACACATCTTAGTCACATTATAGAAACATACTCATTGTTGAGGGTCCCTGTAACTTATTTTCCTTACACTATTTATTTTTATTTTGCCTTATAGGGTTACTATAGAGCTCTAGTATCACTTATGGAGATAACTGCTCAAAATACCCTATTGAAACCTGCATTCTGGATTGTTCAACGCCTCTTTGAATCGATTATTGATTCTTTACAACAAGCATTAAACAATTTTAGTGAGTTTTTTTTTTATTTACTTTCCCCCTCCCCCTCGCAAGAAAAAACAAATTAGAACAATAACGTTTCTGTTATACCCAGTGTACATTTTTTATGCATATATATGTGTAAAACTTCGACTGTATAGTAGTGTGGCGAGTGCTACTGATAAGATTTATCAGTAGTATATAAAGAGACGTTCATCGGCATAAAAATATCAAATATCGGGGAGATAGATTTGATTTCAGAGAAGGCAAATGATACAGCATTGTTAAGGTACATGAAATACGTGGAAGAAACACAAAAAACACATTATGAAGTCTAGAAGTACCACAACACAAAGATCTGTGCAAATGGTGCGTTGAAGATATGATATACATAATTTAGGTATACAGAGATCCAAGCCCTACTCAGTGCAGTGTAATTACGTCAAAATTCGTATTCTGCGGGTGCGTGATCCAGTATTATTTACTGGATGACATTTCAAACGAAATTTATATTGTTTCAAGTATGATTACAGATTGATGTCACATAGAGAATGGCTGAAAACCAGGTGGCAGTTGACAGCTGTTTTGTCCCAGTTTGAGGCTTTTCATCAGTACTCATCGATGACTCTACTTGAGGTCGAACTCAAAACCTCCATTTGACAACACCAATATCGCTGACTTTCCAACTACCTGGACCAGGATCCAGAGGCCAATTAATTATAACTTCTGTCGGTTTGTAATGTTTAGTGTGACGGCTACTCAATGTTATCAGCGAGTACTCATCCTCATGCCCGACCTGGTCGAACCTACTGGTCACGACTTCTGACTAGAATACTCCAGGAAACTTCACCCTGTAACCAGTCGCTAGCAAGCGTCATATTAATTTTCAAGAGCTAGTTTTTAGGGATTCAATATTTTTCAGTTTGATCACGGATTGATGTCCGTTGTTCACAGTCATATCAATTGTGTAACTACAGAAATGTGAAACTCGAATTATATCATTTAACTTTCTTCCTTCCCATTTGTCGTAGAGGTAGTAAAATTTTCTAGATATCTAGGACAGATGTTGTATTATCCTCATTCCTTGTCTTCTCAACTGATTCAAAGAATAGAGCTTCAAGTGTTGGTTAACAGGGATTTGATTGGTTTCAGGATTTCATCATGAACTGACATGTAATAGAGGACCATTAGAAAACCTGCAGGGAGTACTGGACAGCTGTTTCCGTTGTCCTGGTTTGGGACCGGCACTTCAGTAGTACGCACCCACCGCCATGGTTCGAACCCAGGACCTTCTGATTGCAAGGTGAGACCGTACATCACTAAGCCACTGAGACCCGATCCAAAGGCCATCCCATGAATTCCAACTCCTGTGATGTGCATTTGTTCTCATACCCGACCTGTTGTACACCACTTGTCATGACTTCCCATTAGAACCCAGATAACTAACTACGTGAATAGGGCCAGTCACTAGTGAGCATCAGATTGATATTCAAGTGTTGGTTTGCAGGAATTTGATTAGTTTCAGGATTTCATTATGGACCGTTGGAACGGGTCCCAGTGGCTGAATGATCTACGAGCTTGCCTTGTAACCAAAAAGGTTTCTGGGTTCGAACCTCAGTGGCTGTTATATCTGCGCCGCTAATTATTATAACGGTAATGAACTCGAATGGTACGCTAATACGCCTATTTTTCCGTTGTGCCTTTCAATTCACTGAGCCATGCAAATATCAAATGACAAAGGATGGCCTGTGACTGTAAGATAGTGTATATTTATTAGGAAACATCACATCATATTTATACATTTTCTCTACCACAATAAAGTCTGCTCACAACCCTTGGAATGGACTGTTCTTATTGGCTGGTATTAGGTATTCTCATTGATTGGCGATCCGACAAAGACTAGGTGAGACAAAGATGATGAATTGATCACACGCTAGATGACAACATACGTGAGAAATGATAGATTCACATAGTAACTCCATCACAGGATAATCATACGATTCGTGGGAAAGGGTAATATACCATTTCGTGAGAAAGGATGATATACTATATTATGCTGGGTCCTATCATTGGGTGCGTCCTGTGAAGAGTTCCAAACTGGGACGAAACAGCTGTCCAGTAACCCCAGCTGGTTTTCCAATGGTCCTCTAACTGATTTCAATTCATGATGAAATCTATGAATAAAGCTTCAATTGTTAACTTGTACCTCGACGCATTTTAGGAATGTCACTTTGTCTCACCTTACTGTTTATTTGTGTGTAACTGTATGTATGTGGCGCCACAGCTTGGTATTTGTTAAGATCACTTATCTTATTGTAGTCTACTAGTTTAGATTTCGCTAAGGGTTTTTGACTATACTATTCCAACTGACCTTGGCATACACCTTTTCCGAATACTTGAGAAATTCTACTTCCCTTAAGATAAATATGTAATTACACCAACTGATACGTCTGTGAATAAAAAATAATACTGTTCTCCTGTGTGTTAGATCCTCTGCTACCACACTCACCTGAACCCCGTGACTACCCATAGACTTTCATTTCCTGTTCACATATCACTCTAGAACAGCCAACTCGCCGCTGCCGCCCATTCTCCTTCCACTCGAAGGCCTGGCATGTGATGTCATATGAAGGTCTACTCAGCATATGTCCAATTCATCTTCATTTCTTTTTGCATATTTTCAAAAGAATGGATACTGAACAAAGAATACTCTTTACGATAACCCCTTCATCATCAGGTTCTACAGTTATATATACATTATAGTGAATGAATGAATTAGTGCTATAAACAACATTAATGTTTAAATAACATCAAATTAATAATAGTGATAGATTACAGCTCAATAGCATCAACATAAAATAAGCTGAATGTCGGAAAAATTAGGAAAGATAATAATACAAATTCATGAATTTATAGTGTCTACTGAAGTCCAGGGCAGTAGTAGGGGCTGGACTTGCTTCTTTTGAACACAGAGCACTGGTTGTTTGAGGCGAATTGCAATAGCCTCTGTTGTTTGGAGCATGCTGTGTTTCGATGATTTTGGCAATTTATTAGGCACCCTGTAGATTATAGAGAAGGATTCTTCCACGCTGGCTTTGTGGCTGGTTTGCACCAGATGGTCCAATATCGAACTGTTAATGGTTTTCACTACACCTTTACTTAGCCATATTTGCTGACCAAAAGGTTCTTTGTTTTACTGCCAAGTTCCTTGTTGTTAATCCTGTCTACCTGGCCATCTGATCTTTATAATCGAGCGAAGGGGGGGGGGGGCAAGTGTTGATGAAAATCGACATTGGCCTGATGCGAACATAAAACAAACAGGTGAATTATCCTGACGTGATTACTCAGAGTTCTTGTAGATAATATTGAAGTCGATGGATAAAGTGTCTTTATTATTATAACTCTTAACCTTAATCTAATTCTAATGTATACCTACCTCAAAACCTCCGCTCCTGTCCTTAAACGACAGTTACTTCGACATTTACACAGATGCCCTCATACTAAATTAAGAAATAATCATGCATACTAGTCTGTTTAACATTCTTTCACTTCTTCGGATAGTGTTTTACATCAGTGTACCGTTTTTCACTGGGTTCCAGTGGTTGAGTGGCTTAAGAGCTCACTTTGTAACCAGAAGGTCTTGGGTTCGAACTCTGGCGGAGGGTGCGTACTGCTCAAGAGTCCCAAACAGCTGCTTGATACTCCCTGGCATTCTAGCAGCTCATGATCAAGCCTCCAAAATTAATGCCTAATTTGTTCACTCCAGTAACGAAAAGAAGTCAAATATACAAACTGCTGAGGACTACTATATTGATTAACTACTCTAACTGACCGCTTTAATGTCATTCATCTACAACTCACTTTCTTGGGTTACTACTGTTAAACTTCACCGTTTTAACTAACAATTACTGATGAAAATGCAAATGTGTTTATGCACCTGTTGTATTTTTATTTCAGGTCAAGATATTTCATTCCCAGGATTGGTGGATAAAGAACGCGTGAAACGATTGATCTACGTGTTTATGACATTTTTAGTCGATATCACATGTAATCATATAAATTTAATTGATGATGAATACAGAGTAGAGGTAGGTGATTTCACGCTTTGACTTATTAATTCCTAAACTACATCACAGTTTTATTTCTGGAATACAGGAGATCACCACTTGAATTTACTGTCATTCGACTGATCGATGTTTTCACTAATGCTGTAACATAGTACACTGGACTTCTCACATTTTGTATAACAGGTGTCAGTTTACTAATGTCACGCTGAAATTTCTCCTGGAAACGTCAATATTGGGATGCAATAACATCCAGTTAAAAAATCCCAAATAAATCAATACGTCTATCATGGATTCTATTACTAGACAGTATCATATATATACCCTACTAATGAGTACAGTAATCAGTGAAGTACAATCTGGCCGTTGCTATGGTAATCCTGTTTAGTATGAAAGGAACCGCAGGTTCAGACAAACAATTGGTATATGTGCCTGGTCGAAAGACCAATGGTTTGAAGCTGCCATCTGAAGGATTAAGACTGAATCCCTCTAAGTCTGAATCCCGTCCATATTTGCAACGGTACATTCCGTATCCGACACGTGGCTGGGCAAGCTTACGTATTCCTTTTGGTGTCTGGACTGGACCATGAGTTCGGCTAGGCCCATTAGGTCTGGTGTTACGCCAGAGCGATGGCCATAAACTATGCTCCGGATTTCGGGGTGTAGGGGTCGACACGATATCTAATTGTGGTATGAGCGTGAGGATACTAAATCGTTTGTAGACGACTTAATGTTTTGTCGGGGAGACGTAAGTGCTCGAGCAGCTATCACACTACGAGGCATTGAGTCCTATCCCTGCTTGACGCAGTGATTTGAAGGCTTGACCCTTATTCATCACCTTTGACGTTTGGAATTTGAAACGATGTTTACTAAGTTCTTGATATGTGATTGTGCTGTTTGTTGTATAGGATTGAATAAATTTCTATCATCTTTCATTATTATAGAGGTTTGTGTATTTCCCAGTGAATGAATGAAGAACAAAACGATATTGCTGTTTTTATAGACGTTTCGTTACTTAATACTGCTGCTAATAGCTTTACCAAAGTATTATTGTTAAACCAGTATTTTAAAAATCCGAGCTTTTATTGACATAAGTATAAAACTTGGGCACTGTGGTAGAGCATAACTCCATTATGGATAAGATTTCATTTTGATGAATCACACAGTGTTGTACAGTAATATTAACTGAGCTTCAATATAACAACTTAATCATCATTCATCAGCATAGGGGCATTTCTACGTTATCAACTTTGCCAGTTGGTAGAGATAACAAAACCAGGTGTAGATTGTTGGATTTGATAAGTGTGTAAAATTATAAAAGCAGTATGTGTTTACATAGTGAAATTGCTTATCATATTCGGGTTGATTGTGTCATTTTGTGGGGGACGTGGGGGTGTTGTAACCAGGTCAGATTCTGTTTTAGTCCATCATTCCTGTTAATCAGACAATTTGGATTCCATTTGATATGAAGTGCTTCTGATGATATTAGACGTTCTTTGTGATTTTTGAAATTTTTCTGGATTATTTCAATATTGTCAAAATCAATTTTGTGACCTGATTCTATGGCTGATGATTTTTCAACTGGATTTCTCGGTGGTCAAACAGATGTTCTACGTTGTTCATTTCTTCTGATGTTGATTTCTCTCTGGTGATGTTTGTCCTATGTGTATCGCATCACATTCCAAGCATTTTAGACACAATTGGATAGAGAATCGTTAGGGATTTTGTCTTTTATATGGACAAGGTTGCCTTGTAGCGTGTGTGCCTGATGTTTTGCTGAAAATTCTGATGTTGTGTTGATTGAGTACTATTCTGAGATTGGATGACGTCTCTGATCTGTATGGGATGACAACTGTCGAGGCCCATGTCTTCGGAATACGTTTTTGACAATATTTAACGTCGGTGTTGATTTTGTTGATGAAATTCTTTGGGTAGTTATTTTGCCTCATTAGAATCTGCCATATAGGTGATAAGTCTATCCCTTCTCTCCTATTTACTGTATTCGATGTGGTTAAAATATGCAAGGCTTTAGAGGTCAGCCTTTCTTTGTGTGAATGAAAGCCTTTTCCTAGAATTTCTACATTGTCGAAATCGACGTTAGCGTACATTGCCATAGCTGATCTTTTTTCAAGACTCTTTAACTGTACTTCAATTTTAGGCGGACGTTTCGTGCATAACATGTGTTCATCCACTCTGACCTTCCCTTATCTACTGTTTTTACCTATGCAACAAGCCCCACATTCTGTACATTTTATCCTATAGACACAGTTATTTGGTATCACTTTAGGAAATACATCTTTGACGCTAATTAAACAATTAGAGGGCTTGAAATAGACTTTTTAACACTATATGAAGCAGGCGCTCTTTGAAGTTTTGCAATTAATAGTGTTTTCTGAGCTGATTGGTTTAGTTGCAGAGTTTTTGTCGTCCTTCTAGACGACATCTTTAGCGCAATATTTGAAGTTGTTCAGCCGTATCATTTCGGTGTGGAATGACTATTGTCGACACACAAGATTTTTCAACCTTCTATTCCTCATTGACCTTTATAATTAACGCAATCAATAGAAAAGGGGAAGACGGAATCCGAAACGCACATTTCAACCTATTTGGGACTCATCAACTAGATGTGCTGGTATCTCCAGTGAGTGATGAATATTCTCACTGAGACTTGTATTCAGCAAGCATTGTTTAAAACGCGAAAGTTTTATTTACTGGGCTACTGAACCACAAGAGCTATCACTTGTGCAACAGGTATAATTGTGATTTCCCCACTGATATATATGAACTGGATTGATTAGCCACAATTTGGTAAATAGTCTCCTTTAATAGGTACCAGGGTTAAAAACTCAAGGCTACTTGTATCATAGTGGCCAACAGTGGAATGTGGGGTACACATCCATATTCCAAAATACAGTGGACCTACTTGGTCCAAACATATCCACGGCAAAAACAGACAGCTACGAGCTCAGGTCATAAAGTGACTTCAGTTAGAGAACCAAGGTGTATTGGACATCTGTTTTGTCGTAGTCAGAGACTCTTCATCAGTAGTTGTTGTAGCGACTAAAACTGATGTGTTGTGGTCTGAGTACAGGGAACCTCTCGTTGGATTCTACTGCATAGCTAACCAAAACTTCCTGAGTTAAGCACAGTCCCAAAATCTCCCAAAGAGGGCGAAAAGTAGTCAGTCGCTATGAAATCTTTGGTACTTACTATTCAATAAAATTACCTCAACAATGGCATTAGGCAGATACATATAGATCCTAAAGATTCTGAACTATAAAACAAGTGCTATGCAATAAAATTATCCAATCAAAAAATCAACCGTAAGGGAGTACTTGAGAATCAATAGGGAATATTCCCAACAAGGTGGGATTAAAAACTGTATCAACAATAATCAAGCATCAAATACTTCCTACAGTCAGTGAAAAGTCCCAGAATAACTTTGACTTCATTCAATCAAATAAAATCGCAGTCGTCAATCAATCAACGCGTTTTTCGATACACCGTCAAGCATTTAAATCAGGGATTACACAAGAATAAAGTTGAATAATAAACAGTCAGTCAAGAGATGATATATACAGACGTCAAAACAGCGTAGGAGAATAGAAGACGGTTATTACAAAGTTAGTGTCAGTGTCAATCTTGTAAAAATAGATCATTCAGGGAGGATTTCTCAGACGATTATTCCGCCATGGCTGTGGTTTAACTTTATTATTATTGTTTCTTTTAATTCCTAGAGGAACACAGGGCTTCAGCTGCACGTCTCCATTGAGTTCGGTTCTCTGCCAACGTTTTCACCTGGCTCCACGTCTGCCCATATGCTTTCATCTCTTCTTCACATGACCTCTTCCAAGTCACCCTTGGACGACCAACTCGCCGCTTTCTATTCGGGTTTCACTCGAGCTATGGCCTGGTGTGTGATGTTACTTGGTGGTTTCCTCAGAGTATGGCCAATCCACCTCCATTTCTTCCTGCTTATTTGTTGCACAATCGGTTCCTGCGGTGTTGGTTCGCTCATGCCAGAGATCCCAGTTGCTGATCTTTTCTGGCCGGCCATCTGATCTTGAGTTGATTGAGCAAAGACAACTGTTAATGAAGGTCTGTAGTTTGTTTGAGATGCTCTTCATGACGCGCAGTGCAAGTCTCTGATCCGTATAGTAGCACTGACTTCACATTGGAGTTGAAAATCCGAATCTTATTTTTGATACTGAGTGCTGTTGACCTCCACACAGACTTGAGAGTAGTGAAAGCTTGTCTTGCTTTTCCGATTCTTGCTTTGATATCCTCATCAGTTCCGTTCTCTTGTAGTTGAAACGATGCTTCCTAGGTAGGTAGAAGGAGGTTGTTTCCTTCGGTTTCTCCCATTTATGCTGATTGTTGTCTGTTGTTGTTGCCCAGGAATCTTCATCACCTCTGTTTTCTCTATGTTCACCTGAATTCCTGTGGTTTAACTTTAACTCAATCAAACCCTTAGTAATGAACAACAACAACTGAAAGTTACTCAGTAGGCTGTAGATTTTTTTTTTAACTCATCAATTGTTTTTATATGATTTCAATGAGATCATTTATATAAAACGCACAATTGGATTTTATGCCTAATCTTTTCGTCTTTTTGTCATTCAATATTTGGAAGCTAATGGAAGCAGTATTAAATTTACTACAAGAATCTCTGCTTATCTGGGAGGTGAATTCATCTCAATGGAAAGAAGTACAAGCTTTAGCATTACACTTACTTTTAATGTGGATTACTGATACAAGTTGTCCAAATTCACGTCTATTTGTTCGTTCATTAGCAAAACTGCATTATATTATTTGTCAATTTGAGACAAAATCATGTTATGAAGAGGTAAGTTAGTTCAGCTTTGATTGTCTTTTGCGGGTGAACTATTGAGTAAGTGAGTGAGTGAGTGAGTTCATTTGAGAAACTACTGAACACCTGTTTTTATCTTTGTTTGTGAATCTTTAAGAATAGTACTCAAGAGGTTACAGGTGGCTGAAGCCCTGGTTTCTAGCTTTACATGACAAGTTCTTTACTGTTTGACTTATCATATGGTCAAACAACCCAGTATGGATCAAATTTTATTTCGATACAATCAAAGAGTGGTGTTATACAGTAATGAACGAAATATTCCCATATTGAGTCATAAGAAAAAGGCACAAACAGCGAAGAAAATTTTATTTCCGACGATTCATTTTCATGAGCTGTACAATCGTAATTATAATTAACAAAGAAATCTTTAGACCAATCAGACACTGGTAAACTTTGTCCTCGAAAAGTATGTAAGGTGTAACGGAGAAGGGATGACTAATTGTAAGTTAGAAAGGAGACAGAAGTTGGCATGACGTAATAAGTGTGAGATAATGACTAATCAATAATCTCGTGTAAAATGGACAGGAACTAGTGGAAAGGCTATAAAGTGTTTTTGTATAAAATATGTATGAAAAGCAATGTTATTAATAAACAGTAATAGAGTGGTAATAAAATGTGGATGATGGGAACAATAATGATAGTAAAAGTATTAATAAAATAAAATAATAATAGTAATAATAGTGAACTTACATAATAAAGGAAAGAAGTAAAATTGTGATAAGAACTTTACTCTGGCCATGGTAAGGCAAGAGAATGTATGTATCGCTTTTGTATGCAGAGGTCCGGTTTCAGATCTCGAATACCTAATGCTTCAGCTATGTACAGATGGTGTATCCTAAGTCCCTTTGTACGATATTGAGGGACTCTGTGTAACACTGTGAAGCATTCGTGTGGGGTGCTCGATGACATTGCTTTTTCATGCATATTTTATACAAAAACACTTTATAGTCTTTCCACTAGTTCCTGTCCATTGTACACGAGATTATTGATTAGTCATTATCTCACACTTATTACGTCATGCCAACTTCTGTCTCCTTTCTAACTTACAATTAGTCATCCCTTCTTTACACCTTACATTATGTAATACAATTTTTCAAAGACATAGTCTACCAGTATCTGATTGGTCTGAAGATTTCTTTGTTAATTATAATTACGATTATACAGCTCATGAAAATGAATCGTCGAAAAGAGAATTTTCTTCGCTGTTTGTGCCTTTTTTCTTATACAGTAATATTTACTGTTGACTACGGTTCGATAACAATTTATCACAAATTGCTCACATAACTTTCTAACTTCGTTTATATAATTCCATTTTTTTGATGTCTCGTTTTAATTATTAGTATTATTTTCCATATCTGTGGTAATAATAACGAGTCGTTCCTGCTCTAAATGGGTTGGGTGTAGATTCGATGAACCAGGATTCAGTAATCAGTCTCTCTCTTCAACTACCTATACTACTTTTTAGAATTTTGACTCTGTCCCACCCTATTTTGTGGTTTTGTGTCAATGCATGCGGTGAAATGTAGTGCTTAGTATTTTTCTAAATTACTTATCTTCGTGGAATCGATCATTTTCACCTTAGCTAAATTCTTATGTTCTGAAAATCTCACAACTCCTGATCTACTAGTTTCACCCAATTAAACAAAAAAATATAATTTACAAAATACCTTGCAATGACTGTGAGTGAGGTCAGCTGCATTGGTCAAACTGGTAGGTCGGGAGTAGTCAGTATATCAGAACATAAGAATTAAGCTAAGGTTAGAATGACTGATCCCACGAAGATGAGTAATGTAGAAAAAACTCAGCAATCGCACTACATGCATTAACACACAACCACACAATAGGGTGGGTGGGACAGAGTCAAAATTATAAAAAGTAGTATAGG
The DNA here is from genome assembly GCA_944472155.2 of Trichobilharzia szidati. NCBI lineage: Eukaryota > Metazoa > Platyhelminthes > Trematoda > Strigeidida > Schistosomatidae > Trichobilharzia > Trichobilharzia szidati. Next base: position 4,166,405 of record OX235273.1, read on the forward strand.
TAGGTGAAGAGAGAGAGAGGTTGATTACTGAATCCTGTCTGGTTCATCGAGTCAACACACCCAACAAATGCAACAGAAATGATTCAACGCAAATACCAGAGGTATGGAAGATATTATTACTAGTCAAATCAGAGGATAATAAATAATCTTAAAATGCATTCGATTCATATTATAACATTCTAACAAGTTACTTATTTATTTTACTACAAAAACACCTTATCTGATTGTATTTTATTGATAATACTAATATTATTTCCGAATGTGCTTATATTGAGTTGAGGCAGTAACTCATCAAAGAATACATTGCGAAGTGGTCGCGCTATTTCATAAAATGGCAGAAGTTAGAATTCATGCAATGGTCGTTGGATCGGGTTCCAGTGGCTTGATGGTCTACGAGCTCACTAGCTTTGTAACCAGAAGGTCCGTTAGAGAACCATTAAAATCTGGGGATGGAACGCAAGACTTTCTGGTCACGAGGCAACCCCGTTGATCGTTCAACCAGTAGGATGGGACCCAATAACTACTGAAATCTAACTTATGCCAATTCGCGCCAGGTGGCGCGATGTCATCAACAAGTATCTGTTCCCATGTCCTACTTGCTGAGTACCCTCTCGCCTCCTTTGGTCACAGCTTTTCACTAGAACTCCAAAAATTGCATCATATAGTCAGTCAATAGGGAACAGTAGGGTAACTATCAGCTGTTCAGTACTCTCTGATTTTCAATGATTCTCTAACTGCTGACAGTTCGCCATCTAATTTGTAGCCCTGCAAACCAACACTTCAGAATGATAATTCATCTGGATTTTTATTTCAGCACAGATCCTATAAATGATTGTGTGTGTGTGTGTTAATAATGTATATTCCTTACCGGTTAAAACTAGTGACTCACTAACTCTTTTTTAATACTTCAGATTGCATTTCTTGTCTACCGATTGGATAAAGTCATTGAAATGTGGTCACGTCTTGAAGATTTTCACACATTTGTCAATATGCGTAAATTACAAGAGAAAGAAGAAGAAGAAGACGACGAAGAACAAGAACAGAACAAGAACAAGGAGAAGAAGGAGAGGCAGCGTGTACCAAGAATTCCAGTATTGTATCACCTGAATTCATTGAAAAATCATTTTACTCTCAATGCGAAATGAAAGCCATTGCATCAACGGGTAATTTAGGCACGCTAGCAGGTCAAAATGACACCGAGTCTCAAGAATTATTTATACACATAACACCGATTATCTTTAAACTTTTTAAAGATCATAGTAAATTATTAGAAATGGAAAAGTTAACACCTAATTTACCAGAAATGACAGCGGATTTCTTAGAGAATTTTAAAGTTTACAGAGCTATACCTGACGGGGAATGGCAATGTTTCCTGAAAAATCGTGTAAGTTATTATTGTATTGATTATTTCTGCTTTCTGATTGGGGTAAGATCGCTAACTGTATGTCCTACCTCCACTGTTTTTCCCCAGCTTACGACAGGATAGTAAACTAGATGAAGCTTAGGTGTAGCTGGCTAGCATTCCAGCATTCCATTATTATCCCCATAGGTTCCGAGTGGAACACACGGCTTCAACAGCACATCACTATTTCATTCTGTATTTTAAACCGGCTCAACGATGCCTCACAATCTCCACTGTGTCTTCCTCCGACCGACGTCCAACTCGTCCATTCTCGTTAAGGCTCCACTCGATGGTCTCCTGAAGATGTATCCAATTCATTTCTATTTCCTCCGGCATATTTGTTCTGCAATGGATTGTTGGTTAATTGGTTCCTAAAGTCCCTGTTGCTTATCTTTTCTAACCGGCCATCTGATCTTCAATATGAAGTCAGTGAAAGAAGCTGTTGATGATTGTCTAAAGCAGCCTGTTAGAAATGCTTTTCGTGACGCTGCAAGTCTGTGAACCACATTATTATTATTGTTGTTCCCTTGGGTTCCTAGTGGAACATAGGGCTTCAACTGCACGTCTCCATTTGTTTCTGTCTTCTGCTGTACTTTTCACTTGCATCCATGTTAGTCCATACTGTTTCAACTCCTCTTCACACGATCTCCTCCATGTCACCCTTGCACTGATGACCAACTCGCCGCTTCCCTTTCGGGTTCCACTCGAGCACTGGCCTGACGCGCGATGTCACCCAGCGGTCTCCTCAGCGAGTGTCCAATCCATCTCCACTTTCTCCTGCATATTTGTTGGGCGATTGGTTCTTGTTTTGTTTGTTTGTTCCCATAGTTTCTTGTTGGTGATTCTTTCCGGCCATCTGATCTTCAGTATAGAGCGAGGACAGTTGTTGATAAAGGTCTGCAACAGGCTGTTGGAAATATTCTTTGTGACCCGTCAAGTTTCTGATCCGTATAGAAGAACTGACCGACTTGACGTTTGTATTGAAAATCCGAATCATTTTGTTGTTGATGCTGAGTGACAGCGGAAGATTTCCAGATTGGTTTCAGGTTGATGAATGTGTTTCTCGTCTTCCCGATTCTCGATTTGACATCCTCGTTCGTCCGTTCCTCCTGTGGTTGAGACAATGCTCCCTAGATAAGTGAATGAAGTAACCTCTTTCAAATCCCTCCGTTTGATGGTGATTGTCGCTGGATGTTGCTGCTGCTGTTGTTGTTGGTTGGTTATTTTCATAACCTCCGTCTTGTCTATGTTCACCTGGAGTCCTGTCTTTGCTGCTTCTTCGACCAGCTCGTCGGTTTTCGCTTGTAAGTCTTCGATTTTGTGTGACATCAAACATAAATCATCCACGCGCGAAATCCAGGTCTTCTAGGTTCTTCACGTCGGTCCAGGATATCCCTGTCTTCTCGTTTCCCACTGTCTGACGCATAATCCAGTCCACCACAATTAGGAATATCATTGGTGAAAATCTGAATCTTGTTCTTTATGCTGAGTATAGAAACTTTTCAAAGTGATTTCAAAATAATGAGTGTTTAGTTTGCCTTTTCGGCACTGCGTTCGACATCCTCATTTGTGCCGTCTGTAGTTGATACGATGCTTCCTGGATAAGCGAAATAGGTGACCTCGTTCAAATTTCTCCCTTTGACAGTGATTGGTGCCTGTTATTTTGTTGATTAGTTATTTTCATCCCCTTCGTCTTATCTTTGTTCACTTGGAGTAATATCTTCACTGTTTCTTCTGCCGAATTGTCAGTTTTTGGCCTGTTTATCTTCGTGTTTATGTGAAATAAATCATCTGCAAACTCAAGATCTAAAATCTTCTTATCAATCCGACGTATTCTTCTCTTCTCGCTCCCTATGCATGATCTGAGGCATAATCCAGTCCACCACAGTTATAAATATCATCAGTGATAGCATGTAGCCTTGTTTTACTACTGTCTTCATTTTGATGTCTCTACTGAGTTCTCCGTTGTGCGGCATTGTTATATAGCCGTTGAATATGATAATTGAAATGTAAGTTTTTACTACTTTAATCTCTTTCAGTAGTCAAAGAGAACAACATAAAAAACTCAAGCCAGAAAGCTTAATAATAATAATAATAATAGCTTTATTCCAAACAGTATTTGTGGTACAGGTATGGAATTTTCAGCGCGCATTACAATATTGCATCTAACTACCTCATAAATTTTCATAAGATTTTAAAAATAAAAGCAACAACAGCAAAAAGAAAAAAAGAGAAATAAAAGAAATTAAAAAGTTACAGGATTTTCATCATGAGCTGACATTAGTTAGAGAACCATTGGAAAACCTGGGAGTACTGGACAGCTGTTTCGTCCTAGTTTGGGACTCTTCAGCAGTACGCACCCACCGGGATTCGAACCCAGGATCTTCTGGTTACAAGGAGAGCTCGTATACCATTAAGCCACTGGGACCCGATCCAATGGCCAGTACATGAATTCTAACTTCTGCCAATTCACGACATAGCGCGACCGCTGGCCAATGCCTTCGGCGAGTATTTGTTCTCGCGCCCGACCTGCTGCACCCTACTGGTCATGACTTCTCACTAGAACCCCAGGCAACTACCTACCTGAATAGGGCAAGTCACTAGTGAGCATCTCATTGATATTCAAGTGTTGGTTTGTAGGGATTTGATTGGTTAAAAAGAACGGCATTGTATTCACATATTTGAACAATGCACCACAGGATATGAAATATAAAATTAGTGTGTAATAGAATATGTGAGCAACAATATAATAGTAACAAAGAAAGGAGAACAAAAGCTAATGGGAACTATTTGTTAGAGTGCCGCAGTAAGTTGTTCGTTTCATACCTAATGGATTTCTCATCACATAACGGCTGTGCCAGATAAGGTATTTTGAAGTTTTTGTACTTGGTAGTCCTGGCATATAGCCTCCTATAGTTGCTTCTAGTTTTACCAGATGAAATGCGAGGAGAGAGCTGCGTATAGAGAGGGTGTTCGGGGTCTGACAATATAGAATTCGCTAGTTTCTTACATGACAATATATGTCTATCCACAATGGTGTTAACCAGTTGGTTTAACGATATCCCACTTGCCCTACTAACAGCTTTTAGTGCCCTATGCAGCGAAGCAAAGTCTTTCTTAAGTAGTCTAGGAAAGATTAATGGGGAGCAGTAAAGAGAGATGGTTAGAATACAAGAAGTGACAAACTGAGGAAGCAAAGACTGCTTTATACCAGACTGCCTTAATTTCCTAACGTAGAACGTTAAGCGAAACATCTTTCTAGTCACTAACAAGATGTGAGAGGACCAGGAAAGATCGGAGGAAGTATTCAGTCCAAGGTACTTGACATTAGATGTAGTTTCAATCTCTATGCCGTCAATGATAGTGGGACCATGTGAGCTAGCTAGTTGTTGAAGGCCACGTTTTCGTCTGAAAGTAAAATTTACTACCTGACATTTAGACGGATTCAGCTTAAGACCGTTTGAAGAGGACCACTGACTAATTTCTGAGAGAAAGTTATTTAATATGGAACAGTCTGACTGAGAGTTGACAGGCATAGAAACATAGAGTTCATCAGCATACTTGACAAAAGTTGCTACATCAGAATGGGGCAAGTCATGTAAGAAGAAAGAAAACAGGAAAGGAGAAAGAACAGCTTCACTAAACAGTGAGTATACTTCATGTAAGCAGCCACTGTGCTTGAGTATGTTTTAGGTCTGAATGCTTAGCAATAATAATAATAATAATAATAATAATAATAATAATAATAATGTGTACTGAGACAAAATACTCGTGACCATAACAAAACAGCCCATGTAATTTTGTTCTTGAGATGCATACATGTTATATAAAGGTGTGAATCTAGTAGAATTAGTAGGCAAATAAGATGTTATATAACGAGGTGAGAAGTTGATCATCAAAAACAAGACGAGAGAAGAAATATTTACTTTCCAAGTAGATCCTCATCTCTGCTCTACTCTACTAGCCACTTGATGATTGGCAAAATGTTGTGTATAGTATCGAAAATGCTATGAATACTTGGACTTTATGTGATTCCCATCCAGAATCCGTAAAGACAGGTTTAGTTAAATGTCTAAATAATCGGGCCGTCAGTGGCACAGCGGTAGAATGCTCGCCAACCACGCCTCAAGTGGTTCGGGGTTTGATCCCCAGCCGACGCACTCCTTTAACTCGTTAAGCCGGTAGTAAGAGTGGTAAAGATGGAAGGTTGGGTATGAGGCTAACAACCCCAGCCCGTAAAAATAAAAAACCACCACTACCGAAACTTCAGGTCTCTAGTTTGAAGCCCTATGTTCCACTAGGAACGTAAAGGATTTAAAAAAATGGTATCGGAACCAGGAGCCTGACTAATAAGTCAGAAGATTTAAGTAATGAAATCAAAGAAATACCGGAAACATTACTAGTGAATAACACACAATGCCCACCAGAATTTATTCAGAAATACATGAAGAACCATGAAAAAGTTAAGATTAGTTATGAAGATAACAAAATTGATGAAGAAAATAATATAGAATTCAAAACCGGTGTAGTAGTGCCATATGAAGAAGGAACGTCAGAGGCCTTAGGTAGGATTATCAATGAGGCTGGAATTAGTTTAAGTGGCACTTAAACTAACCAACCATCTCTCTCATAGATAAACTTTGTCACCTTAAGGACCCACCCAACAGATCCCATTAAGAAAAATAATGTGACCTACCAAGTACCACTTAATGACTGTGAGTGGGGTCAGTCACATAGGTCAAGCTAGTATATCGGTGGCACAGTGGTTAGGAATCTCGCCAACCATGCACATGGTCCGGGGTTCGGTCCCCTGCCGACGCACACCCGATACCTATGGTCGGCCTGCAAAATTTGGCCTACCGATATCCATGCTGGAAATTCCATACTCGTACTGAAAATACGGTGTGGTGACAAGCCTTAACCAAAAATAAAAGATAAATAAAAAAAATAGAAAATAAAAATGTGGCTAGACGTAGAATTATAACAGCAGAAGGCAAAACACGGAAGCCAAGGTATGTTTTCAATGGATTAAACTGCTACTTATATCTATACAGTTTATATTCTTTGACCAATCACTGAGCGTGTGATTTTGGTATACATCAAACGACATGAAACAGAATGTTCCAATAAATTTATATTATTCTGTTCCTAATGCATTATTGAACTGTGGGAACAGTACTCTGTCTCTAACATTATATAGAATTTTCAAATATACATAGCATTCCATTGCTAATGCAGTGTTGAACTGTGGGAATATTATTCAGACGTTAACACCAACAAATACAATGATTCTTACTACGAGAATAATATACTATTGAAACCCATTGTCTGTATCACACCACCGCAGAATGACTGAGCCTGGTATGTTAAATAACCTGGAAAAAAGCTCAGCTATTGCATTGCATTTAACACTTGCGTGTAATCACACGATACGATAGGTGGGACAGGGTGAAATTATTAAAAAGTAATACAGTTAGTTAGGTGGAGTGAAAGAGAGAGAGAGGTTATTCACTGAATCTTTGTTGATCAATGTGACACAGCACACGCGCAATTGGAATGACACATAGCCTATGCCGGAGGTGTGGCAACAAACAGCAAAAGGAAGAGAGTATATATATATATATATATATATATATATATATATATGAATAGAGCCAGAGATAAGGATCTAACTGAAAAGTAAATATTTCTTCGCTCAATCCTTTTGATTTCTAAGTGTCAAAATGGGGATTCTTTATCTATATTGAAATATTTAATTGCTTATATCCCTATTTCCTAGCCTAAAGCCAAGGTAGAAATAGGGACTGCAATAATTTAACATATACTTATTAATACCATGAAATAAAGAGTGGTTAAACTATCCACATTGCTGTGGCCATCATGTTCCGATAGCTATGGCTTCAGAAGTACAGATAAGGGATAACTTTAAAGGAAGAGGTTGTGAATATAAGATGACCAGTTTCGGTCAGATGTTTACTTATTACGCTTATGATAGCTTCACCACCTCGTCTTCATAACTACTCAGGATAGTGTTCCTGCGCAAGCCTCCATTGAGCTGCAGACATATCTAGCTCCACAGAAGAAGTCAAACCGGGATTTTTTTGTTTAAGTGATCAGAAAGTAATAGTTAACTAGAAAATACCACTTTCAGGTATACTGCAACGAATGTTCGTTTCAGGCATTGTGAGATCCTACCTTAAAAGATGTTGGTAGGCAGATTCCACTTGAATTCAACTTTCGTATATGGCATTTTGTCGGATCTAGGCAAAATTCATGCTTCACAGGTTTTGGTTGTATATCCTTTCGTCTGGATGATATTAGATAGTTGGAGGCAATCGGCGGAAGCATTGATCTAGGTTTGTGCTAGTTGGCACTCATCAGCAGGGCGTATCCGCAACCCTGTTGGAGAGCTACCTAGGATGGTGGCAACATTGCAAAACCTGATTGATAGAATTCAGTCTATGCCAAAGAAAGGACTAGACACGTCACATTAGTTACTAGTGTCCAATCAAAATATCTTTTCGTCTGCTTAATTCTATGTGGTTCATTAAAAGTTAAGCTTAACTGAGACTTAGTGGCGTCTTCTTGGAATATGAGAGGACAGAATATTTAACACGGTAATTAAACTATCCAACACAGGCTACAAACGGTTAATCATCATTGTTATTTATCTTTTGTGCTCTGAGTAAAAAATGGGGCTTCAGCTGAACATCTCCATTATATCCGGTTCTAGGATATGACTTTCAGGTGGTTCAACAACTGCCAACCAACATTCATTTTCTTGTGTCGGCTTCAGACACCCATTTCGTTGTTTCCCATTAAGGTCCCACCCTCAGGCGTAGTGCTTGATGTTGTCACTTGAATGTTTCTTCAGAGCATATCCATTCCATATATGTTTCGTTCTCACTAAACCTCTTCGCCGCTTATGCTTTCTGACTGACTATCTGCTCTTCACTGTCGAGCAGGTACTGGCTATAGTTTGCAACCTGTTGAAAACAATTAGTATCCTTCGGTAGAAATATCATCAAACTAACACAGAGTCTAGGAGCAAATTGTTGGGTGGTGAATAGCGGTGGAATCTAATATTCGCATTTCATTTTATTTGGGACTCCTCATCTGGATGTACCTGCATTCCCCAATGGGTGATGGATGGTGTTCCCACTGAGCCTCGAACCCAGTACCCATAGTTTCAAACGCTGTCACTCACTGGGGAATGCAGATAAATCCAGCTGTGACGAGTCCCAAGTAGGATGAAATGCACATCATGGATTCCACTTGAATTCGAAGTATCTACACAAGGAGCTGCGTCGTTGGCATAGAGGTTAGGACGCTCGCCGACCATGCATATGGTCCGGGGTTCGATCCCCGGCCGGTGCACTCCTTTACTTCACTAAGCCAGAAATAAAGCTGGTGAAGAGGAAAGGTTGGGCATGAGGCTAGCAACCTTATCCTGTAAAAGTAAACACTGATACAGAAACTTCAAGCCTCTAGCTTGAAGCCCTATGTTCCACTGGGAACGTGAAGGAATGAAAAAAACAACACAAGGAGCCGATATGGCAACTTGAGACCGAGCACTTCAGTCCAATCAATTAACAGGAATTTTCAAATTGAATTCAATACCTCAGAGTCTATTCTTTCCTTCATTTCAGCTTCAACCGATGGTTGAATCGTATACTGCACATTTTATAGTCGGTGCTGCATCAAGTCAAAGTATGTGTCGTGCAGAGGCAAGTGAAGAAATCGCCAGATCTCGTCATGATCAAAAACGATATTTAGAAGTTATGATCAATAAACTGCACGCATATCTTTTACCAGAATCATACAATAAAGATACAGATATTAAAATTGAATTGAAAAGATCACCTTCATTTCCCAGACTGCCACCATCTCCACGAACAAAACGTAAAGCATCAGTGCTAAGTCAAATTGACATCAAATCTGAAATGCTTCATTGTTCTGCTTTGATGAGTAGACAGTTGAAAGAACATCGTGAAGAGAATAATAAATTAATTGAATTACAAAAGCGTAATCAACAAATCACTTATTGGCATGCTTTAGCGTATAGACTGATGCAGATTTCTTCTGATGCACCATGGTTTACAAAGTAAGCGTTATTTGTGAAATATCTTCTTTAAAAGTGTTATCTCAAAGCATAAAGACCTTCTCCTCTGGAGAAATAAGGACATGCTCCCATATATTATTATTGATTTAATTGTTGTTTTTGAAGCCCCCGACGTGTTTTTCTTTTCCTCAAATGAAAGAGAGGGGCTGGAAGCTTTGGAGTTTCAGTAGCGACAGTTTTGTTTGACGGAGTGAGACTACTAGCCCGAAGTTCAACCCCCTCCCTATCTACCGGCTAAGTGAGGTTCTTATCTGAGTCGACAGGGAATTGAATCCGTCATACGTATGTTGGCTAACGAGCATTCTACCATTGGCGAAGTAGAAGAGTAGTGATTCAGGAGTGCAAACGCACCAAGTGTACATTGAAACGAACATACAGAGGAGGAAATTCAGTGATACCAGGTGAAAGACACTATATTCGTAGAAAACTGATGAAAATGTGTATGAGAATATCAAATGGGATATTTGGTTAGTTTAGGGTTTAGTCGGGTAAAGGTGGCAATAGATTAGGAATAGGTTGATATTAAGCTATAGGAGGATTAGAGGTGTTTTTCGGTCAGATTTCAGTGGCTTTAAGGGAAGTATCAAAGATGGGACTTCAGGTGAACATAGAGAAAACAGAGGTAATGAAGATTCCTGGACAAGAACAACAACAACAGACAACGATCAGCATAAATGGGAGGAACCTGAAAGAAACAACCTCGTTTACCTACCTGGGAAGCATCGTTTCAACTACAGGCAGACGGAACTGACGAGGATATCAAAGCAAGAATCGGGAAAGCAAGACAAGCTTTCACTACTCTCAAGTCTGTGTGGAGGTCAACAGCACTCAGCATCAAAAATAACATCCGGATTTTCAACTCCAATGTGAAGTCAGTCAGTGCTACTCTATACGGATCAGAGACTTGCACTGCGCGTCATAAAGAGCATCTCAAACAAACTACAGACCTTCATTAGCAGTTGTCTTCGCTCAATACTCAAGATCAGATGGCCTGTCAGAAAAGATCAGTAGTAGGGATCTCTGGGAGCGAACCAACACAACAGGAACCGATTGTGAAACAAATAGGCAGGAAGAAATGGAGATGGATTGGACATACTCTTAGGAAACCATCAAGTGACATCACTAGACAAGCCATTGCTCGAGTGGAACCCGACTGTATTGGAAGCGGCGAGTTGGTCGTCAGTGCAAGGGTGACTTGGAGGAGGTCATGTGAAGAGGAGATGAAAGCGTGTGGACAGACTTGGAGCCAGGTGAAGACTCTAGCAGAGAACAGAACGCAATGGAGACGTACGGCTGTAGCCCTATGTTCCTCTAGGAATTAAAGGAAACAATAATAATAATAAGGGAAGATTAAGATTAAGGTTCAGTAAGCGATCCAAATTCGCCTTTTGAAATTGATAAGTCGTTTCAAGGTCCTTGGTGCGTCTGCACTCCTGGATCGCCATTTCTTAACTTTACCCTGACGCACGGAGCCCCTGAGTATTATTCATTAATTTCGTGAAGTAATCTTGAATTGTTTTGATTTATCGTGTTGAAATGAAATGCTTCGTCTTGGTTGACATATCAGCTTCTGATTGGTACGAGTGATGTCCCCAGATCGCTCGCCTTTGTTTGAAGTGCAGCTCTAGCCTTTACACAACCAAGTTGACCTACAAGGCAGTAGGAGTGGAGTAGGGACACTATCCATGTTTTGAATGGGGCCAGACATCCAGGACATCCAACAAGCCCTTTGTCCATACGTCTGCCGGTGAGCTCCAGTGAGCTTCATACGCCAGTCGTTGGAGGTTTGGAATCAGGGTTTAGCCATCTCCCCTAGGCTGTCATCCAATGGACAGTCAACCCGGTGAAGAGCGCCGGGCGGCTTCTACTGAGGATGGTTTAATGACGCTTTGAGATGACTGATGGTTGCCTAATGAATAACACTTCGGAGACTGAGACGATTAGTGCTAGGTCTGAGTCTCTGTGAAAGGTAGCAAGTAAATCTAGCTAACAAAATTCCTTAAAATAAGATGGAATATGTATGAATCATCGACTAAAGATGAACTCACAGGACTACAAAAATCTAGGAAACCTTTCGTCGGTGGCTGCTCATGTGTGAGATGAGAAACGCAATATTGATTGGAACGTCAAAACGTTGTCCACTAGGCCGATGTTCCACAAAAAAGCCACCTCTTCTTGTTCAACAGGTATGATTTGAAATCACTTATTTATGTTTATAATTTCTGGCTGATGTATCTGCAGCGAAGTGGTCAGCCTCATTTTCTTACATGGGATGTTTGGCGTTTAAAGTGACGGGTATCGGGTTCGAGTCACACACCGGGGACATTGATACTGCCTGGGGGAATACACGCCTAGTCGGCTGACGAGTCACAAAAATAACGAGGGCGATTTTTTAATTGACAGTAGATTGTGTGACACAGTTCAATCTAACGTGAGATGAAAACCATTACATTATGTTATCGGCGCAGTTCAACAATAGAGTCCCAGGATTGTAAATGTTCCAAAGTCCTTGTGAATGTTCCAATGACCCTGAACGCATGCTAGTCATTGGTTGAGGAAGCTCACCATTATTCTAGCGCGAATAATTGTACGTACTGGTAAGTGACACTGAACTAATTGTCTTCTAGGAACTTTCTTTGAAAAGTTGAAACTGTCTTTGATGAATATCTTGTTTCTGTCCAATTACTGGGTGCCAGAGCGAATAACGTTTGGGTTTTAGGAATTTATGACACCTAGATTCGCAAAGGATTTATGGAGCTGATTCTAGATAGGAGTGCTGATACACTCCTCCCTATTATTCAGCGTCTCGTCTTACCAGGCACCACCATTCACACAGATGAATGCTCGGGATATAGCCAATTATCGCAATTGGGATATATATATCCCAATGTATATATACATCATAGAGTGAACCGTTCGAATGATTTCGTCGACCCTGTCACCGGTACTCATAATAATTCCATCGAAGGTTTCTGGGAAAGACTGAAAAAGAGAATCCGAGCTATCAACGGATCACTAAACGAAGTCATTTTCAGTCATTTGGATAAATACATGTATAGAAATTGTTTTAATTTCGAAACTGAAACTCCTATTAATAATTGGAACATTTTTTAACTCATATTAGAGAAAAGTACCCTGTTTGATTTTTTCATGCTTATTTATGTAAAAATACGTAAAATTTTATGCAAAAATCATCCTTTTTTCTGATTGGTCGGTTCAAGGTCACTTGTGCGTTCGTTCCTTGGGACTCTATTGTAGAACTTTACCATGTTATCTCTTCTTTGTCTCCTCCGGGAAATACACGACATTTTGTTGAATGCCATTTATAAACATTTCAAAAGTACATTTTATGAACCAAGGAGGAAACCACTCAGGAACAGTTATCTCATGTATTGGGATAAGCTGCCATCGACCATAATGCTTTCTCACCTCATGTTTAATAGAAACTGGTGAATCAGCAGGTTCTAAACTTTTTAAATATTCGCCAGAATAAACAATACTAGTAGAGGTCATATTTTAATAGATTTAAACAAAACGCATAAGAAAAAAATTATACGCAATATATCGATGGAGGGTTACGTTAGCCCAGGTTATACATATGCAAAATTCTTTTCTTCATATAGTTGATAAACCGTCATTTATATACAGAAATGTGACCCAAATAACTTTACAATAAATTATTCAAAAGTGTTGTAACTGCATTGAACTGAATATACCTGTTGGGAATTTGTTATGTCTGCGCCTGCTAATTTTTAAAAAGGTAATGAACTCGACTGATACGCTAATATGCCTATTTGTCCGTTGCACCTTCTGATTCACTGAGCTATGCAAATATTTGAAGACGAAGGCTGACCTGTGACTGTAAGATATTGTATATTTTAGGAACAACACATTATACATTTATACATTTTATTTACCATAGTACAGTCGGCTCACAGCCGTGAGAACGAATTGTTCATATTGGCTGGCAATGGCTAGTCTGATTGGATAGCTGTGATCCGACAGAGACCAAGGTGAAACAGAGACGATGAATTGATCTCACACTAAATGACAATATGTGTGAGAAATGATAGATCAATATAGTAACTCCATCACAAGATAAATCACACGATGACGTTTCGAACATGGCAGGAATAAAAGTGGCTGGCATTCAAACCACCCACAAACTCAATTAGAAACAAGCTTTGTCGGTTAAAGGATCCTGTGGAGCCTTTAAAACAAAACAATTTAGTTTATCTAATACCCTGCTGGAATGATTGTCAGGTCAAATACATAGGTCAAACTAGCCGAACATAAAAGCCTAGCAAAATCTAGATTGGTTGACCCGAATAAAATAAGAAATCTAGAGAATAGTTCAGCTATACCATTCACTACATGCACTTACACACAACCAGACAATACGATGGGATAGGATGACAGTTTTAAAATCTAATGTAACAGCAGGGTGGATGGAGAGATTGACAACAGAAGCTTTGTTTATCGAATCAACTGAAAATACGTGTAATAGGAATGATTCAACACCTGTCCCAGATATCTGGAAAATTCTACTACCCAAACGACGAAAATAGGAGAGAACAAAGAAAACTATAAAACTCAAGTTTCGAAGTCGTGTGATTATAATTGATATGATTATGAACCACAATAAATTTTGTTCGAAACTTGTCATCCAGTAAATAATACTGTTTCTTCACTGTGTGATACATCTAATAAACAAACTAATATGGAATTACTTACTACCACAGTGCCTAAGTTTTACACATATATAAATCACACGATTCGTGAGAAATGATGATATACTATTTTTATTCTGGTTCCTATCAAAAGACAGTAAATCAATGTCTCAAACAAGGACAAAAGAACTGTTTTATGCTCCTCAATGTCTAGTGGTTCTCTACCTGATGTTATTTTTCTATAAAATCTTTACTGAGACAATTTCTAGTCACCAGTTAAGTTAAGCAAAATTTGCTGCTCAAATGGCTGCTTCTGGTGCTGTTGTGGTTTTGTCACGTTGAATGATTTAATTCCGAGACTTCTGCTGTCCTTCTAGGCAGCACCTTCAGTGCCAACTTCAAAATAAGATGCTTCATAAGAGGACTATGAAAGCCTGGTTACTCAACCAGTAAGCTTAGAGGACACTCTGACACGAAGGACAGTTTTTTTTACTTTGATGCATGAGGCTATATAATCCTGACTAATTTATCTGATTATCTGGACACTATTCACACCAACCAATAGTGCTTGCTTGTTCATTCGTTCAGAGCAGAGCTCATCAGTAGTGTGTACCCCTTTTTGACTCAGCCACTTGAATTCTGTCTAGCTACTTAGTCAAACTGGCAGTCAACTAAACGACATTCGTAATTTGCGGAATTCAGATAGTTTGAACTGATCCGATTCTTAGAGCTGAGTCAAACTCAGTGAGTACACCACTGATGTGCTCGGTTCCAGATGAGTGAAACGGCCACCTAGTGATTAGATCACTTCAATCCGACTGGTTGGCAAGCACTACTGGTTGATGTGAGGTATTTTATTATTCATTATTTTATTCCTTTACTTCCCCGGTGGAAAGTAGAGCTTGACAAGCTAGAGCTCTGAATTTTCGCTAGTAGTGGTGTTTATTTTTACGGAAGTGGGGTTCCTAGCCTCATGCCCGACGTTCCATCATTATCAGTTTTATTACTGGCTTAGCGAGGTGAAGGAGTGAGCCAGCCCCGGGATCGAACTCCGGACCACATGCGTGGTTGGTGAGAATTCTGCCGTTAAGCTACCGAGGAGTGTCCAAATAACTTACATGAATCATCTATTACTTTCACCTGAATAATTTCGGTTTCCGAAGGAAACATGTTGTGAGACTCAACCCGCCCCCCCTCGCAGCCTCTACCCACCTACGAACTGCTTAAATTGAAAACTACGAGTTTGATTTGAAAATATCCTCAATTATTTTTTCTTTCATTTCTAACATTATCATTATTATTATTATTATCATCGTTGTTTCTACTAGTTATGCAAAAATAGATCACTGGAGATTATGTGAACTAGAGACAGCTTGTCGTATGCGACCAAAACTTGAACCAAATTTACACTTTGATGCACATATGGAGGCTAGTGCTGAAAGAGATGGCCTAAGCCTAGCCAGGGTATTACACTCCAAACTACGTCCTATATCACTGGGGGTCAGTTATCAAAAGCCTACCGGTGGTACACTTGATATACCAAATCGACATTCTTTATCCACAATGGAAACATCGCCGCATGCTGCTGCTGCTGCTTTGACATCCCAGCTTACAGTGGATTATAGAAGTGATACTATTGAAGATCAAAGTAGTATTCGTCTGATGAAACGTTTTATCAAACGTCCACCTTTGTCAAATCAATCCTCTCTTGAAGAAGGTGATGATCAAGAAGAATCTTCTGTGCAGTATGATGAAATGCAAAAAGAAGCATCGCCAGTATTTTGTCTAGATGAAAGTAGACGTGGGACATTAATACCGGATTTATCTTTAAAAACTCCGTAAGTTGATTCTTTTCTCTTTTTTTAAACAGAAATTTATAAAGCAATTTAATTTAATTTGAATGCTGTATGCTTTATGGAAACTATTCACTCATTCTTTCGCGATCCTAATGGAACATAAGAGCTTCATCTTTGAAGTTTCCGTAGCAGTGGTGTTTATTTCTTGCTGGTTAGTGTCTCCAGCTTCATGCTCAATCTTCCCTCTTTATCGAGACTGCTACCCGCTAAGTGAGGTTTAGAAACGTGTCGGCGGTGTATCGAATCCCAGAGCAGATGCCTAGTTGACGAATATCACTACCGATGAACCAATGAAGGACTATTCACACAGTGATCCACCCACTGACTGGACAACTGTACAGTAGTGGTGTTCAAGAGAAATGAAATACACTCATCCCAGCCTCTTGCGAGATCAGAACAGCATGCAGTATCATTCTGTGGTACAACTTCGGTGGACCAGGAGTAAACAGTCATACAGCGTACAATTTATCAAAGATACATCCTTTTATAGAAGATGGCTGGAAATAAATATGGATCTTTCATGATTTTAGCTGAAGTCCAGTCATTGACCAAATATTATATGTAGTGTGTAAAGGTTGGACTACAGAATTCTATAATCGTTCATGCAAATATCAATCACATAGAAAATAAGTTGTCGTTCTTAGTATGTGTGAGGATTCATATGTGTGCTAATGAGGTGTACTTCATGATTTGGAACTCAATTCTGAATGGACGTTGAGAACGTCAGCAATAAAACCTATTATATATATATATATATTGTGTTGGTGGCACACCGGTAGAATGCTCGCCGACCATGCATGAGGTTCGGGGTTCGATCCCCGGCCACCGACGCACCTCTGTTTGTCTATATATCTTGTCTTGGAATTTAAAGACAGTAGATGTGAGGCATAACTGAATTCCTAAAATAATTTCCAGTGGGCAGCTTTGTCCTATTGTAACAACAGAAGACAAGGGTCAGGCAACAGATCGTTTATTAAGGAAAATCAACACATATTTATAGATTTTAATGTACATTATTGTAGATTATTGTTCGTAGAAAATACAGTCTTTTGATTGGTTGTTTCTCACAGAAAGTTAACCTTGCATCTCTTTGTGGCTGTGTCAGATCATCCATATGCTAACTGTATCCGCCTACGCAAAGCCTTTGTTCTCATTTTCTCACCACCAATATTGGGGACATAAACATTGACGTCAATTACTGTCTACCAACTTTGGCTAGCAGCCAGCTCTCACCACACTATGAGTGAGTTCAGGATCTGCAGTTAGTTCTTTTTTAACTGCTTCGACACATGTATATAAATGAAGGAAAAAGTTGTGTGAGTAGTGACTTGATATGATTATGAGTGGCAATAGTTTGTGCTCGAAACGTGGTCATCAGTTAATATTACTGTGTAAGACTGTGTGATTTATCAAAATAAAATCTTATCCATAATCTGCATTACCAGTTTATATTAATATCTGTTATTCTCTTCTTTATTTCTTCAGGACTATTGACGTGACCAATTCTGATAGATACTCTCAAAGAAGAGGTTCAAATACTTCTGACGAATTGAAACAAGCGACACCAGACATTAATACTGCCAATGATAATGATAATACTGACAAATCTAAATTATCAAAGAGTACTGTACCATCGGCTAAGACTAAAGCCAGTGAAAATAATAATGCCACATCGAATTCAACACCACAAATATCCACTGAGCTACAGAAACAATCTCCACAAACACAGAAAGGCAAAGGGATCCTGTTAAGTGTTAATGCTCAACTAGTTACAGCGATCAAAGTGATCCAAGGGATATTGACTTTAACACAAAGTCGGATAATATTTGAAGCATCAATTGACAGTTTAATGTTATCACTTGATAGCAGTGATACTACTAATAACAAAAATAGTAGTAATAATAATAATAATAGTAGTAGAAATTATCTTGAACCGATTAGTACTCATTTGTTTATTCCATCTGGATATAAAATTGTTCATCAAAAAGTCAATGAGAATGAAACGAAATCACTTAATTGTAAGTCCAATTATTGCTTAAGTTATATATACATTTATATATGTAGTTGATTCGCCTCCGTTCCCAGTTTGACCATTTAGGGAACCATTGGAAACCAGGGTGTACTTGACAGTTGCTTCTTTCTTCAACAGAGCGTATCCAAGACCCAATTGAGGGTCGAACCTATGACTTACAGGTTACAAAGTGAGCTCGTTGATTATTCATCCATTGAGACACTTTACTATTCCTTCACTGCAGTAAATCATGTCAGAATGAATATTGTCTGCAGAAATTATAATTCTCAGTTCAATTTTGCCCTTTTACGTTTCGAGGGAGGGGGGAGGATATAGAGCTTCATGGTTTAAGCTTTGAAGTTTTTCGGTAGTGACGGCGTTGATTTTTACAGGGTTGGGGGAGGGGCGCTGACTTCATGCCACATCTTCCCTCTTTTAGGTGCTAACTATCAGCTAGTGGACAAGGTAAGGCTTGGAAGGGCATTAGCCGAGAATGGAATCTGGACCACTCGCATGGCTGGTAAACATTCTCCTTCTGAACTTCATACTCCGAAAACCGTTACCCACCAGATCAATAGATTACAGACGCATTATCTAGTAGATTGTAAAAAGAATTTTGACTAACTGTATACATTAAGATAAAAAGTTTTGCTCCTATTGAGGGTGTGATTATTTGTTGTAATATATCAGAAGACATTTAACCGGCTAGCTATCAACCTACCCTTTATAGAACCTAGGACCTTTCTGTCTTACAAGAACTCAATCGTCGGGCAAAATAACTTGGTAGTAATGTACCAAACTGCAGGATTAGGTTTGAATCTCGAAGCAGAGGGACTTCAGTTCTTCGAAAGTTATAGATACGTCTTGCTGATGGGTGCCGGTGTGGCGTGTGCTACTTATAGGATTTATCGGTAGTATATAAAGAGATGCTCATATGCATAAAACACCAAATAGCAAAGAAATAGACTTGATATCAGAGAAAGTAAATGATTCAGCGTTTCGGAGATACATGGAGACGTGAAAGGAACACAAAGAAACACAACATAATGGACAGAGGCAGTGCGACACAGAAGATTTGTGCAAATAGTGCGTTGAAGATAAGGTGTGCATAATTTCGCTATATAGAGACACCAAATTGCGAATAAACCTTCTCATCGCGTCTTTCGTCTTCTACCGTTGCAATGAAGATCCCATGGCCAGCTGCTTTCGAGGTAGGAGACTTACGGAGCTTCTTGGTGGAGTTTTAGGCCGTCGCTGAGTTGGTGGGCGTCAGTGATCTGGTGGCGAAGGTGGTTATGCTGAGGACGCTGCTGAGAGGTCGGGGAAAGGCGGCGTATGACAGTGTGGAGCGGTTAGGTGAGAAGGTGACCTAGAAGGTGTTGGTTGAACGATTGATGGCAGAGTTCGACAGCCCGACGAACAGTCATCTGGAGATGCAGCAGTGCCGTGCCGCTAGTCTGGAGCTGGGCGGAGACCCGCTAGCGTTGGCGGTGGAGCTGACGAATCTATCTCCCTGTTATTTGATGTTTTTATGCAGGTTAGCATCTCTTTCTATACTACTGATTGGGTTTATCAGTAGTACACGCCACACCGGTAACGACGAAAGCTATCTAACATTAGTTGAAAAAAATTCACCGTGATGGCGAGTCTCCAAAGTTGGCGACCACATTAGAAGAAGCGCCAAGACTAAGAACCAGACACGTGATACTGGTGACCTCTCACAAGTGATCAATCAATATAATCTTCACTCTCCTGTGTCATATATTTTCCTTTGTTCCTTATTAATTATTTATTTATTTTGTTTCTTAGCCACTGATGTCTTCTGTATTCGATACACATGGTCACTGTCAAAAATACGTGAAATACATTTACGTCGATATAATCTACGTCGTTCAGCTATTGAGATATTCCTTGAGAATAATTCTAATTACTTTTTCAATTTTGAAACTAAAGTAAGCTAATTGTGTCTCATAAAATTTTAACCAATAACGGTGAATTTTTTTCGATCAAGATTAGGTGTTAAATGTTGTAAATGTGTCCTATCAACCTCCTTCAACAGCTGACTATATAACGATGCCACATATCAAGTGATCCACAATGGAAAACTCAGAGAGACCTTTGAAGTGGTGACAGGAGTAAAAGACAAGGCTGCTCCCTATTACCACCGATGATATTCCTAACTGTGGTGGACTGGATTATGCGGAAGATGGTGAGAAGCGAGAAGACAGGAATACGTTGCAGTGATAAGAAGACTCTCATCATGAAACATTGTTACGTATGCTAGTCATGCTCCTCGAGGCAGTTATAATAAAGGTGTGCGACTTGACTGCGACTGCAAATTCATGTTAAACAAGAAGATCTGGATTTCGGAGATGATTTATGTCTAATGTCACTCAAACTCGAAGACTTACAGGCGAAAACCAACAAACTGGCAGAAGAGACAGCCAGCGAAGACAGTGAACATAGAGAAGATGGAGGTGATGAAGATAACCAACCAACCACCAACAACAGCAACAACAACCAGCAGCAATCACTATCAACGAGAGAAATTAGAAAGAGGTTACTTCCCTAACTTAGCTAGGAAGCATCGTTTCAAATACTGGCTACACTAAGGATGAGGGTGTCAAAACTAGAATCGCAAAGGAAAGGAAAACCTTCATCACCCTGAAATCAGTTTGGAAATCTTTTGCACTCAGCATAAAGAAGGGAATTCAGATTTTCAAGTGCAGTGTTAAGTCACTTCTTCTATATGGGGCAGAAAATTTGCTGGCACGTCACAGAAAGCATTTCCAACAGGTCACTGCAGACTTTTATCAACACACCTGCCTTCGCTGGTTCCATAGTGAAGATCAGATAGCCAGCCAGAAGGAATCAGCAACAAGAAACTCAGGGAACGAACCAATCAAGAACCTGAAGAAAGTAGAGATGGGCCGGACACACGTTGAGGAGACCACTGGGCGAAATCGCAAGCTAGGACATCGCTGGAGTGTAGAGGGGAGATGACGAGCTGGGGGTTCCGAGCGTGACATTGGGGAGATCGTGTGGTGAGAAGATGGAAGCTTATGGACAAGCTTTTGAAGCCTTATTATTCACTAGGAACCCATGGGAATAATGATAAACAAAAATGTCGTCAATAATAATAATAATAAAGGCGATAATAATGATAATGAGCACAATCATAACGAAATTACAAGCAGCTGACACAGGTGACGATAAAAATAATGAAGGTGGTATGCAAAAGCATAATGGTCCTCTAACCGATGTCAGTTCATGATGAAATCCTGAAACCAATCAAATCCTTGCAAACCAAAACTTGAATATCAACCTGATGCTGACTAGTGACTTGCCCTATTCAGGTAGGTAGTTACCTGGGTTCTAGTGGGAAGTCATGACCAGTGGGGTACAGCAAGTCAGTCGGGAAGAGGACAAGTACTCGCCATGGATGACATTCCCTAGTGGTGGCGTCATATAGTGAATTGGCAGAAGTCGAAATTCATGCGTTGGCCACTGCATTGGGTCTCAGTGACATAATGGTCTACGAGCTAGTTCGTCTTGTAACCGGAGGGTCCAGACCTAAAACCCTGGTGGTGGGTGCGTACTGCTAAAAAGTCATAAACGAGTCAGCTGTCCAGTACTCCCAGGTTTTCCGATGGTTCTCTAACCGATGTCAGTTCATGATGGAATCCTGAAATATTCATTTAGTTCAGTAAAAAAAAACTATTTTCAGCCATTCTGTTTACTTAGCTTTACAGTCGCAGTTATATACGGTTGTTTGTTTAGTACCGTCAATTTCTTAAGGATCGCAAACAAAACGCAGTTTAGAATACCATTCAAATCATCAAAATATTTTGAAATAGTGAAGATTAATCTCGTCATTGTAGGCATCAACATGTGTGTTACTCTAAGGGATCTCCTTGTAATGCTTGTTATTTCATTCACTCTACGTTCCTAGTGGAGCACTGAAGTTTCAGTAGGGGTCATATTTTTACCAAGTGAGGTTATTAGCCTCAATGTACTGTCTTTTCCAGGCTTACTGCTGGTTAGGTGGAATTTGGGTGTTCATCTGCCGGGGATCGAACCGCTGCATCACTTGTGTGGCTGACAGGTATTCTATCAATAAATCACCGACGAACACCGTTCCCATAACTGCAAACACCGAAGAGATACCCGCTAAGCCACTATGGCTGTGTGACACTTATAATATCCAGTAATCGTTTCAGGTGTTACTGAGAGATTTCTACTGTAATTGGAACTATTATCCTCTTCCGAATAGTGGTTACTGAACAGAGAATATTCTTTTCGGTAACTTCATCATCAGTTCTCAGTTATATAACATTATATTAAGGGCTTCAGAGCATATTCCTAAATGGCTCCAGAAACAAATGGAATCTTCACAACCCATTAATAGTGAGAACAGGAGACCTAGCTCCTCTATTGCTAAACATATTATAGAGACAGGATATAAAATTGATGTTAATAGATCTTTTAAACCTATCTATAAAACGTGTTTGGGGGTGGAGTATCCTAAAGTTTGTGGAAGTCCTAGCTGGCGTTTAGAAAGTTTAAACCACCTTTATGCGTTCAAAGCAACAATTCGTCATCACATTAAACAACCTTCCTTGGTAAATTTTGTTTTGATACCATAGGAGATGTACTATTACTTCTGCTATTTGGTTTATTGGTCTTTATTGTTATTTTGACCATCAATATGTCCTCCTTTTTACCTTGACCTAACTTGTCTATTTTCTCACCTCTTACCTCTTTATTAATTTCATCGTATATATTCCTATGACAAGTCCGTGTGTGATCAGATTGCTCGAAATGTGTTGCTCAAACACGGCATTACACGATTCAGACAAATTACGTCTCCTTAATGCTTTATCTAAATTCATAAAGGGAACTAATTGTTTTAAATTTTAATGAATTAATGATATTTAAGAACATTATTGTGGGTTAAATAACATCGAATCAATAATAATATCAATGGATTACAGTTCGATGCCATCAACATAACAATAAACTGAATATCAGAAAAATTAGCAAAGATAATAATACAAATTCATGAATTTATAGTCTCCACTGAAGGCGAGGTCAATAGTTGTGGCTAGACTTGCTTCTTCTGCACACAGAGCACCAGCTGTTTTAGGCGAATCGCGAGAGCTTTTTCTGTTCGTAGTGTACGGCACCTGGATTATTACTGTATTATTATTATTGTTCCCTTGGTTTTCTAGTGGAACATAGGGCTTCAACTGCACGTCTCCACTTTCGGCACCTGGATGCTTTTGGTAAATTATTTATTACCCGGTAGATAATAGAGAAGGATTTTTCAATGCTGGCTTTGTGGTCGGTTTGGACCAATCGGTCTAATATCGAACTGTTCATGGTTTTTACTACACCTTTATTTAACTACATAGGTAGATGTTCCCGAGGGAGCACGAAAAATCAAGTTCCTAGAGCAACAGCCAATATAACTCGCCCGACCAAAAGCGTAGTTGAATTGGTAGATACAATAGAAGTGGCTAGTTTAGGTGCTTCATCTTTCAATCGAGGAATCACAACCGGTCGTGTAAAAAATATGACTTATAGTTTTCCAGCATTAAAAGTTCTTTGAATAGATTTTCTTAACTTGTTAATAATTATTTCCCTTAGTGCATCACCCTTGAATTGCATTCGTATATCCCTATAAAGGCTTCTTATTTACAAATGGAGAATAGTCCTTTTCCTCACTATTGGTCATGTGTTTCTTGATGAACTTTTCTGGATAGCTGTTTTCAATTAGGGTGTCACATACAATCCTTAGTTCATCTTCAATTACCTCTTGTGAGCATATAGCTCTAACTCTGTGGTTGAGGGTCCTTAGTAATTAACATTTCCTCACCGGATTAATTCATCACATCGTTGCTTTGAAACATGTGTCTGTTCTCGAGAAGCATAGTCAGCTTCGTATATTAGGAAAACTGTTGAAAACCAGGTGGAAATAATTGGTTGGTTTTATAAAAGAAAAGAAGGCGTTCAGCGAAGAGACTCTTTTCGGCGAATTCATTCACTGAGCTGTACAATCGCATTTATATACAATTTTGTTTGTGTGTGTGTACATTAGATTTATAAAGTTTAGATAATTACGTAATATAAGTATTATTTGGCTTGGAAACAAACGTTAATTAGATAGAAAATAAAATAAAATTGATTAAGTGAATTGGATGACGTAATACAATTGAGTAGAATTCAGAGTAGGTCAGGTTGGCAACAGTGTTAATGAGTGGTGGTTAAAATTAAATAAGGGTGGGGGTAGAGAATAATACAGTTGAAAATTAAGTAAGTTAATCGGATGACGTAATATAGTTGACTAGAAATTGGACGTGGGTCGAGTTAGCAACATTGTTAATGAGGGTAGAGATTACAAAAGGGTGGGGTAGAGAATAATACAAATGAAGATGTGAAATAATAAAATGCAAAAGACAAAATAATACAATTAGTAAGACTGAAATTAAGAAAGATTACGTCCATTGTAGATTTAATGAATGAACGAATTTCTTTTGTATGCAGAGTTCAGGATTTAGCAGATGAATTGCCATTGCTTCTGCGATGTGGAGAAGTTTGATCCGTACACTTTTAGCAAGATTGTCTTGTATTCTGTAGATAACTTTGAAGTTTATTTCTGGTTTGACTTGGTGTCCTGAATCGATCAAATGTTCAAGGATCGAGCTGCGGGGGCATCGGTTTTCTCCTTTATAAAACTATGAAGGTAAATGTTCGTTGACGCGTTTGGATAGCGAACGCTGAGTACGGCCGATATACCTGGCTCCACACGAGCAGGTGAATTGGTAGATGCACATAGATGAGGCCAACAGCGGTAGCTTATCCTTCACGTTAATGCAAATCATTGTTCTCGTCGAGAACGTCAGTCGTAATTCAGCTGCAGAGAAGGTTTTCTTCAGTGAGTGGGAGAGCCGATTTCTCAGTATTTCTGTAGATCGGTCTCCATTGAACTGTAGGTTGGTTTGTATTTATTCTCTTTTTAACCCTTATTCAGATAAAAAATTTCCTTGAGAAGATCATGTTTCGTAATTATATTTTTCGACTTCATTCAATGCTTACTGCTCATTTGTTTCTTTCTTATAGATTCGTAATAAATTCTATTCGGTTATTATGAGTTTACGATTACCTCGGTTAATTTACAGTGAAGGTCGTAATCCTAGAGAAGTGTTGAAGCTATCTGGACTCACAGAGGTAAGTAACACAGTTTATTTGCTTATTTTTACTTCTTGACCTAGTTAAATTCTTGTTATTTTGGTATTTTATCTTTTTGTGAAATGAATGATCTTTAAGGATCATCTCGAAGTCTGTCTTCCCACCAAGCTGGATCTCGGTTTTTTCCGCATAACTTTCATCACCTATCTGTAATCCTGTTTTAGTCAAGTTAGCTAAATCCTGTTTTGGTAAGCAGTAACTGTTATGAAAGGTGCCAGTTTAATTTGAATGATATATGTTTAACCTTACGAAGTTAAACTATGGGGTCCAAGGGGTATAAACGCTCCAATGAACTTGAACGCATCCTAATCGTTGGATAAGGACACCTGCCGTTGTCATAGCGCAAATATGAACGCTATTCACCAACTAAGGAGCAAATTTCACCCAGATCATGTTTTTAAGTACTGTCTGGACAAGCTCGTGAGGGTTAGGATTAGGGATAGGTTTGGAGTTGATATCATTTATTTTAATTTGTTTTATTATCCACATTTTCCTGGTAAGTAGTCGTCGATCCTCTTACTGGAAACCATAGTAATCCAACTGGGGGCTTTTGGGGAAGACTGCAAAGCAGAATAAGAGCGATGAACGGGTCACAAGAAAGCTCACCTAGGTGAATACGTGTACAGAAACTGGTCTAATTTACAAACTGATACTCCACGTTATAATTACCAGCTATTTTCAGGTCGTTTCAGAGAGAAATGTCTTGTTTACTGTGTTTGCCTGCATTTTCTTGTAAATAAACGTCAATTTTGTGCAAAAATCGTTTATTTTTATGGTTGGTCGGCTAAAGGTCGCTCGTATGATCGCATTTATTGGGACGCTATAGTTTAACTTTGACTCTCATCTTACTCGACTTCTTCAGTTTTGCTGGCTGATTTACCTCAGCAACACACTGTTTCAACTACAGGCCGCATGAAGGAGGATTTGTAAAGCAAGGCAGGTGTTCATTGCCGCGAAATTGGCATGGAAACCTACAACAACATCCTAATTTTCATCGCTAATGGCTTAAAGAATGTGGGCGTACGGTAAACGTGTTTCCAGCAAACTGTAAACAGCTGCCCTCAGTCGATACTGAGGATCAGATAGCGGATGACAAAAGAATACCAATGGAACTCTGGTAGCGAACCAACCAAAAATCTATTGCCCAACAAATATGCAGAAGAAAAATGGAGAGGGATTGGGTATACGCTGAGGACACCATTGGATGAGATAATACGCCAGGCAGGCTCTCAAGTAGAAGATGAGTGGAAAGCAATGAATTGGGATTCCTGGAATGACATGGAGAAGACCAAGTGAAGAGGAGATGAAAGCTTGTGTGCATTTGTATAAACAGTTGAAAGGGATAGCAGAGTAGAGAACTCGGTGGAGACGTCCCACTGAAGCCTATGTGTTCCACTCAGACTGCAAAGAATCCTTATCAACAATAATCAGCTTTTCAGCAGGTGAACAGGCTTTTTATGAAGTTGTTGAACAAGGAATTACATGTAATTCACTCAAACTGTATCTGAACATTTGGTCAACAGCAGTTTTTGAAATCGTTAGTGTTTTATGTCAGGTTATAGACTGACCAACTGACTTGATTAACAGTGGAGGTTCGCTTCGTCTTCCCTTCTCTGAACATTAACCGGATAATATGTATTCATATTACTTCACATGAAGAACTGCAGACATCAGTTCAACTTGAATAATATAAACATCTTGAATAAAGGGAACACAAAGAATTCCAGATAATTTTTAATTCAGTTTTACAGATGCTTTGACGACGTCTGATGCTTAACTTGAAGTAATCAAGCATCTTCGAAGCATCCGCACTATGAGGCCAAACATTTCAGTCCCGTCAGTCAATGAGGAAATCAAAATTGAATTAAAAGCAAAGAATATCTGACTCCCTTTGCACAAAGAGTGGCTCTCGTGGCCCAAATGGTCTAGTGGATAAAGCTTTGGCATTTAAAACGATAGGCAATGGGGTTGAGCCTCAGTGGGGACGCCACCATCACTCACTGGAAATGCAAGTACATCCAGGTGATGAGTCCCAAGTGGGACGAAATGTGGTGCATCTTGGATCCCACATCTAGTCACTGTTCATCAAATTAAGTCCAGATAGATATGATGGAGAAGATTTTTAGCTCAGGTGGATGATTTTGATGTGGTTGTGTTCTCTGAGCTGGATAGTTAATTTGCGAAGCTTTCATTCCCTCACTAGGCGACATCTTCAGCGCATACTTCAATGTGTTGAAGTGAACTTTCAGATTTCTCCACGAGTTTATTAATCATCTCTCCTGGTGACCTTGGGCGTGATTAGTTGTTTTTGTGTGTTTTCACACCTTCTAGGTTACTTGTATTGGAATTGATTGTTTCTTTGACTTGAACTTTGACCCTTTGTGTGTGAGATTTCTTTCTTATCGGTTGGTAAATTTTGTCTATCTCGATGTGTCTATTGATTGACGATTCACTGGAATACCAGTCTGGCTTCTAAAAATTCTCTAGCATTCTTGGTGTTGTTTCCTCTGTCTAATATTTGAACATTGTGAATTCTGAAATCACTGCAAGACCCGTCAAACCTTTAGGAATTGACGTCGCGCACAAACCAATAAAATGACTTCACTCGGCTGGCTCTATGTCAACCGAAGACTAAACAACGAAAGAAGATAAGACCAACATCATCTACAAAATAAATTGTAACAACTGCGAAAAACACTACATTGGCCAAAGTGCGTTGGTAGCACAGTGGTTAGGACTCTCGCCGACCATGCATATGGTCCGGGGTTCGATCTCCTGTCGACGCACACCCGATATCCATGGTCGGCCTGTAAAATTTGGGTTACCGATATCCATGCTGAAAATTCCAAACTTGTACTGTAAATACGGTGTGGCATCAAGCTGTAATCAAAAATAAAAAAATAATAATAAGTGGACGTCCCCTTCATCTTCGTATCCACGATCATAAGCTAACCGTCAAAAGACATGACATCTGCTCCCTCATATCACTACATACAGACAACCACGGACATCAGTTCGACTGGGACAACCAATGTTCAAATATCAGACAGATGAAACAACACAAGAATGCTATAGAATTTTTAGAAGCCAGACTGGTATTCCAGTGAATCGTCAATCAATAGACACATCGAGATAGACAAAATTTATCAACCGATAAGAAAGAAACCTCACACACAAAGGGTCAAAGTTCAAGTCAAAGAAACAATCAATTCCAATACAAGTAACCTAGAAGGTGTGAAAACACACAAAAACAACTAATCACGTCCAAGGTCATCCACCGGGAGAGATTATTAATAACTCGTGGAGAAATCTAAAAGCTCACTTCAAATTGAAGTATGCGCTGAAGATGTTGCCTAGTAGGGCGATGAAAGCTTCGCAAATTAACTATCCAGCTCAGAGAACACAACCACATCAAAATAATTCCAGATAATTTGTAGAAGCCTGGTACTCACATCAATTTTCAGTTAATAGATGTGGTGATATAAATTGAG
Organism: Trichobilharzia szidati; assembly: GCA_944472155.2. Lineage (NCBI taxonomy): Eukaryota > Metazoa > Platyhelminthes > Trematoda > Strigeidida > Schistosomatidae > Trichobilharzia > Trichobilharzia szidati. Next base: position 4,195,208 of record OX235273.1, read on the forward strand.
TCTAGCTTGCACTACTGACAAGATTTATCAGTAGTATATAAACAGACGTTCATCGGCATAAAAACATTAAATAATAGGGAGATAAATTTGACCTCAGAGAAAGTAAATGATTCAGCGTTGTGGAGAAACACGGGAGACGTGAAAGGGACACACGAGAAAAAAAATACACGCAATATGAAGGCGAGAAGTAGTACAACACGGAAGATCTGTGCAAATGATGCGTTGAAGATAAGGTGTATATAATTTAAATATATTAAATATTCCCATAGTGAAATTCAGAACAACACATTTAAGCGAACAATATTGTTTTCAATTAGATCTCATCAGGCTTAACTCTAATATACATAAGTTTACAAATAAAAATTCAAATATAAGCCAATCATGGTGTATTGTTTATAGGGTAATAAGATGGGGAATATGAATTGTGCAATTAGTCATAATAGTAGTAATGATAATAATAATAATAATAGTAATAGTAATAATAAAAATGGTCTTATCAATAATAAGGATGAAAAAGTGAGGCAATCTGTGATTACATAAATAATGGAAAAACAGCATGATTAAACAAACAACTGTTCAGGTGAAAGTAGTCGATAAAGGCTAGTAAAAACATATGAACCGATTAAGTAATGTTAGATTGTAAGGGAAGGAAATGAAACACGTTTATAATGAAGATGTGATAAGATTAAGGAATGATAAGAAAGAGGTTGGCAATATAAACAAAGGGTGGTGTAGAAGTCATTAGTTGGTTATGTCTTAATAGGCCAAAGGAGGGATAATGGCTGTACGAACTTTTTATGAATACATAGTTTAGGTTTAATAGTTCGAATGCCTATCGCCTCAGCTGTGTGTAGTAGACGAATACGAAGTCTATTGGAAAGATTTGGTGGGATACGATGAATTACTTTGAAGGCTCTCGTTTTCTCGATTACATGACCACTATCAACTAAGTGTGACAAAATTGAGCTACGAACTGTTTTAGTCTCTCCTTTGCCAAACCACGATGGGAGATGTTCACTAACACGTTGGCTAAGCTGTCTAGTAGTACGCCCAACTGTCACCGCAGGTGCAGTTGAAATGATAAATGCACATAGATGTGGCAAAACTATTAAGCTTATCCTTCGTTTGCCTCCCAATCATTCGTCGGCTAGAGAATGAGAAACATAGGTGTGCTGCATAAAATGTTCTTCGTATACTCCTTGAAAGTCTTTGGAATAGAATCTCACTTGATAAGTCACCATTAAATTGTAACTTAATAAATAGAGGTTTCTTACGTACAGTCAGAGTCTCTGGTTTTTTCTCCGATGTTTTCATATGTTTCTTTATGAAGCTACTCGGATAGCCCATCTCCGTCAAGGAATCGTGAATATATTCAAATTCCTTTTGTAAGAGGTCATCCGTACATATCTTTCTTGCTCTACTCGCAAGACATTTTACAACATTCCTTTTATATTTAATGGGCACGTAACTAAGGAAGTGTGTGTACTGCCCTGTGAAAGTGCTTTTTCTATACACGCCTCTCCCAATTGACCCATCTTCTCTCCTACTTAGCAAGACATCCAGGAAATGTAGTTCATTCTCCTGCTCCTCTTCACAAGTAAAGGTAAGCGAAGGGTGGATGTTATTGAATTTCAGCAACAATTCATCTATGTTAACATTATCATCAGCTAAGATAAATGTATCATCGACATATCGGTAATACATACCAAACTCTTTGATGATGTCCTTTAATTTCCCGTTTTCAAGTTTTGCGAGAAAGAAGTCAGCTAATATTGGGCCTAATGGTGAACCCATAGCTATTCCATCTACTTGTCGATAGTATGAATTATTGAAGACAAAGTGAACATTCATTGTGCATTTAAGAAGTAATTCTTTGAGGCTACACAAGGGGATTCCTAAGTCTAATTGCTTTTCGACGATTTCTTGACAGATATAATCTACTGTTTCGATTAGTGGTACATTAGTGAATAGTGATGATACATCCATGGATAACATGCGTTTATACTTCACATTAGTCTCGGATATTTTAGAAATAAAATCGAAGACATCACTAATTCTATGTTGCATGACTTCTCTGTGCAAAGGACCCAAAATCTTCACTAACCACTTCGCTGTTCCGTGAAATGGAGAGTTATACATATATAATTTAGCCATATAGAGATATCACGACTTACATCTTTGACTCTCTACCTCAGATAGCACAAAAATATGAAAACCATTCACCTGAGATAGAAACCATCTAAATATAATAGAGAAGATTTGTAGCTCAGGTGGATGATTTTGGTGTGGTTGTGTTCTCTGAGCTGGATGGTTTGGTTGCGCATACTTCACATCGAAGTATGCGCAACCAAACCATCCAGCTCAGAGAACACAACCACACCAAAATAGAAACCTTCTCTATTATTTTCAAAAAAAGGAATCAACATCTGGTAAGTGTGACTGTCAGTGATTCTAAAAGCAGATGTAGTGTATTTCAAGTGTTTATTCCCACCCACCTACACCTCTTCACGGCCTCCCAACCTCTTGGCAAATAAAATAAACATAACACTGTCTTTTTATCATATATATGTAATCAGTTAGTTGTAAAGTATGTTTTTAATTTTTTTAAAGTTAACATTATATAACAGACGACGACGAAATTTTGTTTAAATTATTTCACTATAAACAGATTGTAAAAGAAAAACAGCAGGTGACTGACTGTTACAGTGTTCTGCCATTAAGGGCTTCTTTCCCTCCACTAGCCAACAACCCCCCCCCACGCAAACCCCTCAACCCACCAAATTTCTTCGTCTTGTCCACTTTTACTCCCATTCCCCGTATCTTTGTGTGTGTGTGTGTGTGCGTTTATTCTGACTTCTTTCATGCATTTTAACTTTTTGGTTACTGTAGCGTCATATTCTATGCCTTCCAGAGTTTGGTTTGGATTTACGTCACTAACTTGTACTGGTTCATTTTCTTATACTTATTATTAGATGACGAGAGAGTAATAAAATCTTGTAGGTAGGGTAGGTAACATAATGATGGAAAGATGTTAGGAGCATTGGCTGAATCCTGTCGTGTATCTAACCGTTCAATTCTCCAGTTACCATTATTTATTATGTTACTAGGGTATATTTATCCTAAGAGGCAAGGGAGAGAGAGAAAGAGGCGTAGAGTGGCGATGAGAGAGAGAGTTGAAATGCAAACAGTTATGGAACAGACAAGATTTATCTTTCTATGAACTGTCAATCATGCAAAATGAAATCTTAAACATACTTCATGTTAAGAATATTCCCTCTGTTTCCCTTCTAATTTACGATTTATGTTCCCTTGTTATGTAATTTTTTCTTCTGTTGTCTCCTTGTGGTTTATAAAATTGAATTTAAAGTAATTAAGAACTCAGAAATTAGGTATAATATGAAATCATGTTATGATGATTTTCTTCAATTGTGGTAATTTTGGTGGAGTTTTACGGAATCAAACTCAAGTCATAGGCGAAGTGTTCGTCTGACCCAGCATTTCAGTTCCCATGTTGCAATTGCCTACTAGATAGCAGATTAGGACTCGAAATGAGTTAGGATTTTAGGGGCTACAACCATCATTCATTTCGAATACATGCAAATCTAGTTGGTGGGTCGGAAGGAGGACGAAATGTTTGTCTTCAATTCCACTATAAGCCATCATTAATCGAGTAACATTTAGTGAAACTAGAGGCATGAATGAAGCCTCTATACTAGAGTAAAAATGTCAACAGGGGTCTAGAACTGTGGTGAAAACTAGGTGCAAGCCAAAAATTGTAGACAGCAATTTACGTCAATGTTACGTCCCGAATCGGGGTCATGAGAAAAATGAACAATAACAAAGCTTAACCTTGAGGAACTCACCAACCAATCACAGCAGACTTAACGTGTGCAAATACGATTCGCAGATATATGGCTTAACTTTCTAAGAAACGGTCACAAGCAGTACAGAATAACCCTGAGCAAGAAAACAACCAATCAGAAGACGTTGCTTCTCTGCTTACAATAACGCTAATAATAATGTACATAAAAATCTATAAATATCTGTTGATTTTCTCAATAAACGATCTGTTGCCTGGCCCTTGTCTTCTGTTGTTACAGTACTCCAAAAAAAGATTCAATCAATACAGAACAATTTAGGTTTAACTCTGATTGTTGATTTCATCCCCCTTGTCGTTTGATACATATCGAATGCAAAATGTATCTAAAAGGCTTAATTATACAGTACACAACATTATTCATTATAAATAGATGTATATCGCATTTCTGGAGGGTGGCTGATAATTTCGAAAGTCACCTGAATATACCTACAACCCAATGGAGTCTTTTACTGGCTAAAACATTATATTTGTGAATAGATTCTAGACTGAGAAAAACATCATATCATTTTAAAAATAAATAAAACTTCCGATATTTTATGGTGTCATACACGTGCGCTGCTGAAAAGTCCCAAATTAGGACGAAACAACCGTCCAAGGCTACTTAGTTTTCAGGGATTCTCCAGCGGATGCCAGTTTGTGACAAAATCGAAAGTGAAAATAATTAAAGGCAACAGTAATTCCTAGGGTTCATTCACAATTATAGATCAGGAACGTGTGTCTAGACTCAGTGCCGAAAAGTGTTCACTAGTGAGACACAAAGTTTTATTACTATCACACTGCTTTGGTGATAATCTGCTCAAATGCAGTACTAGGTGTACACATTTCCCAGTTTCTAACCAAATATGGCTATTATATTGATTAGTCACTGGAGAGTAATCAGTCTGACTTGTCTATTCCCTAGTCTTAGTGTTGACTAAATTCTATCAGTCAGTTTGTAATGTAGTCGATCACGAATCTAGAAGACTTGCCATTGTGACGTGCTTCTGGAATGAATGTTAGACGGTTGAAAGTAGTCCGTAGGAGGCTCTAATCTTAGGACTATTTTCCCTTTGGCACTTCTCAGTCTACAACCTTGAGGGAAGTGATTTCCCTTGTAAGATTGAACTCGCGTTACTTAAAGCTGCAATCAGAAGTATTACTGCTGGGCTATTCGCCTTGTCAATCGGTATCTTATAGGACTTTAATGGTTACTGGGGTTAACCAGTATCATTTCTTTGGTTCTTAGTGTTGGTGCACGAAATGCAGTTTCAGGGCCTCATGCAGATTGCCACCATCCTAAAGTATGGTTCTACAGATTGCTGCGGAATTCGATGTGGAACATGATCCCTAGTAATATAAATGTAGCGTGGTGGCGTACGCCTGTAATCTAGCTACTTGGAGGTAAGGTCGTGGAATTTCGCAAGACCCGGAGTTCTAGCATATGGGTGCTAATGCTGATCGGGCGTCCACATTAAGCACGGCGCCGACATGGATGACCTGTCGGAGGACTCAGATGCATCCATTCCTTGTGACTAATAATTTTCAGTGAAACTATATTGTTCTTCGTTATTACTATTCCTTTTGTCTCATCTCATTTTGTCTCATTCTAACAGGATCATTTACCTATGTAGAATTCTATTTATTGGTAATGTACTAACTGCATGCAATACTGTAGTAAAAATGCTGAGAATTCCATTCTGTATCAGAAGTACTGTTTTGGAATAAAGCAAATTATTATTATCTCCCTGTCTACTGTCTCTTTTTGCATTTCTTCTACTTTCTTCTCTTGCTTCGTGTGCTACGTGGAGTGTGGCGACTTGAACTGCTGCACATCAGTGCAAAGTTCTATGTTGAAGATAGACAGACAGACAGATAGACAGCACCTGCGAATGGTGGCCATGTGACAGCGCGGTCGGCGCTTGGAGACTGCCTCCTTTGTGCGTCGGTGGAACAGCGGTTAGGATTCTCTCCGACTTTGCACACGGTCCGGGGTTCGATCTTCTACCGACGCACACTTGATATCAATGGTTACCCTGCAAAATTAGGGCTACCGATATCACATGCTGAAAATTCCATAGTTGTACCATAAATACTGTGTGAAATCAAGCTATAATAAAAAACAGAAATTGTATTACAATTCAAAGGCAGGTTAGTGGTCAGACATGATCATCTGGTGTTTGCTGGTATGCACTGTTAAATAAAAGCGCTTTGTTTGAAGACAAAGTATGTTCACTTCGAATGACTGTGTTTCTACCGCACTCATATATATGACTGAATGATTAGTAAGCATTTTCCACTTGTGTTCTTATCTTTTCTAGCGTTGGATAAATAGAGAAATATCAAATTTTGAATATCTTATGCGTTTGAATACAATAGCTGGAAGAACATTTAATGATCTTGGTCAATATCCTGTGGTAAGTGATTTAGTAAAATTACTGTTGGTTTCCTTTACTGTATGATTTGAATTCTATTGAACCAGGCGCCATGTTTAAAATTTTGGCTCCCAAAATTCTTTCTATCAATATACTGCGTACGATGCCTACAATTCAATTTGTTTTAATCGATTCAAATATGACCTCTACTAGTATTGTTTACTCTTAGGAGTATTTAAAACGTCTGCAACCTGCTGATTCATCAATTTTTACTAAACATGATAAAAAGCATTATCCTCAATGGATGGCAGCCTATCCCAGTACATGAGATAACTGTTCCTGAGTAACGCCCTTGGTTTACCTCTTGCAGTATTATTCACTCTTACGACCTGCTGGTTCATGAGCTTCCTTTCAGCTTGGGAAAAAGAATAGTCATGGGGGTTGGCGGCAACGTATTGCAATAAATGAGGTAACTCTTCCTGAGTTCTGTCCTCTTGGTTCTCAAAATCTACTCCAGAACGTTTTATAGTTGGCCTTCAATCAAACAGTGTGCATTCTAGGAAGGAGATAAAGAAGGGATATCATCATAATGGATTGGTTTGTGCTGCGAGTCAGGCAGCGCTGTGTTACACCATCTACTGTCAGTTAATGTTTTATTTGAAACTCCTGGATGAAGAGAAAATATCGTGTAGTCAACTCCGCTGGAAATTCTGTACATTATATAAACACTGCTCTGAATAAGGCTGTTATTATTTATTCTGTTCAATAGGCAGCCTCTATGTAAGATGTTATAGTTTACGCCGTCTCTGGAGTAGACGCGATATCCGACTATCGACCAAAGGGCGTGCGTACTCCTCAACAGTCCGCTCCGTCCTCCTTTATGGCTATGAGACCTGGCCATTGAGAGCAGAAGACATGAAAAGATTAGCTATCTTCGATCATAGGTGTCTGCGTTCTATCTCCCGTGTGAAGTGGTATGATAAGGTGAGCAATATTGAGGTTAGGCATCTGTCGAGTGCTAGGTAAGGTGGGGAAATCAATAGACGAGACTGTGAAATTACATCGACTGAGATGGTTAGGACGTGTGTTACGTATGCTAGCGTAGCTATCGTTTTCCTCGACAACGAGGAATGTTAGCTGATATAGGGTCAGGCTGGAAAAGAGCTAGCGGCGGTCAAACGAAAACATGGCACCAGTCAGTGAAATCTACAACAGTTAGTTTAAGCCACTTAGGAAGGTGTAGACTTCCTGGTTGGGGTCCTCGGGACGGTAAAAGCCAATGGTTGGAAACAATTGGTGACATGGCTCAAAATCGTTCTCAATGGCTGGCGTAGATGCATCCACTCCTTGTGACTTATGATTTCCAATTAAACTGTTTTGTTCTGCGTTATTACTATTCCTTTGTCACACACCTCTGTTTACTGTCTATATTATGCATTTCTCCTACTTTCTTCTCTTTCTTTGTGTGCTACATGGAGTGTGGCGACTTGAACTGCTGCACATATGTGCAAAGTTCTATGTCAAAAACCGACCGACCGATGTAAGATGTTATAGAGTTGCTGCGATGATGAGTCCCGAGCGGGACGAAATATGCACCTTCTATTTCACTGATGATTACCATCAAGCAAAATAACGTCACTTTTTTGACAGATCAGTCCCTGAAACTGGAATTATATATTCAGGTCTAGCGAACAACTGAATCAGTTTTCTTGAAGAGTTAAAAAGACGAGAAAGAATATTCCAAAGCCTCTTGGAAACGTCTTCGTTTTAATCACATTTTCACATTTTCTAAGGGCTTAGATAGATAATATAAGCTTCATGTTCTCAGTTGTCCAGACCTTAGGTGCACAAAAAGTCTTTTTGACTTCACCATTCAATCTTTGTCTAAGTATCACACTATTATGGTCACCCATGTAGGACAGTGTGATACATATCTTATTGGAGAATAGGCTTTGATGGTCTGAACTTCTCTAGGTAATTATTTCCAACCACAGCTCCCTCCGGTATACTTCCTAAATATTCACGTGTATCCTCTGTGTACATGCGCTGAATCCTACTGAAGTGTCACCTCAGCAGAATTCCTTTTTACTAAAGTATTTGGTGGGATTAACTTTGTTAGGGAAAGGATGTTTATCTAATAGTTTGTCTAATACCCTGCCGGAATGATTGTCAGGTCAAATTCATAGATCAAAGTAGTAGAACAGGTGCAGTCAGACTAGCCAAGTTTAAAAACCTAGCAGCAAAATCTAGATTAGTTGACCCGAATAAGATAAGAAATCTAGAGAATAGTTCAGCTATACCACTCATTACATGCACTTACACACAACCATAAAATAGGGTGGATGGGACAGGATGAAAGTTTTAAAATCTAATGTAACAGCTAGATGGATGGAGAGATTGACAACAGAAGCTTTGTTTATCGAATCAACTGCAAATACATGTAATAGAAATGATTCAACACCTGTCCGAGATATCTGGAAAATTCTACTACCCATACGACGACAAATAGGAGAGAATAAAGAAAACTATAAAACTCAAGTTTGGAAGTCATGTGATTATAATGGATGCTATGATTATGAACAATAAATTGTGTTCAACACTGTTTCATCCAGTAAATAATACTTTTTCACACTGTGTGATACATCTAATAAACAAACAAATCTGGAAAGGATGTTCATTGATGATATTGGATGTCTATAGGGCGATAACACGGATTGACAGAAATTAGAACGCTTGAAACACTGAATCACAAGCTAGTTACTGAATGGACTGCTCACTGATCATGTCACCTGAAGACCCTGAATTTAATTCCTGGTGAGTTTTTGGGTGCACTACGCTCTCTGGCTTTCAATAAATCACTGACTGACAGGCCTTCATGACAAAATCTTCATTGTAATGAATCACAAACTCTACAAAGCCAGAAGTCTGTGAGGAATATCTTGTCATGTGAGGTGTTAAGTATTGTTTTCAAGATTTACTAGGAACATCACTATTCAGTGGGGTGCAGGCATAGACAGTTGATGAGAACTGAGCAGAATGAAACATCCACTATGAATTAATCCTTTAAAAAGTGTTGATAAAATGAATAAATCTTACTGGTCCATCAGTCTGCACCCACGACTGTCTGAGCAACCTTCAATGAAAACTCATACTACACTTTATTACTAGTTAGTATTTACGATTTTTATTATTGCTCTTCTTAATTTCAAATTGTAGTTCCCTTGGATTTTGGCTGATTACACATCATCTGAAATCGATCTAACGTCTGAGAAAACATTTCGTGTTCTGTCACGTCCAATAGGATTGGCAAATCCTAAATTCATCGATATAGTCAGAGACAAGTGAGTTTTTAAATTTAATTAGTCAGTTATTATTGCTTAATGTGTGTAGATTGATATTTATTGAGACTGTTTTAGAGCTCCTGTTGATTGAAGTCAATTGGTTGATGGTGACTAGCAGTGGAATCCAGGAGAACGCGCATTTCGTCCTATTTGGGACTCGTCATCTAGATGTACCCAGTGATGTTCCCAGTGAGTGATGATGTTCCCAACGAGGCTCAAACTCAGTGCCCAGAGTTTCGAACGTCAAAGCGTTATAGACTAGATCACTTGGGTCACGAAAGTCACCTCTTGTGCGACGGGTCATATTGATTTAATTGAATTTTAGATTTTTCCCGTCGATTGATTGGACCGAAGTGCTCTTTCTCAGGTTGACATGTCGGCTTCTTGAGCAGATGCTTCGACGATGTCTGAGCATTTAATTAGTATTTAATTGGTGGATGGTGACTAGCAGTGGAATCCAGGATAACGCGCATTTTGTCCTATTTGGGACTCGTCAGCTGGATGTACCTGCATTCCTCATTGAGTGATAGTGTTCCCACCGAGGCTCGAACTCAGTGCCCAAAGTTTCGAATGCCAGGAAAGCGTTATACACCAGGTCACTTAGGTCACGACATCCACCTCTTGTGCAACGGGTCATATTAATTATTTAACTCAAATTTGATTTTTCCGTAGGTTAATTGAACCGAAGCGCTGGGTCTCAGGTTGACACGTCGGCTGTTTGTGCAAATGCTTCGTCGATGTTTGGTCTTGTACCTTGAAGTCAATTGGATGACGGTGACTAGCATCGGTGGCACAGCAGTTAGGACTCTCGCCGACCAAGCACACGGTCCGAGGTTCGATCCACCGCCGACGCACACCTGGTATCTATGGTTGGCCTGCTAAATTTGGGCTACCGTTATCGCATGCAGAAATTTTCATACTTGTCCCCCTCATATAATTTCCTCGCATGTCACCTTAGGTCGCCTAACTCGTCATTTCTCAGTCGCGTCCCACTTGAGCTCCGGCCAGGCGGGCGATGTCATTCAAATGTCTTCTCAGCGTATTTCCTATCCATCTTCATTTCTTTCTGAATGTGGTGACAGTAGGCTCATGGTTACTGCGTCCCTAGAGTTTCTTGCTGCTCTGAAAATCCACATATACCACAGTATACACAGTTTGAGGGGTATTAGTGTGGTTGTATTGCCTGAGTTGTTTGGTTTAATCGTGAAGGTTTCATTGTCCTTCTAGAGAACATATTCAGTATTAACTGTAACATGAAGTTAATTGTCTATAGCTTTATTATTTCTACATGTTTCATAATCGTACCATTCAGCTAAACAATATTCAGACAGTGAATTTTTCCCATTTCTGGACGTATATATGGTTTACTGTTTTGTAATCTTTAGATTCCATTGGTGGGGTTATCAGTATCAGTCTAAACGTAATCTTTTGTGATTCCTCATGACGTCAGACTGAGATAAGCGGACACACTGGATAGTGAAGTGAAGGGTAATGCGTGTTGTCGTCGCGGTTGCAGACAGAGTGGAAACTTTACTGCTTTAGTTCTCATTGATTGTCTTTAAAAGTCTAGTTCGGATAATGATGTTTTTTGTCATATAAAGATCTGAAGCATTTCAACAACAGACACTGGTTTGTGATACACAGTCTCTGTAAACATACATCCAACGAAATTTTGGGAAAAGATCGTGAATTTAAGTCAAATTAGGAGCTTGACTGATTGCAATTCAATAGGGAAGTAACTAGTGAATTCCTATATCTAAAATTATCGAGAGCAATAAAATGGACTTGTACTGCCACCACCCTTTGTTTGTTATTTTCAAGCTGCCGACGAATTATGATTGCTCAAGCGAAAGACAAGCTACTTAGCTTTGCCATTTCTATGTGCATCTACAAATTTATCTGCTCCTGTGGAGAAAGCTACATAGAGCAAGAAACTAGACAGCTCAACAAAAACATTAATGAGCATCTTGCTTCATGGTTCGGAAAAGGCCAAATAAAGCCTATAAGAAGTTCTATTTTGACCCATTTGATTGATAGCGGTCACCAGGTGGACAGAAGTAGTGCCTTCAAAGTTATCTATCGCATTCCATCGAGCCTTTCGAACGGAATTCGAACCAGCATTTTACACATAGCCGAAGCTATGGGAATTAATTCGAGAGAACAATCCTAGTGTCTTTGCATACAAAAAAAGAAGTTTGTTCTACCTTTGTCTCTTCCTTGGCCTAGGTAAACTCCAATTAAAACCCTCTCACCCTTTATTGTTTTCCATTTCCTTCATACTTTTATGATATCTATTTAAACTCTGATTATCTGTCCACTTCACCTTTGGTATTACATAACTTTTAAGATTTGACCTAATTTATTTATTGAACTGAATTGTCTACATATACACATATTACTACCTTCGTTATTCTTATCGCCACCTGCACAAACTTTATTATCATTATTTTGTTATCATTATGATCATCGTTATTCATGACGTTCAAACCATTTAGCACATTATTATTATTATTTGATCCACAAACTCACCGTCATTGGTTAAATGTTTTCTTATATATAAAGCTATGTGAATTAGAATAAAGCCTGAAGAAGATCTAACTGAAAACAATAGTATTGTTCGCTTGTTATATTGTCCTGTTCTGAGTCAGATCTTTTCCATTTATTCACATTAGCGATGGCTTATTTAAAGTTAATTTCTACCCGTTTGCTGTTTCTACTTCTCATTAGATATAATTCTTTTGAAGATCCAAGTGGAATTATGCAGAAATTTCATCATGGAACACATTACTCCAGTGCTGCTGGTGTACTTCACTATCTTGTTCGTCTGGAACCATTTACAACCTACCATATTCATTTACATGGAAATAAGTAAGTACAACTGTCAATGTCCCATTGTATATTTTCCTGTAATCTGATAAACTGTGATTCATCTAGCCTGTCAGTTGCTTATTATTCTGAAGATTGTCAGCTTAAGTCGTCGGCCACATTCCAGACATTCATTTTACCTTCATCAACCATCACCTGCCAATATGTACACTTCACACGTGTCTCTGTGTTACAGTAGTAGTAGTAGAATTCTTCCCGATCACTCACGTGGTCAAGGGTTCGATTCCCGGTCGTGACACACTCCTAAACCTTACTTATCCTAGGTGGTAATTCGGGTAAAGACGAAAGGTTGGGTGTGAGGCTAACCCCCATTAAAGACATACCATCACTACTGAAATTTCAAAGCCCAAGCTTAGAGCTCTATTTTCTGATGGGAATCCAAATTAATGAAACAAGTGTGGTTCACTTATGCTTTTGATAGGGATGCCTGTAAGATAAAGTTCACTGCTGAATCCATTACTAGTTATTAGGATGTAGATAAATCCATTTATTCAGTCCTAAGTACAATGAAATATACCTTCTTTATTTTAATATTGGATGATGTTACCCAAATAATATGGAAATAATAGGCATTATTGTGATGTTCACAAAACACCTGGAGGATCTGGACTTCGCCAATGATATATATCTGATTTCCCACAAACTGGAAGATATGCAAGCGAAAAGAAACAAGTTGGCAGAAGAAGCATCCAGGGAAGATAGGACTTCAGGTGAACATAGAGAAAACAGAGGTGGTGAAGATTCCTGGACAAGAACAACAACAACAGACAGAAATCAGCATAAATGGGAGGAACCTGAAAGAAACAACCTCCTTTACCCACCTACCTGGGAAGCATCATCTCAACTACAGGCGGAACTGACGAGGATATCAAAGCAAGAACCAGAAGAGCAAGACAAGCTTTCACTACTCTCAAGTCTGTGTGGACGTCAACAACTCTCAACATCAAAAATAAGATCCGGATTTTCAACTCCAATGTGAAGTCAGTCAGTGCTACTCTATACGGATCAGAGACTTGGGTAGCGCGTCATAAAGAGCATCTCAAACAAACTACAGACCTTCATTAACAGTTGTCTTTGCTCAATACTCAAGATCAGATGGCCGGCCAGAAAAGATCAGCAACGGAGATCTCTGGCAATGAGCGAACCAACAAAGCAGGAACCGATTGTGAAACAAATATGCAGGGAGAAATGGAGATGGACTGGCCATACTCTGGGGAAACCATCAAGTGACATCACTAGATAAGCCCTTGCATGGAAACTGAAAGGGAAGCGGCGAGTTGGTCGTCCAAGGGTGACTTGGAGGACGTCATGTGAAGAGGAGATGAAAACGTGTGGGCAGACTTGGAGCCAGGTAAAGACTGTAGCAGTGAACCGAACGCGATGGTGACGCACGGCTGAAGCCCTATGTTCCTGTAGGAATTAAAGGAAACAATAATAATAATTATGATGTTCGTTTGAGGACTCCACACTGTAAAAAAGAGGAGATTCGTGAATTTGACGCATTAAAACGAGTATCATGAAATTACCGATCTATATTGATTGATAGCTACTCAGTAACCAATGTCATGTTTATAGTCCTTAGTCTTGGTGCTGAATAAATGCAGTGCGATCACCAGTCCAGAAGGCTCATCCGTCATCACACTACACTTTTCATGGGATGACCATTCGATTGGGTCCCAGCGGCTGAATGGTCTGTGAGCTCACCTTGCTGATGGAAGGTTCTGGGTTTAGATCCCAGCGGGTGTGTACTGATGAAGAGTCCCATAGAAGGGGGACGAAATGGTTTTCCACTACTCCATGGTATACCACTGGTTCTGTAACTGATGTCAGCCCTTGGTTAAATCGTCAGGAAGCCCTAGATCCAGCATTTGTGCCTCTCACCACTCACGAACAAGGTCTATATGCAACCTTGAAGGAACTGATGTCTCCTGTGAAATTCAAACCCACATTTCTGACGATAGCCATGGATGACGTGGGTCTGGATCTTCCAGGGGGCATCAGTCCCTCCACCAATGTTACAGTTATGCCTTGCTAATGTATGTCAATAATCACTAAACCTAAGTCCAGAGCTTTCTGTTGATTGTTTCCAACCATCTAACATTGGTAATGGGTGAGCATATATGTGTGACCAAATCATTTTGAAATAATGGAGAATGTCCGTAGATCAGGTGGATGCTTTTGGTGTTGTCGTCTTCTCTCAGTTGGATATTATAATTGTAAATGTTCAGTTATCCCTCTGGATAACTTCTTCAGTGCTTACTTTATTATAAAGGAATGGTTTTTGAAATGGCCAACTGTCCTAATAAATCGCCATTTGCACAGATCTTCCTGATTTGCTACCTCTGTCCTTGCCGTTGTGTTTCTTTGTCCTCTTCTTTTCGTGTCTCCCATGTTTTGCCGTAATAAACTGTTTCATTTCCTCTCTTCAAGCGGGAAATCTATCTCTTCGCTATTTGATATTTTTGTGTGCAGATGAACGTCTCTCAATATAATACTGATAAATCTTGTCAGTAATATACACTACACCATCACATATCACCTTTAAAATCTTTGTCAGTACTCAAATGAAAATAACAAAAAAATTTCATGAGTTTGTCTGTAGGGAATTGATTTGTTCCAAATTTGATCACGAATTGATATCAGTTAGAGAAGCATTGAAAGCCAGGGAGTACTGGAAGGTCATTTCGTCCTAGTTTGGGGCTCTTCGGCCGTACAAACTCCACGAAGTTCAAACCCAGGAACTCCCGGGTATAAGACGAATTCGCAGACCATTCAGCCATACGGACCCAGTCCGAATGCTCATTATTCGTGGCGAATAGTTGTCCTCACGCCTGTCCTGGTGAGTCCACTGGGCATAAGGTCTCACTAGAACTTCAGGAAACCTTGTCCTGTAGCTAGTCGATGCGTAATGCTGAAGAGTCCCAAACTAGTGGGACGAAACAGCTGTTTAGTACTCCCTGCTATTTTTAAATGACTCTCTAAATGAAATCAGTCCGTGGTAAAGAATTTATTCAAATTAGTCTTTAATAAATGATTGTTTTTCTTAAAACAATTACATTTACAGATTCGATGTTGCCGATCGTCAATTCTATTCCATTCCAAATGCTTGGCGCTTTATTCTAGACAACCCATGTGATAATAAAGAATTGATACCAGAGTTTTTCTTTTTACCAGAATTCTTGAAAAATAATGATGGTAAGTGTTTGTTTATGCCTTTTCATTACATTTGCTTTCTGACGTATCTACAACTTTGAAGGTGAGGAAGTGTTCCCTTGAGATTTGAATTTAGCGCTTCAATCCGTTACGTGAACAATGAAATAATAATAATAATGATAACGAAGGAAGTGGTTCAGTGATGTGGCTCTTTTCGGCGAATTCGTTTTCATAAGATGTACAGTCTCATTTATATACAGTTTTTCGTGAAAGAGAGTAGTAACAAAAGGGATGAATTGTTACAAAACATAGTTATTAATTTTTGATTGGACATAAATCAGTAACTAGTATAATGTGTCTAGTCCTGACTTTAATGCAGACTGAATTCTGTTAGTCAAGTTTGGAATGTGGCCACCATGTCATTAGGTGGCCCACCAACACGGTGCACTGTGAATCATTGGTATTAGATGGTTGGAAGCATTAGAGGCTGGAGGTAGCAGCACTGGGTGACGCGGGTAAGCATCTCAGAAAGGACATGAGTTCCTTCAAGGTCTCAGACACGCCTTGCTGACTGGTGAGTGCCAACTAGCACGAAGCCTAGGTCAGGCAAGGTTTTCTTCCGATTGTCTCCAATCATCTAACACCAACAATAGTTGTCAATGTTAATTAATACATTAAGTGAAGAATAACTTGCCAAGAGTAATGCGCTTTCGTCTTCTTTGCATTGCTGAAGCTCCATCTATTCAGATGAAGCAGTCGAAGCTCTGCATACAAAAGAGAATTATTCAACCACTACTGCCATCATGGGAACAAACTTGTTGAATTCTACTGACTTGAATTTTGCTTGTTTATTTTTTAGTTCCCTAAGAACTCGTGTATTTTTTGTTACAACTCTTACATAATTTCACATTTTCCTTTGTTTCTATGTGCACCATTATTAAAACTCATTCATTAAATTATTCATTTTGTTACGTAACTCTTGTATACTTATTCAACTCCTCCTATACACTGAAGAATTATTAAAAAGGCAGTCGCAGCCAAGAAGATTTTCTTTTCGATGAAGTCACCGTCAACTAGGCTGTACATTCGTGTATTAATAATAAATGGGTGGGAAAGTTCCAGAATAATTTCCGGTCAATGGTCAAATTAATAAAATTACAATTAGGAATTAAAATGTCATAATAAACAAGGGGAGGGGGGCGGATAAAACTCAAACAAAGTAGCACCAGAATTACTGAGAACATTGACATATTGTGCAATTGAGGGTTTGAAATGTAGAAATAACAAATCAGACAGGATGCTTGAATAAAAAATCTAGTGGGATCATGACTAATGTAACGAATAATTGTTTATGTAATCAGGGATTAAATATGTAGAAATAATAAAATGACAAAATAGACAGGAAGTTCGGATATGAAAATATGGTGTTGTAAATAGAAGGGATTAAGAAGAACTTAAAAATAACATGAATAAACTGGAAGTTTGGCTAAGAAATGCAATGGGATGGTCACTATTGGAAGAAATACCTGTTTATGATGGGCACGGCAGGGCCAAGGGTTGAACGTATTTCTTTTGGATACATAGACTGGGTTTGAGCTATTGGATGGCTAGTGCCTTGGCTATGCTCAGATGTCTTAATTTTACTCCCCTTGATAGGTTTGATCGGATAGTGTGTATTACTTTAGAGGATTTTTCGAATGGCACTGAATGTCTTGAATTGACCAGAAGTTCTGTCACTGAACTATATACACGTTTCCGTTCTCCTTTTACTAGCCAGGCTGGATAGTGTTCATGAGCGCGTTTTTCAAGTTGGCTAATATTAACAACCATGGGTGTAACAACTCATCACTTTTGTTACTACCCTATTTCATAAAAAAGAGATTATATAAATAAATGCGATTGTACTGCTAAAGAGGAGATTGAATTTTGCCGAAAAGAGTCTGTTCGCTGAACTTCTTGTCTTCTTTTTATTATTGTTCGGATGGAAATTTCCTATGAACAGTGGAATATTCTAGTGTATGACGGACCACTTGTAAGACTGTGATGGTTATATTGATTTTCTATTTGACTAGATGGAGTGGGCCTACATGATTATTGCATGTGACTGTAAACTTTTCTACAGGCTAATACCAGCTTTTAATTGAGTTTTGAGGCTCTTTCAACTTAGATGACTGTGGTATGTCTTTTACGCACATTTAGGCATACGTATATTCTTGAAAGACAATGTTAGCTGAAAACAACCATTTCCTGGGCTGGTGTAATT
Organism: Trichobilharzia szidati; assembly: GCA_944472155.2. Lineage (NCBI taxonomy): Eukaryota > Metazoa > Platyhelminthes > Trematoda > Strigeidida > Schistosomatidae > Trichobilharzia > Trichobilharzia szidati. Next base: position 4,213,082 of record OX235273.1, read on the forward strand.
GACTGACTGTCCTGAAATACAAGTCTTCCCGTGATAATCACAGAGGGATTAGCTTGACCCATATGATATTTACAGTTCTAGGCTCAATAATCATGCGTAGACTAAGTGGTGCTCAAGAGAAAAAAAACACGAGAGAACCAGGCAGGCTTTAGACTAGGAAGAGGATCTCTTGACCTGAAAGCGGCATTCGATTCCGTCGAACGAGAGGTACTATGGTGATGTTTGTCTGTGAGGAGAATGCCGAGAAAATACATCACACTGATCAAAGCACTCTACTCATTTTCAGCCAGCTGTACAGTCGTATTCATATTACGGAAAAAGGCATCAAGTGTCACTAGAAATCGCCCAGTCATTAATGCACATATGATAAGAATAAAGATAATTAAGGTGATGTCCTAAAGGGGCAGATTTGAAATGGGTGAATTACAAAACTTTTAAAGATGATAAATGAACTGGTATAAAGATTTTAAAGTTGTAGGTCAAGTGTTGTCCAAAAAATTAACAGTGTGGTGATAGTAACAGTAAAATTGGCGAATGTGAAGTGGAATGAATTTAAGTGGTAAAATAGAATAAAATAAACAAACATTACTAAAACCAAGGTAAAGGAAGGAGTTTAGCTTAACGCTTTTGAATACATAACTTAGGTTTCTGTCTATGTATAGCTAGAGCTTCGACTATGCATGAGTGGAGAAAACGTAACCTATTAGAGTAGTTGGATATGGTTCTGTGAATAACTTTGAAGGTTAAGTCACGTGTGGCTAAATGACCTGACTCCAGAATGTGTTCACAAATTAAAAAACTTTCTCTTCTTTTGCTCACCTTTCATTAACCGAACCGGCTAGTGTTCAACTACTCGTTTAAATGGAGAACACGCTTACAAATTCCAATGTAATCAGCTCCACACGAGCATGTGAATGAGTGTAGGCACATAGAGGTGGACATAAGTGGTAGTTTATCCTTGACGCATTGTCTAATCACATTTCGGTTAGTAAATACTAAATGTAAGTCAGCTGCATAAAAGGAGCGTTTAGCACATTTAGATAAACAACTTTTAATCACTTCAGTAACAGTGCCACCTTTCAACGCCAAACTCATAAACAGTATCATCTTTGGTACTGCGATTTGCTTGGCCGGGGACGGTTTTTTTCTTGATGCTTCTGTCCATTAACCTCCCAGGGTATCCATGATTCAACAGAGTTATGCGAAAGTTTCCCAGTTCCATCTCGAACATATCTGTAGAGCAAACTTCATGCATTCTGAAGCACAAAGCACGGATAAGCTTTATCTTCCTACCTAGAGGTACCCAAATGTTGAAGTTAATGTGCTCCCTTGTACATTTTGACTTTCAATAAATCTACCTTTTTAACGTGCTATCCTCTCTCCTATCTAACAACACTACTTTTATTGATGATACTTCCTTCCTTCAGTTTCAAAACAAAATCATTTCAATTTAAAGATATATACGTATAGTCATAATTCTACTTATCATCTTCCACTTTTTCTCTTCTCCCTGTCAAAAAAAGCTTTTGATTTAGGCTGTCTTCAACAAAATCATACACGTATCAATGATGTTGAACTACCGGCTTGGGCATCTACACCAGAAGAATTTATACGTAAACATCGTGGTGCACTTGAATCTGACTACGTTTCTGCACATTTACATGAATGGATTGATTTAATATTTGGGTAAGTGGTTTCTTTTTCTTTCCTTTTTTTCTTTAACGAAATCATTTTGAATGATATGTTAGAGTGCGCTTGGTTGACAGTGACTAGCAGTGGAATTCAGGATTCGTCAGCTGACGAAAGGCAGAGTCTTCTGAACACACGTTGAGTAGAAATTCTCGGATATTTGGCATATGGCAGGAGTGGACTGCTCTGTCTTCCAGCTTAGAGATAGGGTATGGATCGTTTGAGAATGCTGCATCAGCCCCAATGTACTTATTGCTGAAGAAGTCTCAGCACGAATATAAAAGGTCAGTGTGGCATTTGTCAGCCTATTTCATCTCTTGCGTAGACATAATATCCGGCTGGCTATCGATCGAAGGGAATTTGCACTGTACAGCAGTTCTCTCCGTACTCTTTCATGTCTGGGAGTGGAAAATGTGAAAAGGCTGGCTATTTTTTTATGGACACTGCATACTGAATTTTACCAGTCATGTTTGCGATATGGCCACCACGCTAGGCTGCTTACCATAACGGTGCACTGTGAATTGTTGGTATTAGATGGTTGGAGGCAGTCGGCAGGAAGCCCTACCTGGAAATAGGTTTCGTGCTAGTTGGCACTCAGCAGTCAGCAAGATTTGTCCGATACCCTAGGGGAACTTATGTCTCTCCTGAGATTCGAACCCTCGCCACTTAATCATGCAGTCAGAGACGTTACTAACGAGCTATTCCGGCTAACGATTGACTTCAGTCGTAACGAGTGCCAACTAGCACGGAAACTAGGTCCAACGCTTCCTGCCGACTTTCTCCAACCATCTGATAAGGTTGGCTGTTTTCGATCACAGATGTTTGCGTTCTGTCTATCATGTTAGGTGGTATAATATGGTGAGTAATATTGGGTCTAGACATAGATTGTTGGGCAAAGAGGGCAAGTCAATCGATGAGTTTGTTAATCTGAACCAGCACCTTCCTCGATGAGGAATGTTAGCTGACATAGGGATGGGTTGGAAAACAGTTAGGTGTGGTCAAATCTAAGGCTGAAATCAATCCCTGAAGTCTTTAGCAAGTGGTCTGAGCCATACAGAGAGGAGCAGACCACCTAATTGAGGCCCTGGGGAGGTTAAGAACCAATAGCTAGACAATATTGGTGATTCGCACCAAAATCGTTCCCAGTAACGCAAGTGAATTCACTGTCTGTGATCTCTAGTATCCTCTAAACCACCATGTGTTCCCATGTTCCTCTGCATACATTTCTGATAGAACTTTCTAAAGATGCATGACTGTTATTAGTTAGTTGGAGGCAATCGAAAAGAAGCCTTGCCTGACCTAAGTTTAGTGACTGTTGGTACTCACTAGTCAACAAGGTGTCCCTAAAATCTTCAAGGAACTCATGTCTCTTGTGAGAGTAAAACCAGAGTCACCCAGTCCTTCATTCACAGACGTTACCACCACTGAGCTGTTCGGGCTCGCAAATGACCTAATGTTTGGTTGCAATAGATACTTTAATTGGACACTAGTCAATCACTACCTAGTGTCGAGTGAAAATAAGCTTGAGTGTATCGGAGACTGATAAAATTTAAAATGGAAACCCTGAGGGCATTAGGATTTCAGATAGAAATCTTAATAATCTGACAATCGTTAAATTGACAAAGATAGTGGAGCTAGTTACAATAAGAGCGAAAATGTCTGAGCTTAAAACCTTTAATAGGATAGATTGAGTTTATATCTATACCTGTTGGAGTACTACTGTGGTGAGAGGTGGCTCCGAACAAGCCAAAATTGTAGACAACAATTGACCTCAATATTCACATCCCGAATCAGGGTCATGTGAGAAAAAAATACAATAACAAAGCTTAACCTTGAGGAAATCATCAACCAATCACAGCAGACTTGACGTGTGTAAATACGATTCGCTGATACATGGTTTGACTTTCTAAGAAACAGTCACAAAGAAATGACAGAATAACCTTGAGCAAGAAAACCACCAATCAGAATACGTTGCTTGGTTATTGAAGGTGATGGGAGCACTTTGGATTAATCACATACAGCCTAAACTGTGTGTACAAAAATCAATAGACTTCAATCTTCGCCTACCTTGGACTACTTGACCTATCTAAATATTAAAACTCAATCTGAACGAAGAATATTCTTTTCAATAATTTCTCTTCAGGTACCTACAATTATAAAATGTAATATTTGTTGTCGTTACAATAATGGCCAGTTATGTGGCGGATACATTTTTTTACGTAGAATAACAGATTAGTTATGGGGTGTCAAAATAAATAGTCGTATTTGTGTGACAAACGTGCTAGACTGAATTCGAATACAAAATAATGTAAAACGGGAGACAATGGTGATTAATCATAATAGATTTGTAGAGTGTGGGGTAGGAAAATTGACAAGTCAATTCAAGGTTACTCTACAAATCTATTATGATTAATCACCACCACTGTCTCCCGTTTTACAATATTTTGTAATCGAATTCAGCCTAGCACGTTTGTCACACAAATACGACTACTTATTTCGTCACCCTAATGACTATGTATCTGCTATTCTACGTTAAAAATGTATCTGCCGCATAACTGGCCTTTATTGTAACGACAACAAATATTATATTTTATAATTGTAAGAACCTGAAGAGAAATTATTGAAAAGAATATTCTTCGTTCAGATTGACTTTTAATTAATAATATGGGAATTTTCCACACTATCAAATCTATCTAAATATGATTGGTCATTAGTATGTACTTTTGTTTTTTCATTTAACTGAGTAATTGTCACGAGCCTTATTTTATTATTGTTAACCATGTTAGTTGTAAAGAAACTACGAAATGATATCATCTCGCGAAATTTGTCTTCTTAATACCTTATTCAAACTATAAATATCTGTTGATTTTCTCAATAAACGACCTGTTGCCTGACCCTTGTCTTCTGTCGTTACACTACTACTGGTTTGATCTAGTTTCTATATTATTTCAATAAGCATTTTTATTTTAACACATCGAACACAGTTTTAACACACTTTTACGTCATTATGTCTCCTTGTGGAATACGTAATCTGATGAATTGAGAAGTGCTTTAACAGACATGTGACAATTTCGTGTACTAATCATATGACCACTTGTCAACCAATAGATTTACATCATAAAAACATGTGATTTGATTAAGTTATAAGTGATAAGTTCCATTGATAAAATTCTTTCCAGGTTAAATCACAAATTACTGGAAACGGGAGAGTGCTAGGCAGCTATTTCTTGGCCTTTAAGTGATGAAACGAAGCAGTTTACTCCATATTATTAGGTTTGTTTATTAGGTATATCACACAGTGGAGAAACAGTATAAGTATTTACTGGATTACGTTTCGAACAAAATTTATTGTTCATAATCATATCAATTGTGATCACACGACTTTGACACTTGAGTTTGATAGTTTACTTTGTCCTCTCCTATTTGTCGTCGTAGGGGTAGTAGAATTTTCCAGATATCTGGGTGGATAGGTGTTGAATCATTCCTATTACATGTATTTGCAGTTGATTCGATAAACAAAGCTTCTGTTATCAATCTCTCCCTATACCATGTGACATTAGATTTTAAAACTGTCATCCTATCCCATCACCATATTGTATGGTTGTGTTATTGCATGCAGTGAGTGGTATAGCTGAACTATTCTCTAGATTTCTTATGTTATTCGGGTCAACCAATCTAGATTTTGCTAAGATTTTATGCTCGGATAGTCTGACTGCACCTGTTCTACTAGTTTGACCTATGTATTTGACCTGACAATCATTGCAGGGTATGAGATAAACTAAATTGTTTTGTTTTAAAGGCTCTACAGGATCCTTTAACCGACAAAGCTTGTTTCTAATTGAGTTTGTGGGTTTAAATGCCAGTCACCTTTATTCCTGCCTTGTTAAGAATTCTCCGGCGTAAGGCTTCCGAGGTTCCTTCCTTGTATGGAATTACTACTGATGATTTAGATTCTTTATTGTTGGTGTCGTCATTAACATTATTATTATTATCACTATTATTATTATTATCGTTATTATTGTTATTATCACTATCGCTACTATGATTATTTATTTTATTTTTACATTTCCTTACATATTTCTTGATTAATTTATCCGGGTAATAGTGATAATAACAATAATAATGATAATAGTGATAATAATAATAATATTAATGACGACACCAACAATAAAGAATCTAAATCATCAGTAGTAATTCCATACAAGGAAGGAACCTCGGAAGCTTTACGCGGAATTCTTAACAAGGCAGGAATAAAAACGGCATTCAAACCGCCCCATAAACTCAATTAGACACAAGCTTTGTCGGTTCAAGGATCAATCCTGTAGAGCCTTTAAAACAAAACAATTTAGTTTATCTCATACCCTGCAATGATTGTCAGGTCAAATACATAGGTCAAACTAGTAGAACAGGTGCAGTCAGACTATCCGAGCATAAAATCTTAGCAAAATCTAGATTGGTTGACCCGAATAACATAAGAAATCTAGAGAATAGTTCAGCTATACCACTCACTGCATGCAATAACACAACCATACAATATGGTGATGGGATAGGATGACAGTTTTAAAATCTAATGTCACATGGTATAGGGAGAGATTGATAACAGAAGCTTTGTTTATCGAATCAACTGCAAATACATGTAATAGGAATGATTCAACACCTATCCACCCAGATATCTGGCAAATTCTACTACCCCAATGAAGACAAATAGGAGAGGACAAAGTAAACTATCAAACTCAAGTGTCAAAGTCGTGTGATCACAATTGATATGATTATGAACAATAAATTTTGTTCGAAACGTCATCCAGTAAATAATACTGTTTCACTGTGTGATATACCTAATAAAGAAACTAATATGGAATTACTTAGTACCACAGTGCCTAAGTTTTACACGTATATTAAGAAGCAGTTGACTATCTTTCCACTGGGACGGAATGCAGTGATTCGTGAATTTTGACTTCTACCAATTTGCTGTATGTAGGACCACTGAAAGTCAGCGTTATCGGTGAATATCTGGCCTCATATATGACTGAGTGGAATTCACTATAACGGAGACCTGTACGCCTGACCTGTATATGAACTGGTTGCTATATATTGACCAAACGAAACTGAATAATACGCCGTACAGCTCAGTGATCTTTACTTCTGGACACAGTAAGACGCTAACGGATACATGGATTGGTCGTTAGGGAGTAGCCAATGGCTTGTGTCTATTCCATGATCTTGGTATTGACTGAATTCCATCAGTCAGTGTTGAAATTCGATCGCTATCCTAGATGAGACACCACCGTGGTATGATTTCAATGGATATAGGATAGTTTAGGGCAGTCAATAGGACAAGTATTGACCAAAAGCAACATGTTGGGATCTAAATGCAGGAAACCAATCCTTTTATTCTACTGTATAGATAACCGAAACTTCCTGAGTGCCTCACAGTCCCGAAATATCCTGACATCAAGAAGAAGATAGTTCTTCAATGAACGAAATATTCCCATATTGAGTCATAAGAAAGAGGCACAAACAGCGAAGAAAATTTTCTTTTCGACGATTCATTTTCATGAGCTGTACAATCGTAATTATAATTAACAAAGAAATCTTTAGACCAATCAGATACTGGTAAATTTTGTCCTTGGAAAATTGTATTACATAATGTAAGGTGTAAGAAGGGATGACTAATTGTAAGTTAGAAAGGAGACAGAAGTTGGCATGACGTAATAAGTGTGAGATAGTGAATAATCAATAATCTCGTGTAAAATGGACAGGAACTAGTGGAAAGGCTATAAAGTGTTTTTGTATAAAATATGTATGAAAAACAATGTTTATTAATAACATTGTTTTTCATACATATTTTATACAAAAACACTTTATAGCCTTTCCACTAGTTCCTGTCCATTTTACACGAGATTATTGATTATTCACTATCTCACACTTATTACGTCATGCCAACTTCTGTCTCCTTTCTAACTTACAATTAGTCATCCCTTCTTACACCTTACATTATGTAATACAATTTTCCAAGGACAAAATTTACCAGTATCTGATTGGTCTAAAGATTTCTTTGTTAATTATAATTACGATTGTACAGCTCATGAAAATGAATCGTCGAAAAGAAAATTTTCTTCGCTGTTTGTGCCTCTTTCTTAAGAAGATAGTTATTTGCAATAAAATCTTTGGTACTGTTTAAAAATAATAACGTATCAAAACTTGAAATTACCTCAACTGTGTCATTAGGTAGCTGACTATACAGATCTAGTAGTATCTTATTTAGGAAAGAAGTACTGTACAACAAAATTAGCTAGTAATAATTACAAAGTCAGTTATAGGATTACATTATAAGCTGACATCTGTTAGAGAACCACTGGAAAACTTGGAATTACTGCCAGTCGGCTGTCTCGTCCTAGTTTGGGACTCTTCAGCAGTACGACACCAACTCTACGGTTCGAAACCAGGACCTTCTGATTACAAGGCGAGGTCATAGACCATTCACTCACTGGGACCAGCTTCTGCCAATTGAGTACATAGCACGACCACTAGCCGCGCCGAAGACATCGGCTGAAGTTGGAATTCATGGGCTAGCCATTGGATCTTGATCCCAGTGGCCTTTCAATGGTCTACAAGCTAGCCTTGTAACCAGAAGATCCTGCGTTTGAACCCTGGCGGTAGATGCTTACTGATAAAGAGTCCCAAACTAGGCTGACGAAACAGCTGTCCAGTACTCTCTGCAGGTTTTCCAATGGTTCTCTAACCGATGTGAGTTCATGATGAAATCCTGGAACCAACCGATCAAATCCCGACAAACCAATACTTGAATTACAAGGTTAGTTGAAATATCCAATTAAATATCCAAATAAATACTAGTGTTGCAATTAGATCGTTTGGAGGGGGGGATTTTCTAAACAATCGTTCTCTTACAGGAATTCCTAGACCTAGGTTTTGTAGTTGCTGGCGTTCGCTTGTCATCCAGTTCTGCAGTTAGTCGATCTTTCAGTTAACTTCCTTTAGAGGATCAATTCCTTTAGCATTGCTAAAAAGCTTCAATAATTACGAGACCTTAGTGTTGGATGTACTGTCGACTGTCTGCAACTACGTAACTCATAAAGTTATAGTCAAAAAAATCTAAAGAGAGTTTTCAAAAAGTTAGTTATTATTAACAACCTCATTTTTCTTTCTTATTTACCATTAGTTATAAACAACGTGGTCAGAATGCAGTTGAAGCCTTGAATGTCTTCAATTTTGTAACATATGAAGGTGCTATTGACTTGGATAAAATTGACAATACATTTGAACGTCAAGCTATGGAAAGTATGATACAGAATTTTGGACAAATACCAACTCAACTACTCAAAGTAAGACTCTACTTCTCCTTGTTTATTGATTCAATCTTTCTGTAGTTTGATTTACATTTTTATAATAAGCTAAGGAAATTTGAATAATGAAATGTTTCTTGAATCAATCAATCAATCACGGAGAATCTCGCCCATTGAAATCTAGGAGAGGATGACACTTCAGTTGCGCCTGCGCCTTCAGCTTTAACCAGCTGTCGTTTACTCAGTCTAAACTAAACAAACCAGCAGTTTCTTTCATATACAAGATCCTGTGTTAAATATATCGCCAGAATGGTCACAATATGGTTTTGGGGACTACTTTGCATCTCTTGATGAACTTGTCTGGATAATTTAAAACAAGCAACAAAGCAGGTTAATAAAGCAGGATTTAATGAATTCATCAAATTTCGGTAGAACTCGTCAGCTGAATACTCTACATACACGGATATATATATACTTTTGAAATTACATTGGGAGACATAGGACTGATAAGTAAATAAACTACATTGAATTAGTCATGCAGAAAGACAGGTGCGAATGTTTTTCCAGGTCATGTTCAATTAGATAAGGGGAGAGAGAGTATGGGAGATCAAAATTAAGATAAATTGCATTACGCTTCAATTACATCACTTAGATAAACAATTAGACATTAGAGAATTTAACAATAATTGCAACCAGAGGGATGTCAATAGTAATAGTTATAATAACAATAATAATAATAGTGTTGAAGTGAGTTAAGATAATGCTACTGATAAAGGATAGTTTTAAATGAATCAAGAATAATAATAATGAGAATAATAATAGTAACAATAAAAATAATAATAATAGGTAAAATTATAAGTAAAACGTATTACCATGGTAGATTCAGAGTCAAGACCGTCTCCTTTTGTACACAGAGACCTGGTTTGTAAACTCGAATTGCACAAGCTTCTGCAATTGCAAGCATCTTCTTGTTTCTTTGTCTGCTGACAATAGTGAATGACTTGACCACATCGTTATCATGTCCATAGTCCACAAGATGTTTTGTTATCGAGGATTTTGGCACTTTGCACTCAGCTCTTTTCAACCACTTTGGCAAATGCTCCATCATGCGAGTAGACAATCTCCTTTCCGTACGACCTATGTATTTGCTTCCACAAACACACTCAAACTGATATACGCAGTTTGAAGTGTCGAGGATTGGCGACTGGTATTTCCCAGATTGTTGAAGCACTCGCTTAGTGGTGTTAAGGAAAACAAGTTTCGCAGCATAATAAGTTCTCTTGATGGCTTTGTCGAGTCTTCGTTTGACTACTTCCTGTACATCATCTCCTTTGAACGGCAAACTGATATAGACAGGTTTCTTCGGAACTGTTTCGATTGTTTTGCAGGGGGTGTTTTCTTTAGAGTATTTATTAATGAAATTCTCAAGATATCCATTCTTAGATAAGCTATCCTTCAGGGATTTTATTTCATACTCAACAGTACTGTCAGAACAAATTATTATTATTAATTATTATCAACCAGAGTTTATGTCAACTTTGATTCTTTATTATCAAGTGTGTCTAAGGTGCATATTCGTTGGATTCTACTGAACAGGTACCTCATTAAAGCTCTTTTGTACCGAATGGGGCAGAAACTGTGATAATTAAGATACTGTCTTGTCCTGTCTAAGTAGGTTTTCTATAAACAGATCGTTTTGTTGGTCCATCAGGCCATCGACTAAACAATTATCTTCCTCTTCTACAGATGTAAGTGATACTTTATTCTGAACTTCGTTCATTGGATTTAAAATTGAGGTGGCACAACAAGGCTTTCCACTTATGATTACAATGCAGTTTCGTCTACATACCTTCTATAAAGTGGGACATTTTCGATTAAACTTTCAATATACGACACATAGAAATCTGCGAAAGGGACCCCAACGGACTTCCTATAGTAACACCATCAACAATAATGAATCTTTTAAATGAGATACACGGGATGGGATTAGAAAATTACGTGTGGAAATCCAATCACACAAAATGTCAATTGTTTTGAGTAGAGGCACATTAGTGAATAAAGAGTTCATATCAAAGGAGTACATATTCTTATTCATAATATTAATATCATCAAGATAATTAACCTCTTCAAATGTATCTTTTAGCACGCACTTACAGCGCTGTCTTATGACTGCGTCCAGTAGTGCCATTAATCATTGAGAAAATTTATATGTTAGCTGACTAGTGACTGGCCCTATCCAGGTAGGTAGTTACCTGGGGTTCTAGTGGGAAGTCGTGATCAGTGGCGTGCAGCAAGTCAGTCGGGTGTGAGGACAAATACTCGACAGCGATGAAATTCGCTAGTGGTCGCGCCATATCATGAATTGGCAGGAGGTCCAGGGTTCTAACCTTGGCAGTGGGTGTGTACTACTGAAGAGTGCCAAACTAGGCTGATGAAATAGACAGCTGCTGTCTAGTACTCCCTGCAGGTTTTCTAATCGTCCCCTAATCAATGTCAGTTCATGATGAAATGCTAAAAGCAATGAAACCCCCACAACTTACTGTTGACTAGCCTTTAGGCGGATATGTTACTAAAGTTACAATCACCAACAGGGTTAACCATATTTTCTAGCAAGAAAACAATAAAGGTGTCGTCACTATCAGTGTCTGCTGTTTCTGTTATATTATAAATGAACAGAAGCTGAAAGACAGTGACAATTAAGCTTCATTCACCACCTGCTGAATAGCAGTGTGTTTACTTCTAAACCTGAAAGTTCTAGTCTCTACCTTCAAAGACATTGTGTAGAAGTTATGATATATATCCATGAAATATAATTGAATTTTAAATTTTCCCGTCGATTGACTGGACCGAATTGCTCGGTCTCAGGTTGATATGTCGGCTTCTTATGTAGATGCTTCGACGATGTCTGAGCATTTAATTAGAATTTAATTGGTGGATGGTGACTAGCTATGTGGAATCCAGGACAACGCGCATTTCGTCCTATTTGGGACTCGTCAACTGTATGTACCTGCATTTCTCAGTGAGTGATGATGTTCCCACCACTGAGGCTCGAACCCAGTGCCCATAGTTTCAAACGCCAGCCAAAGCATCATCCACCAGACCTCTTGTGCAACGGGTCACATTAATTTAATTTAATACATATATATATATATATAATTTACTGTTGCTGTTATTATTACCATCAATACAGGAACCACATCCTCGACGTTTAACACATTCAGAATGGTTGTCAACTCTAATCAATCAACGCAGACTACCAGTAATCAATCTGCTAGCCAATAATGAATCAAAACTGACTGACACAACATTACAACAAAACACTGAATCCATTCAACCAAGATGTCATCAAGAATCCACCCCGACACCAAAGTCTTCAAGAACACCATCATTCTTTCAACGTATCCTACCGGATAACACTGGAAATGAATATGTCAACTCCATACTTTCTACGCATACCTCCGTAGAACAGAAAGAATTAATACCAAAGTGTAATACTTCATTGAAACGTTTAGTACAAAAAAAGTGGATGCTTGTTAAATCTCCTCCAATTGATAATCTAGCTCTGTCTATTCGTTTATTGAAATCTCAGCATAGAAATACAACTATGCAGTTGAATTCAATTTATTTAGCTGTTGTCCCTGGATTTTGTCGACCGGCAAGAACAGATTCAAACGTTTTCACCTTCTCTGAAAGTGATATCAACCGAGAATCTGGTCGGAATTCACTTAGTATTAGCAGCAATAATAATAATAACAATCACAGTAATAGTAGTAGTGGGGGTTTTATAAAGAATCGGTTATTCTCCACTGGAAATTATCTACCAACAGTGGCATCAATTGCATCAGGTGGACTGACTACTGAATCCTCCAATCAGACATCGACCGCGTCAAATTTATCAGCTCCTTTTAAAAGTTCAAATCAGTTGAATGCAACCAAAACTGGATGGGAACGTTTAGCATCAGCTGTTTTTGTGTTGAACAACAGAGGTGTTGTCAATCGATACTTTTGGATACCATCTGATGATCAAGTGTTAATGTCAGATGCAAAAGGTGATATTGAACCTATGGATCCGTATAGTTTACTACATGATTCTAATAATCAACAACACTATGGGTGAGTTAATTTCATATTGAAAAGTTTCACATCATTATATAATACATTGTACTATAACTTTCTATCTTCTACAAGTTATTTAATACACTGGAAAGCATCCATGGTTTCAGTGGAGTCTTCTGAACACCTAGAGCAGAAATCCTCGAATGTTCGGCGTGCAATTCACCTTCTCCTGTGATATGTAAGGTGATGCTACAGGATTGGAATATATTGAATAACTCCTAGCTTGAATATATAGGGAGTGAAGTGGTTAGTGGAGAGTGTTGATCACCTCACTTCTTTGGGAATTTGCCTCAGCCATTGACAGCGGATTGATCGCTGACGAAATCTCAGTACGGATACAGAAGGCTTGTTTGGCATTTGCCAAATTATGCCATCTCTGCCTTAGTATATATGATCTCCGGCTGTCGAACAAAGGGCCTATGTACTACTCTGTCCTCCTTTTTGTGTGTCTTTGATCATAGGTGTCTGCATTCTATCTCCTTTGTGAAGTGGAATAATAGGGTCGGTCGAGTGCTAGGTAAGGAGGGAAAATCGGTGGACGAGGTTGTGAAATTACACCGATTGAGTGAGATGGTTAAGAAATGCGATAAGCATGATGACTGGCCATCGACCGCCTTCGTCGATGAGCAGTGTTAGCTGATATGGGACCAGGTTGGTAAAGAGCTAGTCGGTGGCGGTCAGACGAAAAGATGGCTTCATCAGTCAGTCAAATCCACAACAGTTCATTGAAGCCACGTAGGGAGGTAAAGATAATGACTGACTGGTTAGGGTCTTCGGGATGATAAAATCTAATGGCTGGAGACGATTGGGGATATTGTTGAAAATCATTCTCAATAGCTGGTTCAGGTGTATCCACTCTTTGTGATGTATAATTATATTATTCTCCCTGGTTACCATTCTTTTTGCCTCATATTTCTGTTTATTATCTCTCTTTTGATGAACCTGTTTTTACTTACTCTCTTCTCATACTTTGTGTGATACTTGGAGGCAGAGTGGTAACTCGAACTGCTGCGGATCTGTGCAAAGGTCTACGTTGAAACTTTCAATCAGCTTTTAGAGTGCTTGCTAACCATGCATGCAGATGGAGCTCAATTCCTAGACGACGAATTGAGATAGCCTCTTCCGCGTTTCGAATATTCGGTACCTGGATGCTTTTTGAAAATTATCTGGTACCTGGTAGATGATAGAGAAGGATTCTAAAATACTGGCCTTGTGGTCGGTTTGGACTAGGTGGTCTAATATTGAACTATTCATGGTTTTTACTACACCTTTATTTAGCCACACTGGTAGGTGTTCTCAAGGGAGCAAGAAATATCAAGTTCCTAGAGCAACGGCCAATATAACTCGCTCCACCAAAAGTGTAGTTGAAGTGGTAGACATATTTGGAAGTGGCTAGCTAGTCTGGGTACTTCATCTTTCAATCGGGGAATAACAACCGGTTGTGTAGAAAAATGACTTGTAGTTTACCAGTTTTAAGGGTTCTTTGAATAGATTTTCTTAACTTGCTAGCCGTTACTTCACTGAATGCGTCGCCCTTGAACTGCAGTCATTTATATATAAAAGCTTCTCATTTAGAGATGGAGAATCGTCTTTTTCTGCTTTCTTGGTGATATGTTTCTTGATGAACTTCTCTGGATAGCTGTTTTCAATTAGGGTGTCATAGACAATCCTTAGTTCATCTTCAATTACCTCTTCTGAGCATATAGCTCTAACTCTGTGACTGAGGGTCCTTACTAAAGAGATTCCCTAATTGATTTCATTTTCTTAGTCTGACTTCAGACTTAAATATACATGGCAGACTCGGTCGGTCGGTTTTCGACATAGAACTTTGCACATATGTGCGGCAGTTCAAGTCGCCACACTCCCTCCATGTAGCACACAAAGCAAGAGAAGAAAGTAGAAGAAATGCATATTAGAGACAGTAAACAGAGATGTGAAACAAAGGTATAGTAATAACGAAGAACAAAACAGTTTAATTGGAAATCATAAGTCACAAGGAGTGGATGCATCTGCGCTGTCATTGAGAACGATTTTGAGCCATATCATCACCAATTGTTTCCAACCATTGGTTTTTACCGTCCCGAGGACCCCAACCAGTCAGGAAGTCTACATCTTCCTACGTGGCCTAGACTAACTGTTGTAGATTTCATTGACTGGTGCCATGTTTTGGTTTGACTGCCGCTAGCTCTTTTCCAGCCTGGCCCTATATCAGCTAACATTGCCCATTGTCGAGGAAGGCGATGACTAGGCACACGTAGCACATGGCAGACTAAATTTCTCTATCAATTAATTTTAATACCATATATATATTAATATTACTCTTTTATATACAAAACAGTTCCATCGGACCGCTGGATCAATCATGGATACAGTTTATTCCAAATACAAAATATAAAAGACTTGATAACATGTTCAGTTTAAATCCGAATAAAGCGAAAAACACCTCCCCATGTTCATCGTTAACAAATCATATTGCTGGTGCACAATTATTCGCTTTAAGTCTTGATGACAGGTGGTTATTTGCTGGTGGTCGATGGGATGGACGTTTAACCATTTACAATATGCACACCTCACAAGTTGAAGCAATTCTGACAAGTCCACATTGTGATACAATCAGTTGTGTTGCTATTGACTCAGTGTATAGTTCAATTGATCGTTGTCCCTTTACAAATCGTGGAGGTTATGAAAAAATGGATAAATCGTCAACAAGTAAAACGGTGACTTCAACAAGAACACGATATATCATCACAGGTAGTCGTGATGGAACATGTGCTGTTTGGGATTTTGATATGCTCGACGGGGAGGAAGATGATGAGATGAATGAAAGTGTGACAGATGAAGCACCATTCTCTAATATCAGTGTTAATGAATCCCAATTGTCTGCATATAGTCGAAGATCGTCACAGAAGAAAACGAATATATTCTTTGGTAGTCAAGATTCTTTGTTGCCTAACACTTCTGGGACTAGTACTACAACTACGACAACGAAACCTTTGAATACTGGACAAGATCTACGACTTGACCATCATCAGATGACACAACGTAAAAGTTTATCTAGTGAAAATCTTTTCCAAGATGAATTTAGCAGTGAGATAATGTCACCGAATCTATCAACATCAAGTAATAAAGTATGCCTACCACAAACAGGTTGTATTCTACAATATAAAAGTGCTGGTATCGCTTTCTATCCTCCTGGGTCGTCAACTTCAATGCATGGTAAACCAAAAGTGTTAGCTAAAATTATACGATTTTTCCATGGAAATGGTTGCGGTAATCCAGTCACTTGTGTTGCTTTGAATATCTCGTTGGATACTGCATTGATGGCTACAGATCATTGTAGAGAGGTGTATCTATTCAGTGCAAAATTATCCACATGGTCACGTGTTCTAATGTTAGATGATATTCTAATTGAAGTGGACAATTTACACATACCGATATACTCCTATCCTAAATCGGATATATTCACTTGTTCAAATTCTTATTCTGTGCATCATTTATTAATCGCTCCAAGACTGGGACTAATTTATGTCCAATGGAATTATACACCTGAATCTCATATACATCACTTCTCGTCGACTGTTACTGACCATGAGATTGGACCACATTTAAGTTTATTCAATCCAACGGGTGAAAAGTTATCTGATGTTGCTCCACTAACCTATGCGGATGACTATTCCCAGCTGAGTTTAGATGAACGTCGACTCACTGTTGTTACACGTCTATCGCTTACTTCAACACCGATATCAACGAGGACTAGTTGTGTGAATCGTAAACAATCTGATATCGGTGAGAACACTACTGACGAGTGCATTATCTCTCAGCATATTTTAATGTCATTTAGTACAGGACATTTCATTATCATGTTAGCAGAAACATTAACACCTATCCGATGTATCAATTTAGATAAAGGCATTACTGATATGTCTTTAGTGTCAAATCTTACGGGGAGTGGACGTCTTGTGGAAGGCTTTCATATTATGCTATCACTGGTTAACAGTAATCTAGTTGTCTTTCAATCAGTTCAAAGGAATAAAAAGTTACGCTGATATCTTGGAATTGTGAGTGCCTGTTTCAGCTTGTATCTGTGATATTCTATAGATTTGTTAACTGGTTGAAAAAGGTCTTTCTTTCACTCTCTTCTTATGCCTTTCTCTTCTGTAAGTATTCTTGTAAATTGTTTATTGTGTAAGCATGCTCCAACAGCTTGCTTACCTCAGAGTTAATTTCTTTATTTTCTTTCTAAAAACCATTATAAAACGCATAATTCTGTGTATATACATATCTAATATTGTCTTTCGTATATATATTTTACACCCCCATTGGTACATCCATCCTCCCATTTGAACAATTTAAATTTCATCATCGTAATTCATAACGTTACACTTCATAAGGTTTCATAAGCCCCAGCTCGCACACAAACACACACACCCTTCAACCACCTTTTGTAACTGACCAGTCAGTTAAATAATCACCTCAAAAATATTTCCGGTTCCTAAGTTAAATTTCTATACATATTTTTGTTAAATATTTTGGTTGGTTTTATAT
The DNA here is from genome assembly GCA_944472155.2 of Trichobilharzia szidati. Lineage (NCBI taxonomy): Eukaryota > Metazoa > Platyhelminthes > Trematoda > Strigeidida > Schistosomatidae > Trichobilharzia > Trichobilharzia szidati. Next base: position 4,230,736 of record OX235273.1, read on the forward strand.
GAGGCTATAATGCGTTTCCCTAGCTATTTTCTCATTTTTTTTCTTATTACTGCGTGTGTATAAGGCACTGGTATTTTTCTGCTTCTTCTAATAACCTTATTTTGTCACTGTGATAAGCTGAAAGTGCTCTCTCCATTTCTCTTCTGTTTTGTTTTGTTATTATGCTTTCATAATATTGTGTGATAAATAAGTCATATTTTTGCGTAATAGATCATAGAAATAAAGACGATGATGAACTGGCCGAACTAATCTTCCACATTGTCAGTTTATTCTATCAGTCTTAATAAATATATTCAAATGAACTGTCGTCAAGATTTAACAGAATAGTTCTAAAATATTTGGGCGCCGAGTGAGAAGTAGACATTTGTATAAAAATTATATTTGTAATATCTCAGCGAGATTGAAATGAGTAATTCCAACGTTTCCTGCGTTCGGCAATCTGGTCCGAACTTCAGGGAAATTAATCGAAATTAACATAACAGAGGTTTATATATAAAAGGCACATCTTTTGTTTTTAAAAACTTTGTCCAGTCATGATTCATAAAACAAGTATTAACAAGTATAATAAACAAAATTTTATGAGCTGTGATCAAAATTTGACCCCGGACTTACAAATATTGGTCTACCTTTGTTAAACACTTTAAACAGAGTGTGTATGTGTGTGTGTGTGTGTGTGTGTGTGTGTGGGTAAACAGTTATAAAACATTTCTTAACGTCTCTATAAGAAGATATAGACAGTCAGGAATTTGACCAAGTATTAATAATTAGTGATACATATCCATTTTTTATTTAATAATAAGGATTTCCTATGCATCAGCTAACATCAAACCTTCATGTCTGTTCAAACTGTTAGTATCTAGAATTTTATGATTAGACGTATTTTCAAAATTATGGTGTTTAGGACTGGAGTTTAGTAGAAGCACTCTGTCGGACTTATTGCTTTGTCTTCTTTCTGAATATTGAGCTGCTTTATTCGACCTACTGGAGTTGTCAGCTGACTCGACAGCTACGGATTTAGGATGTGCATTCTGTTGCAGACAACGTAGAGTGAAAACACGATGATTGTTCCAATTACACAGTTTCGTTGTTAATTTAATTCGATTGCAAAATAATTCAAATGAACTGTCGTCAAGATTTGACAGAATAGTTCTAAAAGAAGTTCGGACCAGATTTCCGAACGAAACATTGGCATTACTCATTTCAATCTCGCTGAGATTTTACAAATATAATTTTTTCAAATGTTTAATAAATATATGCTGGTTTGTATCGAACTGTGTGAGTGTGCGTGTGTGTGTGTTTTGTGAATCAATTCATTTCATATCTGATGCTGGCTAGTGACTTGCTACAGGATGGGTGGAGTTTTCTGGAGTTCTAGTGAGAAGTCGTGACCAGTGAGGTCCATCCAGATGTCACGTGTGAGGATGGATTTCTCATCGATGACATTGGTTGGTGCCAGTCGTGCTAGATTACGAACTGGTAGGAGTTAGAATTTATGGGCTTGCCATCGAATCGAGTCCCAGTGGCTGAATGGAAGGTGGGTGCGTACTGCCGATGATTCCCAGACTAGGGTGAAACATCTGTCCAGTACTCCTGTATTGGTTTTCAATGGTTCTCTAATTGAAAATTGTTGTATTCTATTCTATACTACTTATGATTTGTTAGTAGTAACATTTTTTGAGTGAAATAATATCAGTTATTAGAGATTGAATAGTGTGAGAATGTTCGCCAACCACGCCTCACGTTGTCCGATGTCGATTCTGCACTGTGGTGCACTCCTAAACCTTGTTTTACGGGTGATAAGTTTGGTGCAGATGGAAGGTCAAGTGTCTGACTAGCAATCTCACCTCACAGAAAACCAATACCACCGGCACTGAGACTACAAAAGCTCAAACATGAAGCTCTATATTTCCACTTAGGACGCAAAAGAATGAAAAAAGATTCATTATTCGTTAGATGATCGTGAAATCGGTTAATGTAGTCAAGGGATAATTAAATGAGAACGCTAGTGGGTTACTACATACTGGATATCATTCTAAAACAAACAATGAAGTGATATGTGGATTCGTTTTCACAGATTGACCACGGATCAATATCAGTTACAGAACTGATGAAAACCAGCGGGAAGTAATGGACAGCTGTTCTTCCATCTCACTAGTTTGGGAATCATCGGAAGTGCTTAGCCACTGGAGTTTGAACCTAAGACCTTCCGGTCATAAGGCAAGTTTGTATACCATTTAGCCAATGAGACCCAATACAGTGGCCAGCCCATGAATTTTAACTTCTACCAATTCATCATTTTTAGCGCGACCACCAACCAATGTCTGACTGGATGAACCTCATTGGTCACGACTTCTCACTAAAGTTCTAGGAAACTCCGTCCTGTAGGAAGTCTTTAGTGAGCATCAGATTAGTTCCTAATAGTTGGTTTGTAAGGATTAGATAGATTTTCTGAGTTTAACCACGGATTGACCATGGATTCGTTAAATATAATGTACGCTGAGTTGAGGAGTCATAAATAGGTCGAAACACATATTTCACTGGATTCGACTGGCAGCTACCATCAACTAAATCACATCGAGACTTCGCTAAAACATAGAGAGACTCAATATCTTCCTTTGACAAAATTAATCAGCAGGAATTTCTAAATGAACTCGGTAAAGATAATGTTGGTTTATGAGGAGTAAACTGGCGATGATTCATCCCGACACAGCGATATTCTTATTTGATTAACTTGGTATCACCGCTCCAGTTTCATGCAGCCGTTGCGATTCTTTTCCATAATAATATTATTATTATTGTTCCCTTGGGTTCCTAGTGGAACATAGGGCTTCAACTACACGTCTCCACTTGCTTCTGTCTCCTGCTGTACTTTTCACTTGCATCCATGTCAGTCCATACTGTTTCAACTCTTCTTCACACGATCTCCTCCATGTCACCCGTGGACGTCCATCTACTCGCCACTTCCCTTTCGGGTTCCACTCGAGCGTTGGCCTGACGCGCGATGTCACCCAGCGGTCTACTCAGCGAGTGTCCAATCCATCTCCACTTTCTCCTGCATATTTGTTGGGTGATTGGTTCTTGTTTTGTTTGTTCCCATAGTTTCTTGTTGGTGATTCTTTCCGACCATCTGATCTTGAGTATAGAACGAAGACAGCTGTTGATAAAGGTCTGCAACAGGCTGTTGGAAATATTCTTTGTAACCCGTCAAGTTTCTGATCCGTATAGAAGAAGAACTGACTGACTTGACGTTTGTATTGAAAATCCGAATTTTGTTGTTGATGCAGGCTGAGTGATGAAGATTTCCAGATTGGTTTCAGGTTGATGAATGTGTTTCTCGCCTTCTTGATTCTCGAATTGACATCCTCGTCCGTCCCTCCTGTGGTTGAGACAATGCTCCCTAGATAAGTGAAAGAAGTAACCTCTTTCAAATCCCCCATTGATGGTGATTGGCGTTGGATGTTGCTGTTGTTGTTGTTGGTTGGTTATTTTCATAACCTCCGTCTTGTCTATGTTCACCTGGAGTTCTGTCTTTGCTGCTTCTTCCATAATATGCATAGACTATTCCTTCTTCTAATTGAAATCGGTCATTTAAAGAAACGATTTTTCGTACTAATCTATGGGTTTGTTACGATCCGGTTGGGTTTCTCACGAATCCACGCTATTTGAAAGGATCTTAGGTCTACTATCTTTAAATTCCCGGGCAGAATATATATTGACAAACAGAAGGTGTAGTAATGGGGTGGATCACGAATACTACCAATCGTAGCAGATCTGTTTATGAATGGATAGCTGGGAAAACATGGATCTTCATAACATTTAATCCTACTCCAAAGATATGGTAGAGGCATCTGGATGACACTTTCACAGTGCTAAAAGCAGGAGGTATCTCTAGTTTATTCACACACACACACACACACATAAACTCAACAGTGAATGGGATAAAATCCACATTTGAATGAGAAAATGAACAAGGAGAATTAGCTGTTAGAGTGCAAAATAAAACGGACAGGAGAAGGCAAAGTGCACACTAGCGTTTATAGAAAACCAGCGCATTCTAATAGTTTTTTTTTAACTGTTAAGGCAGTCTTAGTTAAGTGTCTAACAAACTGAGCAATAGCACTAAGTAGTACATCAAAAAAGCTGAAATGTTGAAGTGAATCATATAGAAGAATAGCTGGTTAGTGTCGAATAACTATCTTATAAAATTCATCAGGAAGATCAGAAAAGGTCATCAGCAAAATTTAAAAAATAATGGTGAAACTAATAATGATAACATAAATAGGAGAGAATATAAGGCATTTATTGTTATATTATATAAGGAGGGGACATCTGAGACCCTATGTAGTAACATTCTTAATAAATCAGGAATTAGAGTGGTGGCATTTAAACCTACAAACTCACTCAGGTACAAGCTGTATAGGTTAAAGGACCCTATTGACCCGATTAGACAAAAAAATAATAGCTTAAAAATCCTCATATAAAAGTTATATAAAAGAGGGAAGACATTCAGCGAAGAGACTCTTCTCGCCGGCGAATTCATTCACATAGCTGTACAATCGCATTTACATATAACTTTATTTTGTGTGTGTACATGAGGTTTATCAAGTTTAGATAATTGATCAGGTAATACTAGAATGATCTAATATAGAAACAAGGTTAATTAGACAGCAACTAAAGTAAGACTGAGTTAGTAAGTTAGATTACTTAATATAGTTGAATAAAATGTTTCAACTTAGGTCAGGATAGCAACAGAGCTCATTACACGTTGAGACTAAGTAGAAGTGGGGTAGAGAATAATGCCTTTTAAATTACAACTAAAATCGAGCAAATAAGTTGGATGACGTAACATAAATGACTAGAAATTGAGCGTTGGTCAAGTCAGTAACAGTGGTAATGAGGTGTAGAAATTAAATCGGGTGTGGGGTAGAGAACAGGAAGGTTGAAAATGTAAAATATTACAATTGAAAAGACAAAATAATACTAATGAAGAGACAGAAAGAAAGAAATCGAATTTACCTATCGGATATTAAGATAGATTACGTCCATTACAAGTGTAGTGATTGAACAAACTTCTGTATGCATAGTTCAAGACTTAGCAAGTGAATTGCCATTGTTTCCGCAGTTTGAAGAGTTTTGATTGGTACAATTTTAGGAAGACTGCTTCGTATTCTGTAGACGACTTTGAATAGTTTAATAATAATAATAAATATAATTTACAAAATACCTTGCAGTGACTATGGGTGGAGTCAACTGCATGGATTGGGGGTAGTGAGATTATCAGAACATAAGAATTTAGCTAAGGTTAGAATGATTGATCCCATGACGGTGAGTAATTTAGAAAAAAGCTCAGCACTACATTGCACTGCGTACATTAACACACAACCACACATTATGGTGGGAGAGGGTTGAAATTCTAAGAAGTAATGTAGGTAAGTGGAGAGAGGGAGAGGTTGATTACTGAATCCTGGATCATAGAATCTATGCCCAAGACATCCAATGAGAATGACTCATCACACTGACAGTAGAAATATGGAAAATACTACTACCAATCAAGTCAAGCGATGAAAAATGATGATGGAATTATATAAAAAAAGTTGGAATAAGGGGTAGGAAAATTGACAAGTCAATTCAAGGTTATAAAAGGTGTCAGGTGAGTGAGTGGCTAGTACAAAGGGGTATGTATTAAACAGGAGATAGTAAGACTGCAAGTGGAGGCATATAGTGAGGAAAGAAATAATATCACTAATAATAAGTCAGGATAGTATAAATGGAAAATTCGATAGTATTGAGAGAATGTTTGAATGAAGGATATAAATTATGACGAATATTAGTAATAATAATTGTAATAATAAGCAAAGGAAGAAAAAAACCCAATAGGGTTAATGGAAAGAAGCACTCTTGGTGGGAGGAAGAATCATAAATCGAAGTCTGCCCACGGTAGGAACAGCGTCTGGACGTGTTCATCTTGGATACAAAGTTCCAGTTTAGTCGATCTTATTGCAACAGCTTCAGCTAAGTGTAACAGACGTGTGTAAGCGAACTGTACGTAATAACGACTTCGGAATTCCGTACATAACCCTGAAAGGTGTATTAGCGTCGATGCTATGTCTAGTATTGACCAAGTGTGATAGGATCGAGCTTCTTTTGCAATTTTCTCGAAGCCGTAGACGAACCTGCCTAATCGTGCTCCCTATATAACTTAAACCACAGGAACAGTTGAAACGGTATATGCATGAAGAAGAGTTAAGGTTAGGTAAGACATCTTTGAGTTGCTGGGTGAACATTGGATGACTACTGACGATATTTTGTAATCGATTTCAACCTAGCACGTTTGTCACACAAATACGACTATTTATTTTGACACCCCATAACTAATCTGTTGTATTCTACGTAAAAAATGTATCCGCCGCATAACTGGCCATTATTGCAACGACAACAAATATTATCATTTTTTAATTGTAAGAACCTGAAGAGAAGGATCTATTGAAAGGAATATTCTTCGTTCAGATTGACATTTAATTCATGATATGGGAATATTTCACACTATTAAACAAATTAATCGCCTTTAATTACATACATGACATCATCATTACAACACTTTCATTATGGCATGGAGGATTTCATCATGAGCTGACATCAGTTAGAGAACCACTGGAAAACCCGGAGTACTCACAGCTGTTTCGTCCTAGTTTGGGACTCTTCATCAGTACGCGCCCACCGGGATTCGAACCCAGGACCTTCTGGTTACAAGGCGAGCTCGTAGACCATTGAGCCACCGGGACATGATCCAATGGTCCTTGAATTCTAACTTCTGCCAATTCACGACATAGCGCGACCATTTCGCAATGTCTTCTTAGATGAGTACTTTCATTATTCATATTTTTCCTCTCCTACATTAACAATCGGGAAGTCCTGTAGTGCTTTCACGCTCCTTTCCATGTCTAATTCTTTCAATTTAATAAAGCAATTAAGTCACACTTCAAACTTATTGAATAGCTGCCCTGGCGCGTAGTAGGTCATCCAGAGGTCACTAGACAAGGCTATTCATTAAAGTCTTTATTTCTTTTACCATGACATGTAGAATATTGATAAGCGATCATATCATAGGTAAATTTTCCCAGGTAAATTGTTGACATTCAAAGTTCTAGCCTAACCTTTGATTAATGATTCTATGTCAACATTTTCTCCGGCTGGTCGATTGTTTCTTTCTGGCTAACTGAGGGTTTAAAGGAGAAAAAACAAGCTACTAACAGTGGAATCCATGACATGAATTTCATCCTATTAGGGACTCATCAGCTGGATGTTCCCTTATTCCTGTGAGTGGCTTGGTGTTTCCTATAAAATAAAAGGCTGTACAGTCGTATTTATATTTACCAAAAATGTATCATAGTCTATTATTGAGTAATAGGGGTGACATAATTGATATAATTGCTTAGAAGTGGCCTCGAAAGTAGAAATAAAGTTGCAAATTACGTAATACTCAACACCGTATAAAGGAAGAAAGCATTAGAATTTATTGTTGAGTGAGTAATACAGTAAAAGTAAACTAAAAGTAAAATTAAAAAATAAATTTATTTTACAGGGAATGACTAGTGAAGAGGTTAAGAACATGGTGGAATAAGAGACTGGACAAACGTTTACTGCATACAGAGTTCGGGTTTGTATTGACAAACTGCCAACGCCTCCCCGCAATACACAAATGTCGAAACCTAACACCCTTTGGACCATTTGGCCTCACCTTGTAGATAATCTTGAAAGACTTTACTTTTAGCTTACTTTTACTTTATTAATTTTTTCACTGTTGTCACTCTCATATGTTCCTTTCGTACATTTTAACACCCTCTTCACACTCCTTAAATTGACACTCAGCTACCTTTACTCTCACTCGATAGCAATTTTAACCTTATCAAATTTCTAACGCTTTCTTCCTTTGTACGGTGTTGAGTATTACGTAATTCATAACTTTTATTGTTTTTACTTTTGAAGCCACTTCTAAGTAAGTATATTAATCATGCCATTCCCCCCTATTACTCAACAATGGACTACTATACATTTTTGGTAAATATAAATACAACTGCACAGCCTGTGAAGATGATTCCGTTGATAAAGAAGCATTTTATTCGCTGAATTTGTCTTTTATTTTCTTCATGACTCAATGGGTATCTTCGGTGATTTCCTCTAAAGCGCGAATCCAACACTCACCATTTCAAACGTTAAAACTTTACTTATTATACCATGGGACTACGAGAATGACATCTTGTGCAATGGGTATCAGAGGTTATTCATTGAAATTATTATTTTGTATTTCCTGTCGATTGCACCGAAATATACGAGAATTCATGGGCCAGCCGTCAGATCGGATCGCAGTTGCTCAGTGGTCTACAAGCTCACCTTGTAACTGGAAGGTCATGGGTTTCAGCCCTGTCGGTCGCGCACTGATGAAGAGTCCCAAACCGGAAGGGAACAGCTGTCCAGTAGTGTTTCAGTGGTTCTCTAACCAATGTCAGCTCATAGTGAATCTTGACCATCAATCTGGGGACAAACACTTGAATAGATTATTTTGGCCTGTAACGTGATTTTCCACCTAAATGAATCCAATTCTTATAAGTGTAGCATTAGTAATGGTTCATGACGAATTCCATATAGGAATTAATTCGAATCAATGCAAAAACGGTAAATATCCCCATCCCATTAGCGATTATTGGTTAGATGTTCTAGAAAGGTAATAAGAACTCGTGGTCACAGCGGGTCCATCACATCAAGTGAAATGACTACCAATCGATGCCTCTGATTGACTATGGCACTGTGCTGCAGTTTGACAGTTAGAAATCAGAGGCCATGAGTGGTCTGGCCCCAGGGGACTAAATTGCCAACGAACTTGGTCTTGTAACCCGAAGGTTACTGGATTCGATCGTTGGTGTGCTCTTGGGTGTCTGAAGGTGAAGAGTCATGAAAAATGGACGAAACAACTATCAAATACATACCAATGACTTTTGAACTGATATTTCTTGGCGATGAAATCTAAACTGAGAATAATAAATTTAACAAACTGGAGTCTTTTCGTTGAATTTCTTTTTTGTTTTCACACTTAAATCTTTATTCAGCGTGAATTAACGCTGAATAACTAACGCTCATTCATTATTACAGGGGAAGAATATACATAAATGCATTAAAAACAAAAATGCAATCAACCAACAAAGAATTTAATCACCTATCAATCATTTCAATAATTAAAACAAACAAATAAACATGAAATGGAGAAGAAAAAAATAAAGAGTTGAACTTGTTAAATTATTTTACTGTTCTGTCAGTCATCCAATTATTTTCTCGCCCATCTTTCCCCTCTACTATTTCCCTTTTCTGTCCCTCTCTGCGTGTGTGATACCCTGCTGTATGCGAGTGGTTTATGCATTTAATCCCCTTCCTCTCTGCTCTTTCCCTACCTCTTTCTTTCTTCCTGTTCAACTCTTCTGATGTTATGATTCCGGATGAAAATTTCCACACCTGTTTATTATTATTATTGTTATTATTATTACTATTATTGATATTATTATTCCTGATAATATAGTACGCTTTCTTAATGATTTATTTTAATCTAACTCTTAATTTTCAATAGTGAAAATTTTGGCGCCAATCATAATTTAAAATGGAATGTATAATCAACTTATGCTGTGGAAGTTAAGGTCATTTATGGTAATTATTTATGTAGTGTAACTCAGTAACTTTGCAGTAGTTATGTTTCTCTCTCTATACATATATGTGTGGATGCTAGAAAGCTGAGAAATACTTCCTATCTAAGAACATTCCGTTATTATTATCACTCAGATTTTAGGTTTTGTGGTCATTTTGACTTGTGCCAGTATGGATTTCTTCAGGAACTGATATTAATGAGGAAATCAGTGATGTGACCAGTAGGTTGCAGCAGGTCGGGTGTGAGGACAAATACTCGCCGAAGACATTGGCTAGCGGTTGCGCTATATCTTGAAATGGTCCTGGATTCGAACCCCAGTGGATGTGTACTGATAAAGAGTCCCAAACTAGGACGAAACAGCTGTCCAGTACTCCCAGGTTTTCTAGTGGTTCTCTAACCAATGTCAGCTCATAATGAAATCCTGTAACAAATCAGTGCAAGTCAAAGAAGTGCTGGACAGCTGCCTTTTTTCTACTTTGTGAGTCTTCAGAACTATACACTAACCACCTCGAAACGGATCAAGGTTATAAGACCAGACTGTTAAGCCTTCAGATACTGAATTGGAATTTATTAAAACTTTCGCAGTTCATAATATCGCTCTACCTCCAGTGAATGTCATCGATAAACATCCACTTCATCCTGACACAGCTGGGAAGATACTGCTCTTAATACATTCCATCCTACTCCAAAGATAATATGGTGGAGATATGTGGATGATACTTTCACACACAGTGTTAAAAACAGAACATATCTCTAGCTTCTTGTTACACACCCATAAACTCACTAGTAGAGGGAATAAAATGCACATTTGAATGGGAAAATGAACAAGGAGAGTTGCCCATGATGTTAGATTGTAAAATAAAACGAATAGAAGAAGGTAAACTACACACTAGTGTTTATAAAAAACCAACGCATTCTGCTAATTGATATTCAGACTTTAATTCATCTATTATCCATAAAGGCAGGTTTAGTTAAGTGTCTAACAAACCAAGCAGTAGCACTAAGTAGTACGACAAAAAACCTAAATGATGAAATAAAACAGATAGAAGAAGTGTTGGTGTTAAATAACCAACTATCCTACAGAATTCATTAGCAAGATCGAAAAAGGCCAAAAGCAAAATAAAAATAATAGGGAAACTAGTAATGATAACATAAATAAGAGGGAATACAAGGCATCTACTGTTTTACCAAATAAGTAGGGGACATGTGAGACACTACGTAGTAGGATTCTTAATAAAAATGGAATTAGTGGCATTCAAACCTATAAACTCACTCGGGTGGGACAAGCTTTGTAGGTTCAAGAACCCTGTAGGTTGATCAAATTAGACAAAATAATATAATTTACAGAATACTTTGCAATGACTGTGAGTGTGATCGACTACATAGGTCGAACCAGTAGATCGGAGGTAGTCAGACTGTCGGAACATAAGAATTAAGCTAAGGTTAGAATGCTTGACACCGCGAAGATAAATAATTTAAGAAAAAACAACTCAGTACTGCATTGCACTGCATGTGTTAACACATAACCACACAATAGGGTGGAAGAGCGTTAAAATTCTAAGAAGTGATATGGGTAGGTGTAGAGAGAGGGGTTGATTACTGAGTCCTCGTTTATCGAGTCTACACCCAACAGGTGCAATAGGAATGTCTCATCACTCATACTGGAAATATGGAAAATATTACTACCAATCATAAAATCAAGATATGAGAAATAGTGGAATTATATAAACGAAGTTAGAAAGTTGTGTGAGTAGTGCCTTGATATTAGGATTATGAGCAGTGATATATTGTTCTCAGGCGTCGGTGGCACAGCGGTTAGGACGCTCGCCGACCATGCACATGGTTTGGGGTTCAATCCCCGGCCGACGCACCCCTTTACCTCGCTAAGCCAGATATAATGCTGGTGAAGAGGAAAGGTTGGGCATGAGGCTAGCAACCCCATCCTGTAAAATAAACACTGTTACAAAAACTTCAAGCCACTAGCTTGAGGCCCTATGTTCCACTGGGAACGTGAAGGAAAAAAAAATTGTTCTCGAAACATCATGAGTAAATATTACTGTATAACGTTGTGAAACTTTATCAAAATAAATTTTACCCATAATGGAATCATACTCTACCACAGTGCACAAGTTCTATTCATATATCAATGACATAGTGGACCCTACTGACAACCATTTCTTATTAGAACTGCATGACGTCCATCTAGTAAGCACTAATGATCTGACATTTGATGATCAGATCTCGTGTTTTGTGACACACTCCTAGTGAAAAGATATTGACCAGGGGAATACAACTGTCATTCGGTACTGTTTCAACCAAATTAACTGATCATCTTGGCGATAAACATTCTTAAATATCATTTCATAACTTCTTGTATGACTATAGCTTTACTGTCACCATGCATAATCACATCATAGCTTCCACTACCCAATATTGAGATATTATTATGTGCTGTTTATTTTCCCTTCTACTTTTTGGTATTTTTTCGTAGTTTTTAAAATCACTGTGTTTTTTGTGTTTAATTGTATGGAGGATTTCATCATGAGCTGACATCAGTTAGAGAACCACTGGAAAACCTGGGAGTACTGGACAGCTGTTTCGTCCTAGTTTGGGACTCTTTTTTGTGTTTGTTTTTCTTGCTGTTGCTGTCTTTATATTTATTTTTTTTGAAAATGCTCCTTTTAAACGTTGGATAAAATTAGATGCAAATATTGTAGATATCTGCATAAAATTCCACACTGTACCACTAGTACTGTTTCTGGAATAAAGCAAATTATTATTATTATTTGTCTGTTTCAGATCTCAAGCATATTGAAGCAATGCAGAGAAACTTTATCAAGGAAATTTATGTGAATGTGTAGCGGAAAACCTTCGACTTAAGGGTGTTAAAATGTCTGGTGGAGTAACTGCTAGGCTTTGAGTTCTGAATTTCATAGCTTGTTGGAATTCATAATGTTTCCGGTTTTACTTTGACATCTCTCAGAAATTCGATAGCAAGCCTCTACATGAGATAGTCTAGGTTTTGTCAGAATGTTGTTAATTTAGTGCATGGTGACGACTGAAGGTGAAATTAAAACCTGAGCCACGTCAGGATCTACCAACTGACGTTTAAGATCCTAAACTATCTCAGATAATACATCAGAGAACCTAAATAATGAAATGAAACATACGGCAGAAGTAGTGTTGGGGCTAAATAACTATCCAGTAAATTTCAAGAGGGAATTTAAGGCGTCTAAAGTTTTATCGTATAAGGAAGGGATATTTGAAAACCGGCGTAGGTTTTTAAATAAAGCAGGAATCAGGCGGTGGTGGGGCAACCTCTATGCACTAAAGGACACCATTGATCCAATTAGAGAAAATAATTTAATCTAGAAAATGCCTTGCAGTGACCATGAGGTCAGTCACAAAGGTCAAACTAGTAGATCAGGGGAAGTCAGATTGTCAGAACATAAGAATCTAGTTAGGTGTAGAATGACTGAACCCACAAAGGTGCGTATTTCAGAGAAAAACTCAGAAGATGCATTACCACACAAGCTCACCATGAGGTGTGGCATAACTACAGTGTAAAAATTATTAAAGATAGATGGAAGACGAGGGTGATCACTAAATCTTTGTTCATTGAATCTACACCTATCATGCTCAATAGGAATAATCCAAATGAACACGAATACCAGAGATAAGGAAAATATTATTATTAATTACTGTTTCCTTTAGTTCCTAGAGGAACATAAGGATTCAGCCACATGTCCTCATTGCGTTCGATTCTCGCCACCCTCAACGTTTTCAGCTGACACTACGTCTGCCCACATGATTTCATTCCCTCTTCACATGATCTCCTCCATGTCGCCCTCGGGATGATGACCAACTCACAGCTTCCCATTCGGGTTCCACTCAAGCTATGACCTGTTATGTGATGTCACTTAGTGGTTTGTCTTCTTAGGGTATGTCCAATTCACATCCATTTCTTCCTGTATATTTCTTGCACAGTCGGTTCCTGCTAGGTTGGTTCGTTCAATGCCAGAGATCCCTGTTACTGATCAATTCTGGCCGACCATCTGATCTTGAATAGTATTGAGCGAAGACAGGTGTTGATGAAGGTCTGTAGTTTGTTCGAAGTGCTCTTCATGATGCAGTGGCAAGTCTCTGATCCACATAGTAAGCAGCACTGACTTCATATTGGAGTTGAAAATCCGGATCTTATTTTCATTTTCATCCTGAGTGCTGTTTATCTCCACACAGACTTGAGAGAAATGAAAAATTACCTTGCTTTCGCGATCCTCGCTGTTTTAATATCCTCATCAGTTCCACCCGCCTTTAGTTGAAACGATGCTTCCCAGGATGGTAGGTAGGTAGAAGAGGTTGCTTCTTTCAGATTCAGTTTCTTCGATTCATGCTGGCTGATTGTAGTCTGTTGTTCTTGTTGGTGGTGTCGCTGTTGGCCAGGAATCGTCATCACCACATCCGTCTTCTCTTTGTTCACCGGAAGTCCTATTTCTGATGCTTTTTCTATCGCCAACTTGTTGCTTTTCACTTGCATATCTTCCAGTTTGTGTGAAATCAGGCTTAAATCATCGGCGAAGTTCAGATTCTCTAAGTTGTTTGTGTGGATCCATTTTATTTCTGCTTCCTCGCTGTCTACTGTCTGTTGCATTATCCAGTCTACCACAATCAGGAAAATCACTGGTGATAGTAGGCAGCCAGCTTGTCTTAGTCCCATCTCCACTTCGAAGGATTCCTTGAGTTTCCTGTTGTGGATTACTTGACACGCAGCCTTGTCATACAACTGTTGAATGAGATTTTTTAATTGTTGGCGAAGTAGTTTCCAAATCACCTCTCAGTCGACACTGTTGAAAGCCTTTTCAAAGTCAATGAAGTTAAGATAGAGAGCTGACTGCCATTCCAGGCTCTGTTCAATCATGATACGTAGTGATGCGATTTGATCGATGCATGAATTGTTCCTCCTGAATCTAGCCTGTTCTGGTCGAAGTAGCTGGCTGGAAAATATTACTACCAGTAAAATAACGATGTTAGAAAGTTGTGTCATTGCCTCGATATGATAATAAGCAATTAATTGTAGTCAAAACTACATCAGTAAATAACACCGTATCACTGTGTGCTTTTATCAAATAGATTTACATTCAGATTATGCGTTATTTATTGATTTAGATTAATTTCACTAGATGGCTGGTTTTTACTGATGAGGAGTCTCAAAATAGGGCGAAGCAGCTGTCTAGTGTTCTATGATTTTCAATGATCTTTCCAAGCGATTTTGATTCGTAGAGAAATCGAACAAATGAAAATCTACTCTTAGACTGATTTGATTATTTGTTTTTGTTTCTTTCTAACTCAATATGAGTACGACTGACAAGAGAGAAGGAAAACTTAGCTAGACAGTTAGTGTGATGGCAAACACATCATTGATTCACATGACGACTAGGCGTTACTCGTTATGACTGCACTGAAATGCTGACCTTGTCAACAGTTAGGTATCTTAGTTACCACTACTGTGAAGCTTCGGCTGTCGTTGGTTCGAATCCAAACCCAGATTTTCATTCTATGCATTCAAACAGAGGTAATGAAGATTCCTGGGCAAGAACAACAACAACAGACAACGATCAGCATAAATGGAAGGAACCTGAAAGAAACAACCTCCTTTACCTACCGACCTGGGAAGCATCGTTTCAACTACAGGCAAACGGAACTGACGAGGATATCAAAGCAAGAATCGGAAAAGCAAGACAAGCTTTCATTACTCTCAAGTCTGTGTGGAGGTCAACAGCACTCAGCATGAAAATGAAAATAATATCCGGATTTTCAACTCCAATGTGAAGTCAGTGCTACTATACGGATCAGAGACTTGGCGCGTCATAAAGAGCATCTCAAACGAACTACAGACCTTCATTAACAGTTGTCTTCGCTCAATACTCAAGATCAGATGGCTGACCAGAAAAGATTAGCAACAGAGATCTCTGTCAGTGAGCGAACCAACTCAGCAGGAACCGACTGTGCAAGAAATATGCAGGAAGAAATGGAGGTGGACTGGCTATACTCTAAGAAAACAAACCATAAAGTGAGTGACATCACACGTTAGGCCATAGGTCGAGTGGAATTCGAAAGGGAAGCGGCGAGTTGGTCGTCAGTGCGAGGTTGACATGGAGAAGATCATGTGAAGAGGAAATGAAAATGTGTGGGCAGACTTGGAGCCAGGTGAAAACGTTGGCAGAGAACCGAACGCAATGGAGACGCACGGCTGAAGCCCTATGTTCCTCTAGGAATTGAAGGAAACAATAATAATAATAAATTCAATCGACAGCGCAGCCTACCAGTCAAAGACACTGACTATTTCAGCCAGTCTCGTGCATAAAGAAGAGGACAATAAAAATCAAAAAAATTTCTCCCTCCACTTATGAAACAAAAATAAAAATCAGTATTTTACAAAAATAAAAACAAAGTTTGTTTCCTTGGTTAAAAAAACAAACTTTTTTAAATGCTCAATGTTTCATAAACTTTGGACAATTGAAATAATCAGGACACTACCTGTCATTCACCCATTAATTATTATTACTATTATTACTAGTATACTCAGTAGAACTGTTTTTCTTTTTTAAAAATTCCATCTAACACTGATGAGTAAGTCACATTGAACAATGAATTATCATTAGGCGTTATAATTCTTCCTCCTGTTTTACTTATTCATTTTAAAAAAGGGTTATGATTGTATCTGTTCAATTAATTGTTCAAGTGTTCAATAGTTCATTTTGATTCATTAAAACAAATTAAATAAACAAATAAACAAATACATAATACTCATATTTCAATCTAGGAATAATGATACATGAGAAAATAAGGATATACAAGTATTATTATTATTATTATTGCAGCAATAATTAGCTCATAACCACTTAGATAGAGATGATGGGTCATAAGTTCAACTTTTCAATCATCTACTGACTTCCGTCTGGAATATACCCTTTTCCTGTTATTAGTGTATACAGTTTGTAAAAGATTAGGGGAGTTGTATTCAGTGTATAGACAAATAAAGATTATAAATTTGAGAAAACAACAATAACAATGGGGTTATGAGTTATGAATATAGCTAAAAACATCTGCTATAAACGTTCAGTAGTGGTGGCTGTAGGCGAATACAGGCATGTTCTTCCAGTGAATCATAATGTTTACAAATGATGAGCGTTCACAATCATATTGTTAGTGAGGGAGATATGCCTACAGAGAGTACCCCCCTGCTGATAATAAACTGACTTTAAAGTCTGATTCCCTGAATGCCTCCTAGATGACTTCATTCTTTGAATAAAGAAGCAGATGTTAGGCTGAATCTTAAACAAATAAGTATCGGCTGTGAATGGAGAGAATAACTCAGAGAATCCTGGTACAGAAGTCTATTATTAAGGATGTGGGGGAGGATGGAGCAGACAGACAGTAGTGATAACATACGCATATATCAGCTATACATTGAAACTTTAATATTTCAGACCTTCTTTGTTCTCTTCATTGTTTGTTTTCTATTTGTTGACTCATAATTTTTTTCTATTGGTCTTGTTTGTTCCAGCATTCAGGATTTTGCAGAAGATATCAGACAATAAGCCAATTACAAATAATCCTGATTAGTATTATTATTGTCATTATTAATCACTCCTAAGTTTTCTAATTCTCCCACTCTCTCTGTTTATTATTATTATTGTTTCCTTTAATTCCTACAGGAACATAGGGCTTCAGCCGTGCGTCTCCATGGAGTTCGCTTCTCTGCTAGAGTTTTCACCTGGCTCCAATTCTGTCCACACGTTTTCATCTCCGCTTCACATGACCTCCTCCAAGTCACCCTCACACTGACGACCAACTCGCCACTGCCCTTTCGGGTTCCACTCGAGCAATGGCTTGTCTAGTGATGTCACATGATGCATTGTTTCCTCAGAGTATGGCCAATCCATCTCCATTTATTCCTGCATATTTGTTTCGCAATCGGTTCCTGCTGAGTTGGTTCGCTCATCGCCAGAGATCTCTGTTGCTGATCTTTTCTGACCGGTCATCTGATCTTGAGTATTGAGCGAAGACAACTGTTAATGCAGGTCTGTAGTTTGTTTGAGATGCTCTTTATGACGCGCAGTGCAAGTCTCTGATCCGTATAGTGAGTAGCACTGACTGACTTCACATTGGAGTTGAAAATCCGGATGTTATTTTTGATGCTGAGTGCTGTTGACCTCCACACAGATTTGAGAGTAGTGAAAGCTTGTCTTTCTTTTCCGATTCTCGCTGCTTTGATATCCTCGTCAGTTCCGCCTATAGTTGAAACGATGCTTCCCGGGTAGGTGAGTGGGTAAAGGAGGTTGTTTCTTTCAGGTTCCTTCCATTTATGCTGATTGTTGTCTGTTGTTGTTGTTGCTGTTGGTGGTGTTGGCCAGGAATCTTCATCACCTCTGTTTTCTCTATGTTCACCTGAAGTCCTATCTTCTCTGGATGCTTCTTTGGTCAACTTGTTGCTTTTCACATGCATATCTTCCAGTTTGTGTGAAATCAGACATATATCATCGGAAAAGTCCAGATCCTCTAAGTTTTTTGAGTGGGTCCATTCAATGCCTGTTTCCTCGCTGCCTGCCGCTGTCCTTCGCACTATCCAGCCTACTGCAATCAGGAAAATCATTGGCGATGGTAGGCAGCCTCGATTTTCCTGTTTATTATAGTGACTTATTATTATTCCCCTGGATTCCGAGTGCAACATCATAGGGCTTCAAAAATGCATCTTCACTTTGTTCTGTTTCCTGATATCCTCTTCAGCCTACCCGCCCCCCCGATTGATCACAATCTCTCATCTCCTCCTCCCCAACACATGACCTCCTCCATGTCACCCTCACCCTGAAGACCCATTTGCTGTTTACCATTAGGATTCCACTGGAACAATGGCTTGCATTGAGCGCGATGTAATACGATGGCATCCTCAACGTATGCCTAATCGATCTCCAAATTCGCCTACATATTTGTTGAACAATCGGCTGTTGGTTGATTTGTTCCCAGACAGAGTTTATTGCTGCTAATTCTTTCTGACTGGTCAGCTGGTCATTTGATCTTCAGTAAGCGGCCAACGAAGGCAGATTTTGTTAAAAGTCTTTAACTTGTTGGAAATGCTTTAATTGACACGCAGTGCAAGTTCCCGACCCGTATAGGAGGAGTGACTGACTAACTTCCCATTGGTGTTGAACATGATCCGAATCTTGTTCTTTATGCTGACTGGCTGAGTGATTGCATAAGATTTCTAAACTAGTTTCAGGTTGATGAAGGCGTATCTTGCATTTCTGATCCTGACTGATTTTGACATCTTCATCGTTCCGCTGGCTGTGATTGAAACCGTGCTTCCTGGCTGGATAAGTGAAGGAAGTAACCTCTGTTAAATCTCTCACGTTGAATGGTGACTGGTGCTGGTTTTCGCAGTTGCTGTTGGTTGGTTAGTTGGTTATCTTCACTACCTCCGTCTTCTCTATGTTCACTTGGAGTCCTGTATTAAATACCTGTCTCCGCTGCCAGTTTGTTTGTTTGTTTTCGACTGCAAATCTCCGAGTTTGTTTGGCATTAGACATAAATCATCCAGGCGCGAAATTCAGATCTTCCAGAGTTTTCTTATCAGTTTTTTTCCTTCACGTTCCAGTGGAACATGGGGCTTCAAGCTAGAGGCTTGAAGTTTCTGTAGCAGTGTTTATTTTTACAGGATGGGGTTGCTAGCCTCATGCCCAACCTTTCCTCTTTACCGGCTTTTTTTATTACTGGTTTGGCGAGGTAAAGGAGTGCGTCGGTCGGGGATCGAACCCCAGACCATGTGCATGGTCGGCAAGTGTCCTAACCACTGTGCCACCGATGCACAGTCGTCCAGCGTATTCCTGACTCCTCGCCCTCATCAATCTGAGGCATAATCCAGTCCACTACAATTAAGAATATCATTGGCGATAATAGACTGAAAGCCTTGTCTTACTCCTGTATGCACTTCGAACGCGTCACTGAGTTTCCTGTTTCGGATTACTTGACACATGGCATTGTCATATAGCCAGCTGTTGAATGAGGTTGACAAAGACTTGATGGACGCCGTAGTGTTGAAGTAGTTTCCAAATTACTACTCGGTTAACGCTGCTCTGTCGAAGGCCTTTCACATTGGTCAATTAAAATGAGGTAGAGTTTTGATTGTCATTCTATTAATCTATTTATTAATCATCTACCCTGTTGAGCCTGAACGTGATCGGTTGTTTTTATGTGTTTTGACGGTCACCAGGAGAGAAGTCTAATAAACTCGTGGAGAAATCTGAAAGCTCACTTCAATATATATTGAAGAATGCGCTGAAGATGTTGCCTAGTAGAGTAGGGCAAATGAAAGCTTCGCAAATTAACTATCCAGCCAGCTGAGAGAACACAACCACATCAAAATCCAAAAGTTAGGCAAATTGATTCTATGGAATTATTTCTTTTCTAAGGTGTTCTTTTCTCCTAAAATAGTTTATCTGCTTCTATTGAATTTGTGTAAGAATTTCAGTCGAATGAATCCATTTTGGGATATTGTTATACAACTTGACAGGTTTTCAAATCCCTACAAACTGGGTGGTATTTCACCAAAGGTGGTGTAGTCCTACAATAAAAGAAAAGTAATAACTATTTATTGTTTTTATTGTTTACCTCATTTAACTAATTTTCTTCTACTTTCTAACTCTTCCTCTGAAAAATGAAGAAACAAGGAATGTATTAGTGTAGGACACTGCTGTAAATCTAAAGTATCCCTCAGTTAACCACTAGTAATTACGATAATCCCGGTAATAATATATATTAAAACGAAGATAAATAAACTTTGGCGCCCACAGAACAACGAAGTAATTCACTTGTTTCGGGGTGGTGGGGGTGGTTAGGTATGGAATTCACGGTGCGCGTGCATGTTTCCTCCTATCTGGGAGTCAACAGTTGACTGTACCTGCGTCTCCATGTAATGGGATGGTGTCTCTGCTGAGAGTAAAACTCGTTATTCATCGCTTCAAATACTAAAGCGTTATCTGCCATGTCAACGCACCACATAAGACGTCTTTTATTCAGCGGCAGTGATTTGAATAAACAAATGGTTGATATAAAATCTAATTAAACAAAGGATTTAAAATAGATACTTCTCAGCAGCTTACCTTAGAATGCATTAAAATTTATTGGGTGATATTCTGCTAAGATAATTCTGAGCTGAGGAAGATTAACCCAGTGTATTTCTTAGAAAGTTAACTTATAATCATTATTATTCGTTTCTTGCGTTTTAGGTGCGATACTGTGCTATAGTAACGTGTCTCCATTACATTGTGTTCTCTGTCATCACTTTCAGGAGACTCCACGACTCCTACAAGTTTTCATACCCTCATTACATGATTTTACCCATGTCACTTTCGCGTGCTCAATTGGTCAGTTCTCATTCTGGTTCATTGTTGATGGGCCTGGCATGTACTGTTAAGTGATGGTCTCATCAGAGACTATCTCATCCATCTCCATTTCACATTATTATTAAAATTAAGGTAAATTGCGTCTGTGGCACAGGGGTAGAGTCGATTCCTGGCTGACGCACTCCTTTACCTTGCTAAGCCAGTAGTAGGACTGGTAAAGAGAGAAGGTTGAGCATGAGGCTAGCAACCTCATCTTGTAAAACTAATCACCATTGCTACAGAAACCTGAAGCCTGTAACCTGAAGCCACTATGTTCCACTGGGAACGTAAAATAATAAAAAGAAGGTAAATTAAGTCACTTCAAATAAACCATACGGAGCATATTATTCTTCCCACTAAAAGAATCCCCAGTGTATGTCCAGTCCATCTCCGTTTCTTTTCGCAAATCTGTTCAGTGATAGTTTTCTGACGGACTGACAGCCAGACTTCCTTATTGCTTAAAGATAAGGTTACGCAACTGGATATTTATTACAGCAACATATAAAGAATACTACAGTGCATATTTTTGTGTCTACGTTTATTCGCAGATTTATCTAGTCCTGTGAAATTAGTCATGTAGGACGTACTCCAAAGGACATAACTAGAATGTGACAAGACGACATCTTTTCTTGTTACTTATGAGTCGGGACGGGGGTAGGCTGTCGGAATATAGTATTAGTTGTATCGAATCCAACCTAAACTATATATTGTCTACATAATTTAAGAACCGACAGCGCAATAAGTTAAACGTCTGAGGTTACAACTAAAAAAGTGGCCTAAGAATAATAATCTACTTTATTCCAAAAACAGTACTTATAGTACCGAGTGGAATTCTCAGTATTTGTCACAATATTGCATCTGATTTACTCAAAATACGAATAAAATTAAAATAAAATTAACCAGAGGAATTTTTCCACATTTACGATATAAAGTCTAAAATACTGGAAGTATGAATTAAAAATAATAATAATAACAGTTAGTTTTTTTCAAACAGTCTTATCGATACAGTTTGAAATTTTAGCATGTTATAGATTATTGGATCTAATGTTCTGTTGATATAGCATGGTGAGAAGAAAGATAAGAAAGTACAATAACAATAAAGGTTGATGCTGTAAGGGTGGAGGAAATGGTTTATTTACTAGTGCAAAGACAGTTAGTTAGTTCATACGTAACACTATTTTCATCATATAAAGTACGTGCCAAATATGGTATAGTGGAATTTCCATACTTAGACGTACGCGCATAACGTCTTCTGAAAAGACTTCTTGTTTTACCTGAGGAGACACACAGTAGGAACTTCGGGTACTGCAGTGGATGCTGACAGTCTGACAGGATTCATTTAGCAAATTTGTTGTATGAAATCAAGTGCCTATCATTGACGATTTCAACGGTATGACCCAACGGAATACCACTCGTCCTACTGACAGTCTTCAGAGTTCTATGAAGTATAACTTAATCTTTTTTAAGCAGTCGAGGAAAGAATAAGGGTGAACAGTAAAGAAGAATAGATATGATGCACGAGTTGGTAAACTGTAAGAGTGGGAGAGGTTGAGTTATGCCCGAGTGGCCTGACTTCCTAATATAAATGTGAGAAGGAATGTTTTGCTAGGAATCGTTAAGACCTCGGAAGACGATAATAGGTCAGAAGAAAGAATTAATCCAAGATATTTAACTTCAGACATGGTTTCTCTATCACTATCATCAATTTTGCAAGGGTCATAGGAACCAACATCTTCATTTAGCTTTGTTTTATATCGGAAACTGAAATGAACAGTCTGACATTTGGAAAGATTTAGTTTAAGACCACTAGACGAAGACCATTTGCTAACTCCTGAAAGCTGTTCATCTTATTACAGTCAAGCTGGGAGTTAACAGACATTGAAATAGTTAGATGGTCGGCATACTTAACAAAGTTCGTTTCATCAGGATGAGGCAAATCATGCAAGAAGAAAGAAAACAGAAAAGAGAAAGAACAGCGCCTTGAGGGACACTAGCCTCAGTAAGCAATGAAGTGGACGACTTTCCCTGATATACACTGTACTGAGAAATAAGAATGCAGCCATTTGACAACCCAAGAGTCAGTGTGAGTTTCCGAAAGCTTGTTTAGCAAAATGTCCCTAGGTAGTTAGTCGAAAGCAGATGTGTAATCTAGGAGAGTGCAGAGAACAAATTTAGCCCCCTTGTGCAAGCTGGAGACAATGTTGTAATACAAGACTGCAGCTGCATCTAAAGTACTTCTACTATGTTTATAGGCAAATTGTTTAGGATAGTTAAAGGCTTTAAGTGAAGGTTGAAGATTAATTAAGAGTTACTTTTCCACAGGTTTTAGAATAAGAGAGGTAATAGCAATAGTTCTAAATGTAAAACATGTTCCAGTAGACGACTTAGGTATAGGTACAATTTTAATGTCCTTCCGAACGGCTGGCACGATATTTCTGGAAAAAGATTCATTAAATATGTCCATGAGAGGATAACACAGGATATCTGCACAGTTTTTAAGAATAAGGCTAGGAAAACCATTTGTACCTAGGCTACAAAAAGGGTTCAGCGATTGGAGATATTTTAGAACATCATTTGTATTGAAACCAGGGAAGCAGGTTTCATTAACACTTATAACACTAGAAAGTTTGGCATTTGTCGGAGAATGTATGAATAATAATGATTCAAATATTACTTGGTAGGTAGCTAGGCAACAGTAGACTTTTCGTCCAATCAGGGATTTTCTCACCGGGACTTGGACCCATAATATATCATCCTGAAAGCCAAAAGTCTTATGCATTAAGTATAATTGACGCCTCCTTAATGAGAATCGAATTTGTGTGACGACATTCAGGTGGCCAGGCATACAAGGCTACCGAGTGCTACCTGAATGAGATGCATTCGAGGTTGTCATTAAGGACGTCACATGAAGAAGAAATAAAGGTTGTAGACAGTCATGGGATCATTCAGAATTGAGAATCGAGTGAATCATTGATGTGCCACACTGAAGTTCAACATTCCAGTTGGAAAGAATAAAAATAATAAAATTTTCGTTTAGTTCATGTGATATTCATATTTTTGATTTTTTTTAAAAATATACATTAATTGTTATTAGCATGATATTTTCATTTCTCATCATGCCTATTTCCTATTATCAGAAATCTTACAAAGTGAAGTGTTACGCCCATTTTATATTCTCGACATGAAAGTAACTGTAGAAATATTTGTTAGTGATTTACTTCATATTAATGGCTGAATAGATGTACAAAGAGTTAATATTTTGCAATAAGATATGATAACTCTATTATTATTGTTTCCATTAGTTCCTAGAGGAACACAGGGCTTCAGCCACACGTTTCCATGGCGTACGGTTCTCTGTTAACGTTTTCACCCGACTGCAAGTCTGCCCACATGCTTTCCTCTTTTCTTCAAATGACCTCCTTCTCCATGCCACCTTCTCACTGAGGACCAACTCGCCGCTTCCCGTTCGGGTTCCATTCCAGCGATGGCCTGGCGTATGATGTCACTCTTTTGATGGTTTGTTTTCTTGGAGTGTGGCCAATCCTCTTAACTCCATTTCTTCCTGCATATTTGTTGCATAATCGGTTCCTGGTTAGTTGGTTTGCTCCCAGAGATCCTTGTTGCTGATCTTTTATGGCCGGTCATCTGATTTTTGTTCGAAGTGCCCTTCGTGACGTGGCGCCAAGTCTCCAATCCATAAAGTGGCATTAACTTCACGTTGGAGTTGAAAATCCGGATCTCATTTTTCATGCTGAGTGCTGTTCATCTCCACACAGACTTGAGAGTAATGAAACCTTGTCTTGCTTTCCCGAGACTCGCTTTGATATCCTCATCGGTTGAGTCCGCTTGTAGCTGAAACGATGCTTTCCAGGTCGGTAGGAAGGTAGGTAAAGGGGGTTGCTTCTTTCAGATTTCTCCCATTCACCCTGGCTGATTGTTATCTGTTGTTGTTGCTGTTGCTGTTACTGTTGGTCAGGAATCTTCATCACCACATCTGTCTTCTCTGTGTTCACCTGAAGTCCTTGCTCTCTTCAATGCTTCTTCTGCCAACTTGTTGCTTTTCACTTTCATTTCTTCCAGTTTGTGGGAAATCATTCCTATTGCATGATTCATCACTCATACCCGAAATATGGAAAATATTACTACCAATCAAATCAAATGAAAATCAAGCGAAAAACAATGAAACTATATAAATGAATTTAGGAAGTCGTGTGATTACCTTGATATGATTATGAGCAATAAATTGTGCTCGAAACGTCATCAGTAAACATTACTGTATAACACTGTGAGACTTTATCAAAACAAAATTTACCCATAATGGGATTAAACTCTACCACAGTGCACAAGTTTTATTCTGATATCGAAGTGAAGATATGTTGTTGTAGCACTATGATATTCCACTTGGAACTCAAGGGAATAATAATATAGTAATACTCAAACGCCAAAGTATTATTCACTGTATCACTGAACTAATTCAGCAAATTCATGTACAAGTTGTAAAACAGGGACAGATGATGATAGTTCAGAGATACTAAGTGCTCTAAACTTCGAACATGAATATTTTTCACCATTCACTGCAATTGGCTTGTTTCAAAAATAAAAGCTTTCTAAGAGAAATCTAACCAGTTACACCACTTATGAGGTTGTTCCAAGCCAAGCGAAACGTCTTCCTAATGTTTAGATCAATTTAGCATAGCTGAGAAGTATAACTGGTTTCAGTCAGTGGTTTCCAACTACTGATAACAATCAATAGTATTTAACGCTGTAGTATAAAAAACTCCCAAATATCTGTTTTTGATAAGCCATTGTTATACCAAAAAAACGACCATACATGCGTTTGTTGCACGCTGAATTGGCTGCTAGAAAACTATCTTCTTCAATGAAGTGCATAAAGGATTTCTGAGCTGACTATAACATGAATATTATGAGATATTTGAGGATTCGTTGTTAAAGGATTTACAATGTATCGATCTCCACATGAAAAAATATCATTTAGTTCACGCAATTTTGACTGGTGAGGTAATTTAACTTTCTTGTGAAATCTGTATGATTTAATTTTAGATTAAGGGATTAGATTCGGTGGTTGATTTGACGGGGATGACGCCCACAATCAATAAACCGTTACGCTTAAACATTCCTATGTAGCTGATGGGGAAATTCTCAGTGATTAAACTTCAATTACAGTGTCAGCGTAGACTTCATCATGAACGGACGTCAGTCAGAGAACCACTGAAAACCACGAAGCACTGAATAACAGCTCTGGAAAATTTCACCGGGAGGCATCCATAACTCTGTCAGGGATTGAAATCAAGACGCAAAATTTACAAAATAAGCACTTCATCATTCTGCTACCAGATCAGAATCCTATAGCCCATAAAACTTAATTCCTAGCCTTTTTGCGATATACCACCCTGTTACGTAATGCCGTGAATAGGTATTTTCTTCGTATCCAATAAACTGGACCATACCAGCTTCTTTCAGTATTTGTATGTGGACATTATTTTATTTTAACGGAATATTTTGCCGTTCTCATGTTGTCTTGTTTTCTCCAGTCAGTGTAACTCTGACTAACTAAAATGACCGGGAGCGTTTCTTGTGAAATCTTAGCAGTTGCACACGCCACACCACCATGGTAATCAGAATTTCCTTTCCATTCAACAGACATCAGTCTAAAAATATAACAATCTAAGAATATAACACTTCCAGAATGACAAAGCACGAGTACAATGGACAGATGATTAAAAAATCCCTCCTGGACATTTTTTTATGACATTTAGACTCATTTTGACATTTCAACTAACTTTGTAATTTGCAAATGCTTTCCCCTAGACTGTGTATCATCAGTTTGACATTTGCATAACACAAGTTGATTATGACTTTTATTATTCGCCTTTGTCCCTGTTTAATCTTTAGTTCACTAAAGATGCTTAAATAATAATAATAATAAAGATATAATAGCGAATAGAATATCAACTAAAATTAGGGAAATTTCACAAAAATTCTGGATTATTCAAACCTGGATGGCCAAGGTAATGATAATGACTGAACAAACTTCTTTTGGGTGCATAATTTAGGCTTATTAATATGGATCCTCACAGCCTCAGCAATATTTAGAAGTCGAACTCTTGAAGCGAAACTGAGATTCGTAGGTATGCGGTAAATGACAGCGTAATTGAGCAGCAGGGAATGCTCTTTTTACCGCATTTCTAAGGCGATGTGTTAGTATCTCACTTGTGTTTTCTCCTAGGAATTGAATCTGTAGGAGCAAGGCCTTTTTTGGATTTGTTGGTAACTTGGGCTGTTTTGGTTTCAGATTCAGATTCTTATCAATAAACTTTTCGGGATAACCAAAAAAGGCCTTGCTCCTACAGATTCAATTCCTAGGAGAAAACACAAGTGAGATACTAACACATCGCCTTAGAAATGCGGTAAAAAGAGCATTCCCTGCTGCTCAATTACGCTGTCATTTACCGCATACCTACGAATCTCAGTTTCGCTTCAAGAGTTCGACTTCTAAATATTGCTGAGGCTGTGGGGATTCATATTAATAAGCCTAAATTATGCACCCAAAAGAAGTTTGTTCAGTCACTATCATCACCTTGGCCATCCAGGTTTGAATAATCCAGAATTTTTGTGAAATTTCCCTAATTTTAGTTGATATTCTATTCGCTATTATATCTTTATTATTCTTTAGTTGTATCGTTTCTATTTGTAGTTGTGCGATAACACTGACAATGTGTTGTTTACCGGTATGAATTTGTTTTGAGCGAATGAAGGTCATCCTGACCCTCTGGGACCATCTGCGAGAAGTATTGATGCGTGATTCTTGTGGACAGAGCTTTTGATCTGACCTCACTGGACGGGAATATTCTCTATGATTCTAAGGAAGCTGCCTTTTACAGTTGAACTTTGTTTAAGCAATTTTGTACTTGGAAACCTACACAGCCTGCTTGTATAGCTAGCAGCCTTACATTAGTGTTGAGGTAAATTTGAGTATTGATGTTATTATTAATAAAACAATTAGTCCCTTTGATAAATTTGAATAAGGCATTAAGAAGACAAATTTCGTGAGGTGATATCGTCATTTCGTAGTTTCTTTACAAAATCGCTTTACAACTAACATGGTTAACAATAATAAAATAAAGCTCATGACAATTACTCAGTTAAATAAAAAACACAAAAGTACATACTAATGACCAATCATATTTAGATAGGTCATGTAGTCAGTTCATGGTAGGCGAAGATTGAAGTCTATTGTGCTGTTTTTGTACACACACAGTTTAGACTGTATGTGATTAATCCAAAGGGCTTCCATCACCTTCAATGACCAACCTTGAATTAGAGTTATGTGAAATAATAATTGTGAAACAGTCATTAATAATATTGATTTTGTGACATGACATTGATAAGTGCTTTGCAATGGATGGTGATGATGGATTTCTATTCAGATTAATCTTGTTGGGATTTTCTATATGATTTAGTAGCCATTTTGGAACATGTTCTTTTCGATGACATTGGAACATTCTATTTGTTCCACCTATTAGGGGTCACCGCGGCTGCAGGTGAACTTGTAGATACACTTTGAAGTAGAGTCCACAGAATTTCGTCTTTTAATCGTAGGTACAGGGATTGAAAATGTTCGGCAAATGAGAAAAAGAGATGTGGCATAGAATGAGCGTTTGATGGCTGACCGAAGTCTTTGAGCTGTCAACTGCATAATCTGGTCGATCCCTGTACCTCCGATTAAAGGACGAAATTCTGTGAACTCTACTTCAAACTGGATCTACAAGTTCACCTGCACTTTTAGTGACACACACTATATAGGTAGAACCAATAGAATGTTCCATTGTCGTCGAAAAGAACATGTTCCAAAATAGCTACTAAATCATATAGAGAATCCCAACGCGATTAATCTGAACAGAAATCCAGCATCATCCATTGCAAAATACTTATTAATGTCAGGTCACAAAATCAATATTATTAATGACTGTTTCACAATTATTATTTCACATAACTCTAATTCAAGGTTGGTTATTGAAGGTGATGGAAGCCCTTTGGATTAATCACATACAGTCTAAACTGTGTGTGTACAAAAACAGCACAATAGACTTCAATCTCCGCCTACCATGAACTGACTACATGACCTATCTAAATATGATTGGTCATTAGTATGTACTTTTGTGTTTTTTATTTAACTGAGTAATTGTCATGAGCTTTATTTTATTATTGTTAACCATGTTAGTTGTAAAGCGGTTGTAAAGAAACTACGAAATGACGATATCACCTCATGAAATTTGTCTTCTTAATGCCTTATTCAAAGTTATTATTATTGTTATTTAATTGAACTGCTAAAATATTCCCTGCTTTCGGAAAGTTTCGTGACATTGCATGTCTCACTCAACGACGTTCTTTTGGCCACACACAACAGAACGCAGAGATCGCTTTCTTCTAGCGTTCAGACCATAACCGCATAAATTTGGTCGTTAGAACATGAAAAGCCAGTTGTCGTGTCACTTCTTGTTTTGTTATTACTGTATAGAGAATTTAACATTAGAAGGCATTTCGTCTAACGAAAATAATTTTTCCGACTATATATGTGTACACTAAACAATGATAATAATAATAATAATAACAGTGAGTGAATTACGCAGGTGTTTATACAATACATACAGTCAATTGTTATTGTTGCTTTTGTAAGGAAATGAATGCTTACGTCTATGACAATAGAGAAGAGAGAACAAAGAACTTTGTGAAGTAACATTTAGCATAAACATAGGCTAGACTCCCTAATCAACTGTAGAAAACACGTAGAAATATATTATTAATAATAATACAAATATTGATAGTGTGTCCAATAATCTTAATTTACTGGCTCCAGGGTCAGTAGCATGCTTGCTTTTAAGGTAGATTCCATAGAAAGGAGGTGTCTACACAAGGACCTGTCCCACGCTACTTCAGAAAGCTATCGCCCTACGTCTCCCCAAAGAAGTATAAAAGGTAGAAGATGTAGAGATTTTCGATCTTCACAGGTGGTTAGAAAACTGAAACTGTAACTGTCTCTGATGATAAAGGATACTCCTTGCTGATGAGTGCCAACTAGCACGAAACCTAGATGAGGTAAGGCTTCCTGCCGATTGCCTTCAACTATCTAATATCATCTGAAGGATGAATGAATTGGGAAGAATTCGGTGAAAGAAACGCTTTCCCATTTACTCCGTCGCTGCACATTTGCAGGCAAATGACATAGATTTTTTATTTGCATCAGTGCATGGGTAAACTTGAGGGAGGAATGGAGTATAGAACTTCAACAGCGTATAACCATTCCACTCTCTTCCATGGAGTCCATTTTACCTGGCTCCACGACTGTCAATAAGTATTTATTCCCCCCTCATATGATCTCCTCTTTTTCACACTTGGATGCACAACTGGTCTTTTCTCAATTTGGACACGGTGCATAGTGCAAAAATGTTCATTCAGACATCTATAAAAACAAAATAATCGAGCAAACGGTGCATAGTGCCGTTCAACAGTCTTCTTAGACTATTTGTTGAGCGACAGGTCGTAGATTTTGTCTCGCTGCCAGAGTTCCCTTTTACTTTTCCTTTCTGGACGGCTATATAATCTTTAGTATTGGAAATGCTTTTGGTGACGCGCCAAATCTCTGGATTATATCGAAGCAGTGGAATCAAGGATGAACATCTCGACCTATTTGGGACTTGTCAACTGGCTGGAGTTACCTGTATTCCCAAGAGAGTGGTGGTGTTCCCAACGAGGCTCAAACCCAGTGCCAATAGTTTCAAACGTCAAAACGTTATCCACCAGACCAGCTGGGCCATGAGAGCCCCCTCTTGTGAGACGAGTCCCAAATAGCACGAAATGCGCGTTGTCCTGGATTCCACTGCTAGTCACCATCCACCAATTGACTTCAAGCTACATGACCAGAAATCATGGAAGCATCTTCACAATGAATCAACATGTCAGCCTGTGACCGAGCACTTCGGTTCAGTCAGTCAACGGGAAAATCTAAACTGGATTGAATAACTTACTGACTTGTTAAAGATTGGGAAACCATTCCTTATGCTGAGGGAGTCAGATTTCTACACTGAGTTCTGATTGTGGCTTTAACATTCTCACACAGGGACGCAATTTTTCACGAAGCATGATGCTTCAAATTTACTTAACACATTCGGTACTCACGTGCATTTTTGATTGACTGTCAAACATGCCACTTGTTCTGTTCTGAAGGGAAGAATAAGTTGGGGGTTGGAGCATATTTCAAATCGAGCAAAATTCTATCTAATGAAGTAGTGCTAATTACTGTTTTAATTCATGTTTCTGCACAAGGAGTAGATAGAATCAAGCTGAAAATTCTGCTTTCAATATAAACACGTTGTCCAGAATAAGGCTATTAATAGTGAACCAAAATGATCCGTCTCTGTTGATATGTCGGCGATCTTCTAACTGACTTTGAGTCGTAGAGAAATCTGAGTTGAAATAAAGGTAAATTACTAATCTCAGTTCCTAATGTAGAATAAAGAAGTATTTAGAGCTCTTCACTTTTGAATTATGTGCTTAGGTGGCACAGTGGTAGAATGATCGCCAACCGCGGCCGACATACCCCTTTATCTCACTAAGCTGGTAATGAGAACAGTAAGGGGGGAAGGTTGGGCATGAGGTTCGAATCCCATCCCGTAAAAAATAAACACCATTGCTACCGGAACCTCATACCTCTAGCTTGAAGCTCTATGTTCCACTGGAAATGTATTTTTTCCCTTCAAGTCCCCCAGTGGAACATAGGGCTACAAGCTAGTGGCTTGAAGTGGCTGTAGTAGTGGTGTTTATTTTACAGGATGGGGTTGCTAGCCTCATGCCCAACCTTTCCTCTTTACCAGCATTATTTCTGGCTTAGCGAGGTAAAGGAGTGCGTCGGCCGGGATCCGAACCCCGGACCATGTTTATGATCGGCGAGCGTCCTGACCGCTATGCCACCGACGCACTGGAAACGTAAAGGAATAAAATTAAAAACCTTCGAATTACCCGTACTGGCTCTTATTTCATCTTATTTGATTATAACTGGAAAGCTCCGGCATTCTTTTGTTAGAAATAGTTCACCTAAATGTGTGGTTAATACTGAAACAAAAGCCATGCAAAGCACATGGTAGTCAAGTCATGGTATCAAGCAAACGCATGGTAGTCACTGGCATCGACTGACAGAATACCACATTGAGAAATGACTGAATTTAGATTTCTTGTGTCACTGAATTCCAATCCAATGGCTAAATGGTCTACAGGATCACTGTGTAACTTGAAGGTTCAAAGTTTGATCCAAGGTGAGATTAATGGTGCGTACTTGCGAGGAACACTTAAAGTAAGGAGACACAGATTTTTCGAACAACTGGTTCCCTTGATAAATTTCGATAAAGAAAGGAAGACGAAATTTGCAGTACAAAATGATATCGTCATTCTATTTCACAGGTTCTCATCAGCTAACTGCAGACTACCTGAAATAACAATGGTTATATAAATGATAATAACATACTTTAATGTTTGAGTAGTAGTAGTAGAGAAGAGATACTATAAAATTGACGCATCCAAAAAAGAATGAAAGCATTACAATTTTTAGTTTAAGTTATCATCATCAATTTATACGCTTTTAAAGTTGAAAGGAGGGGGGAGGGGTAAGACAGAAAACAGAAAAATTGATTAACAGAAACAGTGTTAGCTTGTGGGTTAACATAGCAACTCCAAAAAACAACAGCGGTGACAGTTTATGAGATTAGGATTTGTTCAGTGAGTTGAGATCACTGAATTAGATGATTAATTAATGCAGTCAAAATCAAAATTCAGTTACCAAGGCAGTAAGAGATTAATCACACTCTCTTTCTGTATGCATAAGTCTGGTTTAAATCGTTTGATTGCGATCGCTTCGGCAAATCGTAGCAAATTTGCTCTTTTTTGTCTATTTAATATTTTGAAGGACTTAGAAATCTCTACGAGATGTTCGGTATCAACAGTATGTCTGTTAGTTGCACTCTGAGAATATTTGCTTCCTTTCAAGCACAGGTTTCTTGGAATATGTTCAGAAAACCGGATAGAAGCCCTTCTTTCTGTCCTTCCGATGTACTTGCTCCCGCAAGTGAACGTAAATTCATAAACGCAGTTGTAGGTGACAACAGCAGGGTATTTATCCAATTTTGAGTGGATTATAGAAGGAAGGAGTCGTGCTGTATACTGTTATGAGAAACAGATTTCCAGTGCTCATTGGTATTCAAAAGTTCTATAATTTACGTTTATTCCTAACAAAGTCTACTATGAAACTAATCGGCATCACCCCCACCTCACCCCGTCAGGAATCGAAAATCTGAAAATCGAGACGCTTTTTAGACAAATTCTACTATTTTTCCTCCAAACCAGAAATGTTAAGACAACATTTTTTATGCTTAACAATAGAATTTAGGCTAAAGTTCTCTCCATTTTATTTTCTTCCCATGAATCTTATTTCGTTTACCCACTAGTGTCTGATTTTGCCCAAATCCTAAACAGTATCTACGTAGTCTAGCGCATCGTAAGTATAGGCGAGAAAATGACGTATCAGTGAATCATTCCCGGTGCACTGATACACTCGGTTACATTGTTAATCAATCGAATAGTATTCCAATACTGACGTCTACATCAGTGCAGGGCAGCGCAGCTGCATGTGCATATGTATGTATATGAATGTATGCGTGAATGTGTTTAAGTGTGTTGGTATACATTGATTGATTAACTATCAACCCTTGAAATCTTTATTATCATTAGTATTATTATTATTCATCCACACTATTCCGTTCTTTAGATGAGGTGCGAAAAGGTAACACATTCTCATTAATACAGAAATTAAAACGTTTTTGCATTACACTGAATCATATTGTACATACTGTTTCAATCATAGTTTAATATTGGCTAAGTGGTGATGAAAAGGTTCTTGCCGATTGGAAATCGTTTTTATGGTATTTTTTTAAAGCAAACATTTTGCCTGTCTGCAATAACAGTTCTTCTAAATAATTAAGAATGAAGGATTAGGCGGAGCTGTCATGTGGAAAACATTGTGTAATCGAAGCTCGGTCACAAGCTTGCCTTTCCCTCCTCCCTCTCCTCCTCCTCCACAAACGATCTCCACCATATCACCGTCAGACCCACGCCCAACTCGTTGTTTACCTTTTGGGTTCTACTCGAGGGCCTGAGTTGTGCCTAATGTCAGTCAGAGGTCTCCTCAAAATGTACCTTATATTCGAAAATTCCTTCAAAATAATATACAAGATTCGATCAAACCTATCAAAGGGAGTAAAATTAAGACATCTGGGCATATCCTCTATGTATCGGAAAGAAATACGTTCAACCCTTGTCCCTGCCATGGCTATCATAAATAGGAAATTCTTTTTACAGTGACTATCTCATTGCCTTTCTTATCCAAACTTCCTGTTTATTCATGTTATTTTTAAGTTTCTCTTAATCCCTCCACTATTTACACTACCATATTTTCATATCAGAACTTCCTGCCTACTTTGTCATTTTATTATTTTTACATATTTAATCCCTGATTGCATAAACAGTTATTCGTCACATTAGTTATGATCCCACTAGATATTTTTTTATCAAAACATCCTGTCTATTTTTGTTATTTCTACATTTCTAAACCCCAATTGCACAATATGTAAATCTTCACAGTAATTATGATGCTAATTTGTTTGGGTTTTATCTGTCCCCCCTCCTGTTTATTATGAAATTTTTATTCCTAATTGTAATTTTATTAATTGCCCTTGACCGGAAAGTGTTCTGGAACTTTCCCACTTATTTATTATAAATAAATGAGTGTACAGCCTAGCTGACGGTTACTTCGTCGAAAAGAAAATTTTCTTCGCTGCAAATGTCTTTTTATTATTCCTTATGATCAAATGTGTATATTCTGTGATTTCTTCATACATTTTGGACTATTGGTTCTTGAATGGTTCATTAACTGCCAGGGTTCCTTGTTGCTTATTCTTTCTAGTTCACCATCTTATCGTCAGTCATGATTGAAGGTGGCAGATGTTGCTGAAAGTTTGTTTTAGCCTTTCAGAAATGCTTTATGTGTCTCGCTGTCTCTATGAACCATTTGGGAACGCTGACTAACTGACTTACTTGACGTGAGTGTTGGAAATCCAAATCTTATTTTGATGTGGTTGTGTTCTCTGAACTGGATAGTTAATTTGTGAAGCTTTCATTACCCTACTACTAGGTAACATCTTCAGCGAATACTTCAATTTGTTGAAGTGAGCTTTTAGATTTCTCATCTCTCCTGGTGGGTGACTTCGAACGTGATTGTTTGTTTTTGTGTGTTTTCCCAGCCTCTAGGCTACTTGTGGTATTGGTACTGATTGTTTCCCTAACTTGAACTTTGACTTTTTGTGTATGAGATTTCCTTCTTATCGGTTGGTAAATTTTGTCTATGTCGATGTATCTATTGATTGACGATTCATTGGAAAACCAGGCTTCTAAAACCATTCTCTAGCATTCTTGGTATTTCCTCTGTCTAATATTTGAACGCCGGTTGTCCCAGTCGAAGTGATATCCGTAGTTGTCTGTATGTAGTGAGACGATATGAGGGAGTGGATGTCATGTCTTTTGACGGCTAGCTTATGATCATGGATATGGAGACGAAGGGGACGTCCAGTTTGGCTAGTGTATTGTTTTTCACGGTTGTTACAATTTATTTTGTAGACTATATTGGTTTCATCTTCTTTCGTTGTTGAGTCTTTTGGTTGGCATAGAGCTGAGTGCAGTGATTTTGTTGATTTGTGTGCGACTTCAATTCCTAAAGGCTTGAAGAGTGTTGCAGTGATTTCTGAGATGTGCTTTATATGTTGTAGGGCGATTTTTTGTGCTTTCCATGGGTGCCTTTGGTTTGATAGGTTGGCTTGGGAGCATATGTCTTTCAATGAAATTCCGTGAATATCCATTCTTTTGAAATACGTCCATGAGATATCTTTCTTCAATTTTTCTCAAGTAGCCTAAAGGGTGTGAAAACACACAAAAACAAACAATGACGTTCTAGGTCACCAACCAGGATAGATGACTAATAAACTCGTGGAGAAATTTAAAAGCTCACTTCAACACATTGAAGAATGCGCTGAAGATATTGCCTAGTAGAGCGATGAAAGCTTCGTAAATTAACTATCTAGCTCAGAGAACGCAATCACATTACAATCATCCACCTGAGCTACAAATCTTCTCCATCATATCCGAATCTAATTTTTAAGCTGGACGATGCAGTCAATTTGCACATTGGTTTCAGAGTAATCAAGATGTGTCTTCAATAAAATACTCCAGGTCTTTTCCTGATTATTAGCAACAAGCAATAAGTGTTATCTGAACCTAGGGGAGCAGTCTACATAATACGATTATTCAGCCAGCTGTGTAGTGGATAAATTTTTCGGAAAATTTCCCCCTGGAAGATCTATTTATGATATCTAGACTTATTTAGATGTTTCAACTAACTTTGTAATTACTTCGCTTATCCTTCCTAGACCTGTTATCATTAATTTAACATTTGCATATTACACGCTGATTATGGCCTTTTAGTATTTGCCCATGTCCTTGTTTAATCATTAATTGTAATACTCCTATTCATGGTTGTGTAAACACTGACGATGTTTTGTTTGGCGATGTGAGTTTGTTTGGGTGAATTAAGGTGATTCTGATCCCTCCGGGACTGTCTGCGGAAAGCACTGGTGTGAGATTCTTTTAGATGGATGGGAATATTTTCCTCTATTCTAAGGAAGGTACCTTTTACACTTGAACTTTGGTTAATTAATTGCGTCTTCCAGTACATGTTCTGTACTTAGAAACCTACATTACCCTTATAGCTCGTTGCCTTTTGGCACTGTTGAAGCAAAATTTGAGTTTTGATATAGTCATTAATGTTTGAAAAGGCCTTTGACAGCGTCGATCGAGAGGTGATTTGGCAACTACTACGCTACTATGGGGTGCAACCGACAATTATACATCTCATCCAACAGCTGTACGACAATGCTACATGCCAAGTAATCCACAATGGGAAACTTACGGAATCCTTCGAAGTGACGACAAGAGTAAGACAAGCTGGCTGCCTACTATCGCCAATGATTTTCCTGATTGCAGTAGACTGGATAATGCGACAGAGAGAGGTGGGCAGAGAGGAAACAGGCATGAAATGAACTGACACAAAAAACTTGGAGGATCTGGACTTCACCGATGATATATGTCTGATTTCCCACAAACTGGAAGATATGCAAGCGAAAAGCAACAAGTTGACAGAAGAAGCATCAAAGATAGGACTTCAGGTGAACATAGAGAAGACAGAGGTGATGAACATTTCTGGCCAACAGCAATAGCAACAACAACAACAGACAACGGTCAGCATGAATGGGAGGAACCTGAAAGAAACAACCTCTTTTATCTACCTGGGAAGTATCGCTTCAACTATAGGCCAACGGAACTGACTAGGATCTCAAAGCAAGAAGCGGAAAAGCAAGACAAGCTTTCACTACTCTCAAGTCTGTGTGTAGGTCAACAACACTCAGCATCAAAAATAAGATCCGGATTTTCAACTCTAATGTGAAGTCAGTCAGCGCTACTCTATACGTATCAGAGACTTACACTGCGCGTCATAAAGAGCATCTCAAACAAACCACAGACCTTCATTAACAGTTGTCTTCGCTCAATACTCAAGATCAGATGGCCGGCCAGAAAAGATCAGCAACAGAGATCTCTGGCAATGAGCGAACCAACACAGCAGGAACCGACTGTGCAACAAATATACAGGAAGAAATGGAGATAGATTGGCTGGCTATACTCTGAGGAAACAATGCATCAAGTGACATCACTAGACAAGCCATTGCTCGAGTGGAACCCGACTGAATGGGAAGCGGCGAGTTGGTCGTCAGTGCAAGGGTGACTTGGAGGAGTTCATGTGAAGAGGAGAAGAAAATGTGTGGGCACACTTGGAGCCAGGTGAAGATTCTAGCAGAGAACCGAACGCAATGGAGACGCACGGCTGAAGCCCTATGTTCCTCTAGGAATTAAAGGATGCAATAATAATAATAGAACAGCTAAGATACTGAAAATTAATCAGCTTTCCCTGCGTCTGGAACATTTCGTGACAGTACGTGTCTGAAGGATTTTTTGTTGGCTACACGGAGGAACATGGAGATCGGTTTCCAAGGAAATAAATTTGGTCGCAACAACCTGTGTTTATTTGAAAGTATCACTTACCAGATTCTGCGATTCTTGAATTGTTGCCTGAAGAAAGATATCGTGATGTCAACATCCAAAGAAAAAAGGTTTTATTACTGACGATAAAAGAATTAATCCAAGAAAAGTGTCTTCTGCAGCTTAATCGCCTTACTTCTAATTAAAAAAAAGGTATTTAAAATGCCCGCTTTAAAAAATGGACTCCAGAAATCACGTCAGAAATACACGTCTTCATTATATTATTAGTGACGAGGTGTCTCATTCTTTTGATATGAGGAAAAAGACTAAGGGGCTCAACTAGTTTCCAGTCGTCTTAGAAACCAAGAAAGTATGTAGATGTTTGGAAAATAATGACTTTTCAAAAAATGAATCCAAATTTCACTGAGAAAGGATCAAAGAAAATAAATTTATTTTAATGAAAACACAAAACCATTGATCGGCCCTTAACGTCTTGTGGCATGTGATACTGACAAGATTTATCAGTAGTATATAGACTCAGATTGTCAGGAAGTAGCCAAAACTGGGAACAACATTGTAAGTCAGTGACTACAGAAGTAGAAGGGTTTATTGGCCAAGTCTGCATTTAACTTACTTTGTGGTAAGGAAATAATCTCATTGGACAACTTTTTGTCTCAAGGTTTAGCCTTCAGGAAACCAACAACCAATCAGAACAGTTTATTAAAACAAGCAATAAAGGTTAGTAAAGCAGGATTTAATGAATTCATCAAATTTCGATAGAACTCTTCAGCTGGATACTCTACATACACGGATATATATACTACAGAAATTACATTCAGGGATATAAGACTGATAAGTAAACAAACTACATTGAATTAGTCATGCAGGAAGACAGGTGCGAATGTTTTTCAGGTCATGTTCAATTAGATAAGGGGAGAGAGAGCATGAGAGATCAAAATTAAGATAAATTGCACTACGCTTCAATTACATCACTTAGATAAACAATTAGACACTAGAGAATAGAACAAGAATTGCAAACAGAGTAATATCAGTAGTAATAGTTATAATAACAATAATAATAGAGCTGAAGTGAGTTAAGATAATCCTACTGATAAAGGATAGTTTTATATGAATCAAGAATAATAATAATGATAATAATAAAAATAAGAGGTAGAATAATAAGTAAAACGTATTACCATGGTAGATTCAGAGTCACGATCATCTCCTTCTGTACACAGAGACCTGGTTTATAAACTCGAATTGCACAAGCCTCTGCAATTGCAAGCATATTCTTGTTTCTTTGTCTGCTGACAATAGTGAATGACTTGACAGCGTCGATATCATGTACATAGTCAACAATATGTCTTTTTATTGAGGATTTTGGCACTTTGCACTCAGCTGTTTTCAACCAATTTTGTCAAATGCTCCATCATGCAAGTAGACAATCGCCTTTCCGTACTACCTATGTATTTGCTTCCACAAACAAACTCAAATTGATATACGCAGTTTGAAGTGTCGAGGATTGGCAACTGGTCTTTCCCAGATTGTTGAAGCACTTGCCTGGTGTTGGCATTAAGGGAAACAAGTTTCGCAGCATAATAAGTTCTCTTGATAACTTCATCGAGTCTTCGTTTGAATACTTCCTGTACATCATCTGCTTTGAACGGCAAGCTGATATAGACATGTTTCTTCGGAACTGTTTGAATTGTTTTGCAGGGGATAATTTCTTTAGAGTATTTATTAGTGAACTTCTCAGGATATCCATTCTTAGATAAAATATCCTTCAGAGATTTTATTTCATACTCATTAGTACTGTCAGAAGAGTTTATTACCTTCTGACTTAGCCAATCTTAAATATAACTAAAATGGTCTTAATGGCCGACGAGCTCACCTTGTAGCTAGACGGTCCTGGGTTCTGACTCCGGTGGGTGAGTCCTAAACTAAGAGCGAATGGCTAGCTGTGCTGTATTCC
Source organism: Trichobilharzia szidati (assembly GCA_944472155.2). Lineage (NCBI taxonomy): Eukaryota > Metazoa > Platyhelminthes > Trematoda > Strigeidida > Schistosomatidae > Trichobilharzia > Trichobilharzia szidati. The sequence continues at coordinate 4,271,048 of OX235273.1, forward strand.
CATGTTTTCCGAGGGTTTTCTAACCGATGTCAGCTCATGATAAATTCCTCCAATCAATTCTTTAAATAGACTATATATGTTGTTGTTCCTGGTGTTGGTGTTCTTTCTCTTATCAACTCAATAGAGTCTGTTAAAATTGCAATAATTGTAATATTTGCGTCCGTGACACAGTGGTTAGGACTCTCGCCGACCATGCACATGGTCCGGGGTTCGATTCCCTGCCGACACACACCCGATATCTATGTTCGGCCTGCAAAATCAGGGCTACCGATATCATATGCTGAAAATTCCGTACTTGTACTGAAAATACGGTGTGGAATCAAGCTGAAGTAGAAAAAATAAAATAATAAACTTTCATTTTTCAGGATGTTTGTAAACCGTCTGTTCACAAGGGATACTAATTGAAGAAATGAAAGAGGAGTTCCGTTCTCGTCAGTGCTTTATTCAAATTTATTCAAGAAAAATTGTGTCTGAAATTAGCATAAACTTTAATAGACTAAAACTAGAATGAGTTCTAGGCTTCTCATCTCTTTTTGTGCTGTCACTATTCGGCACCGGTGAGAAGTAAAATAGCCAACAGTTTTTTCAGATGAATGTTTAAATGAAGGTCAGTGATAACGGATCCACTTTTATCCCATGAGAATATACCTAATCACTGAGTGGATTTTTTTAATAGACCCCTGATGTGAAGGAGGAGGTGAGATACGTGCTCTTATTCACAGCCATTGTTATACTGATATTTGGACATTAATATACCCATGTATATTCTCATAGACTCAAATCTACTATAGTATTTGTGTTAATGATCTCAGATCTCATCAGATCTCATTGTCTTTAAATAAATACTCATCAATAATTATTAAAAATTAAGATAGAATATCCTCTGAATGTGTGAATTTTTTGAAGACATTAAAAATTGTGAATTATCAAAGTAAAATTCAATAAATCATACATAGAAAAGTTATTAGTTCTTAGAGTAGTGGTTAAGTGCGTCGGTGGTATAGCGGTTAGGATGCTCGCTGACCATGCACATGGTCCGGGGTTCGATCCCCGGCCGACTCACTCCTTTACCTCGCTAAGCCAGGAATAATGCTGGTGAAGAGGGAAGGTTGGGCATGAGGCTAGCAACCCCATCCTGTAAAAGTAAACACTGCTACAGAAACTTCAAGCCACTAACTTGAAGCCCTATGTACCACTGGGGAACGTGAAGGAAAAATAAACCTGAATTTTTGAATCCCACTGTTTACGAGTTCTCACTAGGACTCCAAGTAATTTCCTGTATAGAGCCAGTTGCTCACGAGCACAGGATTTATTATTAATTATTGGTTCGTAGGGATTCGCAACCAATGCAGCCCCTGCAAAGCAACTATCCTGGGTTGTTTAACTATTCAGGATCACTAGACACAAGTCAGTGCAGTTGACTGACTCAGTGGCATTATTCATAAAGATGTTTTAACTATTCATAAATTGCATTGCGAATAAGACATAAAACAGTTTAATTTGGATTGTGCTACTTGCTGATTAAAATGGGTGGTTAGAAACCACTCACAACAACCAGTAGTGAATGTTATCCACATCGAAGTGATCTGAACACCGTACGATATTCACTTGAGCTGCCAATCTTCGGAACTACTTCAAAATCTTGCGACAATTAACAATTATGTTATTGAATTCCACCGGCAGAATACTCAGCTGTTTCGAATCTCTTCGGAGGTCTAATTATTTTCCATATTCATCAATCATAGATGCATTTCAGCACTCAGTTACTGGTCAGTGTTAATTCACAAGCTGATCACCAGATTTTGGTCGTTCGGCATCAAGTGTAAAAACAATAAACGGCCGACTAGCAGTGTGATCAGATCACTAGGATGAATCACTTATTTGTCAAGTGTTATTTTACTTGGATTTGATTAATAACAGGTTTAATGACGAGGCGATATTAGTTACAGAAGCCAATGAACAGTCGTATCATCTCAGTTTGTGACTCTTTAGCAGCATGCATCCATCGTGACTGGCTCACTTTCAGAAATTACTTAGAATTCTAGTGAGAAGTCGTAACTAGTGAGATTCACCACGTCAGGTAAGGGAACAGTTCCTCACCTATTAGACTGGCCAGTGGTTGCGCTATATGTGTCACCAATTGTCAGAAATTGGAATTCATGTCTTGGTTGTTAAATGGTCTACTAGCTCCTATTATAACTAGAAGGTCTTGAGTTCGAGCACTGATGAATGAATACTAATGAGGAGCCCTAAACTAGAACGGAACGGCTCTCCAGTACTCTCGGGTTTTCCAATGGTTCTCTAACCGATGTCACCTCATGGTGAAATCAAGTAACCAACCAATCAAATCTCTACAAACCAATACTTGAATATCAATGAAATACCTACTAGCAACTCGCCCTATTCAGGTACGTAGTTACCTGAGATTATAGTGGGAAATCATGACCATTAAGGTGTAGCAGGTCGGGCGTGAGGATAAATACTAACTGAAGACATTGATTAGTGGTCGCGCCATGTTATGGATTGGCAGAAGTAGGAACTCATGGAATGGCCGTTGGATTGGGTCCCAGTGACTTAACAGTCTACGAGCTCGCCTTGTAGCCAGAAGACCCTACGTTGGAGTCCCGGTGGCTGCATACTGTTGAAGAGTCCCAAATTAGGATGAGACAGCTGTCTGGTAACATTCCTAGGATTAAGAATCTAACTGTTTTCCTCTCATGACCAAACCTGTCAATCACTTAACATCATGCTACCACCTGCGCTCAAAATATTACACTGTGCTTCATTCGATTTAGATTTTAGACTGATATTCCGTGTTGTTAGTCTGAAGCGATACACTTTTGTTGAGAACTTTTACCAGTTTTTCAGTCTGTTTATCTGTAAATAAAAGGGTATTGTACTAGTGATGGTCACAATCCAATTTATGTATATAATATGCGTCTGAAACTTTGGTATTGTTAGACACTTTCAGAAATACTGTCACTGTGTTTGCGTGTGAAATATTATTATTATTGTTCCCTTGGGTTCTTAGTGGAACATAGAGCTTCAACTACACGTCTCCACTAGCTTCTGTCTTCTACTGTACTTTTCACTTGCATCCATGTTAGTCCATACTGTTTCAACTCTTCTTCACACGATCTCCTCCATGTCACCGTCGAACGTCCCACTCGCCGCTTCCCTTTCGGGTTCCACTCGAGCTATGGCCTGACGCGCGATGTCACCCAGCGGCCTCCTCGGCGAGTGTCCCATCCATCTCCACTTTCTCCTGCATATTTGTTGGGAGATTGGTTCTTGTTTTGTTTGCTCCCATAGTTTATTGTTGGTGATTCTTCCTGGCCATCTGATCTTGAGTATATAACGAAGACAGTTGTGGTGATAAATGTCTGCAACAGGCTGTTGGAAATATTCTTTGTGACCCGCCGCCAAGTTTCTGATCCGTATAGAAGAAGAACTGACTTGACGTTTGTATTGAAAATCTGAATTTTGTTGTTGATGCTGAGGAGTGACGAAGATTTCCAGATTGGTTTCAGGTTGGTGAATGTGTTTCTCGCCTTCCCGATTCTCGTCTCGATTTGACATCCTCGTCCGTTCCTCCTGTAGTTGAGACGGTGCTCCCTAGATAAGTGAATGAAGTAACCTCTTTCAAATCCCTCCCGTTGATGGTGATTGGCGCTGGATGTTGCTGATGCTGTTTTTGTTGTTGGTTGGTTATTTTCATAACCTCTGTCTTGTCTTTGTTCACCTGAATTCCTTCCTGTCTTTGCTGCCTCTTCGACCAGTTTGTCGGTTTTCGCTTGTGAGTCTTCGATATTGTGTGACATCAAACATAAATCATCCACGCACGAAATCCAGGTCTTCTAGGTTCTTCATGTCGGTCCAGGATATCCCTGTCTTCTCGTTTCCCACTGTCTGACGCATAATCCAGTCCACCACAATTAGGAATATCATTGGTGATAATAAGCACCCTTGTCTGACTCCTGTGTTTACTCCAAAAAACGCCTCGCTGAGTTTTCCGTTGTGGATCACTTGACATGTGCCGTTGTCGTACAGCTGTTGAATAAGGTTGATGAATATTTGGAGTACACCGTAGTACTCGAGTAGTTTCCAAATTACTTCACGGTCAACGCTGTCGAAGGCCTTCTCAAAGACTTCTTATAGCGTGTGAAATAGGTGACCTTCAATTTAGCCATAAGCTTCTAATTTTTTAGTGCAAATATTATCGTCAAATCTAAAATAAGAGACCGAAGTGATAATAAAAATAGATGGCAATTTTGGCTTACGGTATGAATAGTAAGAAGAAAGGATTAGTCACTTTTCTCCGGCGATAGTGTCTTTTATCTGATTATCCCTGGGATGATTTCAAACTTCTGATATGTTATTGTTATTGTTGTAATTCCCTTGGGTACCGAATATAACATACGGTTTGAAAGACACATCTCCACTTTGTCATATTCTTTGCGGTTCTCTTCACCTTGTCCACGATTACCCATAAGCTCTTACCTCCTCCACGTCACCCACTGACCATAGCCCAATTTGTCATTCGATGGTCACCTCAACGTGTGTCCGGTCCATATGCAAATCCTTCTGAATATTTATTAGGCAGTAGGTGTTTGGCTGGTTTGTTCTCAAAGTTTCCTGTTGCAATTTTATCTGGCCATCATCTTTTCAATATACAGCCAACGCGTTCATTGATAAAAGTCTTCAGTGTTATGTTGGAAGTGCTTTCCGTGACTCATTCTTCAAGTTTCTGACCTGTATATAAGAACTGACTTAACATTGGTGTTAAAAATCTGAATCTTATTCTCTATGCTGGTTGATTGCAGAAGATTCTCAAACTGGTTTCAGTGTGGCTAAGGTTCGCCCTTCCTTTCCGATTCTGATTTTGACACTCTCATCCTTGGTGTCGCTTCCTAGAGAAGTGAAGGCAAGAAGCGACCTCTGCCAAATCTCCCCAGTTTATGGGTCTGGGTATTGTTGACGGTCGGTTGTTTGGTTGGTTATCTTTATCACCTCTGTCTTTTCTTTATTTAGTTAGGGTCCTGTGTTCACTGCCTGGTTCTTTTTCCAGTTTGTTAGTTTTCAACTGCAAGTCTTCGAATTTGAGTGACATTAGACATACATCATCCCCGCGCGAAATCCCGATCTTCTAGAGTCTTCTTATGAGTAGTCCAGCGTATTCATGTCTGCTCATTCCCTACAGTCTACCTCATGATCTACTCCATCACAGTTTGGAAGATTATTGGTGACAATAGCCAGTCTTGTTTTACTTCTGGATTCAGTTTAAACGTGTCACTGACTTTACTGTTGTGAATCACTTGATGTATAGCATTATCATATAGCTGCTGGATAAGAATAGCATTTTTCACTGTGGTAGAGTATAATTCCATTACTTAAGTCTCTCAGTGTACCAAAAAATCTGTGACTAGTCTTCGTCAAAGGTAATGTTAATACTTCAGATGAACTGTCGTCAAGATTTGACAGAATAGTTCTAAAATATTTGGGCGCCGAGTGAGAAGTAGACATTTGTAAAAAATTATATTTGTAATATCTCAGCGAGATTGAAATGAGTAATTCCAACGTTTCCTGTGTTCGGCAATCTGGTCCGAACTTCTTCAGGGAAATTAATCGAAATTAACATAACAGAGGTTTATATATAAAAAGGAACATCACTTGTTTTTAAAAACTTTGTCCAATCATGAGTCATTCAACAAGTATAATAAACAAAATTTTATGAGCTGTGATCAAAATTTGACCTCGGACTTACAAATATTGGTCTACCTTTGTTAAACACTTTAAACAGAGTGTGTATGTGTGTGTGGGTAAACAGTTGTAAAACATTTCTTAACGTCTCCATAAGAAGATATAGACAGTCAGGAATTTGACCAAGTATTATTAATTAGTGATACATATCCATTTTTATTTATTAATAAGGATTTCCTATGCATCAGCTAACATCACGCCTTCATGTCTGTTCAAACTGTTAGTATCTAGAATTTTATGATTAGACGTATTTTCAAAATTATGGTGTTTAGGATTAGCGTTTAGTAGAAGCACCCTGTCGGACTTATTGCTTTGTCTTCTTTCTGAAGATTGAGCTGCTTTATTCGACCTAATGGAGTTGTCAGGTGACTCGACAGCTACGGATTTAGGATATGCATTCTGTTGCAGCCAACGGAGAGTGAAAACACGATGATTGTACCAATTACACAGTTTCTTTGTTAATTTAATTCGATTGCAAAATAATTCAAATGAACTGTCGTCAAGATTTGACAGAATAGTTCTAAAATATTTGGGCGCCAAGTGAGAAGTAGACATTTGTAAAAAAATTTATATTTGTAAAATCTTAGCGAGATTTGCATTTTATGTTTTGATCTAATTATTGTTCATTCCTAGTGTTTTTACATTTCTTCACTCCAAACACTCCTCTAACATTGCTTTGAATTGGCTTCAAAGCTGCCTACAAGCTATCCTCTTCACGTGGTCTCCATCACTGTCACCTTCAGGCACTCAGCCTGTCGGCTTCCACTTGACGAAGGTCCTCTCAGAGCATTCCAACCAGTCTTCGTTTCTTCCTTCATCGTTCCTGGCTAGTTCACCTGGCTAGAGTTCCTTGCTGCTCATCGTTTCCGGTGGGAAACTGTCGACGAAAGTCTGTAGCTTTCGCTTATGAAAATAATTTCGCTGATTCATCAATTCTCTGAATCATTAAAAAACTCTGATGTGCTTTTTTGCATCAGATTTTGAGGATATACACACCTATTTTATAACAATGAACTGTGGTGGTCTCCATCACTGTCACATTCAGGCACTCAGCCTGTCGGCTTCCACTTGATGTAGGTCCTCTCCAAGTACTCCAGTCATTGTTTCCAACCACTGAACGTTTTTCAGTAACTGTATTGACGTATTCCTCAAAGCTCCACGATTTGCTACCTAGTGAAACTCAGAAGTTTACGGAATACGTCAATACAGTTAGTGAAAAATTATTTAATTGAATTTTAAACTTTCCCGTCGATTGATTGGACCGAAGTGCTCGGTCTCAGGTTGACATGTCAACCTCTTGTGCAGATGCTTCGACGATGTCTGGGCATTTAATTAGAATTTAACTGGTGGATGGTGACTACCAGTGGAATCCAGGATGCGCATTTCGTCATATTTCGTCATTCCGCAATGAGTGATGATGTTCCCACCGAGGCTCGAACCCAGTGCCCATAGTTTCCAACGCCAAAGCGTTATCCAATATACCACTTGGGCCATAAGAGTCACCTCTTGTGCAACGAGTCATATTAATTATTTAATTGAAATTTATACTTTCCCGTCGATTGATTGGACCGAAGTGCTCGGTCTCAGTTTGACATGTCAGGTGTCCAATTCTTCATACTTTAGACATTGGTAGATGTTTATATTAAAGTTCATTGTTTTCAAGTGTTGGTATGCAGGGGTTTGATTAGTTACAGGATTCGATCATGAGCTGACATCACCTAGAGAACCATTGGAAAAACAGCAGGGAGTACTGGACAGCTCATTTGTTTACTTTTAAAGTTGTAAGTCTAATGCCTTCAAGATTCTTAGCTATCTGTAAAATACCGTAGTGTTAAGACTAAACAGTATGGTCTATTTTGACGCCATTAATAAGGTCAGACAGGGAAGGAGATTCGATGAAATATTTGACGAGTTTTACAGAAGACGGGAGTGAAGAAGAGTTGAGAACCTCTCATGGAAACCGATTTTATCAGGTAGCTTAAATAATCTTGGAGTTAAAGCTAACATATTCCAAGAAAACCCATTTCCCTCCGATTACCATCAATCACTTTACACCAATCCGGAATGCATCACTGTGATGAGTCACCTAGTTCGATGACAGCGTTGCAAGTTTGAGTGCTAGTATTCAGATAGTACCAACACAAAAGACTATAAACATGAAACTGTTTGTCTGTTTTCGACATAGAACTTTGAACATATCTTCAGCAGTTCAAGTCGCCACACTCCATGTAGCACACAAAGCAAGAGAAGAAAGTAGAAGAAATGCATATTAGAGACAGTAAACAGAGGTGTGAGACAAAGGAATAGTAATAACGAAGAACAGTATGGTTTCATTGGAAAATATAAGTCACAAGGAGTGGATGCATCTGCGCCCCTTTGAGAACGATTTTGAGCCATGTCACCAATTGTTTCCAACCATTGGTTTTTACCGTCCCGAGGACCCAAACCAGGAAGTATACATCTTCCTACGTGGCTTAGACTAACTGTTGTGGATTTCATTGACTGATGAAGCCACGTTTTGGTTTGACAGCCGCTAGCTCTTTTCCAGCCTGACCCTATATCAGCTAACATTGCCCATTGTCGAGGAAGGCGATGACTAGGCATACGTATCACATGTCCTAACCATCTCAGTCGATGTAATTTCACAGTTTCGTTGACTGATTTCCCCGCCTTACCTAGCACTCGACGCCTAACCTCAATATTGCTCACCTTATTATACCACTTCACACGGGAGATAGAAAGCAGGCACCTATGATCAAAGACAGCTAATCTTTTCAAGTCTTCCACTCTCAATGGCTAGGTCTCGTAGCCATAAAGGAGGACAGAACGGACTGATGAGCAGTACACACGCCCTTTGATCGATAGTCGGATATCACGTCTACGCCAGAGACGGCGTAAACATGAAACTAGTCAATCTCCAGTCGTAGATCATTATATTCATCACGGTCTTACAGAAGGTCAACCATGTGCCCAAACGCTTCAGAATAGTAACTTCTCTGACTGCAGCCCTGCATAATGCGGGGAATGCGGCGAGACATCAGTCCCTTTAAGACTGCAGATACAGCTTTCTGACACGTACCGATGAACAAGGGATCTAGTTCCAGGCCTTTCTACTGATTACCTCCATTCACCTGATACAAGTTCCGTCCCATAGGAGTAAAATTTTGGATAATTCTTTTATTATACTGATGAGTGCTTCCCAAAGAAAAAAATCAAATCAGTCATTGGCAATGTAGCACACAAATCGATTTTATGGTTCGTTTGGTTGTATCTGTTTTAACCTGATACCATCAAGTACGCACATTTAGTGGTATTAAAACTGATAAAGAATTTTATGGCTTTAAATTCTACAATTGTTGCTTTTTTTTACGCAACATTATGGCTTCATATTTCAATATACCATTTTGTTTTCTAGTACATTGGATATTTCTTATATGTAGTATGTGTTTTTTTTACTGCGAAACTGGCGTATTATTCAAACGTTTTCGGTGCAAATCAATAAATGAAGCATAAATATAAAAAACTGGGCAGTGAAAAGTAAACGAAATGAAGCACACCATTTCTTAAGCTGTTCAATTCAATTTTATTTGTCATTTTTTTCGTGAATGGAGACACTTCTGTAAACTGTATTTAGGTATTCATTATTATCAACTTGATATCAGGGAATGGAAATAGGGTGGAGAAACAATTAAAGTAGTGAAGAGATAGTCACTGTCAAATATCCAGATCGTAGAGATCCTGAATGAAAGTTGAATTTTACAAAGAGTACAAGGCAAGTATTTTTGAAGAAATGCATGGATTTATCGAGTAAAAAGTTCAGCGTGTTTGTAGTTCCGGAGAAAATCGATGCTAAAAGACGGTTACAGCGAAGAAAATTTTCTTTTCGACGCAGTCATCGTCAACTAGGCTGTACATTCGTGTATTTATTATAAATGGATGAGAAGGTTCCAGAATAATTTCCGGTCAATGATCAAATTAATAAAATTACAATTAGGAATTAAAATGACATAATTAACACCGGGAGGGGGACGGATAAAACTCAAACAAAGTAGCATCATAATTACTGAGAAGATTGACATATTGTGCAATTGGGGGTTAGAAATGTAGAAATAACAAAAACAGACAGGACGTTTAGATAAGGAAGGCAATGGGATAGTCGCTATTTGAAGAATTACCTGTGTATGATGGCCATGACAGGAACTCACCTAGCGTGAGTTTGAGCTTTTGGATGGCCAGTGCCTTGGCTATGCCAGTTGTCTTAATTTTGCTTCCTTTGATATGTTTCTTCGAATCTTGTATATTATTTTGGAGGATTTTTCGAATGGCGCTGAATGTCCTGAATTGACCAGATGTTCTGTCACTGAACTATATACACGTTTTGTAGCTCCTTTTACTAGCCAGGATGGACAGTGTTCACGAGTGCGTTTTTCAAGTTAGCACATGCTACGGCCGATCTACTCACCTCCTCACGAGAAAGTAAAATGGCAAATGCACGTTGAAGTGGCCCAGTGCGACAGCTTGTCTTTCGCGTTATGACTGAGCCGTTTCTTGCAGGAAAACGTCAGTCATAAGCTCGCGGCAAAGTATGTCTTCTTCAGAGATTTACAGAGGCGTTTGCGAAGGATTTCTGCTTCAATGTCACCTTTGAATTCTAGATTAAGCAGAAGTATTTTCTCTGAAACGGACTGAACTTGTCCTGAAGTCTTCTTAGATTTGAGATTTTTGTCTATGAACCTGGGCGGGAAACCGTTTTCCATCAGGGTTTTTCGGTGACTACGCAGCTCTTCTTCAATCGCTTTCTCGCTGCATATCTTCCGAATCCTAGGGGAAAGAGCGTTTATCAGGTTCCTCTTTCTGCTTAGGGGCACGTGAAGCTTTGAAAGTTGATGAATTGTCCATTATATGTAGGCCGATGTCCTTAAAACCGAGGTTCATAGAAAATGTTAATAGTGAGATTGTATCTCTCTACGTCTACCGAAAGCTTACAAAACGACTTATAATGTAGCTAGATTATACTGCCTTACCACTGGCTAACCAAAACGTATTTCTTGAAATAAATACAAAATACCTCATTTCGCCTCTTCCATGTGTATTTATTATCTTTTGGCTTCCAAGGATGACATGGGGTTAATCGTGTGAATAAGCTATAGAAGCCTTGAGGCACTCATGGAGCCAACTAAAGAGGACCGCAGAGAACAAAAATGAAGTTGAAATATGCTGTTGAAGCCCAGTGTTCGACTCAGAACCCAAAAGGGAGCAATAATAATAATGTGAATTTATAAGTTTAACTCCTGCTATGGAGCTAGTTGTATTAGACGCGGGAATAAACAAGTTCATCATGGTCACGCATAGGACCGAAAAAAGATACACCTTAGCTCAATACTAGCTCAAATTGTTGATATAGTGCTTCATGTTTTAAAGTTATTTATAAGACAAATTCAGCGAAGAAAATGCTTCTTTATCGACCAAATCATCTTCACAGGCTATACAGTCGTATTTATATTCACCAAAAATGTGTACTAGTGCATAATGGAGTAATAGAAGATTGGGTGACATAACTGATATAATCACTCAGAAGTTGCTTCAAAAGTAAAAAGAAAAGTTGTAAATTAAGTAAAACTCAAAACCGTACAATGGAGACTATGGGAGATCATAGAGCTAGCCAGTTGAAGAGGATAGTGCCAAACAGGACAAGGTTTAGATGTGTTGTTGAAGGCGCATGTTCCACTCAAAACCCGAAGGAATAATAACAAGTATGAAAGATATAAAGGCGATCCTTTCATTGTGTTTCGTGGAAACTGCTCGACTACTGAACTCCTCAAACAATTCAACTGCAGCTAAAGAACTACACATTTCATGAATGAAAAAGATTCAAAACCCTACATTTCAGTATTTAGGTGGCACGTCAAAAACGAGAGATGACGGCTTATTGCTGTCGACCAATCTCTGCAGGGATCTTCACTGACTACAACGGTTGGAGGAGCTTTATCCACTTTCTATGCTTTGGAGTTAAGAAAATCCGCTATGGGGATATGCCCGTTAAAGGACTCGAAAACAGTCGTATAATATTCTTAGATAATGTTTACATCAAAAGTTTTATTAGAAGAAAAATTTCAAAGAAGTCTGTCCTAGACAAACCAAGGTGCGGAAGAATACATTAATTGTGAATTCAGCATACAACAGTGATACCTCTGCTATGATATTTGAAGGTCCTCCATTCAAATGCATCAAGTGCACTTTCCAGGTGGTTGGTTTCCACCTGGTATTCTCAAGGCGGATTATGGTCTGTCACTTCGTGAGGGATACATTACCGCTTAGGTCCACTAATTCACAAACACCTGTGGAGCTGTTTACATTGGATAGTATGAGACAGTTCTTCGAAAACGTGTAATGGACAGTTATCCCGTTTCGTTGATCAACGGTGATCGCAGCCATTCAAAATCCTCCATTTATAAGCACCCTGTGTCAGCTCATTCGACCCGATTCAGTTATCTATGGAGCTAAATTTAGCTATTTCAATGGTCTACGTTTTTTTATCATCTTTGGATATGTGAAGGGCTAGTTATACGTGAAACAAAACATGAATTATGCACTAAGAAATGGTTCTGCTAACAACGTCTTCCTCAGTTGATTTCACGCCACTTCAATTTCTCTTCCCTCTCAGTATTTTCATGATTACTCTTGTAATTGAAGTGTTTCGAGAACACTTAACACACTTTAAACTCCTTGATATAAATTCATTTCTCTAATAATCTTTACCTACTTGAAGGCCATCTTTGTCCAACCCTATAATTACTTTTATGTTATGTACATTGAGCAAACAATTTTTAGTGCCACTAATAACCCGTAATTAAGTAATATAGTAGTTTGAAATTGGGGTCTTTTAAAACAAATATCTCTTCCCTCCTTAGATCTTTGTTTTTCCACGCTACTCATGTATAGTAAGCGAGTATATTTAGTTATTTGAAGTAGAAGAATCGTCGACACTGTTACTTGTCAAATTCACTTGTCATACTACATATTTTATAAATGAACAATGGATTCAATTAGATCTCCAGCTGTCAAAATCGATAAGTTCATGCTATAAGCCTGATTATCAGCCTCACTGTCACACTTCACTCGGTTCTCTTCAGTCACATTTATCTGGCTCTACGGCTGCCTATAATATTTCGTTTCCTCCACATATGATCCCTTCTGTGTCACCCTACTGGTCACTTCCGACTTGACTTCCACTCAAGGGCCTGGTTGACGTCCAAAATCACGTGATGATCTTCTTGGCGTTTGTCAGACCCATCTCCATTAGCTTCCGCATATTTTTTGGTTGGTTGGATATATACCAGAGTTCTTCGTAGCTCATTCCTTCTGATCAGATACATAATCTTCACACAGCAGGTCAAGGGCATTTATAAAGTAGCAGTAGTGGTCTAGAATAAAATTCTTTTGATTGAACGCTAGTAACAAGTGTGATTTATTTAGTCCTTTCTCTGGTGCAAACTGAATTCGATCAGTCAAGTTTGCAATGTGGTCACCATTCTAGGTAGCTCACCATCACGGTGCACATTGATTTGATGATATTAGATGTTTGGAGGCAATCGGCAGGAAGCCTCGTACCTATGTTTCGTGCTAGCTGACAGTCCTACAGGAGGTCAATCACGAGCCCGAATAGCTCAATGGTAACGTCTCTGACTGCAGCACTCAATGAGTGATGCGTGTTCAAATTTCAGAAGGGACATGAGTTCCTTCAAAGTGGTCGGAGATATGCCTTGCCGACGAGTTCTGCCTAGCACGAAACCTAGGTCCAAACTTCCTGTGTCCGACTGCCACAAACCATCTAATAGGCAGAAATATATTTTATATTTCAGGCGTGAGGCTAGCAGCCCCACCCTGTAAACGAAGCTGCTACAGAAACTTCAGCACGACGAATCTCCTTGCGCCAAAAGAAAAAGTCTGTGTGGGGACATGGAATGTCCACACCATGTACGAGATTGGCAAAGCTGCCCAGATCGCAAACGTCATGTGAAGAGGAGATTAAAACGTGTGGGCAAACTTGGAGCCAGGTGAAGACTCTAGCAGAGAACAGAACACAGTGGAGACGCACGGCTGAAGCCCTATGTTCCTCAAGGAATTAAAGGAAACAACAATATTTTACAAGCTCTTGAGCGAATCAAACTACGTTCTTTCTTAATTTCACGATTATTAGAATTTAAATAAGAAGATTTATTCCGGCGGAAGCCAGTCAAGACTACTCCTAACTAAGGCAAACCTAAGGCTATCCATCTTTGCTCCTTTCTCTAAACCCACGGTTTTGCATCGCATTGTAATTTCAAATGAATTTTGTTACCCATGCTGTAGTAATCCCCATGTCATATGGCTTAATAAAAACACTAAAGTAGAAATAAAACTTCGGTGAAATAATGCTAGGCAAAAAAGGGTAAACATGCCATTTGATTGATGGCAGCTAGCGTTTCAGTGGAGTTCAGGATGAGCATTTCATCCTGTAAGGCTCTTGTCAGGCGGATGTCCCTGCAATTTCAATAAGTAGGATAATATTCTCCTTGAAATTCCAACCTGGAAACCATCGTTTTAAAAGTCAAGGCAAGTAGGTCACAGGAACTATCTCTTATGAAATGGGCATCAGATGTTACTTATTTGATGTTTTAGATTTCCTATCGATTGATTATCCAAGAGTGAAATACTCGGGCCATTCTGAGATGGTCAGTCGGTTTTATCACGCATACATCTTTTAGTTTTGCAAACATTATTAGAGGAAAGGTGTATGGGATTCAACGGTCTTCAGTATTTTCTGGTGCTCCTGAATCCCTTCAGCAAACTTCATGTGGTCTTTGCTTATTCTTTTTCTTCTTTTCCTTATGAACAGTTAATGTTACTATGATCACAACACGCAATGTTACAAATGATAATAAATTTCTAAGTATGGACAATAACAAATGATTATCTCCACATCTCTCAATAATTATTTCAATGACATGAAGCATCTGTTTGCTTTCAGACACCTGTAATTTAATTTATTGATATAGCTGATTTCCTGCTGATATTTCTATAAGACTGTCAATCATTTAAGTACAAGTACATCAAGGTAACAAGTCCCAAAGGGAAGGAAAAGTGCGTCGTGGATTCTTCTAAATGCCAGCACTAAATAACTGTCTGTGATTGAAATTTTTGTTTGCTCTGAATCAAAATTTGAATCAGGTACCTACAAGGTGTGGATTAAGCTGTCGTAAAATTCTGGTTTGCCGGGATTTGTCTAGTTCCAAGTTGTATCATAAATTGACATTAGTAGGAAGGCTTTCATCAACAGCTATCTTCGCTCAGTACTCCGCTCAAGATCAGATGGCCGGCCAGAAAAGATCAACAACAGAGATCTCTGGCAATGAACGAACCAACCCAGCAGGAATCGAATGTTTAACAAATATGCCGGAAGAAATTGGGTTAGGTGGATTGGCCATACTCTGAGAAAACAAACCATCAATTGAGTGACATCCATCACATACCAGGCCATAGCTTGAGTGGAACCCGATTGAGAAGTGGCGAGTAAGTTGGTCATCAGTGCGAGGGTGACTTAGAGGAGAAAGTTATGCGAAGAGGAGATGAAAGCATATAGGCAGACGTGGAACCAGGTGAAAACGTTGTCAGAGAACCGTACGCAACGGAGATATGCGGCTGAAGCCCTATGTATCTCTAAGAACTAAAGAAAGCAATAATAATAAAGGAAAACTTTTGGAATCCAAGGATTACTGAACACCTCTTTCATCTCGGCTTGGCAGTACTTGCCTATGTATTCTCCTTCTCAGTCGGAACTTCGAACTCCGATATTATGAATCGAGTCAGTTAACATTCAAGGCTAATTTCTCTAGGTTATTTCTCCATTAGGTTTAATGTCTATAAGTTTCAGTAGGCATGAGGTTGTTTTTCACTGAGTGACCACACACCTAGTCTTCCATATTTCGAGGCTTTGCTAACGGCTGGGTAAGTTTTCTAATAGCCAGTCAGCCTGGACTTGAGCCCGAACCTCTCTCATTACTGGCAAACATTCTACCGTTGAACCACAAAGTGACTGACTAACTGACTGATTGGTTTCAACCTTAAAAATTTACACAGATGTGCGGCAGTTCGGGTTGCCACACTCCCTCCATGTACCACATAACTCAAAAGAAAAAGTAAAGAGAGGTTCAAAAGAGAGAGATAAAATGAACAGAAGTGTGAGTGAGGGAAAGAGAACAGTAATATGGAGGAAGAAAAGAGTTTTGTTGGATAAGATAAATCACAAAGAGTGAATGCATCTGAATCAGACATTGAGAATGATTTCCAGCTGCATCACCTATTGTCTACAGGCATTAGTTTTTATCACCCCGAGGACCCCAACCAGTCAGTCAGTCTACACCTCCTTACATGCCTTAAATGAATTGTTGTGGATTTGATTGACTGATGAAGCCATGTTTTCGTTTGACCACCATGTGTTAGCTCTTTTCCTACCTGTTCCTAAATCAGCATCTGACATTACTCGTTGAGGAAAGCGATCGACGGTTAATCATCATGCGTAACACATGTCCTAACCAT
Organism: Trichobilharzia szidati; assembly: GCA_944472155.2. Classification (NCBI taxonomy): domain Eukaryota; kingdom Metazoa; phylum Platyhelminthes; class Trematoda; order Strigeidida; family Schistosomatidae; genus Trichobilharzia; species Trichobilharzia szidati. The sequence goes on from OX235273.1 coordinate 4,287,386, forward strand.
CTCATTCAGTCGGTGTAATTTCACAAACTCGTCAATTGATTTGCCCTCCTTACCCAGCACTCGACTGATACCTAACTTCAATATTGCTCACCTTATTGCACCACTTCACACAGGAGATAGAACGCAGACAAAGATAGCTAGCTGGCCCTTTCATATCTTCCACTTTCACTGGCCATGTCTAGTTCATATCCATAAAGGAGGACAGAGAGGACTGCTGAGTAGTACATACACTCTGTGATAGACAGCCGGAGATCACGTCTGCTAAGCCAGAGATGGCGTAATTTGGGAAATGCCAAACGAGTTTTTAGTATCCGTTCTGAGATTCTGTCGGCAATCAGCCCTCTGCCACTGGCTGAGGCGAATTCCCAAAGAAGTGACGTGATCAACACGCTCCACCAACCACTTCACTCCTGCTTATCTTTAACCTAGGATCTAATGTAGTCTAGTCTTGTAGCATCATCTTACATTTAATAGAAGCAGGTGAATTGCATGCCAAACATTCAAAGATTTCTTTCTGCTCAAGGTGTTCAGAAGACTCTGCAATTTTTCAGTGTTTTCACCTAGAAGAACCACCAACGCAACAAATAATCTAGATGATAGTTATTTTATTTGAATTGAATTATTGTAATGTAGATTTTTTCCAGAAATCTATGTCACTTAGATGATCAGTGAGAACCAGGGAATACTGGATAGCTCCCTTATCCCAATTTAGGACTTTTCAGCACTAGGCAACCACCACTCTTTGATTTAGTTTCAGCTGAACCATTTCACTTCCTCCTGAAAGACACTTTCGAATTAGAAATTTGAAAATTCTCATTCAGTCATAGAAAAGAAAAGGCGTTCAGCAAAGAGTTACTCTTTTCGGCGATATCATTCTCAAGCTGTACAAACCGCAAATTTATAGTAATTTTTCTTGGCAACAAAAGGAATATTTCCAAAGATGTGTTAATGCAATTGTTAATTTTTGACAACAAATTACGTAATTTAGAAGGCGTTAATCGGTTAGAAACTAAAATAAAGTTACAAAAGTAGGTTGGGTGACGTAATCTAATTGTTAGGGTTCAATGAAAATGATTGAGAGTTAAGTTAATAAGCTGAGTAGAATTCACTTGAAAATAAATAAGAGTTAAGTTCATAAGCTGAGTAGAATTCACTTAAAAATAAACGAAAATGGAGTTAGCGACAGTCCTCATGAGGGTAGAGATTTAATAGAGGGGGGGGGTAGAAAATAATGCAATTAAGAAACAGACAAAGAAAGAAGAAAGAGGTAAGACAAAATTACGTATTTGGTGTTGAGATAGATCAGGACCATTGTAGATTTAGTGACTGAACAAACTTCTTTTGTATGCAGAGTTCAGGATTCAATATGTGAATTGCCATTGCTTCTGCAGTTTGAAGAAGTTTAATTCGTACTCTTTTGGCAAGATTCCCACGTATGGTGTAGATAACTGAGAAGTTGTTTTGTGGGTTTGCTTGGTGTCCGGATTCGATCAAGTGTTCTAGGATAGAGCTGTGGCCAGGAGATCTTCTTTCTCCTTTATAAAACCATGAAGGTAAGTGTTCGCTGATTCGTTTGGATAGCAAACGCTGGGTACGGCCGACATACCTTGCTCCACATGAGCAGGCGAATTGGTAGATGCACATTGATGAGGCCCCCAGTGGAAGCTTGTCCTTCACGTTCGTGCGAATCATTGGTTTCGTAGAGAGAGTTAGTCTGAGTTCAGCTGCGAAGAAGGTTTTCTTCAGTGAACGGCACAGGCGGTTTCTCAGTATTTCTGCTGAAGAATCTCCGTTGAATTGTAGATTCAAATAGAGAAGTTTCTTGGGAGCAGTAAGCATGGACGGTTTTTGTGTTTTGAGCTTCATGGCTTTTGTGATGAAACGTTCCGGGTAACCGTTTTCAAGGAGAATTCTTTTCAGGGTCTTCAGCTCCTCTTCTATAGTTTCCGGACTGCAAATGTTGTCAGTCAGTGAGCGGATTAGATTTCGTTTTGTATATAGAGGCACCCAACTGTGAAAGCTGATGAGTTGTCCATTCCAATTTCGAATTAATATCTCAAAAGGATGAATCCTTTAACAGTGTGCTTTTAAATCATGTCAAGAAATCAAACTTTACTTCAAAATAAAGAGAAACTTTGCTTAGACCACCGAGATGTTAAAAACACTTTAAAAAAAAACATTTTACGTGGTTGGGATATGAACTAATTTCCCTCCTACAAGATATGACTAATAGTCTGACTAATTAAACAAACAAACAAACAAACAGACGAATGAATAACCCTCAGTTAGAATATTCTTGATAAATCTTGATGATACTTAACATGTAGGTGTTCCACAACTTAAGAAAAGTTAGTTAGCTAAAAAATAAGACCATTTTTGTGTTATTTTTGAAGATGCAATTAAATAAAATCGGAAGGAATTAGGTAATCATGGGCAAGAATAGGGTTATGCAAACATTGTGATAAACAGGTACAAACATAATAATAATAATAAAAATAAAAGTTATTACAAAAGTTTATTCAAATAAATATTAAACACTATGGAAACAGACTGCGACAGTTGTTCAGAGGTAGAGAGCTCGCGAACCATGCCTCACGTGGTCCGGTGTTCGACACCTAACCGGCACACTCATAAACCTTGCTTAACCGGTAGTAAGTCAGGTAGAGAAGGAAGGTTGGACATGAGGCCAGCGACACCATCCCGTAAAAATCAACAGCACAGCTACCGAAGCTTCAGAGCTCTACCATGAAACTCTACGTTCCATTTGGGACTTAAAGGACTAAATAATTAAGTAAAATTATTAGAAGAAGATAAATAAAATAAAAGTTTTCTCCGGGTAAAATGAATTTTCAATTGTTAGTTTTCAGGGATTTTGACTGATTTCATATTTTCAATAATTTAATAATTCCCATTGTAGCATTAAGAACACAATATTCAGTGAAGAGACTCTTTTCAACAACGAATTTATTATCAAGCTGTACAATCGTATATATATGGTTTTTTTATAAAAATCATATCCGGTGAGGGAATTAAGTCAAAGGTGTGAATGCATGAAATAATAGTATGAAATGCAATTAAAATATTTGTGATTATAATCATAGTTTAATGTCAAGTGGCAAAATAATTAATGTCATATATAGAGAATAATACATAAGGTGTATAGATTTTGGAAAGGGGTACATAATTATAAGATTAGTAGACGAATATAAAATGTTACATAACATGGTGTGAAATTTGATAAGATAGAATTCAATATTGTAAAAATAAAAATAGAAAAATCAATAATTTTGGGTTTAAAATGTCAAGTGGGTCAAGTGAAAAAGATTCAGAGTGAGAATAGTAATAATAATAATGACAATAATATTAATAATAATAATAGTAATAAGGGAAGAGTACATAGAATAACTAAATAAACAAAATAAATGAATGTCTATCTCTCTACGGCCAAGGCAGAAGTAGGGATTGTACATACTTCTTTTGTACACAAAGGTCTGGCTTAAAGTCATGAATTGCCAAGGCCTCAGCTGTCTTTAGAAGTCTATAACGAAGAAAACTCGGGAAGTTAGCATGGATTCTATATATGATCTTAAAATCATGGTCAGGGTTGACAGAGTGACAGAAGTCGATCAGGTGTTCCAAAATAGAGCTTCACACACACTTCCTTTCTTTCTTGTAAAACCATGCTGGAATATGTTCTCGTATCCGTGTGGAAAGTGTCCTCTGACTACGGCCAATGTACCTTGCTCCGCAACAGCAGGTGAACTGATAGATGCTTATCTTTTACAGAAGTAGAGAACAACTTGCGGCTAGTGAATGTCATATGTAATTCTGCTGCAAAGAACGTCTTACTGACTGATTTAGAGAGATGATTTCATATTAAATATCTAAAGGACATCATTTAGAGGTTCCTTCGAAACCAGGGTGTACTCAATAAACAGCTTCTTTGTTCTAGAATGGGACTCTTCATCAGTACATACTCATGTTAATAACAATGACCCTACCCAGTGGCTTCAGGCTACAAAGCTAACCCGTTGACCACTCAGTCATTGGAACGGAATCCCATGACCTGAAAATGCTAAATTTTTGTCCATTCGCGATAGATAGCAACACATCCAGCCAGTGTTACAAGGAAGTATTTATTCTTATACTCGACTTAGTAAACCCGTCTAAGAATGGCTTCAAACTAAGACCCCAAGCACTCCATCCGACAGCCACTCACTAGTAGGTATTAGATTGACTTTCAGGTGCTGGTTTGTAAGGATTTCATCAGTTTCATGAGCTAAAAAGAGTTTTAATTTATGAGCTGCCGGATCACATCCAAGTGGATGAATGGTCAACAGGCTAGTCTCAATTGGTTAAGATCCTCGGTTCGACTAATAATGGGTGGTCAGTTAAAATTGCTGAAGAATCCCAAACTAAGACGAAACAGTTATCCTTATTTGATTTCATTTCGGGGTATAACTTGAAAGGAATCTGTAAAAACTGAAGTAGAAACAAATTAATCTATGATTCCAGGTAAATAGTAGCTGACAAAGGAATCCAGAATGTTTATCTGATTCAATCACTCCTTGAAAGCAGTACTCACTGAGACATGATGTTCTTTGGCCCAGTTGATAACATTTTAGCATTTGTAATACGAAGTGTGCTGAATTTCAGCGTCAGTGAGAATTTGAAAGTGTTTCTTAATAAATTGCATACACCAAGTTCCCTTAATGAATCTGAGGCAAGAGTAATAACAACACATGGTGCAGGATAAAATGGACCCGTTGTTTATTTGATCAATACTTTCTCAGTTGTATACAAACAAGATGCTAAAATGATCATGGCGTACAGATAAATTTCATTACTTAGGATGCATTCAGTAGACAGGATCTTGATGAAATAAGCAATAGGTCCGCTTTATCCTACATCACGTGCTGGTTGTTATTGCTTTGTTCGAGAACGGGAAAATGCTGACTTATAACTTTCAATAATTGTACTGTATGATTCAGTCGATTGTTTATGTAGTAATGCTGACTATCCACGTCATTGATGCAAACGATAGTTGGCGAGTTTCATTTCTATGATCTTAAATTAAATCCTTCCAAATGCGAAGTCACTGGTACTCTATACGGATCAGAGACATGGCGCGACCTGAAGAGAACCTCAAACAAACTACACACCTTCATCAACGGCTGTCCTCGCTCAGTACTCAAAATCAGATGGCCGGCCAGAAAAGATCAGCAACAGGGATCTCTGACACCGAGCAAACCAACCCAGCAGGAACCAACTGTGCAACAAATATGCAGGAAGAAATGGAGTTAGGTGGGTTGGCCATACTCTGAAAAAACCATCAAGTGACATCACTAGACAAGCCCTCGAGTGGAACCCGAATGCGAAGAGGCGAGTTGGTCGTAAGTATGAGGGTGACAATGAGGAAGTCATGCAAAGAGGAGGTGAAAGCATGTAGGCAGACGTGGAGCCAGGTGAAAACGTTGGCAGACAGCGGAAGGCAGTGGAGACGTGCGAATGAATCCCTATGTTCCTCTAGGAACTAAAGGAAACAATAATAATAATAATATAAATATTAGGTTAAAAACAATTAGTTCCCTATATGAATTTAGATAAAGCTATAAGAAGACGTAATTTGTCTGACTCGTGTAATGTGTATTTGCGCAACACATTTCGAACAATCTGATCACACACGGACTTGTCATAGGAACACACATATATAAAATTAATAAAGAGGTAAGAGGTGAGAAAATAGACTTAGGTCAAGTTAAAAGGAGAGGACAGTATCTTAATTACCACAGTTTCTGCCTTGTTCGGTACAAAAGAGCCTTAGTAAGGTGCCTCTTCAGTAGAATCCAACGAATATGCACTGAAGACACATTTGATGAAGGAGAAAGAAAGTTAACACAGACTCTGGTTGATAACAATTATCCAGACAAGTTCATCAGGAGATATAAAGTAGTCAGAACACCAAGACCCACTATCTGACTCGCCCCTAAGAAAGACGTGTACATCAAGCTACCTTATATGGGCATCAAAGCAGTTTGATAACTAGACAAAGACTGAACATTGCTGTCAAAAAGACTTTTTAGGCAGCCAATATCACAATAATAGAGAATGTAAAGCCAATATATCTATCTAAGCCCTTCGAACATGCGAAAAATAACGTCACATCCCACTGTATTTACCAATTTGAATGTACGTGTGGATACACATACATAGGGAGGACTCATCGATCTCTGCATGTAGGGGCTGGGTTCGGAGCATATTCCTAAATGGCTCCAGAAATAAATGGAATCTTCAGAACCTATTAATGGTGAGAACAGGAGACCTAGCTCCTCTATTGCGATACATATGACAGATAAAGCAGGACATAAAATTGACGTTAACAGATCTTTTAAACCCATCTATAAAGCGTGTTTTGGACGTATCCTAAAGTTTGTGAAAGCTCTAGCGATTAGGAAGTTTAAACCACCTTTATGGGTTGAAAGCAACAATTCGTCATCCCATTAAACCTTCTTTTGTAAATTTTGTTTTGAAACCACAGCAGATGTACTATTGCCTCTGTTGTTCGGTTTAGTGATCTTCATTGTTATTTCGACCTTCAATATGTGCTTTTAACTTGACCTAATTTGTCTGTTTTCTCACCTCTTACCTCTTTATTAACTTCATATATATTCCTATGACAAGTCCGTGTGTGATCAGATTGTTTGAAATGTGTCGCGCAAATACACATTACACGAGTCAGACAAATTATGTCTTCTTATTGCTTTATCTAAATATCAGGTTGTTAAATTTAACTTTCAAACGCAAGGGCTACCTACATTAACTAGTTCGTCACCATGATTCATCTTACTATCCTAGATGGTACTGAAGTTTAAATTAGATTGGGTGTTAAATGTCTTGGATAGTTTATTTCCTCTGGTCTTTCCTGATCTTCCCACATCATGTTAATTTCTAGAATAATATTTTGTTTATTGTTCCACTTAAAGAAAGTGAGATAATCCGGTATTCCTCAGTCTCTACGTCCTACAGTCTGCTAATCCTCGTATTATACTTATTCTTCTTTATTGCCGCTATTAACATCTTTCTTGGACTACACTTCGAAGGGCACTAAAAGCTGTCAGTGAGACAAGTGGGGCTTAACTGTTGTAGACAGTAGACATATGGATTCCTGCAAGAAATAAGCAGATATTATCCTGTCACAACTCTCTCTCTGTTTCTCTGCATCTCATCCGGCAGAACTAAAAGCAACAACAGAAGACTTTATCCTCGGCCGAGTAAGTAAAAAATCTCTACAATGTTTAATTTGGCCAGGATACATTTCGTCTCATTTTGGACTCATACCACCATCTATCAGTCGAACCCGCTACCTATCGTTTCAAGTGCCAAGACATTTCCTACTAAACCATTCCGGCTTAGAAAGCCACCGACCGTACAAACAAAAACAAATAATGGCGATTTTCACTACTGCTAACAATGGATTCTGATTGGTTTAAATACTTGAAGTCTTCAACCAATCAAAATTTAGTTTTGTTTACATATACAGCTGCATTTTTATTGGTTGATATTGTGAATAGTCTAGGGTAGAGGAGTTGATAGTGTTATTAATGCTGAATGTTAGCGTGTTATTCTTTGGCGTAATCTTGAGATAAATGCAATTCACTTAAGCCATTTTTTTCAATATTCTTCTAGTCTAATCAATTTTTTTTCTAATGTGAGTATGGATATTAGTATATATATACATAAATATTAGTTTCATCGCATATACACAAATTCATGTACGTTTATCCTGTTCACAAAATGAACTAAACTGGATTATAATTTTATAGTTTAAGAACAACACAAAACTGAAAATGAACCGCTTACTTATAATTTTATATACTCTACACTATACTTACTGTTTTGGACCTGGACTTTTCAAACTCTCCTCAAATTCTTACGATGAATGGAATCCTTCACTGTCAGCACCCGCATCCTCATCCGCCTCGATCGCATCCTCTTCTTCCATTTCTTCATCTGCTGTTCCAGCTGCTTTACCCTATTCAGGTGATACAAATTCTTATGCTTATTGGAATTGTCATACAATTCCACCAAATATGACACTATGTAAAAGTGTCGGCTATTCACGTATGGTACTGCCAAACTTTTTACAACATGAATCACTCCGTGAAGCTATCCAACAGGCGAATGTATGGATTGCTTTAGTCAATACAGATTGTCATCCAGATATTCAGCGATTTTTATGCTCTCTATATGCACCAGTTTGTTTAAAAAGTCATCAAGAAGCTAAAATACCACCATGTTGGGAATTATGTGATCAAGTGAGAAATGCTTGTTTACCAAGAATGAAATTATTCGGTTTCGACTGGCCTGATATTGTACGTTGTCAACAATTTCCACGTTTAGCTGAAAGTATGTGTATACCTCCGCAGGAGAAGAGTACTGGTAAGTTTAGAAAGATTTTCGATAATCTTATCATGCATAACTTTTAATCTGTATTACTCTTTTGATGTGATTCTGTTCTCTGGGTTCAGTGGTTTTATTATGAAGCTCTGGTTGTCTTTCTAGACAGCGTCTTCAGCAGAGTCGCCTTGAATGTAAAGTAAGTGCTGAGCTAAACGTTGGCAGAGTTAAACTATAACAGTTACCCTCGATCAACCTTACCACTGACTTTCAAACAACTAATCATAATTAAGGGGCGAGAAAGGTCGCGACACTGCTATTAAGGATTATGGTGTTCTCAGATCTATCTACACTTTTAATTATGTTCTATGTCAAAAGTCCTAATATCTCCGTAAAAGACAAGTTAGCCTGTCGAGCCTTCCCTTGCATCTATTATCCACCTATCCATCTATTATCGGGAAATGAACAGGGAGAATTAGCTATGTCAGATTGTAAAATAAAATAAAACGAATAGAAGAAGGCAAACTACACACTAGTGTTTATAAAAAACCAGCGCATTCTGCTAATAGATATTTAGACTTTAATTCATTTCAACCGTTATCTGACTGTGAAGGCAGGCCTAGTCAATTGCCTAACAAACCGAGCAATGACACTAAGTAGTACAAGAAAAAACCTAAACGTTGAAATGAAACAGATAGGAGAAGCGTTGGTATCAAATAACTAACTATCCTATAAAATTCATTAGGAAGATCAGAAAAGGTCAAAGCAAAATAAAAATAATGGCAAGACTAATAATGATAACACAAATAAGAAAGATAATAAGGTATCTACAGTACTTTTACCATATGAAGAGGGGACATTTGACACCCTACGTAGTAGGAATCTCAGTAAAGCAGGAATTAGGGTGGCAATCAAACATACAAACTCACTCGGGTACGACAAGTTCTGTAGGTTGAACCAGTTAGACAAAATAATATGATTTACAGAATACCTAGCAATGACTATGATTGTGGTCAACTACATGTGTCATACTAATAGATCAGGAGTAGTGATATTATCGGACCATAAGTATTTAGCTAAGTGTAGAATGATTGCCTCCACGAAGATTAGTAATTGAGAAAAAAACTAAGAAATAGCACTGCATGCGTTAAGACACAACCACACAATAGGGTGGGAGAGGGTTAAAATTCTAAAAAGTGATATAAGTAGGTGGAGAGAGAGGTTGATTACTGAATCCTGGTTCATCGAATGTACACACCCAACAGGTGCAATAGGAATGACTCATCACACGAATACCAGAGATGTGGAAAATACTACTACCATTCAAATCAAGAGGTGAAAAATAATTGGATTATATAAACCAAGTCAGAAAGTTGTGTACGTAACCTAATATGATTATGAGCAGCAATAAACTGTTCTCGAAACGTCATCACTAAATATAACACTGTGAAACTTTATCAAAAGAAATTTTATCCAATAATCAAACACTCAATCTTCCTGGGACTCTTTGAGTAAATGCAGAAAACCGGGTATAGTTAGATTTGATGAAACCGTGTTTGTGATCCATAAAATGACCTGTAGGGTAATTAAATGGGAACAAGACTAGTAGTGGCATATATGATATCTTTTTCATAAAGGTTCACAACACAAACATTAGCACACTGATAATAACTTGCAATGTGGTTTTCATTATACATTACGGGAGGTTTAAATCTCTGCCGGTTGCTTATTGAATCCCCTGAAACTTCCAATCCTCCTTCCACGTTTCATCTATACTGATTTTTCGATCCATTTCTAAATTATTGTTAATTTTTTCGAAAACGCTATTCATTTTACTACTTTTATCTATTTATGAGTAGTATGCATCACATAAAACTGTAAAAGAGGATTAATTTACCACGCTATTATCTTTTGAAACTAGTGTACTTGTTATAACGAAAAAGGCTCTTTTCGGGAGTATATTATTTCAAATGACTCTTAAATTGACGCATTATTAATCGTAGTCAAACTCGTGAAACATTTTAGTATCTTTTGAAAAAGACGGTTGCAGCTAAGAAGATTTTCTTTTCGACAAAGTCACCGTCAACTAGCCTGTACATTTGTGTATTTATAGGAAATAAGTGGGAAAGTTCCAGAACTATTTCCATTCAAGGGCCAAATTAATAAAATTACAAAGTGTAATAAGCAGGAAGGTTTGATGAGAAAGGTAACATGATAATCAATATTGATACGAATGATGTTTCATGATAGCTATGGCAGGAGCAACGGCTGGGTGTATTTCTTTTGAATATACAGTATGGGCTTTGTCATTTGGATCGCTAGTGCCTCACCTGTGCTTGGCCAGCTGCCTTCATTTCAATCCCTTTGAGAGGTTTGGTAGGATCTTGTATATGACTTTGAAGGATTTTTCAAACGGTGCTGAATCTCCTGAACACACCAGATATTCTGTTACCGAACAATATACAGTTTTGGGTTCTCCCTTCGTTAACCATGCCGGACAGGGTTCACGAATGCATTTTACAAGTGGAGGCATGGTACGGCCGACATACTCGGCTCCACGCAAGCTGAATATTTTTTTTGCAAGAAAACGTCCCTCGTAGGTCGGCGGCAGAGTTCGTCTGACTGAGAGGTTTCGGAAGCCACCTACATCAGTAAATATGATCCTACTATGTTTTTTATACGATCTCCCCGTTTATTACACTTTGCAATCTTATTAGTTGACCTATTTTCTATAAGTGCAAAATATACAGCCTAACTTGATGACTTTGTCGGAAAGAAAAATTTCTTCTTCTCTGCTTTTAGTTTTGTTCAACAATTAATGAACAGAATTAAATAACGCCCCAATTAAAAATAATTTCAGGGAGGACCTAGTGGTACATTTTGTGCAATGAGCACAAATTCAAGCTTATTGCCGCTAAATTTCATGGCCAACATTTATGTCAGTAGATCGTACATTATTGGGTAGGATCGTTATGTGCTTCTCATGTGACTTGTAGCATCAGGAGTCATCGTTTATTCAGTTATTTGAAGATTTGTAATTCTCCTAATACCTTTAAAGATATGAAGAGGATGCCTGTATTTGGAAACATGTGTGGTATGGTATTGTGAGGTATAATGAGGTTATATGTGAACTTTTAGGGTAGACCAAGGATTGATATCAATTAGAGAAACATTGAAAGTCAGCAGGGAGTGCAGGACAGCTGTCTCATCCTAGTTTGGCACTCGTCAGCATTGCGCACCCACTGGAGTTCGAACCCAGGACCTTCCGGCTACAAAGCAAACTCGTATACCATTCAGCCACTTGGACCCGATTGAATGGCCAACCCACGAATTCTAATTTCTACCAATTCATGATTTATCGCGACCACCAACTGATATCATTGGCGGGAAATCCATCCTCACACTTGACTGGATGGACCTCACTGGTCACGACTACTCACTAGAACTCCAGGCAACTTGGTCCTATAGCCATTCACTAGCCAGTATCAGATTAATTTTCAAGTGTTAGGTAAGGAGAGCAAGCCGCTGAATGGGATTGTGAAATTGTATAGCTTAAGGTGACTAAGATATGTCATACTCATACTGCATACCAAGCCACCACTGCTGTTAACAAAAAGAGCTGAGGGAGAGGGGAGGGTTATCAAATCAAATTGTGATGCTAATCCATGAAGTCATAGACTGTGCTGGTTTGAGACACCTAGTTAGTATTGTAGACTGCTTAGCTGAGATCATGGAAACACTAAAAATCGATAGTTAACGGCTACTGGCTCCAAATCGTTCTCAATAGAGCCGATGCATTCACTCTTAACGATCTCTTAGATCTATTAAATCTCCAATATTCCTCATTTCCGTCCACTGCAGTTCCTTTTTTTCTTCCCCACCCCCCTATTTTGTGTACTTGTGAAATGTAGACACGTGAATTGTTGTATATTTGTGCAAAATTCTGCGTCGATACTCAGTTATCACTAGTTGTCATAAATTTACTTTCTTCTAATCAATTTATTTATGTAATACTTCATAAAGTTTAAGATCTCCAAACTAAAAATGCACTTCGAGACAGTGAACAGATGAAAATGGGTTATTTAGTTAACAGATTATGCAATACATGTTGTCATAAAGTCTCTTTACAAAGTAGCTGAGATAAGAGGTAAACTCTTTAAAAATTAAAAAAAGGTCACTGGTTTTGACACTCATAAGATATCATTCGCTTATCAGTGGGAGAATTCAGAGGAAGGGTGATATCCCATGAAGGGTCTAATTTTCTTTTTACCTAAAACTCTGTCTGACGGCTAATGACGACAAAGTCAAACAATAGTGTCCCAAGGTATTTGAATGTACAAGTGACTTTCAGCCGACCAACCATAAAAGTAAGTGATTTTGGCACTAAAAATGACGTTTATTCACAAGAGAGAGTGCATGAACAGGCATTAAACAGGGTATCTTTCTCTGACATCACTTAAAAATATATGTCCCAGTAATGGTGAGGAGTGTCAGTTTTTAAGTTAGACCAGTTTCTGTACATGTATTTATTGAACTAACTTAGGATGGGATTTTTTCAAAGCCGTTTATTACTCTTATCCTGTTTTGCAGTTTTCCTCAAAAGTCCTCGGTTGAATTACTATGGTTTCCAGGAAGAGGATCGATGACTACTTACTAAGAAAGTGTGGATAATAAAACAAATTAAAATAACGAGCTATTAACACATTGCCCAAACAGTACTTAAAAATGTGAACTAGGTGAAATTTGCTCTTTAGTTGGTGAATAGCGTTCATGTTTGCGCTATTATAATGACAAGTGCCGTAGGTCAACGATTAGCATGCGTTCAAGGTCATTGGAGCGTTCGCACTCCTGGGATGCTATTGTTTAAATTCTCCCTAATGATACTAACTAGTTTATGACAAAGATGAAGTAAATGGATGGGGACACAAATCCTGGAAATTCCAGTGATTAATTTGATGTGTTACACCTTCAACAACTACTTATTGTTGCTTAAAATGCATCGAGTTGTGTCTAAGTAATCCCCTTTTGTATGTATCCTGTCATCCACCTATATGAAACTAGATTTATTGATTTTTCAGCAGGTGATATTCCTTCCATCTTTAAATACAGCTGTAACATCAGGAGATGAGATTCAATCTGATTTACTAATTCTACATCTTCGTCGACTTATTTCCTTTTCTAGTTAGTTTAAAAGAGTTCACTAATTCCTGAACGTCGGTTTGCAGAGATATGATTGGCTTCAGGTTTCACCGCAGGTTGTTTTGAGTTAAAGAACCATTATAAAACCAAAGAGTACTGGACGACTGAAGTGACCCAAACGAGGAAAAAACAGCTAACCAGTACTCCCTAGTAGTTTCAGTAGTTCTGTAATTAAAGTCACTTCTTAATCAAACTTGACTCCACTAATTATTCTGTGATTCTTTGTGTGATTCTGTCCTTATTCGGAGACATTAAGACTTAAAACGTTTTAAAAATTCTGATGTGTAACACTTCTAAGTTGGAATTACGTAGCAGTGGTCACGCTAAAATCACGAATTGGTAGAAGTTAGAATTCATGGACTGGCCAATAAATCGGGCCTCTATGGCTGAATGGTATACGAGTTTGCCTTGTAAACAGAAGGTCTTGAGTTCGAACTCTGGCGTACTGCCAATGAGTGTCAAACTAGGATGAAACAGCTGTCAGTACTCCAATATTGATTTTAAATGGTTCTCTAACTGATATGAATCCGTGTTGAAACTCGAAAAACAAATCTAATCCTCATAAATGAATTCTTGAGAATTACGTGGATTCGAATACTTTGTTCATTCCATTCTCCCAATCACCCACCCACCAACCCCTGTCTACCAAACAACTTAATTGTGTAATTAACCAACAATACCCTCTTACGTCCTCAGTGACACTTAGAGAAATCGAGCATAGTTTCCAGGTCACCTATACAACACCTAATTGGCTCAGAAGTCTGACTGGACAATTACATTTTTAGAAAACAAAAGTATTGATTGAAGAAATACTTACTTTTCAATTAGATCCTCATCTCTCTCTGGCTCTACTCTAATATACACGTATAGCATTTTTATTACAATACACAACAATTTACCAATCAAGTAGCACTGATATATTTGCTAACAATAATTGGTTAGTATCAACTTATCAAACAGGGGTGATAATTAACGAAAAAATTAATACACACAATTAAAGTGTAGAAATGGTGACAACACGTGGATTGCATAATGCGTAATTTTGGAAAAGTGAAGAGTACTTAAGGAATAGGCGTGTGCTCAAGTTGATTATGTAACAGACTGTTAAAGAAAAATTAAACGATTTGGACAATGATAACTTGTAATTAAAGTTGAATTGGTCAGAAAAATACTAAATTAATATTTTTCTTTCTCCCTAACGGTACCCAACTGTTGAAGTTAGTGTACTGCCCAGTGAATGTTGGCTTTCGGTAAATCGACCTTAGTAACGTGCCATTCTCTCTTCTATCTAGCTTAACATCAAGGAAGTGAAATGAGGAATTCGACTCCTCTTCGACCGTGAAAAGCAAAGATGGGTGAGAACCATTAAATATTCCAAGAAGTTCAGCAGTTGAAGAGTTTTCGTCAATGGGCAGTACACTCACTTCAACAGTTGGGTACCGTTAGGGAGAAAGAGAAATCTTATTCATTCCTTATGCTCCAGAATTCGTAAAATCTGCTCTGCAGAGACAATCGATAGTAAATTAATATTAACAGTTAAAATTTAAAAAGTCTTTGAAGGAGGGCGAAGAAGCAGTTAGGTAAATGCATTCATGTGACGATGGCCAATGTAAGAAAAGTGGCTGTATAAATTTTTTCTTCTGAACATACAGTTCTGTCTGGCTTCTTCTTCTCCAGGTGGATTCCGATGGCTTCAGCTGTAGGTGTGTAAAAGACGAAGAAATTTTTTGTAAGAGTTGGTTTCTAGGGTTTTGATTTTTTCGTGACAAGTCGTAGAGTAAATTGACCTGCTATGAAAATAAAATTAATTATAGTTACCCCCTGTCCCTCTCTTTTTTTCCCTGTCTTTTTTATATTTTTCTCCCTCACTTAGAAGTGTAAAAGCACACAAATGGAACAGAATACTTGAAACTAATTACACTGTAATTAAAGGTCTTCATTAAACTGGACTACTTGAATAAACCTCAATGAAACTTAAATTGACACTTCAGTTGAAGTGTGTAGGAGAAAATAATCACAGAATAAAAGTGTGAAACAATTTTACAAAGTATGAATTAACCTTTGATTAATACATTAGTTAACACAACCCATTACGTAACATGATGAGAAGTTTGATGGGATAGATTTTAATACTGAATAAAAACAATAAAGGGTTGTCAATTGTTGGTTTGTAGAGTACTAATTGGTAGTTATCGGTTTGATCACGGGTTGAAATCAGTTAGAGAGCCACTGGAATTTCAGCAAGGAGTACTGGACAGCTATTTCATTCCAGTATGGCATTCCTCATTGGCACTCGCCCACTTGGGTTCGAACCCAGTAGCTTCCGGTCATAAGGCGAACTGATAGTGGGACAAGGGAAATTGTACCAGAAATTGTTCAGAGTGAAAATAGTAAAGATAAGGAGGTAGGGGTGGCCAAGCGGTCTAAGGTGCCAGTCTCAATTTCAAGTCCACGATGTGAACGTGGGTTCGTTTCCTACCTCCAACGCACGCTTTGACGTCAATGGCTTAGTAGTAGAATCCTCGCCAACCACGAGTGTGGTTCAGGGTTGGATCCCCGATTGACGCACACCGAAACCTCACTAAGCCGGAAATAATACAGGTGAAGAGGGAAGGTCGGGCATGAGGCTAGAAAACCAACCCCGTAAAAATAAAAACCACTGCTACCGAAACTTCCAGTCTCTAGTTTGAAGCCCTATATTCCACTGGAAACATAAAAGAATAAAAAATTCAGGGATACTTATACAGGTTAAATAAACAAAATGAAAAAATAAATAAATGTTTAATCCCTTCTTTCTGTTCTACGAAGAAGGTAGAAAGAGAGACTTTATAAACCTCTTCTTTGTGCGTCGGTGGCACAGTGGTTAGGACTCTCGCAGACCATGGACATGGTCTGGGGTTCGATCCCCTGCCGGCGCACACCTGATATCTATGGTCAGCCTGAAATTTGGGCTACCGATATCCATGCTGAAAATTCCATACTTGTACTGAAAATACTGTGTGGAATCAAGCTGTAAATAATAATAAAAAAATATCTGACTTGAATTTATGACTGACCAAGATTTCTGTTATCTTTAGAAGTTTGAAACTAAGAAAACATGGTAGTTTAGCATTAATTCGGTAAGTGATCTTAAAATCGTATTGGTTTTACATCCTCTTTGAAGATCCATAGATCCGGTTTACTGTTCAGTATTATTAATGAGGCGTATTCACACTTTTTGCTTAGATTTCCTCATGGGATGTAGTTGCGTATATCCCGTATTTCATTATTTGTCACTCGTCACTACAAACTACACAATTTGAGGTAAAAATTCATTAAACTGGTCTCAGAAGTAGGGATATTTCTTTCAAGGTGATGCTTAGATCGTTTCAAAACGACCAGCAACATTTACTATTTCATTTGAGGTGTTTTTGATACTACTCACATGAGCCAGTAGTGTATAACATTTTAACATAATTTCCAGCAATTTAATGGCAATCGTTTTAAGCGGGTTTATGATACACCCTAACAACGTCTCTTACTTTAGCGTCAATCTGTTTGAATAATGATATGAGTGACATATACTGTATTATTTAGATATTTGAGATTAGATTATGAATTTCTAAAAACATTTCTGAGGTATATATTTGGATGACTACACAGTTCTTGGTAGTGATTATGACAGTAAATACTGCTTCATATGGTCATTTCTAGACCTCCCAGACTTCAAAGTTTAAACACAGAAAAAAAGGCCATTTTCATAACTTTATACTGCTCTATGAGGTCTATGAGGTATCAGTAAATATTCATTTTCACTCGGTTTCAATTAGAGGTCACCAAGCTTAACTCTAATATACATGCGTCGGTGGCACAGCGGTTAGGACTCTAGCCGACCATGAACATGGTCCGGGGTTCCATCCCCTGCCAACGTACACCTGATATCTATGGTCGGCCTGCAAAATTTGGGCTACCGACATCACATGCTGATAATTTCATACGTGAACCAAAAGTACGGTGTGGAATCAAGCTGTAATCAAAAATAATAAAAAAATACAAAAAAATAACTTTACAAATAAAAATTCAAATATAAACCAATCATGGTGTTTTGTCTATAGGATAATAAGATTGTGCATATAAATCGTGCAATTAGTCATAATAATAGTAATGATAATAATAATGGCTCTATCAGTAATAAGGATGAAAAAGTGAGGCGATCTGTGATAACACGAATAATGAAAAACAGCATGATTAAACAAACAAATGTTCAGGTAGACGAAGTAGTCGATAAAGGCTAGTAAAAACAAATGAACCGATCAAACAATGTTAGATTGTAAGGGAATAAATAAACTACGTTCTAATGAAGATTTTATAAGATTGTTGGATGATAAAAGGGGGTTGAAAATCTAAGTAAAGGGTGATGGAGAAGTCATCAGTCAGTTAGGCCTTAATAGGTCAACAAGGGAAGCATAATGGCTATACGAACTTTTGAATGCATATCCATGCTGAAAGTTCCATACTTGTACTGAAAATACGGTGTGGAATCAAACTGTAAATCAAAATAAAATAAAATTTAGGCCTAATAGTTCGAATGTCTATCGCCTGCCTCAGCTATGTGCAGTAGACGAATACGAAGTTTATTGGAAAGATTCGGTGGGATACGATGAATTACTTTGAAGGCTCTCGTTTTCTCCACTACATGACCACTATCAATTGAATGCGAAAAAATTAAGCTACGGATTGCTTTCGTATATCCTTTGTCAAACCATGATGGGAGATGTTCAGTAGTGACACGTTGGATAGGCTGTCTAGTAGTGGTGTGCCCAACATAACTGCCACCACAGGTGCAGTTGAATTGATAAATTGATAAATGCACATAGATGTGGCAAAACTATCTAGCTTATCTTTCGTTTGCATCCCCAATCATTTGTCGGCTAGGGAATAACAAGCATAGGTTTACTGCATAAAACATTCCTCTCATACTCTTAGGAAACCTCTGGAATAAAATCGGACTTGACAAGTCACCACTGTGTTTGAGTCCCATCCTACTTACTTAAGCCTGGAGAACTTGGTGTCATCATTAGGCCTCAGACACAATAAATAATTCTTCCAGGTAACTAAGTTCAGTCAAACAGATTAATGTCGTCCGTATCCCTGAGACTAGTTTCACCTTAGACGTATAATGCTCAATAGAGACCGACTCTGTACACGTGTTCTAGAGAGAAGTTGTGATCACTGGGGTCCATCGAGTTAAGTTAGGGAACAGTTATCCGGCAGTGACACTACCTGCTTTTGCACTATATGTATATATCGAGAATTGGCAGAAGTTCGAACTTTTAGGCTAGCTGAATGGCCTACGTGATAGGAAGATTCTGGGTTCGAAATCCGGTGGGTTCAAACTACTAAAGAGTCCAAAACTAGGACGAAACGACTGTCTAGTACTCCAAGGGTCCTCTAGCTGATGTCAGATCATGATCAAATGTGTTATTTAGAATGTTGTGCATTTTCTCTTATACTTTTAATGAATCCCACTTATTGATAATTGTACTGACAGTTGTATACCGATGGAAACCATTGGCATAACAACCAATCAGGAAGGACACATCCAATTATCTACTTCATTAGCGGCACTATATGTGTATACTTATATATGCATAGTTGAGATAACCATCTCAAAAAAGTCACACTTACCTACCGAAGAGAAATACAATTTCAAGTATTGTTTGAAATTAATTTTCGATAGAAATTGTTTATGGGAGGTCGTAGATTTACATTGTCATCATATGGAGCTGAGGATGGCTATTTTGGCGGGCTTGCAGGAGGGGGAGTGTGTGTGATGGATGTGGGGAATTGCCTTCACTTACATCGATTTATTTCTAATTCTGTTTTTTTTTAACTTTCCTCTTTGATGTTTTCTAACAGCTGTATAGATTGACACTAGAAATTAGAAGAAAATTCTAATATGGTGGTAATAAGATAGAAACAGATGCTAAGATGAAACAGAAATGAAATTTATGTCTTAAGTAGATTCTCACAGATAGTAGTAGATGAAATTTGTGCATTTTAATTAAAAAAGAATGATGGGAGTTACTTTATCTTGAATGTTGAACAGTGTTCATTGTATCTGTGAGTGTTTGCATGTGTGCGTTTACGTGTGCGTATGTTTGTATTGGATATGTGTGGATTTCTATTTTCCGCTTTGTTTATATCCTCATGACAAATTACAATTTCAATTTCCTCAATTTATTTTGTAACTTGATTGGGTGATTTTGATTACTGGATAGCACGGATACAGAAGGCCTGTTTGTCATTTGCCAACTTACTCCCTGTGTGGCTGTCGACGAAAGGGCAAGTGTACTGCACAGCAGTTCACTCAGCCTTCGTATATCACTGTGAGTGAGACATCACTATTGAATGGGGAAGACATGGTAAGGCCAACTAGCTGTCTTTGATCATAGCTGTCTTCGTTCTATCTCCCGTGTTAAGTGGAATAATAAGGTGAGCAATATTGAGGTTAGGCATCGATGGAGTGTTAGGTAAGGAGGGGAAATCAATCGATGAGTCTGTGAAGTTACATCACTTGAGTGAGATGCTTAGGAAATGTGTCAAGCATGCATCCCTAGCTATCTATCGCCTTCCTCGGCAATGGGCGATGTTAACTGACATAAAATGTATCAGGTTGGAAATGATCTTGCAAGCAGTGGTCACACCAAACCATGGCTTCATCAGTCAATCAAATCAATAACAGTTAGATTAAGCCAGCCAGTCACGAAGGTAGGCGTAGACTGCCTTCCTGACTGGTTAGGATCCTCGTGATGAGAAGAACCAACCAACGAAGACTGGAAACGATTGGTTATATGGCTTAAAATCATCGTTCTCCATTGGTGGCTCAGATGCATCCACTCCTTGTGATTTTTCATATACTCTATTGTCCTTCCATATCAGTTTGCTTTTTCCCTGACTTACACTTCTGTTTATTATCTCCCTCATTTCAATCTGTCTTTGCTCTCTTCTCTTCCTTTGCGTGCCACAAGGAGTGAGAGGGGCGGCTCGAACTGCCACACATTTGTGAAAAGTTCAACGTTGAAACCAGTCAATCAGATTACTGGAGAGGTATTCTTGTGAAGTGTTTATCCAGCGACTCTTGAGTATGAAATGAGGACGCTGTCCTCCCTCCGAGAAGGCAATATCATAGAAAGCTAGAACCTAGATACCTGGAACAGCCTTTATTCGTGTATTACGATGTTAGCTACAGTTATCATGTGATGACTTGTGACATTACCTAGTTGTTCTGGTTGGGATGGTTGGAGTGTGCATGGTTCGAACCCAGAACTTATTGGCTGAAAGTCAAGTATTTAATATATGTGTAAACCTTGGGCACTGTGGTAGTAAGTAATTCCATATTAGTTTGTTTATTAGGTATATCACACAGTGAAGAAACAGTATCACTATTCACTGAATGACCATGTTTTGAACACAGTTTGTTGTTCATAATCATATCAGTTATCATGTGCATGTCAGATATGGACAGAATAATGACAACACCAACAATAAGAAATCTAAATCATCAGTAGTACTTCCATACAAAGAAGGAAACTCGGAAACCTTACGGCGGAGAATTCTTTACAATGCAGTGATAAAAGTGGCTGGCATTCAAGCCTACAAACTCAATTAAAAACAAGCTTTGTCGGTTAAAGGATACTGTAAAGCCCTTTAAACGAAATAATTTAGTTTATCTAATATCCTGCAATGATTGTCAGGTCAAAGTAGGAGGACGGGACAGTGAGACTGGCGGAACCTTGCAAAATCTAATTCTGTTGACCCGAATAAGATAAGGAATCTGGAAAATAGTTCAGCTTTAGCTGTTCATGCAATTACACATAGCCAAACCAAAGGGTGTGGGATAAGATGGAGGTTCCCAAGCCTGATATAATAGGGTGGAGGGAAAGAGGTTGATAGCGGAAGGTTTATGCCTATCGAGTCAACTGAAGAGAATACCTGCCCATGTAGACATCCCCCGACGACGAATGGGGAAGGAGTAAAGAAAACCACAAAAAGAAAGTTTCCAAGTTGTGTGATTATAATTGATACAATTATGAACAATAAATAAATTGTGTTCGAAACTTTGTCATCCAGTGAATAATACTGTTTCTTCACTGTGTGTGTGTGATATATCTAATAAACAGAAAATAATATGGCGTCATATCTCCAACAGATCAATTTTTTGAAAAAAAATATAATAAACTAAATATTCTTTTATTCGTTGTGTCATGTTCTCTAAATTGGATTGATTTAATTATGAAGCTTTAACTGACCACCCTTCTTGACCACATCTTTAGCGCTATCTTCAAAGTGAAATGTGATTTAAGAATTCTTCATAAACGAAGTATTTGCCTCTCCTGTTGACTTTCATTGTGATCGGCTGTTCCTGTAGACTTCGTAAACGTTGTGTCAGTTTTCCTTGCAATTAAGCCATCTAACTCAGAGAAACTCTGGCACAAGAGTTCAGGCTGACTACTTCCAGCAAATATGTCATGGATTCGAACCTCATTCTACCAGCCAAGGTTCAGGCAGCCAGACAGTATCACTAACAGATGTGCCATACCCGTTAAATATAATAAACTCACAGAAAAAATAAACATATTCATCTGAGCTGCAAATCTTTGTCACCATTCCAAATCCTGACGGTGCATATATGTCGTCTATGGTTTTTGACCACTTTTTAATTAGTGTATTGACAAACAATAAAGCGAGCGTGATCACGTGATGCTATATATTACTGACTAACGACGAATATAAGTAGTCGGATATCACCCAGACGCACATCTGGTATTTTAATCACTTCGGTCCAACTAGTAGGAATCACTAGTTGATGTGTTTGGTAGCCTACTACTTATATCAGTCAATCAGTAGTACATTGCATATTTCATGGAACACGATTATCAGTCGTAACTTACATATTGTAAAAATTTCTGAAATTACTAACTGTATTTAGGCATTGTGAGTAGTTCTCTTTTGAAATGATGAAACGTGGATGGCTTTTTAAACGAATCCTCTGATTCAAGTATTGGTTTGTAGGGATTCGATTTCATCAGGAGCTCAGATCAGTTAGAGAGCCAATGGAAAACCTGGGAGAGCTGAAGAGCTGTTTCGTCCTAGTTTGGGACCCTTCATCAGCACTCTCCCACCACAGGGGTTCGAACCCAGGACCTTCTGGTTACAAGGCGAGCTCATAAACCATTAAGCCACTGTGGCCAGAAGGTCCTGGGTTCAAACCCCTGTGGTGGATGCATGCTGATGAAGAGCCCCAAACTAGAACGAAACAGCTGTCTGGCAGTACTCCCAGCTGGTTTCCAATGGTTCTCTAACCAATGTCAGCTCATGATGAAATCCTTTAACTAATTCTCTGATTTTAACAAATAAATGAATGGTCTACTTCTTAACAGTTTAAGTAGTATCTAGAACGATGGTGTACAACTGAATTATTCTGATACGAAAAGTCGATACAGAAGCATCACTAGACGCGATGTGGAAGCGGCTAGGATGAATCTATCAAGTGGATGCACCATTTTTAGTTAATCAATCCAACTGATCAACTGTGCTGAAATTCTCTCTGGATATTCAGCCGAAGATTGTAGGCATATCTCAGCACAGAAATGTCAAATCTCAGTGTAGTTTTTATCATAAGCCTACATCAGTTAAGGAATCATTGAAAATCACAGAGCACTGGACAGTTGTTTCTTTCTTTCTTTTAGTTAGAGACAGTTCAACAGTGTTCCCCTATGGCTTAACTAGGGACTGAACTCAGGACTTTTAGACTACAAGGCTAATCCTTTAGCCATTCATCAACTGGTGTGAGTGATGTTTTTGTATGAATAAAAAATCCTTACAAAAACTCAGAACTCCAATAAAAATTAGAGCCTCTACTGAAATATCATTTGCTTGATTTAGAGAAACATAAAGACTGGTTTGACAGGTGGATAGATTATTCCTAAACACATACACACAAATTCAAGTGTCTTTGGTGTCCTGTTAAGTCAGCATTTAATTCCAGCAAAGAACCATATTCTGTAGTCATATTGCATTCCTAGTGGACAGATTTAGATCAGCACCAAGGATTTGACAACCCTGATTCCGTTACTGAGAAGTTCAACCAATTAATGCACTGCTGGGAATTCCACGGAGTTAGTTATACTAAGAGTGCAGTGAAGCGATTTTGGAGATGTAGTTAGTTGTCTTAAGTGCTCGACGTTTATTCAATAATGAGTCCCTGCTTCGAAACTTGCTTCATCTATTTTAGCTCAAACAACATGAATAGGATCATTAGCCCTCATAAAATAAATATGGCTCACGTTCGCGTAGCGGTTAAGTAGTTCTAACAAATGAAGCAACCATCAGTGGAGCGGCTTGGATTCCTCAAGATAAGATAAATACTAACTGACTAACTGATTTCAGCCCAGGACTTTGCACAGATGTTCAACAGTTCGAGTTTCCAGTCTTCACACAAGGCAAGAGAAGAGAGTAAGGAGAGATTGAAAAGAGAAGGTGATAAACAGACGTGTGAGTGACGGAAAGAAACAGAAATATGGAAGAACAATAGAGTTTTATAGAATGACTATAACAAATCACAAAGAGTGAAAGCATCTTAGCCAGCCATTGAAAAAGACGATTTTGACCCATATCACTAATTGTCTCCAGTCCTAATTGGTTGTTTCTTACCATCAAGAGGACCACAATCAGTCACAAGGTTTAGACTTCAGCACGTGACTTGCTGGCTTAAACTAACTGTTATGGATTTGATTTACTGAGGAAGCCATGTTTTGATTTTATCAGGACTAGCCCTCTTCCAACCTGATTCTGTGTCAGCTAACATTGCCAGTCAAGGAAAGCGATGGCGAGTTACCATGTGTAATAAATGTCCTAATCATCTGACTCAATCGATGTAACTTCACAACCTCGTTGATTGATTTCCCCTCCTTACCTAGCACTCAACCGATGATGAACCTCAATATTGCTCACCTTATTATACCACTTAACATGGGGTATGGAAGGTAGTCAGGTATGATCAAAGATAGCTAATTGGCCTTTTCATGACTTCCACTTTCAGTGATCATGTCACACTCACAGTGATAAACGAAGACTTAGTGAACTGCTGAGCAGTACACGCGTCCTTTGGTTGACGGCCGGAGAAATACTGATAATCACATAACCCAAATCAAAGCGGGTTTAATACCTTCTAATTTTTGGTGCACAAATTATAAATTTTTAGCTTTTTTTTCTTAATATCCCATGTTACAATTTCTGTCAATGTGATGTTTATAAATTTACTGATTTCCTATTATGTAAACAAGTTTATTTCAATCTGTGTTATTGGTGATGGTCGCTGTTTATATATTTATATTATGACATCTATCAAAACGACATATTAGGTAAATGGCAGTCCTTCAGTTAGCTTTATGAACACCAATTACTTCCCCCACTTCCTCTTCTTCTTTCGCTGAACAACATCATATTCAATAGTATCACTGACAGATTGTCATTAAAATCAAAATGTGAGCTATAAATCTTTGCCTAGATTAGTTAGTTTAAACAAAATCGCGCGCGTGTTCAATGTTCAGTGGTTCAAATATTTTTAAAGTTCTTTAGATTGGAATGAATTTAATTCAATGCAATTTGATAGAATGTTTGTTGATTCAATGTGAAGGTGAAACCATATAAAGTGGAACATAGAAAGCAATGAATCAAAAATCTCTCTCTTCGACGTAGAAAATGGACTACTTTTCATTCATTGGAGTTGTATGCGGTAGAGGAAACGTCACCTGAATATTTTAATGTCGAAGTCTGTGACTTCGTTTCAAACATTTGAGGCAAGACATGTCATTCTAGCGACTATCGGCAAGCCTAAAGCGTGAACCGTTTATAGCCTCCTTCTGAGGGACCTCAACATTCAACATTGAAACGAAGTCTACAGAAAGCAACCGAAATGAATTCAAATTTTAATGTGGCCGATTTTACAAAACTGAGATAGTTCAAGTTTTCACACTTCCATCGGCACAATTAATGGTAGAGGAATAAGGCAATGAAACTATTTTAAAATGAAATTCAGGAGCTACGTAACAAGCATGCGCACAAAAATGATAATTGTAGTAGCTCTAAGAAATCGCAGAGAGTGAACAACTTTCGGCCGTGTTACCAACAGTCTTGGTTCTTAAGACCTCTAAGACCCTAGAGAGGCATTCTATGGGTTCGTATGTAACTTACACATATAGTCAGTAAACGTTTGGGTCGGTGATACGGTTTGACTGGATCAAATAGCAACTCTACGCAACTTCATCAAAAGGAAATTAGAATGGCAGTCACATCTCTCTCCACCTCAACTTCATCCACTTTGGAAAGGCCTTCGATGGCGCTGACCATGAAGTAATTTGGAAACTGCTTCAGCATTACAGCATGCAGTGCCCAAGTCTTCATCAAATTCATTCAACAGCTATATGACAGTGTCAAGTGATCCACAACAGAAAACCCTAAGAAGACTTTCAAGTGAAGTTATAAGTTAGACAAGGCTGCCCACTACTATCACCGATGATATTTCCAATTGTGGTCGACTGGATTATCCGTCAAACTGTGCGTTGTGAGTCAGAAGACAGGAATATGCTGGACCACCGATAAGAAGGCTCTAGAAAATATGGATTTCATGTGTGAATGATTTATGTCGACTGTCAAACAAAATCAAAGATCTACAGGCAAGAACCAACAAGTTGGCAGAAGAGGCAAGCAGCGAAGACAGGACTCTAGGTGAACGTCGAGAAGATGAAGGTGATGAGGATAACTAACCGACAGCAACAACAACCAGCACCAGTCACCATTAAGAGGAGAGATTTGACAGAGGTTAATTCCTTCACCTATTTAGGGACCATCGTTTCAACTACAGACAGTCAGAAACGGTCAGTCAGAAACGGATGGGCGAGATACGCCTTCTTCAATCTGAAACCAGTTTGTAAATATTCTGCACACAATCAGCATAAAGAACAAGATTCGGATTCTTTTCAGCCCAAATGTTAATAAAGTCAGTTCTTTTATATGGGTAAGAAACTTACACTGCGCATGGATCACGGAAAGCATTTACGACATGCCACTGCAGACGTTTATCAATAGCTGCCTTGCTGGCTTCATGTTGGAGATCATATGGCCAGAAAGAGTAGGAACAGAAAACTGTAGGAAAAAATCAACAAATAACTTACTGCTGAACGAATATGTAGGAGAAAATGGAGATAGACCACACTCACGCTGAGGATACCTTTGAGCATCAGATCAGACCTTGAGTGGGACCCGAATGGAAAACGACGAATGGGTCGTTCGAGAGTGACATAGAACAGACCACGTGAGAATGAGATAAGAGATTATGAACAATCGTAGAACCAGTTAAAGAGGACCGTAGAAAAAAGGACAAAGTGGAGACGTTCTGTTGAAGCCCTATATTGCATTCGGAACCCAAGAGAACAATTATAATAATATAAAAGTACTTCTAATTCTTCTCCGATCCAATACAATGTCAGGTAACATTGTTTGGTTATGAAGATGACGCCTTGACATGCGTAACACTGTAGTGGCAGTATTGTCTTGCTTAGTTTTGTAAACTCGATGCGAACTAAACCCATAAGTTACGACCAACCACCCTTAACAGACAGCTGGCGTGTATATGCATGCAATCGCGTATAACCCAGTGAAACGACTAGATATCCCCAAAAGTTTCATCCAGGAACGATAAAACTATTCTTACCCGGTATGCATATCTCTGATGTCTGTTTACCAAAGTCCTTCAAGCCTTTACATTACGACTGACAGAAGACGAGAGCCTAATTAGAATAGTTTCAAGGTTAGGTTGAATTGTCAAATGATACATTAGTGATTTAAGTAGACTGATTAGTAGTACGGGGAAGAGGCAGAATTCAAACACCTTTCCCGATTAACGCGTCATATTTAATGACTCATAAAGTGAAATTAGTCTGTTTTTTTCTGGTTTAACTTTGATTTTCATCTGTCTTTTAAGGCAACTGTTAATTTCTTAACTGACAACTCGGCAATCTTCCAGTTGTTATAAAATCGTCAGCAGCAATTTTCTTCTTATGACTAGACGTATTCCCGTGTAATGTACAATGAAATGTAACGCAAAGGTTCTTCATTTTCACTTATTAATATTGATTAGCAGAAGATTAGAGCTACAGCTCATAGGTTCAATCATTGGGTCATGGGCTCGGAACCCACCCCGTCAACTACGGTATTTACAGCCAGGTATCAGTATGCTGTTCATTAGTGTTTTTAGTTGTTTGTAAAAATCTTCCTTGATCAATTGTTTCGCCTTCTTTGTGCCACTGTGCATATCATCGGATACTTGTAACCTTCCTTCCTTCCTTTTGAGTTGAATCTTGCTGTCATAACTCTGGATAAAATTGGTTCCCACTGCATTAGGGCTTTGGCTGCCACCGGTGACATCACGACAGCCAGTCGCTGCCTTAGTTCACTCGTAGTTGTCGTCTGAGTGACTGGAGTAGACTACTGACTGTACAGTTGACAAATTAAAACGGTCCACATCCATTCCATCTATTGTCGCAAATGCTCAACACTTCTGTGCCATATCCTTTCATTTCTTTGGATACCTGGGCAGCCTTCCAAGCCAGCCTCGTATATTGTACTTACATTCCACATCCCCATTCTTATTCTAGCTTTCATTTCGAGAAGACGCATCGGTTAGCCGAATGGCCTCCCGAAGGCTGGCTTTAGCCAGCCCACTGTGTCATTTCGCCTCTCTAATTCCTTGTACGCTGAAGTTTCTGTAACAGTTTGAATGATTAAATAGAGTAGGGTAGCTAGCCCCAAGCCAACCCTCCCTCTTTCCCTGGACCGGGACCAGCCAGAAAACTAGTCAGTTCTCAATGATTCGCTAACTGATGCCAGTTCATGATCTGACTTAAAATTCAGCCAAATCCCTACAGTCCAACCTAATACCCACTGGGTGGAGCTTCTAGATTTCTAGTGGGAAGTCTTCATCAGTGGGTTTCACTACAGTTGAATATGAGAATACATAACTGCCGATGATATTCGGGTGGCTGTTGCCGCAGATGGCAAAAATTGGCAGAGGTTCAAATTCATCAGGTATTCGATTCCGTTGCAGAGTAGTAGCTCGCTCGTCAATAAACTCGTCCTAGAAGCTGAAGATTCTAGGTACAGTGTGATTTAGGGAAACAGCTGTCCAGTACTCTATGGTTTTCACTCTCTGTCCAACTGATTTGAAATCGATGATGAAGTCATCAGCGGACCAGCAAAGATTGTTAACCTATTGTGTTAGCCACTAGTCCCACTTACAGGATAATCATCTGTGTACTGTCTATGCCTTGGGCTTTTATCCAAACATATGTTTTATAACTTATTGTGTAGATATACATTACGTCATTTATTAGAGGGATCTTATTTAGTTAACCATGATAATGAATCACACTCGTGTTTGGAAGTCGATATAATAATAATAATAATCATAACAACAGTAGAAGTGACGATGAATGTATGTAATAAATTATGCTGAAAAATTTCCCTGAAAAATTAAAATTACAATCAGACATATCTAACTGATTTAAGGACAGAATTATGACTTCTTTTTCCTCTTCTTCCTCTTACTATTCCTGTTCTGGGAAAAACAAAGTACATACATCACTATTCTTAGTCCTGTCCTAAAACAACGCCTTAATCTCGTGTTACTGTTTTTTCGGGTGTTCCATCTCCCCACTGTGTCATTCAACATGATGTGCTACTACTATACTACTACTTAACATCTAAACTGGCACTACTACTTCCACTTACCAACTACTGTGTAATCAGTCCCCCTCACCGCCAGTTTTTCCTCACAGTTTATCTTCCGAATTTTCTTTTTTTACTTCAGCTACAAAGTGAACATCACTCAAATACAAAATGATGTTGTAGTCTAGATTCACTTGAAAATTCAGTCTATATGACGTCATCTCTTCGGTAGGAAGAAAAGGATGAAGAGAGTGAGAGGGAGAGAGGGAGGTGGAGAAAGAAGGATAAGGACTTTGTGTTTGACTAAGTGGGAAAAAACCTAGTTTATTCGATTTTTTTACATATTTTGGTTCTTGTCTGAAAAACTGAACATGCCTGTTATGCGTATAGGCATACACACCATACTATATTTTATTTATCTGTGTATTTTGTACCCAAGTTTCGATCATGGACTGAGAGAGAACCATTAAAAACCAGTGGAAGGAGTACTGGACAGCTATTTCTTCCCATTAGTTTGGGACTCATTATCAGTATTCACCCATCGGGGTTCGAACCCAAGGCCTTCCTTCAGCAACATATCTCCATTTTGTTCTATTCTCTGCGGTTCTGTTAAG
Source organism: Trichobilharzia szidati (assembly GCA_944472155.2). Lineage (NCBI taxonomy): Eukaryota > Metazoa > Platyhelminthes > Trematoda > Strigeidida > Schistosomatidae > Trichobilharzia > Trichobilharzia szidati. The sequence continues at coordinate 4,317,364 of OX235273.1, forward strand.
CTGGTATCAAGATCGCGCATAGTGTCTCATCTCCCCACATGATCTCCTCCATGTCACACTCGGGTTTCACTCCAGGACTGGTCTGGCTCACTATGTCATCCAACGGTTTCATCAGTGTTTGCCCGATCCATCTCCATTTTCCTCGGAATATTTCTTGCGCAACAGATTCTTGATTGGTTCTTTTCTTCGGCTTCTTGTTTGTTAATTCTTTCCGACGGGTCATCTGATCTTCAGTATGGAGTCATTGAATGCAGCTATTGATAAAGGACTGCAGTGACTCTTTGGAAAGTCTTTTCTTGACGCTCAGTGCAAGTTTCTGACCCATAAAGAAGAAATAACTTACCTCAAAATTTGTGTTGAAAATTTGGATCGCGTTCTTTATGTTGACTGTGTGTGGAATATTTCCAAACTAGTTTCAGGATGATGAAGGTGTATCTTGTCTCTCCGATTCTGGCCAGCTTTGACATCTTAATCCATTCTGACTGCCTGTATTTGAAACGATGCTGGCTGCCTAGATAAGTAAAGGAATTAGCCTCTGTCAGATCTCTCCTATTGATGGTGACTGCTGCTGGTTGTTGTTGCTGTCTGTTGGTCATCTTCATTACCTCCATCTTCTCTATGTTCACCTGGAGTCCTATCTTCGCTGCCAACCACTTCAGCCAGTTTATTGGTTTTACACCTGTCTGTCTTTGAGTTTGTTTGACATTCGACATGAGTCATCCACATGCGATATCCAGATCTTCTAGAGTCTTCTTATCAGTAGTCCGGTATATTCCTGTCTTCCCACTCCCATCGCGCATTCTCCTGCATAATCCAGTCCACCAAAATTGGAAATATCATCGGTGATAATAGAGGGCAGCCTGTTACTACTCCTGTCTTCAATTCCAAGTCTTCGCAAAGATTTCTCTTGTGGATCACTTGACACATGGCATTGTTACATAACCAGCTGTTGATAGAGGTTAACAAAAAGATTTGTGGCACCGCACTCCATAGTTTTGAAGTAGTCTTCAAATAACTTCTTTGCTGACGCTGTGGAAGATCTTTCCAAAGTCGATAAAGTTGAGGTGGAGAGAGATGTGACTGCCATTCTATACTCTAATTGATGCCGTTGCATGGAGCTGCTATTGACATAAGCATTGAAATATCACTCAAGCAAATTAGAATCACTCTGTCAAACTTAAGTGAATAATATCTCAAGCGGTGTATTTTTATGAACTGAGTTCACAAAGCCAAAGCTTTTCCGCTTACTGTATGACTTGTAAATGCCTTATGTTTCTCTCATCCTCAACGTATTTAAGTAATCATGAGAATTCAGTTGACGTTGAACTGTCGAACTCTACAGCTTACAGGAATCTAATTGATTTCATATATGATGACGGACTGATATCAATTAGAGAACCACTGAAAATGACAAAAGTGAACAACGGTTGTTTCATCCCACTTTGGGACTCTTCAGCACTACGCATCCATCACACCATAGAGCCGAAAACCCTTAAGTTTCGTGGCAAGATTAATTAGTTGACGTATGTTATTAATAAGTTACTCGTACATGAAAGCAGTAAGGTACTTTTTGAGTATTTATGTCACCTTGATCTGATTATTGATCACTGTAGATCGATTCGAATGTCCTACAGTTAGTGATATTAACAAGCAGTAATAATAATAAAGATATAACAGCGAATAGAATATCAACTAAAATTAAGGAAATTTCACAAAAATTCTGGATTATTCAAACCTGGATGGCCAAAGTAATGATAATGACTGAGCTAACTTCTTTTGGGTGCATAAATTAGGCTTATTAATATGAATCCCCACAGCCTCAGCAATACTTAGAAGTCGAACTCTTAAAGCGAAATTGAGATTCGTAGGTAAGCGGTAAATGACCCTGAAAGCATAATTAACGTCAATCTTGTGTTCTGTCTCCACAAGATGCGCCAGAATAGCGCTGCGAATAGATTTTGCTTGACCTTTGCTTAACCAGGCAGAGTGATGTTCGGAAATTCGACGAGAAACACGCCTAATTCTACGGCCTATGTAACTGGCTCACTCCACAGCAGCAGTTAAATTGGTATATACACATGGAAGAGGCGAAATTAGGCAGTTTGTCTTTTATTCCCGAACGCAGAAGAGGAGTGGTTTTAAAAATACAGCGTAATTTAGCAGCAGGGAATGCTCTTTTTACCGCATTTCTGAGGTGATGTGTTAGTATCTCACTTGTGTTGTCTCCTAGGAACTGCATCTGTAAGAACAAGGCTTTCTTTGGAACTGTTGGTAACTTTGACTGTTTTGGTTTTAGATTCATATTTTTATCAATAAACTTCTCGGGATAACCATTCTCACTTAGCAACCATTTAATATTGTTAAGTTCCTAGTCAAGACATTCGTTCGAGCAAATCTCTCTTGCTCTGTGGACCAAGCACTTTATTAGATTGAGTTTGTATTTCAAGGGCACAAAGCTGAGAAAATGTGTGTACTGGCCCGTTGATGTAGGTTTTCTATAAACACTTCTTCTTATTGTGCCATCCTGTAGCCTAAACCATAGCGATATTTCTTTTGAAACTGCACACTGTATCTATACATTGAAACAAGTATGTATGTATACATATATATATGTATACAAATATCTCTTTGTGTAGTACAGAGTATTTCATTACCGAAATACCTAAAAACACCACAGTCCGATTAAGCAGTTAAACAGATAAACTATCTGTTAGAACAATTTTTCATCAGCTGAATAATACATAGTGCACTTTATTGATTTAATCACTTAGAATATAGAACCGATCTAATTCCTATTCACACCTTTTTGCAGGTGCACTGATCGATACTTTCGTACTTTATCTTTTTTATGGTGTCAGATAAAAAGAGTTGTAGACAATATCCAGTTACTTTAAACTCTGCACACTCTTACACAGTTGCACCTACACACACGCACACACGAATAAACGTGTAAATATACACTTGCTTACAGGCCTATCACACATCTATCTATCTATGGAATATGATACCATCAATAAATGTTCTTCTTTCTTCATTTTATTCCTTGTTGTTCTGAATGTTTATCATTCTTGATGATTAGTCTTCCTTGGGTATTATAAATGTTAACATTATCCATCACTAGAGAGAGAAGAAATTAGAAGCTTAGAAAGCGAGGGAAAGGGATAGTGTGCGTAGGTTGTGTTTTATGGCAGAAGTTGGAATTCATCGGCCGCCCACTGGGTTCGGTCCCAATGGCTTAATGGCACACATGTTTGCTCGCCTTCTAATTGGAAGGCTGTGGGTTTGAACCTTCTGATAGATGAAACAGCTGTCCAGTACTTCAGCACTGCTTTTCCAATGGTTCTCTAACCGATGTCAGCTCATGATGAAGTCCTGTACATATAAATGTCCAAATCAAGTTCACTTTTAACAGTTTGAAAAACATTTTGGGCATTGGATACATAATATTTATTATTATTATTATAAAACATTTTTGTATTTCCCGGTGAATGAATGAAAAACAAAACGGTATCGCCATTTTTACAGATGTTTCACTGATTAAAACGCTGTTAATATCTTTATCAAAGTGATATTAAACCGAAATCCAGAATATATTATAGATGTAATGTTAATTCATGGAAAATTACCATTGTAACGTGGAGAAAATCGAAAGAAGGGATTCAACGAAGAGCCTCTTTCCAATGAATTTATTATCAAGCTGCACAATCGTATACATATGCTTGGTTTTAAGGAAGTTATATCCGGTGACGGAATTGAATCAAAGGTGTGAAACATAAAAAAATTACGGTAGCATGAAATGCAATTGAAATGTTTTTGTGATTATAATCATAGTTCATTGTAAAGTGGCAAAAAAGATATTATTATTTATTTATTATCATTATTATTCCCGTACGTTCCCAGTGGAACATAGAGCTTCAAGCTAGAGGCTCTAAGTTTCGATAGCTCTGGTGTTTTACTTTTACGGGATGGGGTCGCTAGCCTCATGCCCAACCTTTCCTCTTTACCAGCCTTATTACTGACTTAGAGAGGTAAAGGAGAGCGTCGGTGGCCGGGGATCGAACCCCGGACCATATAAGGCGTGGTTGGCAAGTATTCTACCGCTGTGCCACCGACGCACTAATTAATGCCATACATAGAATAATTCACAGGATGTATAGAACTTAGAATGGAGTGTGAAACTATAGGACTAATAGGCTAATCGAATAAAATGAAAACGTTACGTAACACTGTGTGATAACATACAGTTCAACGTTGCAAAATAGAATTGATTTAGAATGACAAGGGGGACGAGTGAAATAATTCCGGGGACAATTCAAAGTAAGAATAGTAAAGTAGTAACAATTAACTTAATAAAGGAAGAGTATGCAAATTGAATAAACAAAACGAAAAATAACAAATAGAGCCAAAATATGAATAGGGATTACCATATTTTAGCATAGAGGGATTCAGACCATGAAAGTTGGAGTGTTTAATAGTGTGAAATATTCCCAAGTCATGAATCAAAAGTCAATCTGACACCTTTTATAATCTTGAACTGACTTGTCAATTTTCCTACCCCACACTCTACAAATCCATTATGACTAATCACCACCACTGTCCCCCATTTTACAATATTTTGTAATTGATTTCAGCCTACCACATTTGTCACACAAATACGTCTATTTATTTTGACACCCCATAACTAATCTGTTATTCTACGTTAAAAAAATGAATCCGCCGCCGCATAACTGGCCTTTACTGTGACGACAACAAATATATTCTATTTTATAACTGCAAGTACCTGAAGAGAAGGATATATTGAGAAGAATATTCTTCGGTCAGAATGACTTTTAATTCATGTTACGGGAAAGTTGGAGGGGTTAAACGAACTTTTCTGTATACAGAGATCTGACTTTTCTGTTTCCATGGTCAAAGCTTCAGCAATACAGATGAGTCGGATACATGGTAAATTACTTTTTGCGTTGTAGATGACTTTGAAGGCAGAGGCTGTAGAGATAGGGTGATCATTATCGACCAAATATTCAATGATCGCGCTCCTTATTGCTCCACTCCCACCTCTTCGTAACCATGTAGGACAGTGTTCTTGTATCCTCTTGGACAAAACTCTAGTCGAACGACCGATATACCTAGCTCCACATAAGCAGGTGAATTAATAAATGCATATGCTTTGTTCCGTACATGACATTAATTGTTTTGCCACTTCACATTGAACTGTGACTACAATCACAAACATTTTAATTTCGAATGCATTTCATACTACTGCTATTATTATTTTATCTATTCACGCCTAACATTTTTTGTGTTCAATAACGTTCTAGTCAGCCTGTTTTACTGTCATGACCTCAGTGGAATAGTTCTATAATAAAATTGATATGGTCATTTTTATTTATTTTTATCTTTGTAGCACATTTTCAGTCCTTCATTAATTAAGGAATTAGTTATCAACCCTGTAGATTTTATAAGACTATTCTCATCTTTTCAAACATTGCTAGTGCTCATGCACTCTGATTTATTTTTTTACTTTTTTTGACGATAACCTCTGATAGATGAATGACCTTAACCTGTGACCTTGACCTGTTGTCAATTAACACTGTACATTAAATAAACCCCCTAAATAATTGTACAGGTTTAGAGTGAAGTTACGAAAAGTGATTTCTTTGCTCCCTTAAGTGTTCTTAATTAAATTACATGCGATTTCTTCATACCTTGAACTAAAATCTATAAACTCAGCTTGTATACACTAACTTAATCACCGTTTTTCAGCATATGGCGATTTTTACATTAAGAACGCAATATTCAGCGAAGAGACTCTTTCCAACGAATTTATTATCAAGTTGTACAATCGTATATATATATATGGTTTTTTTAATAAAAATTTTATCCGGTGAGGGAATTAGGTCAAAGGTATGAATACATGAAGTAATAATAGTATGAAATGCAATTAAAATATTTGTGATTATAATCATAGTTTAATGTCAAGTGGCAAAATAATTAATGTCGCATATAGAATAATACATAAGGTGTATAGATTTTGGAAAGGGGTACATAATTATAGGATTAGTAGACGAATATAAAATGTTACATAATATGGTGTATAATCTGATAAGATAGAATTCATATTGTAAAAGAGTACATAGAATAACTAAATAAACAAAATAAATAAATGTCTATCCCTCTACGGCCAAGGCAAAAGTAGGGATTGTACATACTTCTTTTGTACACAAAGGTCTGGCTTAAAGTCATGAATTGCCAAGGCCTCAGCTGTCTTTAGAAGTATGTAACGAAGAAAACGCGGGAAGTTAGCATGGATTCTATATATGATCTTAAAATCATGGTCAGGGTTAACAGAGTGACAGAAGTCGATCAGGTGTTCCAGAAGAGAGCTTCTCACACACTTCCTTTCTTCCTTGTAAAACCAAGCTGGAATATGTTCTCGTATCGTGTGAAAAGCGTCCTCTGACTACGGCCAATGTACCTTGCTCCACAAGAGCAGGTGAAGTGATAGACGCACATGGAGGCGGCCAGAGGGGGGCTTCTATTTTACAGAGGTAGAGAACAACTTGTGGCTAGTGAACGTCATATTTAATTTTGCTGCATAGAACGTCTTACTGACTGATTTAGAGAGAAGATTTTTGAGTATATCTGAAGCTTGATCACCTTTGAATTCCAAGTTCATGAATAAGGTTTTCTTTGGAACTGAGCCGGTGACCAGTTTAGACTGCTTGTCTTTCATGTTGCTGTCAATAAATCGGTTAGGGTAACCGTTTTCTACGAGAGTGGCTTTTAAGAGGTCAAGTTCTGAGTCAACAAAATCAGAACTACAAATTTTCCTTATGCTAAGGCAAAGCAAATGAATTAGGTTTCTTTTCCTGGAAATAAGCACCCAACTGTAAAAATTAGTTAGTTGTCCGTTCCATGTACGTTTCCGGTGGATAGATCTTATTTTATCAAATTTCCCACCATGTTATGTAACATTTTATATTCATATACTAATCCTATAATTATATATCCCAAACCTTATGTATTATTCTATACACGACATTAATTATTTTGCCACTTGACATTAAACTATGATTATAATCACAAATATTTTAATTGCATTTCATACTATTATTATTTCACTTGTATTCACACCTTTGACCTAATTCCCTCAACGGATATAATTTCTTAAAAACCATATATATATATATATGATTGTACAGCTTGACAATAAGTTCGTTGTAAGGAGTCTCTTCGCTGAATTTTTACATTGTCAAACGAATGAATGGGTAAAGATAACAAAACCGTATGCTGACTTTTGAATATGATAAATGTGTGAAATTAAAAAAATATCGTTTGTATAATGAAATCGCTTATCCTTTTGTGTTGATTTGTTATTTCATGGTGGGGGTGGGTGGAGTAGAGATGTTGGAACTAGGCCGAATTCTTTTTGAGTCCTCCATTCCCATTCAGAAAATTTGGATTCTAACTGGTGGATGGTGACTAGCTATGTGGAATCCAGAACAACACGCATTTCGTCCTATTTGGGACTCGTCCTCTGGATGTACCTGCATTTCCCAGTGAGTGATGATATTCCCACCAAGGCTCGAATCCAGTGCCCATAGTTTCCAACAGCAGAGCGTTATCCAACTAGATAACTTGGGCCACGAGAGCCACCTCTTGTGCAACAGGTCACATTAATTATTTAATTGAATTTTAGATTTTCCCGTCGATTGATTGGACCGAAGTGCTCGGTCTCAGGTTGACATGTCAGCTTCTTATGCAGATGTTTCGACGATGTCTGGGCATGTAATTAGAAGTTAATTGGTGGATAGCAACTAGCAGTGGAATTCAGGATGCATCTTCACAAGAAGCCGACATGTTAATCTGAGACCGAGCACTTCGGTCCAATCAATCGACAGGAAAATCTAAAATTGCACATTATGATAGTTTAAATTTCTTTAAAATCTACCTTGGATCTAAGCAATTAATGACCAAATTACAATGTGGAAATACTGACAACTTCTCAGAATCTCTACAAATACTTACATTCCTACATAGCTGACAATGATAGTAACCTATTAAATGAGGGCTAGTCATATCACCCGGCTGTCCAGTTCTCCATAGCCAGAGTGGTGTTCAAACTCTTGACCTACTAGGTTGATAGTAGAGCCTCTAAACCAATAAGCTAAAAATTAACACGTTCTCAGAATATTCTAAATAATATAATCTACCCTGATCAATTCGATTCCCCACAGAAACACTCTTCAACCTCGCTTAGCTGGTAATCATTAGAGTAAAGAGACCTGAAGGCTGGATCTGAGTTTGATAGCAAAGCTCAGTAAAAATCAACACTAAGGCAACTAAAACGACAAAGGCCAAGCTTCAAACAGTAATCATAATACCCTTATTCTGGCCAGTGTTTATATAATGTACGGAATTTTCAGCGAAAATTATTGCATAGTATTTTCTCTTTGTCTAGGATCCTCAAATAAAGACAGTAACAGACAGTAAATCACGTGACCCGAAGCGAAAATTAATCCCATGTGACATTTCTTCTTTACCACCCTACTTTGAGAAATGCAGAACACTTGGTTGACAGCCAATTAAAAAGGGGTGTAGGAGTACATTTTTTGACTTAAGAATATAATCAGAGCGGAATAACTGAAGACTTCAGGTAATTAGTTTGTGTACCTCAAAGGCAGTGGCAAGTTTGTACTAAAAATCTTCGGAAGAATCATCTCATGTATTAAGATACTTTGCCAATGATGACCTAACTTTTTATGTAATTTAGTAAGAAATTGCGAATTGGAAACACCACTTTGATTGGGCACTAGTCACTAACTATTGTGATGTGCCTAGACCCTTGTCTGGTGCAGACTGAATTCTATCAGCCAAGTAGGTCACCATCACGGTGCACATTGATTTGATAATATTAGATGGTTGGAGGCAACCGGCCACAGGAAGCCTTCGACCTAGAAGTCATATTTTAATCGATTAAAACGATTTAAACAAGCGAAATCATATAAAATATAATAATGAACTATTTTTTATAGTTCAGGTTTCAAACAGGCCATCTTCTTTATTGATTTTTTTAGATATTAGCTAGCAGTAGATAAAGCATTTACTAATAGACTGTAATTCTTTAGAGGTAATGATGAATAAGCGTTTTTCTTTTGGTTTTTTTCCAAATTATATTGGCATCACAACTTCAATGACATCAAGTTGTATGTTTGTGTTCGTGTCCGTGTAATGTGCTTTGTGTTTCTGACGGATGATGACACCAGCTGTGAAACAATCTGACAGTAGCTTAACTTAAATTAACTTTAACGTAACCTTTCGTATTTCCGCTCCACTCCACTCCTCACCACCCCGCTTTATCTCATCGTATTGATTTAGACAATTCTGACGTTTTTCTTAGCTGCTTGTTGCTTTCACTAGTTGTTTTTCCGTTTCATTCCGCTGTGCATATCACACAGGCTTTATATTCACGAGTACATTTCATATTATTGTCTATATTCAGTCTTTATATGAAAGCCAAAGCTGTATAGTGTCATCGGTAGTTCTGATATGCATTAGATTGTTCTTTTAGAACACTCACACACATATACACACATACAGCGTTATGTAAGATATAAGCATACTGTGTGAATACTGTTAGCAGTAGTTATGTTGGAAATAACCTAAATTCAATTTCGAATTCACATATATATAAATATGTCTACCATTTCATTATTTTACTCACCACCATTCACACAAGCACACAGAAATTCTAGATAAACAAGTTGGCTTAACCGATTCTCTCGTCCAACATCAAAGCGAAAACAAGATGCCGACAGCAAAAATATCCTTTTTCTTTCACATTCTATTTATCTGTCACAAGAATACCAACACACCGTTGCACTTACACACATACACACAGACAAACCCCCCTGTGTACATGCCTATTATTGGCTTTTGTCTATTCGTTCGCCAGTTGTCATGACAGATTGCTTTGCTTCTTTCCAAGAAAGCGGTAAAACATAATTTTTCCTTTTATGACATGTTCTGTATGTATGCGTTCTTGTGTGTGAGTGCGTCTGTCTGCGATTTTCGCTCCTGCTGGTAGATATCCTACCATCAACGTTAGTCTACCCTCCGATTCCTTTATCTTTCGTATAGATTCATATAAACGCACACTTATCCAAATATATATCGAACCTACCCACCTCACTACCCAACTAACTAACTAACTAACTGACTAACTAAGTGACTGACTACTTACCAACTTCACTTAGATTTTAAAATTTATCCACAATATGTTGTGTTTGTTTTAATATAATGCTGTGTTCAATTGTGAATTGTTCAACTGTCAATAGTGTTAACAAAAACGAAAGATGTGAATAATAACGCAATGAATGAATAAAAATTATGAATTAGGAAGAAGCAAATGTTTTATGGTTTCCCTGCTTTATTGAAAGAAGAAGAAGAGGAAAAAACTGTCTGTTGCAGGAAAACACAGAGATAATCTCTGTGTAGAATTTTGAAAACCCGCCAATATATATGCATATATTGAACATTAAACAATATTTGCTCAAGTTTGGCGGTTTCAGTTTTGGAGACATTTTTTTGAGTATGATCGGTTTTTTTGTCAGACTGAACACCACTCTAGTTAGAAACTGAGAATGTGACTTATATTTTTCAGATTTCAAAGTTTCGGTTAGTAAAATTGAACAATTGAACAAAAGAAATAAAACAAACAGCTTTGTTGGATAATTCAAGGAAATCGATGGAAAGTACTGAATCTACGTGTCAAGTATGAAAATGTTCATCAGAACTCTTGTTCCCATCAGAGGTTCTAAATAAGTGCTGCTTTCAGAGGCATTTCCACTGACTTGTTCAGGCAGATCCTAAACTCTTAGGTGACTGTTGTAAAAACATACTTAGTCGCTAGAACGTGGGCAGTGTCAAAGATACTAGCCTTCTATCAGTTACTTCCGAATTATTATGATTTATTGTTCTCTTGGATTCCCGATGAAATATGAGGCTTCGGTAGCACACCTCCATTTTACTCGATTATCTGGAATCATTTGTAGCGGGCTCCTTATAGTGATTGCAGTAAACTATCACATTGATTTCACAACAATGATGGTCTGTCTTGCTTTCTTAATTCAGGTTGGCTTTCACATACTAATCTGTGCCATCTGTAGTTGAAACAGTGGTGCATTGAGAAGTAAAGGGAGTAGCCTCTGTTAAATTTATTCTGTTTATAGTAATTTGTGCTTGTTGTTATTGTTAGTTGGTTATCCTCACCACCTCCGTCTTCTTTATGTTCACCTGGAATACTGTCTTCCCTATCTGCCTCTACTGCCGACTTGTTTGTTTTCTTCTATAGATCTTTGAGTTTGTGTAACATTCGACATAAATCACCCACGCGCGAAATCCATATCTTCTACAGTCTCCTTATAGGTCCAGCGTATTCCTGTCTTCTCACTCCCAATACACGGTGTGACGCATCATCCAATTCACCACAATTAGGAATATCATTGGTGATAGCATTGGGTAGCCTTGTCCTAATTCTGACTTCACCTGAAAGTCTTCTCAGAGTTTTCCGTTGTGGATCATTTGACATTGCCACATAGCTGTTGATTGATGTTTATTAAAAGATTTGGGGCACCACAGCCCGTAGTGTTGGAGTAGTCTTCAAATAACTTTATGGTCAACGCAGTCAAAGATCTTTCCAAGGTCGATAAACTTAAGATGGAGGGAGATGTGACTGGCATTCTATGCTTTGTCCGATGATTATGCGTAGCGTCACAATTTGATTCACACATAATTTGCCTTTCCTGAATCCGTCTTGTCCAGGAGGGGGGGACGAAGTTTAGCATTCGGAGCATCTTTTAGACCCCTAGGAAGATATGACTTGATATTTTAAATAGATATTATTATCAAATAACTGACATCAACTGAAAGTGCATTCCCCTGATGAGTCCATTATCTTGGTATATACACGGTATGTTTGACTCATAGAATTTGGTCAATATCAAGAACTAGTCACTATAAAAGTCACGACATACTGACTAATCAGTGAATAGCTGGCCTTCACATTTTAAGTGATTAATCAATAAATTAGATACTACTGAATCGTTCAGTTCCAGTGAAATCCTGATATTTGAGTACAGCAGAAAAAGCTTCCATATGATGAAACCAACAGAAGGCATTTATCATTACAATATGCTCTACGATTTGTTTTGTTAGCCAGCGTTTTCAGAATCCTTCATCTATTATGGAATTTCCAGAAAATGCAGGCAGACATTATGCATAGCTGTCTAGTCGCCCTCTTTGAAGAAAAACTTTCTTTTCGACTGATACTTGATGTATCAAACATCAACTGATTTGAAGAATAGCTTTAGTGAAATCTGCAGTTTTGTGACCATTTGTCAACAAGGTGTATTTGTGACCCTGGAATTTGAAATCAGATCATTCAATGACTTTATCAGATACTGAGTGGAATGTAAAACAAGAGTTCTAATGAATTTTTTTTCCGTGAAGCGTCTTCTTGCGGCTTTACCAAAAAGCGAATTATATGTTAATTCCACCTTTTTAAAAACTCTTGTGGAAGTACTTGCATAATTGAACTTCTTTCAACTGTTTTACGTCTCAATTTCTGATCTTTCCACTTCGACTGAAATGTTAACATGAACTTTCTGTGGTTCGATTTGCCTGATACGGTTATGTTTCATACTGCTGAACAGTTTCAGACTTTGGAGATACTGCTGTTTAGTGTATTTTGGCAATAAACAGTGGTTTAACCTGTGTTGATTCGTTTTTGATGTCATTGTGTCCTCTGAACTGCTTGGTTGGACTGAAAAGGCCTCAGTGTCCTTCTGTAAGTAAAATCTTCAGAACATGCTTATCTCACCTTGAAGTATGAGCTAAAGATATTGTCCATAAGAATTACGTCATGCAGATCAGAGAACACAAGTAAATCATGAAACACCCCCTGAGATCCAAATTTGCTACTTTGTTTCAGTGGTGACCTGTGACAAAATCGCCTTTGAAATCAAAGGATTCCCAGGAAATCCTCAAAACAGGTATTTTAAGATGTACACCTTCAGATGTGATACTTATATAAATGCGATTAAATTATTTGAAAGCAATTCTAAGTGGCATTAATTATCATCTCACCAAAATCGTTGAAAATAAATTTTTGGTTGAATGACAGTCAGTAATCATGGTCAGGTCAAAATGGCATTCTTTGGTCAATAATCTAAATGACACCAAATCACTGTGTATTTAATTGCAGCTTCCTCAAAGTGACTGTTTTCATTATTATTATTGTTGTTTCCTTTAGTTCCTAGAGGAACATAAGGCTTCAGCAGCACGTCACCATTGCCTTCGGTTCTCTGCCGACGTTTTCCCCAGGCTGCACGTCTGTCCACATGCTTTCATCTCCTCTTAACACGAAATCCTCCATGTCACCCTCGCACTGACGATCAACTCGCTGCTTCCCTCCAGGGTTCCAATCGAGCAATGGCCTGTCATGTGATGTCACTCACTTGGTGGTTTGCTTTCTTAGATTATGGCCACTCCACCTCCATTTCTTCCTGGAGATTTGTTGCATAACTGTTTCCTGCTGGATTGGATCGTTCGCTCAGTGTCAGAGATCCCTGTTGCCTATCTTTTCCGGCTGGCCATCTGATCCTGAGTAGTAAGCGAAGACTGTTGTTGCTGAAGGTCTGTAGTTTTTTCGAAGTGCCCTTTGTGTCGCAGCGCCAAGTCTCTGATCCATAAAGTAGCACTGATTTCACATTGGAGTTGACTAGTTTCTTTTTAGACACTTGGTTAGACTCACTTCAACACCAGAGACATGAAATTATCTCAGATATGTAGATGATCCATTAATTAGACTTCTGACTTCGTAGAACTTGTATCCACCACCTTACATTATCATGATCTAGTGTGTGATGCGGCTCATTAGCTTAACTACTCGACGTCAGTCATTTGGTTTGGAGTTCGAATCCTGCTTCATCCAATTCAGGCTGAAAAAGTGGTTGGCAGCACCAGATCTTAAACAACGTGTATAGCTCATTGTCTGGTAAATGAATAATCACCTCCTGGTAACTAAGTTCTGACCTACACTTTAGGTTATTTGACAATTTCTACATAAAACACAAAATAATTGCGCAAAGAATATCCTTCTCGATAATTTCCTCCTCTTCTGGCTCTACAATTATATATACACATGTTTATATACATAGAATATTCTAGAATAGTAGTCAATAACAATATTAGTATGTTTTTTAAGTAATATCGGTTTGTTAAGTATGATCACAATGAAATTACAGTTGATTAAAGATGCTTAAATCATAATAATAATAACAATAATAAAGATTTAGTAGCAAATAAAATATCAACTAAAATTAAGGAAATTTCCTCAAAAATTGAGGATCATTCAAATCTAGATGGCCAAGGTAAGGATAATGTCTGAACTAGCTTCTTATGGGCGCACAAATTAGGCTTCTTAATGTGGATCCCAACAGCCTCAGCAATATTCAGCAGTCGAAATCTTAAAGCGAAATTGAGATATGTTGGAATGTGGTAAATGTCCCTGAAAGCATAGTTAACATAAATCTTGTGTTCTGTATTCAAAAGATGAGATAGAATACCGCTACGAATAGATTTTGTTTGTCCTTTACTTAACCACTATACAGGGTGATGTTCGGAAATCCGACGAGAAACACGCCTAAATGAACTGCCAATTTGACTGGCTCCACAGGAGCAGTCAAACTGGTAGATACACATGGAAGAGGCAAAATTAGGCAGTTTATATTTTACTTCTGAACACAAATGAGGAGTGGTTTTGAAGACAACGTAATTCAGCAGCAGGGAATGCTCTTTTTACCACATTTATAAGGCGTTGTGTTAGTATCTCGCTGATATTGTCCTCGAGAAATTGTATTTGTAGGAATAAATCCTGTTTAGAAACCGTTGGTACCTTGAGCTGCTTTGATTTTAGATTCATGTTCTTATTAATAAACTTTTCTGGATAACTGTTTTCACTCAGCAACCATTTGATATTACTAAGTTCCTTATCAAGACATTCATCTGAGCAGATTGCTCTTGCTTTGTGAACGAAGCACTTTATCAGATTGCGTTTGTATTTTGAGGGCACGAAGCTGAAAAAATGATTGTACATACCAGTTCATGGAGGTTCATACATTATCCTCACCTTGGTCATCTATGTTTGAATGATCCTCAGTTTTCGTAGAAATTTCCTTAATTTTAGTAGAAATTCCATTTGCTACTATATCTTCATTATTATTATAATCGAAGCATCTTTAATGAACTGTAATTCCATTGAGATCTTACTTTACAAATCGATTTTATTTAAAAAACACTAATATTGATATTGAATACTATTCTAGAATATTCAATGTATATAAACATGCATATATAATTGTAGAGCGAGAAGAGGAAATTGTCAAAAAGAGGGATATTCTTTGCTCAATTGTTTTGTGTTTTATAGTTGTTTGAATGAATTTGTATATAGTTGAATGCCAACTCTGATTATTCAAGGTATCGTTTCAAACATTACGCATTACTATTGAGTATCAGTGGGAAAGTACCTCACATCTAATTGGTGATGCAGGTGCTTCCAGGTAAAACGGTCTCGAATGAGATGAAATGGACATCCTGGACCCCACTGCTAGACACCGTCAAGTAAACATGCAGCAGACAATTCGGTGAAACTCTAATTAAGTTAAATTAGGCTTTAAAACTGTTTTATACATTTATTATTCTCGTGCTATGACAAAGTTATAGGTGAGATTAAGCTTAAAGCTACACAGCTGCTTTTATATTTGACTTGGTAAATTGTTTATTCTGTTTCTATAACTCTATATTGATTTTCTCCCAATGAAATTATCATCTCCATTAGTCTTTTCTCCCCATTTGTTTGTTCTTTCACTCCACTATGGGAGAAACAGTTCAGCTGACCACCATTATGCTTGTCTGTTCTGGATGATTTTTGTGAGACAATGTTATGTAATCACTCATACACACTCACACATGCATACACTCACAATGACAAGTGTACACACAATGATCTTGATAGTTTAACTTCGAGACATTAGTGTTATGTTTCTTTAGAAGAATTATGCAAATGAAACTGACTGAGTATTTACCAAACGTGTGATAATTAATTACAGAGTGAATTACCTATATTTATCTTTTATAGTTATTATTTATTGAGATATGAAAGGAGAAATGTTAGACAGCTTCAAGGAATCGGTGGGAAGCTCTACCGGAACCTGGGTTTCTTGCTTTTAGACTCTTCCCATCGAGACATATCTTCAAAATCTAATGAAATGATGACCAACAAAAACGAAACCTAGGTCCAAGATTTTTTCTCTATTGTCTCCAGCCGTGTGACACATTAGTTCACAGTGCACCATGATGGTGTCACTTGCCTTGCAAACTGGACTGATTGATAGAATTCGGTCACCACCGACATTGATGACCAGATAAATGTCACTAGTTGCAATGCGACGATGAATCAATAGCGAATCAATCTGTCCATCTATTAGTGAACAGTAAATAATGATAGAATTCACTGTTGACCAAATAAAGTACTGGACAGCTTACACAAGTTACTAACTAGTGTCCAGTCAAAGTATCCAATACATTCCTACAGGAGGTCATTAGCCAGCCCGAATAGGTAGCTAAGTGGTAATATCTCTGACCGCAGCACTGGATGTTGTGAGTTTCAATCCCAGAAGGGATATGAGTTTCTCTCAAGGTGGTTGCAGATACACCTTGCTGAATGATGAGTGTCAACTTGCACGAAACCTAAGTCAGTCAGGGATTCCTATCCATTGTCTTCAACCATCATATATCAACAATTAATAGTGCACACTGATGTCGGGCCTCCTATCACGGTAGCCACATTGAAAACTTAACTGGTGACAGGATTCAGTTTGCATCAGACAAGGGACTAGACATACTACACTAGTTATGGTGAATTTTCTGCTTTGAAATGCTGCACTAGGCGAAGTTATTCTTATCACGAACTGAGAATTTCGCCAGTATTTGCTAGGATTTAAGGCATTCCATGTATGCTCAAATATCTGTTGAATATCGAGGTGCTTTGAATGACTTACTTCTGTGGCCGAGATTAGTTTAAATATGTGAAACTATATGAATCACAGTGATTGGCAGATATAAGCTATTTATATATAACCAATAAACTCACCGCAGTTCCCATAGATTCCCACCTAAAGCTAGATGCCGTATATTGCTATAATACTCAACAAGAAGGCATACAGAGTTGAGTGTCTCATCGATCAGCCTCATTCTTGTATATGGGCTCTTGAAACGGATGCCCCAATATTCCTAGGATTAAGAATTTCAAGTTACTTTATTAGAGTTATCTAACAGTACAGTCTAGGATGCGCGTATCATCCCATTTGAGTGCAACGGTATTCCGATAGAGATTCGAACATATCAAGGCTGAAATTCCTCAATTGAAATGACCGTGAATTCTCGATTTGATTGTAGTTCGCTTGCTCTGACACTCAGATCCTCAAGATTGAGGCATCAATATTTGTCTAAAGAGATATGCCGGCAGTTCACTGACAGAATGCACGCCAGCCACGTAGGTGGCTGAGATCTGATTACTGGCCGAAGTACTCCCAAAGTTCATCCAGCCAGTAGTAAGAGCGGAAAAGGGGGGGGAAGATTGGGCATGAGACTAGTGATACGACCCTGTAAAACCGAACTAACAGCTACTAAAACTCCAAAAACTGAAGCATCATGTTCCATTCGGGCTCCATTTTTGGTCACCATCCAGGAAAATAATACGGGCAGTGTGACTCAACGACTAATTATGCTTCCATACCGGTGGCAATAAGTCGCACCTATTGGTCCTATCCAGCTGTTTAAAACTCAAACCACAAAGGAGGATGAGGCATTCGAAACGTTGACCTACTGAGTTGGAGGTCATTTACATAGACCATAGATGGACCCAGAGGCAACAGAGGACTTGATTACGCCACTACTGGAGAAGGTGTGGAATAGGGCAAAGTACCCGAGGATTGGAATAAAGGCTATTTATTGAAACTCCTAAAGAAAGGATACCTTAGTCAATGCAAGAACTGCCGTGGCATTATTCTCCTGTCTATCCCAAGCAAAATACTTAGCCGCATCATCCTGGATAGAATCAAACATGCCCTGGATGAGGACTTTGACCGCAACAGGCTGGATTCAGGACCAACAAGTCATGTATTGATCAAATCGCAACACCACGAATCATTATTGAACAGAATTTGGAAAGGCAGTCACCTCTCTATCACAACTTCATCGAATTTGAAAAGGCCTTCGACAGCGTCAATCGAGAGGTGATTTGGAAACTACTTCGCTACTACAGGGTGCCACCGACAATAATACATCTCATCCAACAGCTGTACAACAATGCTACATGCCAAGTAATCCACAACAGGAAACTTACGGAATCCTTCGAAGTGAGGACAGGAGTAAGACAAGCTGGCTGACTACTATCGCCAATGATTTTATTGATTGCAATAGACTGGATAATGCGGCAAACAGCGGGCAATGAGGAAACAGGCATAAAATGGACTCACACAAAAACTTGGAGGATCTGGACTTCGCCGATGATATATGTCTGATTTCTCACAAACTGGAAGATATGCAAGCGAAAAGCAACAAGTTGGCAGAAGAAGCATCAACGATAGGATTTCAGTTGAACATATAGAAAACAGAGGTGATGAAGATTCCTGGGCAACACCACCACCAACAGCACCAACAACAATAGACAACAATCAGCATAAATGGGAGGAACCTGAAAGAACCAACCTCCTTTAACTACCTGGGAAGCATCGTTTCAATTACAGGTGGAACTGACGAGGATATCAAAGCAAGAATCGGAAAAGCACGACAAGCTTTCACTACTCTCAAGTCTGTGTGGAGGTCATCAGCAGTCACCATCAAAAATAAGATCCCGATTTTCAACTCCAATGTGAAGTCAGTCATTGCTATTATACGGATCAGAGACTTGGCGTGTCATAAAAAGCGTCTCCAGCAAACTACAGACCTACATTTACAGTTGTCTTCGCTCAATACTACTCAAGATCAGATGGCCGGCCAGAAAAGATCAGCAATAGAGATCTCTGGCAATAAGCGAACCAACTCAGCAGGAATCGATTGTGAAACAAATCGGCAGAAAGAAATGGAGATGGAATGGCTGGCCATACTCTGAGGAAACAATGCATCAAGTGACATCACTAGACAAGCCCTTGGGTGGAACCCGACAGGGAAGCGGCGAGTTGGTCGTCCAAAGGTGACTTGTAGGAGGTCATGTGAAGAGGAGATGAAAGCGTGTGGGCAGACCTGGGGCCAGATGAAGACTCTAACAGAGAACCGAACGCAGTGGAGACGCACGGCTAAAGGCCTATGTTCCTCTAGGAATTAAAGGAAACAATAATAATATAATTATAGTGCCATAGACCCATCATGCAGTGAGATTGCGTAATCGGTTATAATAAACTGTTGACCAATGCATAGTTATTTCTTATATAAGTGAAAAGTTTGATTGATCTGGCCGCTAGCTGGCTTTGCGCATAAACAAATGAACACATCAAAAGCCTTCGCCAATACACTCACACTCACACTTACATATTCATATATATGAATACATATACGCATAAACATACGACCACTTATCCTCGCGGCGTGTTTCCTGTTTTTCCAACATTATTAACAATTTCCTCAAATATTAAAAATAATAAAATAAAATACTCCACACAGTTGGGTTTTTACACATGTTATGAAAAAGATGAAAAAAGATAATGCGGTAATCCGCTTGTTTTTATTTAGACACAAAACAAAGTTGAGGTAACCTGCTGTGCTGACAAGATTTGTTTGATGAACTGACTAACAGTCAAACACAAAAGACCGACAACAGCTGACAGATAGACAGAAACATAGCATAAAACTGAAAGACAGCAACACAAGGCATCATCTATATATGCGGTATAATCAAATAACACACTATCCAAATAGATGGATAGATACATATTCAGTTTGATGGTATATACTACTGGTCAGTTGATATGAGTAGTTGGGGAACAGTCATGTCAAACAGTGGTAATCTAAATACCAGAAGGCTGCTTTACTCGCCCGATACTGACATCATCAGTGGTGTAGAGGATTGGAATTAGCTTAGAGAGTTAAGTCAGTCAAATGCCCGTGGAATTCTTGTTTCCCGTCTGAGACCATCTTCCGTTCTACCAGGAGTACAGGATTTAGCTGTAATGACGTCAGCATGTGTTTTAGAGTGTTGAAATACTCTTTTTTCTTGAGTTTTACTGTCAGAGAATCGGGAATGATTGCCTCATCTTTTTAACGGATGATCAGCTGATATTCGTTTGTGAAAATATCCATCATTGAATAGTATTGACAATCTCACGAATGTAAGAGCCATACCTTTTCATACCTTTAGCGTTAGAACTGGAAATATCCAATATTGGCTAATTGAAGACCTTCCTTTAACGAATACTACGTAACTTTTGAGGTATGGAAGGATCTTTAAGACTTGACGCCATCTGATAGGTAGCGATTAGCAGTGGAATTTAGATAAATGAATTGTGCGTCGGTGGCACAGTGGTAAGGACTCTCGCCGACCATGCACATGGTCCGGGGTTCGATCCCCTGCCGGCGCACACCCGATATCTATGGTTGGCTTGAATTTGGGCTACCGATATCCATGCTGAAAATTCCATACTTGTACTGAAAATACAATGTGGAATCAAGCTGTAAATCAAAATAAAATAAAAAATAAAATAAATTTTATATCAGTAAAAAGTTTGAGCATTGTGGATTAGATCAAATAAAGTATAATTATATTTCAATAGTTTACACACAATGATAAGTTTTGTTATTGGTAATATTTCGAGCAAAATTACTTACTGCCCGTGTTCACACCACTATTGGAATTGTTTTATTCACACATTTATGATTTGTACTCACATGTATATTTCATTATTTTTGCTCATTCATGTTTTTGTATTCAGAATTATATTCCAAGTTGTTGATAGTTGTACTGAGTCACCCTTGTTAGATGTATCCGGTGTGACTTTAATGAATATCGATTCTGTTATTAGTAGTCTCTCTTTCCATTTGTTCATGTTAGCTTTTAGAATACACACATTGTCCCAATCGATATTGTGGCTTTTGTCCCATGCATGTGCAGCTATCGATGAATTTTTTTCAAGATTTTTGTAGGCTTGTGTTCCTGTTGGTTGACCTTTGGTTAGGTGTTTGTGTTCATTCACTCTTATTTTGAGTGATCTGGACGTTTGCCCCACATATTTAGTTGGACAGTCAGCACAAGATATTTTGTAAATCAAGTTGTTTTTATTCATCATTTTTATGGGATCTTTCAGTTGATTTATCTTATTTTTCATTAGATTTGTCGGTTTGAAAGTTGTGTGAATGCCGATATTTTTGAGGTTTCTTCGAATTCCGCCTCTGATGTACCATTTTTATATGGTATTGTGACTGTCTTTTTGCATTCTTCCATCTTGTTTTTCTCCGGTTTTACCCTCTTTTTTTTCTTTTTTATACTGTCTTTTATAAATTTTTTTGGGTAGTTGTTTTCGAGTAGCATTTTGAATGAGACATTTATTTCTTTACATTGGTCCTCTTGCGTTGTTGTAAGTCGCCTACGTATTCTATCTGCAAGACCTTGTATTAATCCTCGTTTCACCGTGAGTGGATGAGCTGAGTGATAATCAAGGAATCTTCCAGAGTGTGTGGTTTTTCTATATAGCGTCGTTTCAATGCTACCATCTGTTATTCTTTGTATTTTGCAGTCTAATATATGTTGTTCCCCAATTTCATTCTCTACTTCCATAGTGAATTTTATTGAGTCGAAATGGCTGTTTATGTGTAAGAAGAGCTTCTCAATATCGTTTTTCTCACTATTACTAGTGTGTCGTCTACATATCTCCACCAACATTTTAGTGATGACCTGAATGGTTTAAGGGCATTCTCTTCCCAATAATCCATGAATATGTCAGCCATAATTGGTAAGATAGGCGATCCCATGGCCACTCCTTCATTCTGTTGGTATATCTCCCCTTCGAATGTGAGATATGTTGTTGTCAGACAGAATTCCACCCCTTTTATTATCTCTTCTACGGATAACTGTGTTCTGTCTTTTAGGCCATTATCTTCTTTTAGTTTCTCTTTCAATGCATTCATGGCCATTTGAACAGGTATTTTCGTATACAGACTGTTTACATCAAAGATGACTAGTATTTCATCTTCCTCTATTTTAGTTGTTTTTAGTCGTTTCACTAATTCAAATGAATCTGCTATTCTAGCTTTTGAGTTGTCTCTTGTTGGTCTTAGTATTGTCGACAGAAATCTTGATAGCATATATGTCGGTGTGTTTCTAAAGTCTACAATCGGTCTTATTGGATATCCCTCTTTATGCAATTTTATCTTGCCATATATTCTAGGTATATTGCATGATTTTGGCATAATTTCAAACCATTTTGACCTACCAATTACTTCTTTCATTTGTTTTGTTTGTGATTGTTTCAGCTGACTTCGTCATTAGGTTATAGGGTCCAGACTGTAGATGTTCATTCATCTTTTTAGCGATTGAGTTTATTACAGCTGAACTCGATCCACTGTATTTTTTCTTTCAAAAGTCAAGGTATTATCCATGATATAACACCAAGGCGTGACATCTGCCTGTTGTGGTGTAACGGTAGAAAACAAGTGGCCTGGTAATCGCTGTGTAATGAAATTATGTACACTTTATCCTAATCGCCCCATTTGCACAAATCTTCCTTGTGTTGCTACTTATGGCTTTCATATTGGGTTCCTTTGTGTATATTTGACGTCTCCCATGTATTTCCCCAACGCTGCATCATTTTCCTACTCTAAAATCAAATTTATCTCTCTGCTATTTGATGTATTTATGCCGATGAACATCTCTTTATATACTATTGATAAATCTTATCAGTAGCCCTTCGGCAAAGTATGACCAGTATGAGTTATAATTGACTCATTCTGATCAACTTTCGGTTATTTGTCCTTAATGGACTGAAATGATGATTGTTCATGTGGTTAAACAATAGTTTTTTTTTAATATTTCGAGTGGAAACACCACAATTCTTCGAGATGAGAATTCACTTTGATATCCGACTAATCCAGAACACTTTTCGTAATATAAATTTTAATAGCTCAAAGACGTTATCCTGAACAAGATCAGATCACTTTACCCTGTAGTCACTTGGTTAGGAACCAATTCTGGATGAATTTAATAATACTTTAAGGGACATTTTGAACGTGGACTCACTGCCCAGTTTCTCAATTACTCTATGCGTCATGATGCTACTTACTCGAATTTACCCAAGTTTGAAACTAAGAACAGACGAACTCTAACCAGTAGGCTAAATCATCGTGGAGACGCTACAAGATCTGATGGTCGTGCAACTAATTTCTACAGAGAACTGCTTGTTCTTTTTAATGATTAGTCCCACCTGATGATGAAATTTGATGTCTTCACAATCAATTTGGATCTATGTTAAAAACCGTCCTTAATTATTAATCAAAGTAGTATTAGTAGAAATAGCAGTAGTATGTGGGTATTTGAAATGACAGGCGATTGAATGGTGTCCTCGTTAGGGAGATGAGACTCCATTCATTTGATGAGTCTAGAACATGCCTAAACAGCGCATCCTGTCTGTCTGTTGGTCTGTTTTCGACATAGAACTTTGCACCGATGTTCAGCAGTTCAAGTCGCCACACTCCATGTAGCACACAAAGCAAGAGAAGAAAGTAGAAGAAATGCATAATATAGACAGTAAACAGAGGTGTGAGACAAAGGAATAGTAATAACGGAGAACAAAACAGTTTCATTTGAAATCATAAGTCACAAGGAGTGGATTCATCTGCACCACTGAGAACGATTTTGAGCCATGTCACCAGTAGTTGAAAACAATTGGTTTTTACCATCCCGAGGACCCCAACCAGGAAGTCTACACCTACCTACGTGGCTTAGACTAACTGTTGTAGATTTCATTGACTGGTGCCATGTTTTGGTTTGACCACCGCTAGCTCTTTTCCAGCCTGACCCTATATCAGCTAACATTTCCCATTGTCGAGGTAGGCCGATGACTAGGCATACGTAGCACATGTCCTAACCATCTCAGTCGATGTAATTTCACAGCCTCGTAGACTGATTTCCCCTCCTTCCCCAGCACTTGACCGATGCCTAACCTCAATATTGCTCACCCTATTATACCACTTCACATGGGAGATAGAACGCAGACACCTATGATCAAAGATAGCTAATCTTTTCATTTCTTCCGCTCTCAATGGCGAGGTTTCACAGCCATAAAGGAGGACGGAGCGGACTGTTGAGCAATACACACGCCCTTTGGTCGATAGTCGAATATCGCGTCTACGCCAGAGATGGCGCAAACTGGCATATGCGAAACTAGACTTCTGTATCCGTGTTGAGATTTCGTCAGAGGTGAACCCATTGGGTCTGATTCTACTTCCCGAATAAGTGAAGCGGTCAACACGCTCTACCACTTCACTCCCTACTTCTAATCTAGGAGTCAGTGTCGTCCAATCCTGTAACATCATCTTGCATTTGTCGGGAGTGAATCGCATGCCAAATGTTCGTGGATTGCAACTCAAGGTGTTTAGAAGACTCTGCATTTTGTCAGCGTCCTCGCCTAGAAGGACTATATCGTCCGCATATTCTAAGTCAACGAGATTATTCTCTGGTAGCAAGTCAATCCCTGAGTCACTGAAGTGCGTTAGTGTTAAGTCCATTAGTGCATCTATGGTGAAGTTGAATAGAAATTGGGATAATGGGCATCCTTGACGGATGCCACTAGTCGTCACCACTTCAGATGACAACTCGCCATAAGCCCTCACCTAGCTGCTTGAGTACGAGTAGAGTGCCTTAATCAGTGCATGTATTTTCTCATCATTCACTTTACAGCCAAGCATCGCCAGAGAAACTCTCGGTCGACAGAAACGAATTCCGCCTTTAGGTCAAGAAATATAATGATTGATCGACGCCAGTAGGAATGTCTATGTTCCATTATGGGTAAATTTTATTTTGATAGAGTCTCACAGTGTTATACAGTAATATTTACTGATGACGTTTCGAGCACAATTTATTGCTCATAATCATATCACCTTGATATGATTATGAGCAATAAATTGTGCTCGAAACGTCATCAGTAAATATTACTGTATAACACTGTGAGACTCTATCAAAATAAAATTTACACCTTGATATGATTATGAGCAATAAATTGTGCTCGAAACGTCATCAGTAAATATTACTGTATAACACTGTGAGACTCTATCAAAATAAAATTTACACCTTGATATGATTATGAGCAATAAATTGTGCTCGAAACGTCATCAGTAAATATTACTGTATAACACTGTGAGACTCTATCAAAATAAAATTTACCCATAATGGAATTACACTCTACCACAGTGCCCAAGTTTTATTCTTATATGAATGTCTATGTTCTAGAATCTGTCGGAGGGTGAAGATATGATCAATACACCCTCTACCTGGCCTGAAACCTGCCTGGTTTTCTCGTGTTTGTGCCTCGCGAGCACCACTTAGTCTACGCAATATTATTGAGCCTGACTTTAGATACTATATATTATTCAAGCTAATCCCTCTGTGATTATTACAAGAAGACTTGTCTCCCTTCTTGTATACATCCTGGCGTTCACTGATAGTCACCATCATCCAAACAGAAATAGCAATAATGTCTAACAGTGTTACTGAATCCTGAATAGAGTCGTCTTACTTATGGATCTATTTACATATAAGGAAGAAGACCTGGTTGTGAAGCTGTTATTGCTTTTGTTATTACTAATACGTGTTCACCTCTTATTAAAAAAATAATAAAAAATTACGAGGTTATTCAGATTTTTGTTACCTGGGTGGCATTACCACCTTCTGATAAAGACATGTACACACACACACTGTACACTGTACTCTCTCACGCACACGAACACTGGTATTGTGTACACACACGCACACACAATCAGAGCTATAAAAAAATAACCCACTAGAGTGATTTGAAATTTTCCAAATATATTTAATTTGATCCTTCCCTCTTTGAAGAGAAAATCAGGCATCGGAAGGAATCTGTTTCCATGTTCTAGTGTGTGAATTTATCACACTACTTAAATAATACTACAAAGAGACCGCAGTTGAACGTAAGCACAGTGAAACATGAACTGATGTTTAGTTTAAAAGTTATTGTATAGTGTTCATCTTTGCATGTGGTTGGAATAGTATTAAATTACTGTATACAGAGGGGAATATAACACCGTGGGAAGAAATTGACGAAATACAACATGAGTGTCTTTTGTGCGTTTCATCATGACTGAAATCTCTTAGAGAAGTTTTCAGTCATGTGGAATTTTCGAAAGTTAGTATTTAGGCATGAATCGGTAGAAGGTAGAATTAATGGGATGGTCAATGTGTAGGGTCTCAGTGGCTAAATGGTCCGTGAGCTTGCCATGTAACCATAAGATGTTGGGTTCGAACCCTGGAGGTGAGTTCGCACTGCAGGTGAATTTCAAGCTGTGATGGAACAGCTGTCCTGTACTCCCTGCTGATTTTCGGTGGTTCTCGAAATGAAATCAGTCCGTGGTCAGGCTCAAAATAATATGAAATGTCAGCAAGAGTCATTCGGTAGGAATCCCTGAGTTTAAGTTTCGCACTTGTTGGCTCTCGTTAGTAAAATTTAATCCATATCACTCGATGGTAAGTTTAGCGAGGTTCTTACTAAGTCATTCCTATGATAACTGATTCTTCTCTACAGGTTAGATTGATTAATGGACTTGGATTGGTTATCAGTTAGTAATCGTTTCATCTGTTTCAAAACCTATTGCAACACACTGATTTCGATAGTTTAATAGGCGATAGTAAGCTGTCACCGACGGGTGATGCCTCTTAGTGTGGACTTCAATTCCTAGTTACTTAGACTATTATTGGAGTAAACACTCGTTGATATGGGGTCTAATTCTCGGTGTTAGAAAGGGAATTCACTGTTCCCAGTTATTCAGTAAGGAGCCATTTGGAAACGAAGGCATTCTGATGTACCGATTGAAATTTATACTTCATGAATGTCATGGGTACAATTGATACTTCCAATACTTGTCACTAGTATGTTAGGTGTTTATACTCCTGTAAGAATTATCAACATACTTACTCACTGAAGGAAATGAGTACGTAGTTCAAGTTCATAAACTTCAATGACCAGTCTGACGTGGTATATATTACTCACTGCAGTCAGTTTGGATTTCTCGCTGATTAATTTTACTAACTGATATCCTCGATCTCTGTTGATATTTCGGCTCCTTATTGGATAGCACTTTGGAAACTGAAAAGGTGGGTACTGGGTTTGTGTCTCGTTGGGAAAATTAACACTTTAGTGTTGACGAATTCATTTAGGATTACCCGCTGCAGGTATAAAACCTCCAAGTATAAAACTTTATTTCGAAGTAACTAAACACCAGCTGTTTATTTTCTGTACAACTTTCAATAACTTAATGAGGACCTTCAAGAGACGTCACATCCCAAGCGCTCGACTGGGACTCAAAATAGTAGTGACAACTTGGGCGTTCAGAAGTGACATAAATGAAATCAAGTGAAGAGGAATTCAGCGCTTGTAGGGGTGTGTGTTTTGGAAACAGTTGAGAATGAAGATGGATAACCGCGTACAACGTAGATACATGACGGAAGCCTTGTGTCCCGTTTAGAACTCAGTAGATGAATATCCTTGCGTCTGAGAAAAATTAACGACATGGCTCCAAAAAGTCTCTTTCTTAAGTAATGCGATTGAGTAACACGCTTAAAGAATATGATTCGACCCTTATTTTCAAGTTATTCTACCGATAAATTCCCATTTATTTGGGAATTTTATTAGTTTTAACAAATTTTCACTCAATTCGACAGCTTTCTTGTGCTGAAAAAAATCGTCACCACCATTTTGAGTAACTTTCTAAACATCCGTCTTCCTCTGTTACACAATGGGAGAAGAGTGGCAAACTCTTCTGTAAGGAATAATCTTCGGAGTCATAGCGTATTTGCTTATGGTTTGTTGAAGACTGTTCAAAATTGAATCCAGTAGTCGTTTGTCTTCACAGATGCAGCAATATGCTGTATTTTTTCACTGAAAGTAGAAAACTCGACAATACTCACTTGAAGTTAAACCCCACACTGTAGTTAGTACTGAGGTTGGACAAAGGGAACCCACTCAACGATGGTTGAAATGAATGTCTTTTATGGCGAACCACCGTCATTTCCCAATAAGCCATATCGATTTTCGAATAACATTGTGCTTGCTTCTTGAAAAGACATTAAAATTGTTCCTGTGCGGCAATCATCAAGTGGACCAACTGTTAAGTTCAGACCCACTGCTGTTACTTCACCTTTTTAAAAAATTAATTGAAAGAATGATTTCCCTAACCTTGAACCTTCACTGAAAGCTTCTAACGACCCTAATCAATTGTCTTATAAACATAGTAGATGTACTTTAGATGCCACTGTCGTCTTATATCATAATATTGTCTCTAGTTTAGAAAGAGGTGCTAAATGTATTTACTGTTCCTTCCTAGATTACACATCTACTTTCGACTCTGTACCTAGGCCTCTTCTGTCAAACAAGCTTGCCGCGTCACAATTACAGTGCTGGACTACCAAATGATTGCATACCAATTTTTCTGATAGGAAACAGTACACTGTTTACAATGGAAAGTCCTCTTCAGCTTCACCTACTCGAGCTGGTGTTCTTCACTCGAAGTGCTGTTCTTTCTCCTTTTCTGTTTTCCCTCTTCCTACATGACTTGCTCCATTCTGACGAAGCCAATTTTGTTAAGTATGCCGATGATATGACTGTTTCCATGCTGTCGGTTACTTCTCAGTCAGACTGTTTCAAAATAAATAACTTCTTATCACAAATTAATCCTCGTGGTCCTCGTCAGATAGTCTTGAGCTTAATCACTCAAAATGTTAGATGCCTAATTTCGCTTTCAGATGTAAGGCCGACTAACATGAACTAGTTAGTTTGTACGTTTTCACTATCATAGATGGCACTGAAGTTGAAACCAAAGAGAATGTTAAATACATTGGAGTGTATTTCTTTTGATCACCGTTCCTGATATTCCCTCCAATCATGTTAGTTTCCAGAAAGATATTTCCTTTGATGTTCTACGTAAGGAAGTTAAGAAGATCTTGCATCACTCCGTGTCTACTGTTACAGTTTGTAAATTCTTTTATTCTGTCTATATTTCTTTACTGTTCCTCCACCTTTATCTTACGCGGGCTACTTACGAAAGATTTTTTTATACTGTGAAGGGCACTAAAAGGCGTCAGTGAGGCGAGTGGGATATTGCTAAACCGACCCGCTAATACTATTGTAGATAGACACTTGGATTCCTGCAGTTTATGAGCAAATATTATCCTGTTAGACTCTGAACATCCTCTCCATATACAACTCTCTCCTAACATCTCATCAGGTAGAAGCAATAAGCAAGCATAGAAGACTGTATACTCGGACGGCTTAGTACAAAAACACTGCAATACCTTATTTAGCACAGATTTTATGTGGTGAGAAAAGTGTGTAAGACAGGCAATTACCAACTTACTGAGGAAATTTAAGTAAACGGCAGTGCATTTTGTTCTCATTGTTACATTGCCGTTAATATTTTCACTTGATTTAATTTTATATTCATTTCTTATTGAAGAGTATTCATGTAAATGCCCTATATTAATTATTGTCCCTGTAATGAAAAAATTAGATGCAATATTGTATTACATGATGAACATTCTATATTTGTACCAAAATTGCTGTTTGGAATAATGCTATTATTATTATTGTAGAATTTGAAGGGAACAGGCTTACACAGAGTTAGAAATGTTCATTTCAGAATGTAGCATCCATCCATAAGGAGACTAAGCATTGGCCTAATCAACACAGATAGGTGTATTATGATTGGACACTACTAAATAGTGTTAAGTGTCTAGTCCTTTATTTGGTGCAGACAGAATTCTATCAGTCAGGTTGTAATGTGGCCACTATTTTAGGTAGCTCGCCATCACGGCGCACATTGATTTGATGGTATTAGATAGTTGGAGGCAATCGGGAGGAAGCCTTCGACCTAGGTTTGGTGCTTGTTGGCACTCGTCAGCAAGGCGTATCTGCAACCTTGAAGTAACTTATGTCCCTTCTGAGATTCGAACCCGCGTCACCCAGTGAGTTCTGCAGTCGGAGACGTTACCACTGAGCTATTCAGGCTCGCGATTGACCTCCTATACGACTTCACCAGATAAAGGACTAGACACGTCACACTAGTTACTTGTGCCCAATCAAAATATCCACTACAGTCCTACAGGAGGTCAGTCGCGAGCCCGAATAGCTCAGTGGTAACGGCTCTGACTGCAGAACTCACCGGGTGACGCGGGTTCAAATCTCAGAAGGGACATGAGTTCCTTCAAGGTTGCAGATACGCCTCACTGACTGATATGTGACAACTAGCACGAAACCTAGGTCAAAGGCTTCCTGCTGATTGCCTACAACTATCTAATACCACAGATAGGTGTGTAGAATCCCAATATGGGGTTCCTTGAATTCCGCGAACCGCTGACACCAGATTCTTTGTAATGTGAATCAAAATCGAAATGGACAATTTCATAGATACATTGACTGTAATATCAGGCCCTTAGACTATTGAAACAAAGCAACAAAAGTTTGTCCCATGATACTTCTTTTACAATCTATAACATTCTGTCTGTACAGTGATGATTTAAGCAGCAACCAATATGTTGTATGCATCTATATAAATTATACAGCATACGGTATTCTCGTCAGTTTATCTATTCACATCTATTTGCATGCAAAATTCATTTCTTTATTGGCTCAATGTTGATTTATGAATTTGGTGAGACTATGCACGCGAAAGATTTATTATGTATGCAAGTGCTTTCTCTTATAGCATATATATATATATATATATATAATGACTGAGTGAAGCAAGCGACTAGCTAGCAAACTGAAGGCCATAAAAGTTACTGTTTCCTGGATTTATAGCTCGTATCGGTAATACATTTTACTTCTAGTTTGCTGTGCTTCATTTTCAGCTACACAGATAACGTATGTATTACTTATATAAATAGTCAGAAATCGCAAAACGTTTGAAAAAGTGGTCACTAACTGAGTAGAAATTATGCAAATATCAACTGGCCATTTCGACTGAATATGATTTCAAGCCTACTTCACACTGAAATAGGCGTTGACGAGTAGCTGTCTTGATGGACAGTGAAAGCTGCGCAACTAAATCACTGGGCTTACACCGAAAGGCGTCAGTGGTATAGCGGATAGGACGCTCGTCGACCATGCACGTGGCCCGGGGTTCAATTCCCGCGTGACGCACTCCTTTACCTCACTAATCCAGAAATAAAAAGTTGGTGAAGAGGAAAGGTTGGGTATGAAGCTATCAACCCCATCCTGTAAAAATAAAAACACTGCTACAGAAACTTCAAGCCACTAGCTTGAAGCCCTATGCTCCACTGGGAACGTGAAGGAATAAAAAAACACCGAAAGGCGTAACATTCCTAACACTTTGTTACCATAGTGGTAACCTGACCAGTTTGTTCAATGGCTTGAACTATCTGACCACCTAAGCACAATCTCATATGAGTAGTTTTCGACCACATTCTCCTCTTTACATAGCATTGTTCATATTGTCAAAAGGGTCACTCTGTGTCGCCTATTGTGAAGTAGTTCACGATAGCATCTCATCCTACAATCATTTGTTCTAATGTGTTATGTAGGTCGTTTCATTAAGAAAATGAGTTTAATTCGTGGGTGGTGTCTCGCAGTGGAATCTAGAAATCGTCAAAGCATCTGCACAAGAAACCGACACGTCAACCTGAGAACAAGCACTTCGGGACAATCAACTGACAGCAAAATCTAAAACTGAATTAAATGATTAATATGACTCGTTGCAAAAGAGGTGGCTGTCGTGGGCCAAGTGGTCTAGTGCACAACGCTTTGGCGTTTGAAACCATGGGCACTGGGTCCGAGCGTCAGTGGGAACATCATCACTCACTCCGGAATGCAGGTACATCCAGTCGATGAGTCCCAAATAGGACGAAATGCGTAGTGTCCCGGATTCTACTGATCGTGACCATCTAACCATTAACTTGTAATTACATGCCCAGACATCGTCGAAGCATCTGCACAAGAAGCTGACATGTCAACCTGAGACTGAGCACTTCGGTCCAATCAATCGACGGGAAAATCTAAAGTTGAATTAAATAACAATTGATTTTCAAGTATTGGTTTGTAAGGATTTGATTGATTGGCTACAGTATTTCATCATGAGCTGACATTAGTTAGAGAACCATTGGAAAACCTGGGAGTACTGGACAGCTGTTTCGTCCTAGTTTGGGACTCTTCATCGGTACGCATTGTCGACTGGCCCTATTCAGGTAGGTAATTCTCTCGGGTTCCAGTGAGAAGTCTTGACCAGTTGTGGGCAGCAGGTCGGGTGTGAGGACAAATACTCACCGAAGACACTGGCTAGCGGTTGCGCTATGTCGTGAATTGGCAGAAGTTAGAATTCATGTACTGGCCATTGGATAGGGTCCTAGAGGCTTAATGGTATGCAAGCTCGCCTTGCAACCAGAAGATCCTGGGTTCGAACCCCGGTGGGTGCTTACCGATGAAGAGTCCCAAACCAGGACGAAACAGTTGTCCAATACTCCCAGGTTTTCCAATGGTTCTGTAACCGATCTGAGCTCATGATGAAATACTGTAACCAACAATTGATTTTGTTGGTGAGAAAACCCTTGCGTGATCACTCGTAAGAATTCGTTAAAAGGTTTATCAGGAAGTATACTAAGAATGGGAGCAGTGCTGTAAATGATGGAAAAACTATGAGTCTCAGGGAATTCAGAGCCTCGGTAGTGCAGATATATGGAGGAGGAATATTACAAGCTCCGTGTAACATTCCTAATAAGGCTGGATTTGTAGTGGTATTCAAAACATATTGGCTGAAGGACACGATAGATTCATTTGGGAAAAATAATATCATCTAGGAAATCGGTCAGAGAACCACTGGAAGAGCTGCAGGGAGTAATGGACAGCTGGTTGCTTTATCCCAGTTTTGGACTCTTCATCAGTAATTACCTACCGCTACGGTTTGAATCCAGGATTTTCTGATTACGATGCGATTTCGTAGACCATTAGGCCAGTGAGACCTTATCTGATGACCACTGAATAAATTCCAACTTCTTCCAATTCACAACATAGAACGATCACTAGCCAATATCTTCAGATGAAGAGTACCAAACTGGGACGAAACAGCTGTCCAGTACCTTCTGAAGATTTTCCACTGGTTCTTTTATTGATGTCAGCTCATGATGAAGTCTGGTAACCAATCAATCAAGTCACTACAAACCAATACTTGAATAATCTAGGAAATATCATTTAATGGCTGTGAGGCCACTTGTGGATCGTGTTCAGTCAGATTACCCGAACATTGCTATTTAGCTAGATCTAGGATGATGGAACCCACTAGGTTAAGTTATCTGAAAAATGACTGAATTTCGATGTTTATCCAACTGCATGTAATCGCATAATAGAATGAGACAGAACAAAAGTACTAAGAAGTAATATAGTTAGATGGAGAGAGGAGTTAATCATCGAATCTTTGTTCATCCAATGAACACCAGATATGTGCAGTCGAAATGATGCAACATCTATCCCTAATATATAGCACATTGTATTTAAATAACAGGAAAGAGTAAAGCTTGACAAAGGAAGTTAGGAAGTCGTGTGAATACACTGATACGATTTTTTTAATTCCTTCACGTTTCCAGTGGAACATAAGTCTTCAAGCTTCAGCCATTAAGTTTCAGCACCAGTGATGTTTTTGTGTGGAATTGGGTTACTCGACTCACGTTCATCCTTCCCTCTTTACCAGTCTTACTACTAGCTAAGTGAGGTTAAAATATGCGTCGGTTGAGCACTGATTATATCAAGCAATACTCACAGGACACTTGCAGACTGTTAGTAGTCATTTAATAGTATTTTCCCCTTATGTTCCGAATGGAACATCATACACCTTCAAAAAACACATATCAACTTTCAAATGTTGGTTTGCAAGGATTTGATTGGTTACGGGATTTTCATCATGAGGTGACATTAGTTAGAGAACCATTGGAAAGATATTGGCCAGGGGTCGCGCTATGTCGTGAATTGGCAGAAGTTAGAATTCATGGGGCATTGGATCGGGTCCCAGTGGCTTAGTGGTATAAGACCTCGCTTTGTAAACCAGAAGGTCCTGGGTTCGAATCCCGGCGAGTGTACTGCTGAAGAGTCCCAAACTAGGACGAAACAGCTGTCCAGTACTCTCAGGTTTTCCAGTGGTTCTCTAACTAATGTCAGCTCACAATGAAAATCCTGTAACATATCAACTTTGTCCTATTTTCGGTCATCCTCTTCAGCTAGGCCCACGACTTCCCAAAATTTCTCACCTCTTCCTCACAGAATCTCATAGGATGACCCACTGGTCGCTTTCCATCGGGATTAAACTTGAGGGCCCAGTGCTTGATGTCATTCAACTGTCTCCTCAATGTATGCCCGACCAATCCATCTCCATTTTCTCTTACACATTTGTTGAGCGATCGACTCTGGCTTGTTAGTTTGTTCCCAGCCAGCCAGTTTCTTTTTAGTAATTCTTTCTGGCCATTTGATCTTCATTATGGAGCCACTGAAGGTGGCAGCTGTTGGTGAAAGTCTGAAACCCTCTGGAAATCCTTACCGTAACGTGCTGGCCAAGTTTCTGACCCAAATAGAAGGACTAACTTGACATTGGTGTTGAAAATTCGAATCTTGTTCCTTATTTTGAGTGCAGAAAATTTCCAAATTGGTTTCAGGTTGATGAAGGGTTATCTCCTCTTTCCGATCCTTACTGGCTTTTGACATCTTTAACCCTTCCGCCTGTCGTTGAAACTATGCTGGCTGCCTAGATAAGTGAAAGAGTTAACCTCTGTTAAATCTCTCCCATTGATAGTGATTGGTGCTGTTGGTTGTTGTTGCTGTTGGTTTGTCGGTTGGTTATCTTCACCACCTCCATCTTCTCTACGTTTATCCGGAACGTTCCAGTGACTCAATGGTATACGAGCTTGCCTCGTAACCGAAAGGTCTTGGGTTCGAACCCCAGTGGGTCCATAATCCCGATAATTCCCATTCAAGGTCAGAAATCATTATTTGTTTAAATTACTTGCTATTTCCCGTCGATTGGTTCTTATTGAATCAGAATGCTCGATCTGTGATGATGTACCGCCTCCTATTGTAGATGGTACTAAGAATTCTGAAGGTTAATACGCTTGTATTTGATTGATGCTGGTTAGCTGTCAGTCGGTTTTCGACACAGAACTTTGCACATATGTGCGCCAGTTCAAATCACCACAATCCCTCCTTGTAGCACACAAAGCAAGAGAAGAAAGTAGGAGAAATGCATACTAGATACAGCAAACAGAGGTGTGAGATAAAGGAATAGTAATAACGAAGAACAAAACAGTTTTATTGGAAATCATAAGTCACAAGGAGTGGATGCATCTGCGCCACCCATTGAGAACGATTTTGAGTCATGTCACCAATTGTTTCCAAACATTGGTTTTTACCATCCCGAGGACCCCAACCAGTCAGGAAGTCTACATCTTCCTACGTTGCTTAGACTAACTGTTGTGGATTTCATTGACTGGCGCCATGTTTTGGTTTGACCATCACTAGCTCTTTTCCAGCCTGACCTTATGTCAGCTAACATTGCCCGTTGAGGAAGGCGATGACTAGGCATACGTAACACATGTCCTAACCATCTCAGTCGATGTAATTTCACAGTCTCGTCAACTGATTTCCCCTCCTTACCCAGCACTCGATGCCTAACCTCAATATTGCTCACCTTATTATACCACTTCACGCGGGAGATAGAACGCAGACACCTATGATCGAAGACAGCCAATCTTTTCATGTCTTCTGCTCTCAATGGCCAGGTCTCACAGCCATAAAGGAGGACGGAGCGGACTGTTGAGCTGCACAGCTGGTTAGCTGTGAAATTCATGGTGTGCTAAAAAGGATTAGTGCCGGGTTCTAGTCCTGAGGATTCAGATACATTGCGTTGATGATAAATAGGTTGAGTTAAGAATGCTATAAAATAAAATAATTTGTCGATAGTAGAATACCTCGATTTCCCTGCCTGATCAGCAGTTGATGTTCCAGTAAGTTCGTGTTATTTATATCTACCTTATCCAGATATATATATTGTGGCGAGTGCTACTGATAAGATTTATCAGTAGTATATAAAGAGACATTCATCGGTATAAAAGCACCAAATAGCAGGGCGAAAGATTAGAAGTCAGAGAAGACAAATGACAAAGCATTGTGGAAATACACGGGAGACGTGAAAAAAACACAAAAAACACAGTGTGAAGGCCAGAAGTACCACAGCATAAAAGATTTGTGCAAATGATGCTTTGAATATAAGGTATACATAATTTGACTATACACGTTACGCCAGTGTGATCCTTGCTTCGGTTCCTAATTGTCACATCGCTTAATCTCTCTGCTTAACCAGTAGGAAGCCCGGTAACTTGGGAAGATTGGAGGTGAGGCTAGCAAGTCTATGGCGTTAAAATATCACCCTTTGTTCCATTTGGAACGCGAAAGACTAATTAATAATAATAATAGTGGCAGTACATTGAATAATATACCACTTCACTTGTTTAGCAAGGAAAATGAAGAGAGCGAGGATTTAAGTGAATGTATAAGACACGCAAACATGCACACACCTGTTTATTCAATTCATCGTCATCGCTTGCATCATCCTCTCTCTCTCTCTCAATTCTACTGTACCTCTTTCTTCCTCTGTTTTCTTCTCTTTTTTGTTTCTTTTCGTCAGCTGTAACATGTGTTCCGTGTGAACAGGCAATAACACTGGAAAATATTGCAAGCTCTTATTGTATGGCTGATGTGGGTGAGTAATAGTCACAAAAGTTGCCTTCTTTCTATTATTATCATTATTGTCATTATTATTATTATTATGTATTAGGGGTGAATTAAAATTCAAGTGGAATTTTAAATTAAATTAAATCAGTCTGTAATAAATTCGTTGTAAACCTGTGTTGCACAACTTACCAGATGTACATTATATAATAAAGGTGTTCTTTTTGTATTTCCCAATGAATGAATAAATGAAAAACAAAACGATATTGCTGTTTTTACTGACACCACTCAGCATCAAAAATAAGATCTGGATTTTCAACTCCAATGTGAAGTCAGTCAGTGCTACTCACTATACGGATCAGAGACTTGCAATGCGCGTCATAAAGAGCATCTCAAACAAACTACAGACATTCATTAACAGTTGTCTTCACTCAATACTACTCAAGATCAGATGGCCGGCTAGAAAAGATCAGCAACAGGGAGGGATCTCTGGAAGCGAACCAACTTAGCAGGAACCGATTGTGAAACAAATAGGCAGGAAGAAATGGAGATGGATTGGCCATACTCTGAGGAAACAATGCATCAAGTGACATCACTAAACAAGCCATTGCTCGAGTGGAACTTGAAAGGGAAGCGGCGAGTTTGTCGTCATTACTAGGGTGACATGGAGCAGGAGGTGATGTGAAGAGGGGATGAAAACGTGTGAGCAGACTTGGAGCCAGGTGAAGACTCTAGCAGAGAACCGAACGCAATGGAGACGCACGGCTGAAGTCCTATGTTCCTCTAGGAATTGAAGGAAACAATAATCGCTATTTAATGCTGCTGCTAATAGCTTTATCAAAGTATTATCACTACAACCACTGCAAAGGGATACTCAATATTTTGTAAAAGATTCATATGATTTCAGATAGCTGCTACCTTGACGTGGTTGTGGTCGAGCTTACACATCGCAATGACCCAACAAGGTACACCGGCTGGAACCAATGCTCCTGCAGGTCCTACCATGCCAGGAAGATTGTTAGGATAGCGATTAGACTAAAAGCAGTTACCGGCATAGTGTAAGAATCTTACAGTGAGGTGTTACCCTCAGATGACCAGCATGCCAGCTATGCTGTCTGTCCACTCTAGAGAGAGGGGGTTAGAAAAGATCAACCCCAGAAATTGTACATCCCCTCCGGTGGTCCGTAACCGGGGTAAGTTTACTAATACGGAACTAAATTAAGAAACCAGCTCATACAGGCCGTGTGTGACCGGCCTCATGCAGTTGTCCCCTTGGCTGTGTGGTGACGCAACACTAAGCCTATGATTTAAGATCCCAAATAAAACACCAAGAATTTGATTAGGAAGACATTATGGTAAGCTATGATAAAATTAACTCATTATATACGAGTATCCCCACTACCAAAAGTCTTGATATCATTTTCAGTCTACTAGAATCAGATACAACACTATCAAAAAGATGTCCACTGGGTACCGGTGAAATAATTAGGAGGTTGAAATTCTGTCTAGAAAGGGAATTTATATGAACAGACAAATGATGTTGCTATGGGTTCACCAGTTTCCCCAATAGTCACTGATCTTTTAATGAATAGATTCGAAGATAACATCTTTTCAAGTATACTCACTCCTAAAATATGGCTAAGATATGTAGATAATACTTTTGTAGTGCTAAAACGAGATCTACACAGTTCATTCTTGAAGAAACTAAACAATCTATCTCCTAGAATCCAGTTTACTTCGGAAGCAGAATCAGACGTCCGTGAATTGCCATTTCTAGACTAGTTAAGAGGAGGGAAAATGGACATTTTAGTATATCTATATTCAGGAAGAAAACCCACTCAAATAAATATTTAGACTTCAAATCATCACACCCCATCAGCGCAAAGGTATCAGCTGTTTCAAGTCTTCTTAGACGAGCACACTCTCTGATAACGGATGAGAAAGAAAAAGAAGAAATATCAAACATTACTGAGACTCTCAAGTAAAATAACTACCCAAAGAACTTCATCAACAAAATCAACACTGACATTAAGTATGGTCGAAAACGTATTCCGAAAAAAATGGACCTCAACAATTGTCATTCCATATAGAGCGGAGACGTAAGACGATATCAGAAGAGTACTCGATAAGGTCGACATCAGACTTTACCTCAAAACAACAGACACACCGTGAAGCAACGAAATTAGAAGAAATGAACACCGTAGAGCCAACTCTGTGCCGCCACCGAGAAATCCAATTGAACTAGAAAAGCTTGAAAAATCATCAGTCATAGAATCAGGCCACAAAATTGATTTTGACAATATTGAAATAATCCAGAAAAAGCATTTCAGAAATTACAAAGGACGTCTAATATCAGAAGCACTTCATATCAAACGGAATCCAAATTGTCTGAATAGGAATGATGGACTAAAACAGAATCTGACCTGGTTACAATACCACCCCGCATCCTCCATGAAATGACAAAATCAACACGAATATGATAAGCAATTTCATTATGTAAACACACGCTACTTTTATAATTTTATACACTTATCAAATCCAACAATCCACACCAGGTTTTGTCATTTTTACCAACGCAAAAATGACCCCATGCTGATGAACGATGATTAAGTTGTTATATATAAGCTGAGACTTTGTAAATTCTGGTTT
The DNA here is from genome assembly GCA_944472155.2 of Trichobilharzia szidati. Taxonomy (NCBI): domain Eukaryota; kingdom Metazoa; phylum Platyhelminthes; class Trematoda; order Strigeidida; family Schistosomatidae; genus Trichobilharzia; species Trichobilharzia szidati. The sequence goes on from OX235273.1 coordinate 4,357,071, forward strand.
AACAATGATACATTGATAAAGCTATATGTGGCATTAAAGAGCGAAACGTCAGTAGAAACAACAATATCGTTTTGTTTTTAATTCATTGGGAAATACAAAAACATCTTTATTACGATGAATATCATATACCCAATGCCCAAATTTTTCCAAACTGCTAAAAGTGAACTTGGTTTGGACATATATACTAGTCTTATGATACAAGCACCTAACGTACAACAACAGACGCCAGTGAACACCAGCAAACGGAATCTAATGGAAGTCATCTCTCTCGCTTACCTGACTGCTCAGCGCAGATGGGGATGTCAACGTCAGCTAGAGTCGAATAAGTAAGGCATTCATTCGTTTCTCTAAAAATCAGCGTGGAGATCTGCGGCGATCAGTATTAAGAGCAAGATTGAGGTCCAATGTCCACTCAGTGCTCCTAGGTGGTTCAGACAGGTGGTGTACACGTCAAGAAAAGCATTTCCAACAGACTAGTGTAGATTTTCCGCTGCATATTGAAGAACAAATGACCGACTGGCCAGAAAGTGTAAGCAACAAAGAACTCTGACAGTTTAGAGAACTAAACAGGGAACTACTAACGGATAAATATGCAAACGAAAATGTAAATGAATTGGACTCACGCTCAGGACACTTTCATATTAAATTATTGATCAATATACATATCCATACTATTGATTATTCTTATTGATTTTCTCTTTTTTCAGTTCTCAAGGCATCTATTAAAGACATGGTATTACAACCAAATCAAGCCTCAATTATACTCAATCTTACACCAAGAACTTTAGCCCTAAAATTGATTCGTAATGATGGTACCCAGTTGAGTAGTATTGATCAATATCGTAGAAAAAGAAACAGTCGACGAAGACGTTATAACAATAATAACAACAATAACAATAATGATGATAATGGTGATGATAATATTAATAACAATCGATACTATTATCATCATCATATGCGAGTGGCTAGAGATTTAAAGTTACCCACTCATCGAAGATCATCCATCCAAGATCGATATCAATCGAAATATCTGATGAAGTCAAAGTCAATCAATTCAATGAATGAAGAAAGTGAATGGAGACAACAACAACAACAAGATAATGGTGGTAAATCAAGAGAGAAAAGACGTCGAAGGCCGAGGAATTCACGTCTTCATGACTTAGACGGTATAACAGAATTAGTTCTAGGCTGTTCATCGTGTAATCCATTGTTGCCATATACTAGTGGACGTATGGCACATTCATTGCCAAATCAAAAATGGCTTGTAATGGGTAGACGGATTCAAGATTCAGCTACGAAAAAGTTTACGAATCAATTACAGGTGAGTGAGTTACTAAAAATGTAGTAGAGTTATATTGTTCTTAGAAGAACAAAAAGATTGAGCGGCCTAATATTTTCTATAATTTGGTTTGTAAGGGTTTGTTATGTTTTTACGAGTTGATCACGGACTGATATCAGTTAGAGAACCGTTGAAAACCAGGGAGTACTGGACAGCTTCTGTTTCATCCTAGTTTGGGAATCATCGGCAGTACGCACCCACTGGGTTTTGAACCCAGGACCTTCCGGTTACAACGTAAGCTCGTTTACGTATTTTCTGTGTATTAAGATCCTCAGCTGTGGTTCTGCTATGTAAATCTATCCATCTATCGATCCGCTGAAAACCACAGAGTACTGGAGAGCTGCTTCGTCCTGGTTTGGGACCCATCAGCATCAAAGACCCACGAAAGTTTAAATCCAGGTTCACCTTGTCCATCCTGTCGCGACTGAGGACAAATACTCGCTTCCATTGACATTGGATGGTGGCCACGCTAAATTCACGTATTGGTAGAAGTAGGATTTCATGAGCAGTGGCTGAATGTTCTACAAGCTTGCCTTGTAACTGGAAGGTCCTGAGTCCAAACCCCGGTGGCACGTATTGCTGACGGGTCCCAAACGAAGTCGAAAAAGGTGTGTAGTACCTTGTGGTAATTTTCAGTGGTTCTCTAACTGATTATAAATTATTAAAGGCCTAGAGGGAGGGGAAATTGTCAATGTTTTACATTCATGTGATGATGGACAAAGTAATAGAAATGGTTGTTCGAATTTCTTCTGAACACACAGGTCTGGCTTCTTCAAGTGACTTCCGATGAATTTAGGGGGATTAAGAAGATGAACTCGTAAAGAAAAATTAATATCAGTCATAATACGATAAGTGCTTTAAATTCTGTATTAATACCAACTTTACGCTCAGTATCTGCAAGAGAGCAATCAGACTGGTAGATAAACATAGAGGAGGTGAAATTAGGAAAGTAGTTTATGCCTATTTTTCGAACACAAAACTGGGGTATTATTTAATTCATTTCGGATTTTCCCATCGATTGATTGGACTGAAGTGCTCAGTTTCAGGTTGACATATCGGCTGCTTGTGTAGATAATTCGACGATGTCTGAGACTGAGCACCCCAGTTCAATCAAATAATTAATAAGACTGGTTGCACAAGAGGTGGCACAAGTGGTCTAGTGGATAACACTTTAACATTTGAAACTAATGGCACTGGGTTTGAATCTTGGAGGGAATACTGTCACTTACTGTGGAATTTAGATGCATCCAGTGACGAGTCCCAAATGGGACGAAATTCCTTACATTACGAATGCGATATAAGACTGCAGCAGCATATCTGCATGCTTCTCTTGGTTCGCCGCTGTCTGACTGACTGGTTTCAACACAGAAATACAGCAATTCCAGTCACCACTCTCCATGTGGCCTATGCAAAGCGAGAGAGAGGGGTAAAGAGGGATTTACAAGAACTGTAACAGAAAGAAACGTCTGCAATAGATAACATTAGCATAGAGAAACATAAAACTTGACTGATATAAGACATTACAAAGAGTGAATGCATCTACGACACTGAAAACAATTTTCAACCATATCTGCCATTGTTTGCAGTCACTGGTTTTTAGAATTAGAAGGATTCCAACCGGGAAACCTATTCCTACTTATGTGGCTTAAACTAATTCTTATGGATTTCATTGTCTGATGAAGTCATGTTTTGGTCTGATAACCACTAGCTCTTTTCCAACCTGGTCCATCCTATCTCAGCTAACATTGACTGTCGAGGAAGGCGATGGCTAGGTGGCAGATAGGACACAGGTACATATAATCAAAGACAGCTAGCAAAAATTTCATGTCTTTCACTTTCACTGGCCGTGTCCCACTCACAGTGATAAAGGTTGATGGAGAGAACTACTGAGCAATACACACGGCCTTTCATCGATGGCCAGCCGGATATCGTGCTTACGCCAGAGATGGCACATGCCAAACGAGCCTTCCGTAACGGTGCTGAGAATTCGTCACTAATAAGGCTGTTAGGGTTGATGTAATTTCCCAAGTAACTGAAGTGGTCAGTATTCTCCATCAACTGCCTCACTCCTTGTTTTAAACCTAGGAGTCAACGTAGTTCAGTCATTTAGCATAATCTTACATATGACAGGAGCAGTTAGCATTCCAAACATTCGAAAACTGATAATCCTCAGGGTTATTATTCCCTAGTAACAAGTCAATCCCTGAGTTTCCGAAGTGATGATGAAAGTAAACGGAAACGGGGACAGTGGAAATCCCAGATGGATACCATTGTTTGTCATCACTCCAGATAAAAACTCTCAGTAGACGGTTACCTGCTTCCATGAGTTCGAGTGGAGTGTCCCGATCAGTTAGATGGATTTGCTCGACGTTCCCTTCACGACTAAAATTTTCCATACTATTTCCTAGTGGACAGAATCGAATACAGCCTTCAGGTAAAAAAAATGGCAATTATTGGATGTCTGTAAGTATTCCTGTGTCCCAGAATCTGTCGGAGGGTGAAGATATGGTCAATATACCCTCTTCATGGTCCAAAGCCTGCCTGATTTTCTCGTGTTTCTTTCTTCAGAGCACCACTTAGTCTACGCATGATTATTAAGTATAGAAACTTAGATACCATTCTGGTCAACTTAAACCACCTGTGATTATCACAAGAACAATTGTCTCCCTTCTTGTATACCGTGATAATCAACCCAACGGGACTAGCTCTGATTCTCAGACACTGCCTATTACCTTGGTCAACCCAGACAGTAAATTTTCTCCTCCATCCTTAAACACTTCTGGAGTCATTCCATCAGGTTAAGCTGCTTTGCCTCATTTGAGATTAGAGACAGCTTTCAGCTGAGTCCATGAATGACTACGAGTTTTGATTTCTTCCTCACATGACCTTCTATATTATCGTCTGTTTAGGGTTCCACTTAAGTGTTTGGAGCGTGATATCACTTTGAATTCTCCTTAGCGTATGTCCAATCTATCTGCACTTCCTCTTGCATATTTATTGACCATTCGGTTGTTGAATAGTTTCCTACCAGAGTTCTTTGTCACTAATTTTCCCTGACTGTCCATCTGGTCTTCATAACAGAGAGAAACTAAGTATTGATGAGAGTAATATGTGAGGTATGTTCGCAAACTGTTCCATCGAAAAGGACTGTTGTTGATCACTTGATACTAAAAATAAGATAGCCAGGGAGAACAAGTGCAAACAAGGGACTTCGGCAGCTAGGGGAACCTCTAACGACTTATCTCCCATCCATCAAATGTACGGAAATAAATGGAGATAGACTGAATATACTCTGGGGGGGAGGCATTCAAATGACATCACATACGAGGCCAACGATCGTGACAAAAATGAGATCATGTGGCGTAGAAATCAAGACTTGGGATAGATTGTGGAGCCAATCCAAAGTGATGGCAGGGAAAACAACGCCATAGAGATGTGATGCTGATGCCCTACTCTGTACTTGAAACGCAGTCAATATTATTAATCGATTATTCAAACTGAACAGTTATTCAGGGGGAAAAGTTACATCACACAGATGCAAATATAACATACATTAAGACAGAGATGTTCATCAAAGCAATTTTATTTTCACAGTCTAATGAAATCACAGGAAAAGATGAAAAAGTAAGAGTGTGTTAACAGAGTGGCATACGTTGATTCCCCCTCAGCAATTCAGACACACTCTAGTTAAAATTTGGTTTCCATAGAAATTTATGTAAATTGATTTATATCGTGTGTCTGAAGTTTATAAGTTGAGTCAGAGATGTGATCAACAACCGAAGTGATATGCCATCTCATTGTACTTTGAACTAATGTAAAAAAAATTGGAGGTAATCGATGGATAGTCAACGAGAGCTAAGAAGTAATCCACCCCAGATTCAGGGCCTCTGCTCACCTAACATGGATTTAAATTACACCACAATGGCACGTCGCCTGGTTCACTAATTACAACCCAAACTTGACTGACATAATTCTGCCTTTATCACGAGTTCACATCAGTCAAAGAACCATTAGAAAACAGGAAGTTCTCAACAGCTGTTTCGTTCTGGCCTAGAACTCTTCAGGAATATGCACCAATCAGGGTTTGAATCCGGGACTTTCAGGTTAGAAAGTGAGCTTGTAGATCATTTAACCCTCGGGATCTGATCCAATAAACCAATCAGCATCAAGTACAATTGCTGAGCTTTTTTCTAAATTACTTATCTTCTTGGGGTCAGCCATTCTTACCTTAGCTAAACTCTTATGTTCCGACAATCTGACTGCCCTCGACCTACTAGTTTGAACTATTTAGTTGTTGACTTAACTCACAGTCATTGCAGGGTATTTTGTAAATTATATTATTTTGTCTAATTGGGTCAACCTACAGGGTCCTTTAACCTACAGAGGTTGTCCTTGAGTGAGTTTGTACGTTTAAATGCCACTCTAATTCTTGCTTTATTAAGAATCCTACTACGCAGCATCTCAGATGTCCACCTCTTATATGGTAAAACTACTGTAGATACCTTATATTCTTTCTCATTTATGTTATCACTATTAGTTTCACCATTATTTTTATTTTGCTTTTGTCCTTTTTTTGATATTCTTAATGAATTTTATAGGATAGTTACTTAACACCAACGCCTCTTCTATCTGTTTTATTTCATCATTTAAGTTTTTTGTTGTACTACTTAGTGCAACTGTTGGGTTTGTTAGATACTTAACTAAGCCTGTCTAAACAGTTAACGGATGAGATGAATTAAAGTCTAAATATCCATTAGCAAAATGCGTTGGTTTTTTTATAAACGCTAGTGTGCAGTTTACCTTCTTCTATTCGTTTTATTTTACAATCCAACAACATAGCTAATTCTCCTTGTTCATTTTCCGTTTGAAATTTAATATTGAGTTTATTCATATGTGTGAAGAAGCTAGAGATATGTTCTGTTTTCAACACTGTGTGTGAAAGTGCCATCCACACATCTTGGAGTAGGATTAAATGTATTAGCAGCAATATTTTCCCAGCTGTCCATAAATATGTCTGCTACAATAAGGGATATTGGTGATCCCATTGCTACACCTGCAGTTTGTCTATATATTTTGCCTTGGAATTTAAAGATAGTAGATGTGAGGCATAACTGAATTCCTAAAATAATTTCTTCAATGGGTAGGTTCGTCCTATGAGTGAGTTCAGGAATACATGCAGTGGGATTGCTGAGCTTTTTTCTAAATCACTTATCGTCGCAATAGCTAACAGTCAGCGTCAATTATTATTATTATTGTTTCCTTTAATTCCTAGAGGAACATAGGGCTTCAGCTGTGCGTCTCCATTGAGTTCGGTTCTCTGCTAGAGTCTTCACCTGGCTCCAAGTCTGCCCACACGTTTCCATCTCCTCTTCACATGACCTCCTCCAAGTCACCCTTGCACTGACGACCAACTCAGCGCTTCCCTTTCGGGTTCCACTCGAGGGCTTGTCTAGTGATGTCACTTGATGGTTTCCTCAGAGTATGGCCAATCCACCTCCATTCCTTCCTGCCTATTTGTTTCACAATCGGTTCCTGGTTGGTTCGCTCCCAAAGATCCCTGTTGCTGATACTTTCTGGCCATCTGACCTTGAATAGTGTTGAGCGAAGACAACAAGCTGTTAATGAAGGTCTGTAGTTTGTTTGAGATGCTCTTTATGACGCGCAATGCAAGTCTCTGATCCGTATAGTAGCACTGACTGACTTCACATTGGAGTTGAAAATCCGGATGTTATCTTCGATGCTGAGTGCTGTTGATCTCCACACAGACTTGAGAGTAGTGAAAGCTTGTCTTGCTTTTTCGATTCTTGCTTTGATATCCTGGTCAGTTCCGCCTGTAGTTGAAACGATGCTTCCCAGGTAGGTAAAGGAGGTTGTTTCTTTCAGGTTCCTCCCATTTATGCTGATCATTGTCTGTTGTTTTCCTTGTCCAGGAATCTTCATCAACTCTGTTTTCTCTATTTTCACCTGAAGTCCTATCTTTGATGCTTCTCCTGCCAACTTGTTGCCTTTCGCTTGCATATCTTCCAATTTGTGGGAAATCAGACATATATCGTCAGCGAAGTGCAGATCCTCCAAGTTTTCTGTGTGAGTCCATTTTATGCCTGTTTCCTCATTGCCCACTGTCTGTCACATTATCCAGTCTACTGCAATCAGGAAAATCATTGGCGATAGTAGGCAGCCAGCTTGTCTTACTCCTGTCCTCACTTCGAAGGATTCCGTAAGTTCCTCGTCAATACCGAGTACGAAACATTTGACACTAGTGACTCAATAATGGTGCAGCTACATCCTTCTGACGAGTCAAGAACAAGACGAATAACACTTCTTGGATCCCAAAAAATACCCGTAGAGTTGTCCAGTTGTTTCCTATTTTTCAGTGCGATTCTTCAACTGACCTCTTGGCCACCTTTATTGCCAACGAAATCCATCTTTGATAAAATCAAGCAAAATCGCCACAAGCTCAATGTTTATGAAAGTCAAATAATCACACACCACAAAAGAACAAGACTTCACATACATGTAGTATCTATGTATGCATAATCAATGTGATAATTATAGTTTTTTAGACAATCCTTGAAATTTTTTTGCATAAATTATGAGTTCTCTCTGTTGTCATTAGATTTTTTAAAAATTTCTTTCCCTATCTTTAAATAACCCTTTACCTCTGCCTACGTATGTAAGCACACACGAAAAAATGCACAGACACACAGGCATAAACATCTAAGAGTTAGGGGAAGGGTGGAACAAGCTATTGTCCTGTTATTTCTACTACTCTCTTTCCCTCCCCTACTGAGATTTAACCCCTCCACAGGGGAGCACTTTACACGCAGCTGCACACCATGATCAATAAAAACTTGAAACTTGATAAAAATGAATTGCTTCCGCTGTTATCATCACTATTATTATTAGTTATTAAAATGAATTTAATAATTGATGTGGGACTGATTTTAAGTGATAAGTTTGATGTGAAAAAAAGAGAGTTCAAGTTTTGTGAAGGTGTGAATGTGATTTGCGTGAGTTGAATTCATTGTGAAACTTAAAAATAAACAAAGAAATAATTATTGGTTTTGTAGGGATTTTGTTTGATTGGTCGGAGGATATTATCTTGAGCACTATGTCATGAATTGGTAGAAGTTAGAATTCATGGGTTGGTCATTGGATTGGGTCCCAGTAGCTTAATAGTCTATGAGCTTGCCTTGTAACCAGAAGGTCCTCGGTTCGAACCCCTGGGGATGAGTACTCATGAAGACTCCCAAACTAGGACGAAACAGTCGTCCATGTTTTTCAATGGTTCTCTAACTGGTGTTAGCTAATGATGAAATCCTCCAACCAAGTAAACTGGTGGATGGTGACTAGCAGTGGAATTCAGAATACGCACTTCGTCCTATTTGAGACTCGACAGTTACCTGGATGTACCTGCATTCCCCAGTGAGTGGGTGATGGTGTTCCCAATGAGACTCGAACCCACAGTTTCAAGCACCAAAGAGTTATCCACTATGGGTACTGGGTTCGAGACTCACTGAGGACACTTTCACTCACTGGGGAATGCAGGTACGTCCAACTAACTGACGAGTCCCAAATAGGACGAAATGCATATCCTGGATTCCACTGCTTGTCATTATCCACCAATTCATTTCAAACAAAGACGTATTTTTAAAGTATAATGGCGTGAATAATATGTCTGTGCGTGAAAAATGTTTGACGATGACTAAGAATGGCTTCTAGAAATGTCGTTTCATCCCATTTGGGGCTCTTCATCCCGGATGATTGATAGTTTCCTCAATGAGGCTGGGATACAACACTTATCGTCTCAAGCGTAAAAAAGATGTCCAATAGGCTACCAAGACATGAGAGGTACGTCTTGTGCAACGGATATAAGTCGTCATATGTTGGGATTATTATTTTCTCTGTTTCTAGTGTAGACGCTTCAGCAATGCTTTAATGGCTGACATTGGCGTTATTTGGTTGACGGTGACTATAAGAGGAATTCAATAGGTGTGTTTCGTCCCGCTGTGCACTTGTCATCTGCACGCGTCTATACATCTGTGTGGCAACTGTCCACAAATCAGTGTAATTTATCTATATTACATGAGATAATTTTCTTCACTTGTTAAGAAGTCGGTATTCCTCAGTGATCTGATTATCATTCAACATTTATCAATTCTGATCTCCCACCGTCAGTATCTCATGACGGCTGAATGAATTCGTGCACAGTGGGGGAAAGAGTGAGAGGTTGGACTCTGTTATTTTCAAGTCTCTGCCACAATATTTCAATCTCCAGTTTTCACTCTATTTTTGAAATAACATAGCGATGCCGAACCTTTTATTCTTACACTTAGATTATAGCCCACACTGATGAAATCCTATGATAGCTTTAGATAAAAATTACATAGATTGATCTTGCAAAGTTGATCACAATAAGATAACTAATCCAATCTATGACACAATCGTTATAGCTGCTACATATGGCCATTGTAAGTGGACAATGTGGAAAGGTTTGCTATCTTTAACTACAGATGATTATGTTTCCTCTCCGATATTAAGCAAAATTGAGGTTAGATATGCAGTGATAGGTATAAAAGGGAATTCACTGGACGAAACTGTAAAGCTACGTTGACTGAGATGACTAGGATACGTGTTTCGGATGCTGAGCCATCTCCTTCCCCTTCAAGAAATGTTAACTAACATAGAATTAAGTCGGAAGATAGTTAGAGCTGGTCAAACCAAAACTTGACATCGGTCGATAAAGTTTTTGATAACTAGTTGAAGAATTTCCTCATGAGCTGATATCAGTTAGGGAATCATTGTAAAACCTGGGAGTACTGCCAGACAGCTGTTTCGTCCTAGTTTAGGACTCTTCGTCGTTACTTACCCACCGCCAGCGTTCGAACTCTGGACCTTTTAGTTACAAGACCACCGAGCTCGTAGATCGTTAAGCCATTGGGACCCGATCCACAGCCACGTAGAGTTCATCAAACCGGGTGCATCACTGATAAGGTTTATCTTAGGCGGTCGTCCGGGGCATAGATCACTGCAATCCGGTTAGTTGACTAACACTACTGGTTGATGCAAGTGAGTGGAATACAACTATTCTTCTTAGTCAATGATTAGTATAATTACAATTTAATTGATGGATGGTGACTAGCTATGTGGAATCCAGAACAATGCGCATTTCGTCCTATTTGGGACTCGTCAGTTAGCTGGGTGTACCTGCATTCCCCAGTGAGTCAGTGATGATGTTCCCACCACCGAGACTCGAACCCAGTGCCCATAGTTTCAAACGCCAGCCAAAGCGTTATCCACTATACCACTTGGGTCACGAGATCCACCCACCCTTTGTGTAACGGGTCATATTAATTATTTAATTGAATTTTTGATTTTCCCGTCGATTGATTGGACGGAAGTGCTCGGTCTCAGGTTTACATGTCGGCTTCTTGTGCAGATGCTTCGACGGTAGTATAGTTATGATCATCAGGAAGATGTGGAGGGAATTGTGTGTGTGTATGTGGGGGAAAGATTGACGCTTGCTTCCCCCGTGAAACAATTCAGATTAAAAGTACTTTTCATTCTCTAACTGTACTAGTTTAAAAAACCCCACGTATTGAATTTTTGTCCACACAGATAGTGACAGGGATAAAGCAACAGTATCCGCAAAAGATTCGACAATTCCTGAAATATCAAACTAATAATCGATAATTTATTTCACTCGAATTTATTTGTTTATCCCTTTAATGTAAGAGTACTATTCATGCATACGTAAATGCACACATACTTACAATCAGTCACACACAAACACACACACGAACATACAAATCTGTGGATACACAAACCATGTTGGCATTTCCATTATAGAATGTACTTCACTTTTTCGCCTTTCCTCTATATAGTACTATCTCTGTTTTGAATTTTAGCTAAAGTATTAGAGAAGAATGTCAGTCGATGTGTGCGGTGGATGGGTTGGTAGGTTAGTAGGGATACAGTTAGGGTTGAGGTAGACGGGAGTGGAGTGGAGTAAAGTAAAGTAAACGTGAATTTCATGATGATAAGTCAAACAGGTGAAATTAAATTGACTTTGCAGACAAAAAACAGCAGGTTAGATGGATAGTGTTCAAATGTATAACCAGCATGAAGGAAAGGTTATTCTGCCGAAAAATCAAACCGGAATGAATAAATTGACAATAATAATAATAACAATAATAATAATAGTAATACCAGTACAGACACCTGTTATCTAAAGAGTATTCTCTGCTTCAGGATTGATTCACAGCAGAATGAAGCTTACTTACTTTCTCTTTTACTTCTTCGTCTTTGTCTGTATTAAGGAATTTGGCAAGTGACGTCTATGCGAGTGTGCGTCATCGTGCTTGTGTGTGTGTATGTGTGTGTCTGTTAGTGAATTCGATTTTCCTTTGTTGGTATTTCCTAACATATTTTCATTCATTTGACTATTGACGCGTCATCTATGTATGATTGTGAAGTTCTGATTGTGTGTATTTATTGATTAGTTGAGTGTTACCATAGATATTGCGTGTCTGGCATTAGGATGTTGCGGCATTACATCGTGAATTGGCAGAAGATGGGATTTACGTGTCAGTGTGACTCAACGTGGTGAATGGGTCTTCGGCGGACTTGGCTAATAACTTGAGGGATATGCAACGAAACAATCGTCCAGTGCCATATTGTTTTTACTGGTCCTCTAAATCATTTCAATTCATTATTAAATCTACCATAAAAATGTTAAGCAGTTGCTGATAGGTATAACTTTTGATATGAATTGAAACTGAACTCTAGTCACTTTTCTTCTTACAGGTTATAATAACTTTATTCACTACTGTTTTCAGTGAGTGAATTCGTAGTCTGATGAGAATAGGTGATCGGCTGTTATGATCTACTTATAAAATAACTAGACTCTGGAGTTTGATTTTCGATTTTGATAGAGAAAGAAAGACCAGATTTGAAGTATAAAATGATATCATTCTATTTCACAGGTTCTCATCAGCTGCAAACTACCTGAAATTACAATGGTTATAATTAATAACATTTCATACTTCATTGTTTGAAAGGTAATGCAGAAAGTATTATAAGATAAACGCATCCGGAATATAAGGATTAAAATTTTGTAGTTTAAGTTACCGTCAATTTATATACTATCAAACTATGAAAAAAGAAAAGGGGGGGGGTGAGAGAAGATAGAAAACAGAAAAATCTAATAAACAGTGTCAACATGGCAACTCAACAAGGTCAAAGTTCATCAGTCTGAAAACTTACTTAATGAGTTGAGCCCACTAGTGTGTATGAGTAATCAGTGTAATGAAAGTGATATGGTTACCAAGGGAGTGAGAGATTGACTACACTCTCTTTCTGTGTGCATAAGTTTGGTCTGAGACGTTTGATTGCAATCGCTTCAGCAAATCGTAGTAGATTCGCTGTCCTTTGTATGTTTAATATTTTGAAGGATTTGGAAATCTCAACAAAATGGCCTGTATCCACAAGGTGTCTGGTAATTGCACTTTGTAAATATTTGCTTCCTTTTAGGCATAAGTTTCTCGGAATATGCTCTGAAAACCGGATAGAAGTCCTTCTTTCTGTCCTTCCGATGTACTTGCTGCCGCAGGTGCACGTAAATTTATAAATGCAGTTGGAGGTAACATCAGCAGGGTATTTATCCAGTTTCGATTGGCTTATAGAGCATGTAGTACTGTATAGTGTCACTAGATTGGCTGCAGGGAAGCATCTCTTGATTGCTCCTTTCATCCTTTCTTCAATCTTTCGCGATACTGTTTCTCCTTTGTATGGGAGGCAAATGAATACTTTCTTCTTTTCAACTGTTGGATGCTTCTCTTTCTCATCTCTTTCTTTGCTGTACTTTTGAATAAATCCTTTTGGATACCCGTTCTCCTTAAGGCATTTTTCAACGAAGCTTAATTCTTCTTCTATCTTGTTGGGCGAACATAACTTCCTAGCCATAGATTGATAGTTTATAAATTGATGGTAACTTAAGCTACAATATTTTAATCCTTATATTCCGGATGCGTTTATCTTATAATGCTTTCTGCATTACCTTTCAAACAATGAAGTATGAAATGTTGTTAATTATAACCATTGTAATTTCAGGTAGCTTGCAGCTGATGAGAACCTGTGAAATAGAATTATATCATTTTATACTGCAAATCTGGTCTTTCTTTCTCTATCGAAATTTATCAAGGGAACCAAATGTATGAGATTTTCGATTTCTTGAGAAAGTAGCACTCAGGCTTAGTTTCGTGAAGGGAATTATGACACTATTTGAAATTATTATTGTATTGTTATTATTATTCCCTTGCGTACCGAGTGGAACATCACAGGGCTTCAACAACACTTCTCCACTTTGTTCCTTTTTTCTGCCATCCTTTTGAGCTGGGTCCACGATTGACCAAACTCCCTCATCTCTTCCTCACACGATTTCCTCCATGTCACCTTAGCACCAATGACCCACTCGTCTCTTCTCATTTGGATTCCACTCGAGCAACGGCCTAGCGTGCTATGTCACTTGATGGTTTCTTCAATGTACGCTCGATCCATCTCCACTTTCGCCTACATATTTATTGAGCGATTGGCTCTCACCTGTTGGTTTGTTCCCATAGTTTCTTGTTGCTTATTCTTTCTGACTGGCCAGCCAGAGAGTGGGCAGCTGTTGATGAAAGTCTACAACAAGCTGTTGGAAATCCTCTTCGGGACACGCAGTGCAAGTTTCTGACCCGTATAGAAGGACTGACCGACTTGACATTGGTGTTGAAAATTCGAATCTTGTTCCTTATGTTGAGTGCAGAGAATTTCCAAACTGGTTTCAGGTTGATGAAGGCGTGCGCATCTTCCCTTTCCGATTCTGACTGACTTTGACATCTTCGTCCGTTCCTCCTATAGTTGAAACGATGCTACCCAGATAAGTGAAATAGGTAACCTCCGTTAAATCTCTCCTGTTGATGGTGATTGGTGCTGGCTGTCGTTTCAGTTGATTGGTAATCTTCATCACCTCTGCATCACGTTCATCACCGTCATTTGAAGTAGTGGAGGTATTTTTTGTGTTGTTGAGGTTTTGTAAGCTGGATGTGAAACTTTCATCATCCTTCTGGATATCGTCTTCAACAACAACAACAACGTCAGTGTGATGTGAGATTTGAGAATTCTCTACTTTTGAAATATTTAGCTCTACTGGTAATCTTCTGTGTGTCCTCGATTGCTGCCGAAGATTTCTTCATGATTGTAGCCGCGTGTCAGCGAATACACATCATACCTTTGAAATGCTCGTTTATGATTAAGAAGTTGGAGAAGACGACTGCTTCAATAGATATGGTTTCTCCAGAGTTCATTCAATTTGTTTTATAGACTACTTTGATTTTGTATTCTTTTGCTGTTTGAGTCTTTTAATTTACAATATAATGGAGCAAAGAGACCGTGTTTGTGTGAAATCGATATATATATATATATATATTCTAAGTGGTTTCATTATACTCAACAGCTGTTTTTCCAGGGCTACTGAAGAAAGACTATACCTTATTACGCAAGATGTTAAAGGTTGTCAGCAGGGTAAGTAACGTGCCACTTAACCAGCTTGTTAATATTCTGGTTGACAGGCACATGGACTCATGTGAAAAATGGGCCAAATTCATTTTATCTAACTCACACCACCCTCTTCACTCACAACTCTCCCCTTGCATCTTATCAGGTAAAGCCAGAAGCCTATATAGAAAACTATATGCTCTCACCAGCAAGTACAAAAACTCAACCATACCCTACTTAGCTCGTGTTCTGTGCCATGATGAAAGCATTAGGTGCAATACCTATAACTTATTAAACAATCAGTAGAACTACTGGATCTCGTCTTTCCAACTCATATCATTTATAGGTACAACATTTTCTTTCTTTCTTTTCCTTTTTCCGTTATGTGCTGCTTTATTTCTTTCTCTCGCTTACTCCAGTGAATACGACAGCACCTACTTTTCTAACACCTTCAAACACTGTTTAACTTTGGCTTTGTTACCGACATGCCAATATGTTGTTGTCATAATGAACTGAGATTTCCTTAATCTATGTAGAATTCTATTTATTGATAATGTACTAACTGGATGCAATACTGTAGTAAAAATGCTGATAATTCCATTCTGTATCACAAGTACTGTTTTGGAATAAAGCAAATTATTATTATTATTATTATTATTATTATTATTATTATTATTAGATGGACTCCTCATTATAACCGGATAGTGGTGTGTGTGCCAAACGATCTTACTGAGGATATTTCTGCATGAAAGTTATTCATTTATGTAGAGAAGTGTATTTCAATCATTCTTAAGTTGTCCATTTCGCATTACTGATTGAATTGTGTCTACGAGATGTATTGCATCATAAATTAGATATAGAAGTCAACTTGTTGACAATGTCATTTATGCCTCAGGGAGCTTACTGATGACGTATAGCACTGTCCCTTTATCTGGTGTACACATATTTGGGTCTCCACAAGCATACTTTTTTATTCGGTGTTACACAAGAACTGTCCGTGATTTTAGAGAACTCCGGATCTTAGTTAAGCTGACGATGGTCTTCAGTCATCTACTACGAGATGCTTCACAACGTAGAGGTCAAAAGACTACATATGTGTATAAAAATGTCATAGGCTTCATCAGGGATAGCTGTAAGTTGGACATTCATTTATACACAGAAAGCTCTAGACAGTTACTCTCCTCCTCCGGTTTGAGATTCTTCAAAGAGTGGGTGAATGGTCATCAGACTCGCCTCATAACTTGGATGTCCCAGGTTTGAGCCCTGACGGGGTGGTCCATTCAAAATTATGAACAGTCTCGAACGGAAACGGAACATCAGTTTTGGTGCTCCTCGTCTTGCTTCCTGCGATGGATGAGCATCCACTTAACCTTTACAAGCTGGATTCCACCGGCTACACTTCCTTCACAGTATGCATTCAGTAGATGCTGAACACGTACGTTCCAACCCAAGTGACTGAATGTAAAATGAGTTTAGCCTTGTGACGTGAAAATCCTGGTTTTCGATTCCTGGTGGGCATGAACTGTGAGGACTTCCAAACAAGGACGAAGCAGCTATTGAGTACTCTCTCTGGTTTCCAGCGATTCTCTAACCGATGTTGGTTCCTGATGAATTCTACAGTAAAATTTAGTCAAAATTCTTCACCAATCCAGAATTTCTTTTGACTTGGTTGGGTTCACTGAGCTGGCTGGTTTAGCTCCTAGGTTTTCAGCATCCTTCTGGACAATATCTGCAGCACAAGTTTTAGTGTGAAATACACTGAAGATGTTGTCTAGAAGCTTCTCAGTTAAATCAGCCAGCCCCAGAGAACCCAACTAAATCAAAATCATCCACCAGAGCTACAAATCTTCTCTATTATTTCAAAATCCAGAATTTTACCAGTTTTATCTCTCTCAGTAATCTTTCGAAATTTCAAAAGCTCCATTTTAGTATTCTATGATATTTTCTCATCCATTTTAGGTCACCTTTCTGGGTTTATGGAATAGAGAATCAGCTGAATTTCGACAGTCGTTGAATGCAATCCGTAAAGAGCCTGTAGCACATCTGTGTAATAAAAATCAAGCCAGTCTTTCGGTTGCTGTTCAACCACAAGCTATCCAGTATAATCATCCAGGAAGAACGTTGAAAATTTTGCGTTCAGCTCCATCGGAGTTGTCAGATTCACCGAATTATGAAAATGCTGATAGTAGGATGAATTTGCACGATAATGGCAATAATAATAATTTGTATAAACCGGCGAAGTCAAATAAGAAGCACCCAACTGCTTCAGTGTCTAACCATGATGCCCGGAGTAATTCTCAAGGCAATGTCAATAGTCCCTACCATCGTCAACCTAAAACGCTGATTACACAGAGTCCTTATGATGATGACAGTAATAATGATATTGATGAGGACAGCGATAGTTTTCATAAACCAGGTCGCCTTACCTACCAAAATGCTTCATATAGAACAAATCTGGAGAGAAATACACACTCGAAAACGTCAAATGACGCACAGAACACCTATCTCAAAGAAATCAATCAACTACAAAGACAAAATTCACGTAAAGTTAAACGTCGTGAACGTAAAAGAAAACGAAAAGTAGAACAGGGTAAAAGGGTCAATGAACCTGCCTCACAAAATCAATATGGCATCAACTCATACTCACATCAGTTACCGATAAATCCTTATGCCGACTGAAATATAAGTATTGACGTACTGAATGAAGGGATACCCTAAAGGTATATTTTCACAGATAATAAAGAAGAATATTGAAATGATAAATATACAGGGTGCTTATTGAGTGAAGTATATGCGAACCCTCACACGTTTATATTATTCTGTAAAACTCATATATACATACGTATACATATATATTAGGGTTACTGTTTATTTTCACGCATTATTGATGTCGTCATTATTACTGTTTTTGTTGTTTTTATTGTTTGATTATATCGATTTATTGATCAGTCAATCATCTAAGTCCAGTTGTTTTGTACACACGCACATATGTCCACATGTACACTTACGTATACTATAATTTTAATCGCACATTTATTCATATACATATATATCTCAGTGAATTCAGTTTATGTGGACACAAATGTCGCTTAGAAATTTATACTACTTATTAAGAGATATAAGTAGGTAGTAATTATATGGGGAAAAATAATCCGCCTGATAACTTCATTAATAATTTATACGTATGTCTACCTCATTAAAACAATTAAACATTATCATTATTTGGTTTCATTATATATTTTTTCTTTAGGTGTTCACTCGTTACAAGTCATATCATTGTAAATTATATCACATAACTACTTAATGAAGAATAATGATTCTTTTTGTCTGTCTGTGTCTTTGTTTTTTTCTTACTTAAGGAATTTAGATTATGAGTATTTTTCGTAAGGATTTCGATTAGTTTTATTGTGGATTTTGTCATGAAACTAGGGTTCACTTTACAGGGTTTTCACCTCAACTTTGGATGACTTTAGCAGTGAGTACCTAAGAATCTATTAGGAATCAAATTTGTGACCTTCGGGTTACGAGGCCAAGTCTGGTGATGAAACTGCCACTTAAATGGGAAATTAATGATCCAGTAGCTACTGAACTGACGCTGTGAAGTTGTACTGAGAAGCTGTAACAATGGAGTCCACTGCAGCAAAGCGAATTGGATGTTGACTTATGGCATTTGTTGTAGTTAGAGTTATATCTGATTGACTGGTTTTAGTGTAGAACTGCGCACCGACGTGCAACAGAAATGCAAAACACAGACAGTAAGCAAAGATATGGGGCAGAAAGAATAGTGATATGGAAGAACAATATGGTTTTATTGGATATTATAAGTCACGAGGAATGGATGCATCTGCGCTGTCACTGAGAACGATTTTGAACCATATCCCGATTGTATCCAGTCAATGGTTCTTACTTACCATCCCGAAGACCCCAACCATACAGCAGTCTACACCTTCCTACATGGCTTAAACTAACTGATTGACTGGTGAAGCCATTTCTGGTTTGACCACCACTGGCTTTTTTCCAACTTGATTCATCTTATGTCAGCTAACATTGCCCGTCGAGGAACTGGGAAGTACAAAACTTTATGATTATGAATATCATATACCCAATGCCCAAACTTTTTCAAACTGTTAAAAGTGAGCTTGTTCTGGACGTATATGAACTCCATATCTCTTATATTGAATAAATTCATCTGATATAACAAACAGTGACAAAGTGTCAATAAATGAATAACACTTCGGGTACAGTTTACCACTCACATTCGTGCCAATGCATTTTCATGACATCCTATCTAAAGCAAGTTAAAAATTCATCTGAATACATTGATGTGGTTATGAACATTCAGCTGCTTACAGTTTCTAAGAAGCTATACAGTCAATGTGCTCAAACTCAATCTTTACATTCCTTATCGAGAAACTCTGATATTAAAATCAATCGTTTATGGGCTTATCCATCGAAGCTACAACTCATTAGACATGATTTGAAACATTTACTGATATTTTTAAGGGTTTATTTTTAGGGAGTTGATCTGTTTTGAAGTTTGATCATGCATTCATATCATTTAGAGAATCACTGCAATACGAGGAGTACTGGATAGCTGTTTCGTTCTGGTTTAGGACTCTTCAGTAACTTACTGATATAATTAGCCTACGTTTTATGTGGTATCTGATTCTATAGCACCTGAATGCTTTTCAGTTGTTCAGGTATTGGTTTGTAGGGAATTGATTGATTGGCTACAGGATTTCATCATGAGTTGATATTGGTTAAAGAACCATGGGAAAACCTTGGAGTACAGGGCGGTTAGCTGTTTCTTCCTAGTTTGTGACTCTTTTTCAGTAAGCACCCATCGTTTTGAAACAGCTATATATATACATATATGTAATTGGCAGTTAACACATATATACATAAACGATTGTATTATCTAGAATTTGTGAGGTTATATTGGTGTTAACTGATGCAATAATCAATTGGTCAACTAGACTGACATACGGATGAATATTAAGAAAGTGGATAGAGTTACTGATTGCCTGACTGTATGACTATACAGTGTTCAACTTTGGTAAGCGGAAAAAAGCAACTCTAAAGAATAGCAGCCCAAACCAAAACGATCTAGCGAACGGACAAACGACCTTGAGCAACCAATCAGGTGACTCTGTTTTTTCCAGAGGTAATCATGGATGCTCTATACCTTTTGCGTTGCAAATTAGCTCCAGATCTTGTTTTTCATTACTGTTTGGAGAACGGACTGATAGGAATGTCGAAAAATTGCCAATGTGGAGGTGTCATTCATATGCAAAGATACAATAGGTGCATCGATGGGTTTGTTTGTTGGTGAAATGAGTGCCGAACCAGAAAATCAGTTCGAGAACGTATGTCGTTCGTTTTTAATTTACAGATTCCTTAGGTACTTTTGATAAAAAGAAAATATAATCGAGGGAGATTGAGTGTGAATCAGCAATAGGTATTGGGGATATATGACACCAGCCTGCAGAAAGGATATTTTGGGGAGATCCCTAATCGCAGTGCAGGTGTATTATTGCCTATTATCCAGCGCTTAGTGCTACCTGGGACGACTGTACATACAAATGAATGGAGTAGTTACAGTCAGTTATCGAATCTGGGCTATATTCATCAAGTGGTCAACCACAAAAATGGTTTTCTCAATCCTTTTGATGGAACTCACACTAATTCCATCGAAAGTTTCTGGAGTCATAAAAAACGTATCAGATCTGTGAATGGATCAAGAAATGCAATGATTTACAGTTATCTCGATGAGTTTATCTACAGGACTTGGTTTAACATGAGTATCAAGACTCCTATGAGAAATTGGCAGGTATTTTGCAACATATACGAGAACATTGTCTTTTGTAACTAATTTTTAACATTGCATTACTTTCATATAAACGATTTATTTCAATTATGCACCGTCTTTTTAGCCTTCTGATTGGTCGAAGTTGTACATGTCAAGGTCATTTGTACGCTCTCTAGCACGTTTTGGTTTGGGCTGCTATTCTTTAGAGTTGCCCGGAAAAGCAGTTAGCTGACTAACAGACAAGTGACTTGAAAAAGAAATCCTCTGAAAGATAACTCCATTACGGATTAGATTTTAATCTGATAAATCACAGAGCGGTATACAGTAATATTTTAACTGATGACGTTTCGAGAACAAGCTATCGCTTATAATCATATCGAGGTGATATAATGGAGTTATACTCGACCAAAGTGCCCAAGTTTTATACTTATATCAATAATACCCTGAAAGATGTTCTAGATAATACATGCGTATTTCATACAGAGGTCTAGAACTACAGATTGGGTTCAGGCTGTATTACTGACAATATGTTAAATGTAAGTTTATGCGTAAGGAAGCTATTGAGTGAATGAAATTCATGTTACGCATGCCTACTCATCGATGTAACCGAACCAGCTCACTTTGAGAGTGAGCATCAACTTGTTTCCTTGTGAACTTTACTCCGAGTATAAATAAGACCGTTTGGTGATTGAATAAACAATCACTTGATTTATATTCTTGACTCTGCTGAAATCCAATTTAACTGATATGCAATGTTCAATCATTCAAGAATTTATCCTTTTCACTTCTAAAGGTTCCAGTTGAACTGGTGAAGAAGTCGAAATGCACATTCTTGACTCCACTGCTCTTAGACATCAGTCCAAACGAAATCCAGCAGGGACTACTGGATAACTGTATCTCGCTACTTATGCACCTTTTAGAATTATGTAACCATAATTCCATCAGGAGGAGGACCCAAGACCTTCAGATTACAAAGCAAGCCTACAGACCACTCAGTCACTGGGAAGGAATCCAATGGCTCATCGGCAAGTTTCTGTCCTCACACCTAACCTCGAGGAACCAACTTGTTACGTATTCTCACGAAAGAAAAAAGGCAACTTCTTCGTGTAGTCAGTCACTGACGTGCATCATTTTCATCTTCAAACATTCTCAAAGCGCCTGTACGAGGAGCTTACAAGTCGAAAGGGACTAAGCATTTCAGTGTAATGAGAAATGAAAATATCCTTCAAAATAGTAATTTTGAAAACATTTTGCTTTAAACGTCTAACTACTCATGAGTAGACTGAATATCTGTATGCAAAATCGCAGGAAACACTAGACGCAGTAAATCTTTTATTGATGCACCAAACAACTGGGAGGCAGAGCGAAAAATCGATTTACTTCAGCAAAATAGTTAGCTGCTTTACAGCATACCTTTCTGATGATTGACTGAATGTAAGTGGAATAGGTGCAGCTACCTGAGTGCTAGTTTACTTTGGAATGAAAGACCACATACACACAAATGTTTTAACTAGAAATAGCTTTGTTCACAAATCAATCACACAGTTGATTCTTTGAAAGTGAGTGCTACATGAATGAGTGAAGGATGACAGTTTAAATCTCAAAAATGTTGAGTATCATGATTATTAAGTGTCTATTGTGGTGTATATTTATGTGTAGTTGCAAAAATCACTGTTGGATGTACTGTAATAATAATAATAATAATAATAATAATAATAATAATAATAATAATAATATCGGCCTATTATGTTCTTTTTTGATAACACCTTGATTCCACACTGTATTTTCTGGTACAGGTATGGAATTTTCAGCATGTGATATCGGTAGCCCAAATTTTGCAGGCCGACCATATATATCAGGTTTGCGTCGGCAGGAGATCGAACCCCGGACCATGTGCATGATCGACGAGAGTCATAACCACTGTGCCACCGACGTGCTAATCAGATTGCAACTCAATGCACCGTCATCACAGAACAAAGCATGGAAAGCATGGTCGAGGTTTGACCTCCACCTCACTCTCATCCACTTCGAAAAGGCCTTCAACAGTTCAGCGTTGACTGATAAGTAGTACAGTGCTCAAGTCTTTATCAACCTCATTCAACAACTGGCTATATGACACTGCCACGTGTCAGGTAATCCACAATGAAAAACTCAGCAAGACGTTCGATGGGCATACAGGAGTAAGACAAGGCTGCCTGCCTATTATCACTGATGATATTCTTTATTGTGGTGGACTGAATTCGGCGAAAAGAAACTCTTCGCTGAATTACGTGTTTTGTTTTCATTAATGTTTGAATAGGGATTATTCATTTCGAGTGTCTCAAGTGTAAGGGCTAGGCATAGAAATCAATCTTCTAAGCAGATATAGATGGAGTGTGCGTGTATATTTATGCATTCAGCAACTATGACATACATCAGGTTTTCTTCCGAACACAATATTTTGGTAACGGAGTAATGAATATCTCTTGAAATGCTGATGAAAACAGATCTGAGATTCGTCGTGACTGGTTGCTTATGAAGAGCAGGATTTCCGTATCTAAATGTTAACGATAAAACTTTCAATAATCATCAACGATATGGATTAAGTGAAAGATGGATGTAACGGTTTAAATTATTGACTTCTGTGTTATAAGATTATTTATGAGGTGATAATTTTTACTGGACAGATGTAAGTTCCAAAGCATGACAGTATACACTACTTAATGACCAGTATAAGTAGTTGGAGAGCACTTGTATCAACCAGCTGTGCTTGCTAGCTAGATCAAGGTGATGTAAACACTAGGGTGTGCCTGATTTGACTGAGTTCACAGAATCATGTCAGGTGAAATCATCCGAATTCCGGTTAGCCACTTAGGTAAATCGATAATATATTGTATCTAATTCTCAATCTGTGTGTTAAATTCAGGATTTGTAAATTAAACAGTTCGAATTTCCCATTGCAAAATGAAACTTACAAGTATTGGATTTTGTAGGGAATTTGTTTGATTGGTTGGATGATTTCATCATGAGCTGACATCACTCAGAGAACCATTGGAAAGCCTGCAGGGAGTACTGGACAGCTGTTTCGTCCCGCCAATTTGGGACTCATTAACAGTTCGCAACCACCACCAGGGTTCGAACCCATGACTTTCTGGTTACAAGGCCAGCTCATAGACAATTCATCTAGCCACTGGGACACTATCCAATGGCCAGCTAATGTATGAATTCTAACTTCTACCATTTCATGACATAGCGTGACTACTTCGCAGTGACTTCGTCGATGAGTTACTGCCTCACCTTCAACCTGCTGTACCCTACTGGTCACAGCTTCCCATTAGAAGCCCGGGTCACTGCCTGAATAAAGCCAGTCACTAGTGAGCGTCATATCGATTTTCAAGTATTGGTTTTTGTTTGATTGCTTTGCATCTGATGTCAGCTCATGATGAATTCCTCCAACCAAAGAAACCGGAATTATTGAGATTAAAATATATAATCAATTTTGACACCATAAATGGCTATCTAGAAAAAGCGAGTGTCAAGGAACTTAACCCTAATTTCTTATTATTTGCGAAGACGCTCCGAACCGATAGTTACTATGTACGTTTCTCGGCTTTAACTACAAAACATCAGTACTTGTTAGAAGGTTAAATTGTTTGGCAATTAAAGTGTAGATAGTTACAAGTCTATAAACAAATGTTTTATACTAAATATAATGTACTTTTATTCACATTCTTTCGTCTTCTTCCAACTTGTACATGATTGAACCATTTGCGCCTTCAAGTTGCCCGCCAATGGCTACCAGTTCCAATAAACAAACGTTCAGTGTTCGTGTCCATTGACAGCAAGCATTAGAGCATTAAGGTATCATACTACTTGTTGAATGATATGAATAATTCGATACCATTCATATTATTGGTCTCAATCAGAGAATCATATTGATTTATTTCATTACTGAAGGTCTAGCCTGTGTGTCGGAAATGCATATATATATATAGTGAAGTTTTGGCCACTGAGATTTCCCTAACAGCTATTGGTTAGTCTCTCTCTAAGTAACAGGTTGCTCACCTACTTGATTTACCTGGAAACTTCGTAATTTAAATTTTGAGGTATACGAAAAGGTATTTACTGACTAGATTCTTTTAATCCTCAATATTTGGTGAGTAATATCGTCTGCCTTCATTCATGAAGAGATGGACAATGTTGTGTTAAACGGAGATTATCAGATACAGTTTTCGGAGGCGGGTATGGATGATTTATAGGAAGTCATCCACATATGGACCAAATTATATGCCTAAGAGGCACAATGGCAGAATGCTTACCAACCATGCATGTATTCCGTGGTTCGATCCCCGCCGATGCACTCCTTTACCTCGCTAAGCGAGTAATGTAACTGATAAAGAGGGAAGGTTGTGCATGAGGCTGGCAACCCCAACCCATAAAAACAAATACCACTGCTAGCGAAAACTTCAAGTCTTCAGTTTGGAGCCCTACGTTACACGGGGAACGTAAAGGAATCAAAAAATTATTTAAAAAAATAACCTATCTTCTAGTATTTTGGTGTTTCGGTGAAGAGGAAGATCCTGAAAGGGAATAAAGTCCTATTTCATATACAATTATGGTGTCTTGTTGCGTCTTCAGCATTGTTGTACCTAATACATCTTAATATATTCGATCAAATCAAATATCTTCACTATGATCTAAAGTTGAAACTCCTTTTAAATAAACACAGACTTCGTGTGAATTGGCCATCTTGTGTATTCATTAAAAATCTCTGGAAAAGATCCTCTGTGACTTCTTTAGCTACCTACAAACATAACAAACACACGCACAAACACGCATTCAGACATTGGCTGGGGGTCGCGCTATGTCGGGAATTGGCAGAAGTTAGAATTCATGGGCCATTGGATTGGGTCCCAGTGGCTCAATGGTCTACGAGCTCGCCTTGTAACCAGAAGGCCCTGGGTTTGAATCCCGGTGGGCGCGTACTGCTTAAGAGTCCCAAACTAGGATGAAACAGCTGTCCAGTACTCCAAGGTTTTCCAATGGTTCTCTAACTGATGTCAGCTCATGATGAAATTCTGTAACCAATCAAATCCCTACAAACCAACACTTCAATACTTTTGCGTGTAATCATGTGTGGTCTGAAGAGTTTTTGGTAAGTTGAGTGCGACTTAGCCTCAAATATTAAAGGCATTATGAACTTCATCAGTGTTAGCAGAACTTCCTCCTAACAAATATTTAGATGAACTGCATGAAAATTCTCCCTCTAATATCGAGAGCAACAAGCATCCACCAACATCAATGGGATGAAACTGAGAGAAGTCATTTCTTTAACTTATCCAGACAGCACTATTTCAATTATTGGCAGCACCGATAAGGTTCTCAAAGCTGGACAGGGTCAAAATGAGCATAGAAATCTACAGATGACATAAGCAAGGTCAGTCAACAGATTGAAACAGGCCCATATGAGGAAATTAAAAAAACAACCTGTTAACAGTATTATGAATATAAACGAAAAATCTACAAGTGATCTATTAGGTCGTATGGAATCACCTTCGGGTGAGTCAAAATGGTTTAATCTTATGCTTAAAACTAATAATCCTAGTAGAATATATGGAACTATCAAAATTCATAAAGCAGGAAACACAGTCAGGCCAATAGTTGGCTTTAGGAACACTCCGACGTACGTGTTATCTAAGTATTTAGCATCAGTGTTATGCCCCACTAGAGATAGGTTGAGTTCTAGGCTAACTAATTCTCATATAATGAAACAGAAGCTAGAGGAAATTCAAGTGGAAAAGGATGAGAAAATCGTTAGTACAGCTCTACAGGCAGTTAGAAATGAAGTGAACATTGATCCTGAACTCAAAAGTAGGACTTAGCTCTCGCTCGGTTGATGAAATATTATTAGATGTTGTTCAGTTATGTTGTCTAACCTTCACTGTATTCAAATTTCAAAATAAACTATATAAACCAACGAATGGGGTTTGGCGATGGGATCACCAATATCTCCAATAGTCGCAGACATATTTATAGGTAGTCGAGAACATAACGCTCTTAGAACGTTTAATCCTGTTCCTACGTTATGGTGGAGATATGTGGATGACACACTCTATCACTGTGTTGATATCTGCACACATCCATTAGATTTCCACACATATATATAAACTCAGTAGTAGACAGAATGCAATTCACTTCTGAGTTAGAAAAAGAAATAGGGAGAGTTGACCATGTTAGATTGTAGAATAAGACGAAAAAAAGTTGGTGGATGGGTTAGATACGAGCATTTATAGGAAACTGACATACACACACTATTAAATACTCACCCCATTATTATTATTATTGTTCCCTTGGGTTCCTAGTGGAACATAGGGCTTCAACTGCACGTCTCCACTTGCTTCTGTCTTGTGCTGTACTTTTCACTTGCGTCCATGTTATTCCATACTGTTTCACTTCCTCTTCACACGATCTCCTCCATGTCACCCTTGGACGTCCCACTCGCCGCTTCCCTTTCGGGTTCCACTCGAGCGTTGGCCTGACGCGCGATGTCACTCAACGGCCTCCTCAGCGAGTGTCCAATCCATCTCCACTTCCTCCTGCATATTTGTTGGGCGATTGGTTCCTGTTTCGTTTGTTCCCATAGCTTCTTGTTTGTGATTCTTTCCGGCCATCTGATCTTGAGTATAGAGCGAAGACAGTTGTTGATAAAGGTCTGCAACAGGCTGTTGGAAATATTCTTTGTGACCCGCCAAGTTTCTGATCCGTAAAGCAAAATTGACTTCACGTTTGTATTGAAAATTCGAATTTTGTTGTTGATGGTGAGTGACGAAGACTTCCAGATTGGTTTCAGGTTGATGAATGTGTTTCTCGCCTTCCCGATTCTCGATTTGACATCCTCGTCCGTTCCTCCTGTGGTTGAGACAATGCTCCCTAGATAAGTGAAAGAAGTAACCTCTTTCAAATCCCTCCCGTTGATGGTGATTGGCACTGGATGTTGCTGCTGTTGTTGGTTGGTTATTTTCATGACCTCCGTCTTGTCTATGTTCACCTGGAGTCCTGTCTTTGCTGCTTCTTCGACCAGTTTGTCGGTTTTTGCTTGTAAGTCTTCGATTTTGTGTGACAAACATAAATCATCCGCAAAATCCAGGTCTTCTAGGTTCTTCACGTCAGTCCAGGATATCCCTGTCTTCTCGTTTCCCACTGTCTGACGCATAATCCAGTCCACCACAATTAGGAATATCATTGGTGATAATAAGCACCCTTGTCTGACTCCTGTGTTTACTCCAAACGCTTCGCTGAGTTTTCCGTTGTGGATCACTTGACATGTGCCGTTGTCGTACAGCTGTTGAATAAGGTTGATGAATATTTGGGGTACGCCGTAGTACTCGAGTAGTTTCCAAATTACTTCGCGGTCAACGCTGTCGAAGGCCTTCTCAAAGTCTGTAAAGTTGAGGTAGAGATTTGATTGCCATTCCATGCTTTGTTCGATGATAATGCGTAGAGTTGCAATTTGGTCAGAACATGATTTGCCTTTCCTGAATCCAGCTTGTTCTGGTCGGAGTTCTGTATCCAGTGCGTCCTTTATTCTCTCCAGGATGATGCGACTCAGGATTTTACTTGGCGTCGACAGGAGCATGATTCCTCGCCAGTTCTTGCAGAGTCCCAGGTCGCCCTTCTTTGGTAGTTTCACGAGGTAACCTTTCCTCCAGTCAGTAGGCACCTTTCCCTCTTTCCAGATCTTTTGCAATAATGGAGTCAGCATATCTGCTGTCGTCTCTGGGTCCGCTTTCAGTGCTTCCGGGGGTATTCCATCTGGTCCAGCTGCTTTTCCAGCTTTCAGAAGCTTGATTGCATTCATGACTTCAGTTTTCGTTGGAGGATTGGTGTCAACTTGCAGTTGTGTACGTGCTGTTGTTGGTATTACTGGACGGGTTGTAGGTGGTGGTCGATTCAAGAGTCCTTTGAAGTGGTCCGCCCATTGTTTAATCTGTCTTTCTTCTTTGGTAATTGGGTTCCCTTGGCTGTCTTTTATAGGTTTCACTTGTGTTGATCTCTTCCCGGATAGAGACTTGGTTATCTGATATAGTGTCCTCAGGTCCCTTTTGCCTGCTGCCTTCTCAGCTTCAGTAGCCAGGTTGTCGTAGAATTGTCTTTTGTCCTTCCTCGCACTCTTCTTCACTTCTTTGTCCAGTGCTGTGTAAGTTGAGTTCAGCGTCTCTTTCTCTTGTCCATCTTTGCATTGAATCATTTTTTCTTTCACCTTTCTCCTCTCCTCTATTAGTTTCCAAGTGTCTGTTGAGAGCCATTCCTTGTCTTGTTTCTTCTTTCTTCCTAAAACCGTTGAGCACGTTTCGTTGAAAATTACCTTCAGAGAGTTCCAATGGTCTTCCACGGATGATTCCTCAGTGGTGCCACGTAGTGTTTCCTGCTTTGCTCTGACAGTTGCAGTGAAAGTGTCCTTTGTGGTTGTGTCTTTCAGCTTTTGCGTGTTGAACTTGCATTGTGGCCTATCCCCAGGTATCCTCGAGGCTTTTGGCTTCACCTTGAAAGTCCCTTGTACTAGATAGTGGTCTGAACCCACATCTGCTCCTCTCCTCGATCTTGTGTCCAGTAGGCTCCATCTCCACTTCCTTGAGATTGAAATGAAGTCTATCTGATTTTTGGTGTGTCCATCTGGTGAAATCCATGTTGCCTTGTGTATATCCCTGTGTTTGAACACACTGCCACCAATCACCAAATCATTGAAGGCGCAGAAGTCTGAGAAGAGTTCGCCATTTTCGTTCATTTCACCGAGGACCTCACGACCCATGGTGAGTTCTCTTCCTGTATTGTCTCCTCCCAGTTTCGCATTCATGTCGCCCATCAGGATTTTGATATCGCTCTTTGGGACGTTGTCCATTACTGTTTGTAGTTGACTGTAGAAATCCTCCTTCTTCTCATGTTCTGAGACGTTTGTAGGCGCGTAGCACTGAATGATTGTAACCTTCTTTCCTTTTGAGTTGAATCTGGCTGTCATTATCCTGGAGGAGATTGGTTCCCACTGCATGAGAGCTTTAGCCGCTATTGGTGACATCATGATGGCTACTCCCTCGGTGTGCTCGTGATTGTCCTCTGGGTGACCGGAGTAGATTATTGTCTCTCCAGTTGATAGTTGGCTCCTTCCACATCCGTTCCATCTGCTCTCGCAGATTCCCAACACTTCTATTTTATATCTCCTCATTTCTGCGGTTACCTGAGCAGCCTTCCCAGCTTCGTACATTGTACGAACATTCCACGTCCCCATCCTTATTTTTGCTTTCATCGAAAGAAGGCACATCGGCTGACTGGCTTCCCGAAGGCTTTCACCAGCCCGCGTCATTTCACTTCCCTGATTCCAGCGAAAAATAAGGCCACTATTTGTAATTTTAGAATTTTGAATATATTTGTGCGTTGAAGTTTTAGTAGCAATTTGGTTAAGTTTTGGGGGTGGAGTTGCTAGCACCACGCCCCAACCCTCCCTCTTTATCCGGGCTTGGGACCGGCTAGAATACTAGTGACCTAGTAATCTAGTAATCACCCCATTAGCAATCGGTAAAGATAGGTTTCTTAAAATGTCTGTATAATATTTATATACCGGGACAAGAGCCTAACTAGTAAGCTAGAAGATCTAAATGATAAAATCAAACAAATAAAGGATGATGACTAATTAATGTAATCAAAATCAAAATTCAGTTGCCAAGGCAGTAAGTGAGAGGTTAATCACACTCTCTTTCTGTATGCATAAGTCTGGTTTAAATCGTTTGATTGCGATCGCTTCGGCAAATCTTAGTAAATTTGCTGTCCTTTGTCTATTTAATATTTTGAAGTACTTAGAAATCTCCACGAGATGTCCGGTATCAAAAGTATGTCTGGTAATTGCACTCTGAGAATATTTGCTTCCTTTTAGGCATAGGTCTCTTGGAATATGTTTGCAACGACATGGATCACGCATCGGCATTATATGATCGCCTAAATAAAATCCATCCAAATATCAAATTCACCATGGAATATGAACATAAAAATTATTTCAATTTCCTGGACCTAAATGTAAAAAGAACAAACGAAGGCATGATCGAAAAGTCCATCTATAGAAAAGAAACCTGGACTGGACAATATCTTCAATATAACAGCTTTTGTCCCATAAGCTACAAACGTGGATTAGTGTTGACTTTGTGCGACAGATCGAGGAAGCTATGTTCACCAAACAAGGTCGAAGAAAAACTAGATTTCGTCGAGAAATGCCTGAGGGAAAATGGATACCCTAAGGGATTTATATAGAAGTATAGTAAAGAAAAAGATAAGATGGAAAAGCATTCAATTGTAGAAAAGAGAAAATGTTTATTTGTCTCCCATTCAAAGAAGATGCAGTGTCACAAAAGATTGACAGAAGACTGAAAGGAGCAATAAATAGAAGCTTACCGGCAACAAAAATCATAACAGTATACAACACCACTCCTTCTATAATCCACTTAAACTGGATAAATACCCTGCTGATGTCACCTCCAACTGCGTTTATGAATTTACGTGCACTTCCGGGAGCAAGTACATTGGAAGGACAGAAAGAAGGGCTTCTATCCGGTTTTCTGAACATATTCCAAGAACCCTGTGCCTGAAAGGAAGCAAATATTCTCAGAGTGCAATTACCAGACATACTTTTGATACCGGACATCTCGTGGAGATTTCTAAGTACTTCAAAATATTAAATAGACAAAGGACAGCAAATTTACTAAGATTTGCCGAAGCGATCGCAATCAAACGATTTAAACCAGACTTATGCATACAGAAAGAGAGTGTGATTAACCTCTCACTTACTGCCTTGGCAACTGAATTTTGATT
This sequence comes from Trichobilharzia szidati, assembly GCA_944472155.2. NCBI lineage: Eukaryota > Metazoa > Platyhelminthes > Trematoda > Strigeidida > Schistosomatidae > Trichobilharzia > Trichobilharzia szidati. The sequence continues at coordinate 4,388,588 of OX235273.1, forward strand.
TTGATTACATTCATTAGTCATCTAATTCAGTGATCTCAACTCACTGAACAAATCTTAATCTCATAAACTGTAACCGCCTTTGTTTTTTGGAGTTGCCATGTGAACCCACAAGCTAACACTGTTTCTGTTAATCAATTTTTCTGTTTTCTGTCTTACCCCTGCCGCCTCTTTTCAACTTTGAATATGTATAAATTGATGATGATAACTTAAACTAAGAATTGTAGTGCTTTCATTCTTTTTTGGATGCGTCAATTTTATAGTATCTCTTCTCTACTACTACTCAAACATTAAAGTATGTTATTATCATTTATATAACCATTGTAATTTCAGGTAGTCTGCAGCTGATGAGAACCTGTGAAATAGAATGACGATATCATTTTATACTGAAAATTTCGTCTTCCTTTCTATATCGAAATTTATCAAGGGAACCAAATGTATGAAAAATGATATAATTTACCAAATACCATGTAATGCTTGCTATAAGGTTAATTACATATGTGAAACTAGTACATCGAGGCTGATTAAATAAGATTATTGGGAAATAAAAATCTAGCCAGCGCTGAAATGATTGATCCTGTTAAGTTAAATAAACTAGAAAGATTTTCAAGTATTGATTTTGTGGGGATTTTGTTTGATTGGTTGGAGGATGTCATCATGAGTTGATATCATTCAGATAACCATTGGAAAACAAGTACTGGAGTACTGGACAGTTAGCTATTTAGTCCTGGTTTCAGACTCTTCATCCCTATCCAGGCAGTTAACCTGAGGATCTAGTGGGAAGCCGTGACCAGTAGGGTGCAGTAGGTTAAAGGTGAGGCAGTAACTTATCATCAAAAAAGACATTGCGAAGTGGTCGCGCTATGTCATAAATAAGCAGAAGTTAGAATTCATTCACTGACTGACCATTAGATCGGGTCCCATTCGCTAGGTGAATGGTCTACCGGCTGACCTTGTAACCAGAAGGCCGTGGGTTCGAACCCTGGCGGTGGGTGTGTACTTATGAAGAGTCCCAAGCTAGGACAAAACGACTAAGTGTTCAGTACTTCAGTACTGGTTTTCCAATGGTTCTCTGAGTGATGTCAGCTCATGATGAAATCCTCCAACCAACCTATGAAAAGCTCAGCCATTGCACTGCATTCACTTGCGTGTAATGAAAAAATCGGTTGGATGGGACAGGGTGAGATTGTTAAAAAGTAATATAGTTAGTTAGGTGGAGTAAGAGAGACATCAATCACTGAATCTTAGTTGATCGATTCAACCGCGCATACGTGCAATCGCAATGACACACAGCCACCAATACCAGAGATATGGAAAATAGCAACAAACAACAAATGGGGTGTTGGAGAGACAGAAGAGAGGGAAAATATATATTTTTGAGAGAAATTGTGAAGCCGTGTAACTCAAATTGATAGGATTACGAACAACAATTTATGCTCGAAACGTCATCCAGCTATTTAATACTACACTGTATCACACAGTGTTATTTAAAACAAACTTACCTAGTGTGGAATTACATTCTACCACAATGGCCAAGTTCTACACTTACATTAATGAAATCTTCTGCTTACAGAAACAAGGAGCGCAATTTCGATTTTTGACATGAATGTCAAAGTAGTGCTGTTATATGGTACAGAAACTTGGTGAATGTGTCACGTAAAGCTTTTACAACAGTCTACCGTAGACTTACACCAATAACCGCCTCCGTTAGCTTGATAGCTGGAAATTATTAGCAACAAGGAAATAATAATTTGCTTTATTCCAAAACAGTTCTTGTGATACAAAATGGAATTTTCAGCATTTTTATTACAGTATTGCATCCACTTAGTACATTATCAATAAATAGAATTCTACATAGATAAGGAAATCTCAGTTCATTATGACAACAACATATTGGCATATCGGTAGCAAAGGAAAGCTGAAACAGTGTTTGAAGGTGTTAGAAAAGTAGGTGCTGTCATATTAACTGGCGTAAGCGAGAGAAAGAGACAAAGCATCACATAACGGAAAAGAGAGAAAAAAAGAGAGAGAAAAGGAAGAGAAAGAAAGGAGATGTTGTACCTATAAATGAAAAGAGTTGAAAAGACGAGGTCCATTTGTTCTACTAACTATTTGATGAATTATAGCTGTCACGCCCAATGCTTTCTTTACCGCACAGAACACGAGCTAAGTAGGTTATGGTTGAGTTTTCGTACTTGCTTGTGCAGGTATATGGTTTTCTATATAGGCTTCTGGTTTTGCCTGATGAGATGCAAGGGGAGAGTTGTGAGTGAAGAGGGTGGTGTGAGTTAGATAAAATGGATTTGGCCCATTTTTCACATGAGTCAATGTGCCTGTCCACCAGAATATTAACAAGCTGGTTAAGTGGCACGTTGCTTACCCTACTGACAACCTTTAACATCCTGCGTAATATGTTATTGTCTTTCTTCAGTAGCCCTGGAAAAACTAAGGGGGGACAATAGAGAATAATAGGCAGAATGCGAGAATTAACGAATTGTAGGAGTAAGGGTTGGGTTATACCAGAATGTTTTAACTTCTTGATGTAGAAGGTAAGATGGAATATTTTCTTCGAAATCGCCAAGATATGAGACGACCAGGAGAGATCAGCAGATAGAATGATGCCTAGGTATTTGATTTCCGACTTGGTTTCTATTTCAATGCCATCTATGTTGCACACCTCGTGAGAGCCAACCAGTTTATTTAGGTCGGATTTTTGCCTAAAGGTGAAATTGACTGTTTGGCATTTGGAGGGGTTTAGGGTAAGACCATTTTCTTTGGACCACTGGCTGATTTCCGACAGAAATGTGGCAATGAATCAGTTAGCAAGACACTGCCTGACAAATACTCCACGGTGGCCATTGAGTTACATCACAAGCCAAGCCGCTGTTGAATTAAACCCTAATAGGAAACAACAAGTTGGACATGAGTTCTGATATAACATAGAGGAGAACGGGTTCAAGTGGCTTAATAGCCTACGAGCTCGCCTTATAGCCAGAAGGTTCTGGGTTCAAACCCCTGTGTTGGGCGCGTACTGATTGACGAAACAGTTGGCTGTCTAGTACTTTTTTGTGCGTTGGTGGCACAGCGGTTAGGACGCTCACCGACCATGCACATGGTCCGGGGTTCGATTCCCGACCAACTCACTCCTTTGCCTCGCTAAACCAGAAATAAAGCTGGTAAAGAGGAAAGGTTGGGCATGAGGCTAACAACCCCATCCTGTAAAATTAAACACTGCAACAGAAACTTCAAGCCACTAGCTTGAGGCCCTATGTTCTACTGGGAACGTGAAGGAAAAAAAATGGAGGAGAACGTGTGAGGAGGAGATGAGAGCTTGTGGGTGGAGAGAAATTCAGAGAATAGGATGAAATTGAGGTATGTCATTTAAACCCTTTGTTTCACTTGGAAATCAACAGAATATTAATAATCATGATAATAATGAGGACATCTACTAAAACAAATTGACACAATAAATTCCATAGCATTCTACAATAATTAAATATAGGATAACATTGTTATAATGCACAAATAAATGACTAAATAGAAAGTGGAAACAAAACTGAAAAACAAATCAAAATCTCATTGAAGAATCAGCTGATTAGATCTGATCCACTTCTAGAACATTCCAGTTTCAATCTCTCTTTCTGCACCCCAACCCCCCCCCCCCGAAAAAAATCTTGATAATAATTTACATAATTTAAGTGTTTTATAATACCCTTTCTCACGATAACTTTATTCTGTTCTGTTATCACTGTTCCCACTACTTCGATCACCTACGCGGGTGTACGAACGTACACATAAACAAACATACAATATATATACACAAATCATAGAAAATTATCTTTTATATTCTGGAGTTAATGATTATTCATTTATGGAGAATTATTCCCTAAAAGTAATGAAAATAATAACAGTAACAGTGACAATACTAATGCTTAATATCAGTAAAAAGTTTGAGCATTGTGGATTAGATCAAATAAAGTATAATTATATTTCAAGAGCTTACACACAATGATGAGTTTTGTTATTGGTAATATTTCGAGCAAAATTACTGCTGGAATTGTTTTATTCACACATTTATGATTTGTACTCATATATATTGTTCAGTTCTACTTTTTGTTCATTCATGTTTTGTATTCAGAATTATATTCCGGGTTGTTGACAGTTGTGCTGCTGAGTCACCCTTGTTACATGTATCCGGTGTGACCTTAATGAATATCGATTCTGTTATAAGTCTTTCTTTCCATTTGTTCATGTTAGTTTTTAGAATACACACATTGTTCCAATCGATATTGTGGTTTTTGTCCCATGCATGTGCAGCTATCGATGAATTTTTTTCAAGATTTTTGTAGGCTTGTGTTCCTGTTGGTTAACCTTTGGTTAGGCGTTTATGTTCATTCACTCTTATTTTGAGTGATCTGGACGTTTGCCCCACATATTTAGTTGGACAGTCAGCACAAGATATTTTGTAAATCAAGTTGTTTTTATCCATCATTTTTATGGGATCTTTCAGTTGATTTATTTTATTTTTGATTAGATTTGTCGGTTTAAAAGTTTTGCGAATGCCGATATTTTTGAGGTTTCTTTGAATTGCCTCTGATGTACCATTTTTGTATGGTATTGTGACTGCCCTTTTGCATTCTTCCATCTTGTTATTCTCCGGTTTTACCCTCTTTTTTCTCTTTTTTATATTATCTTTAATAAAATCTTTTGGGTAGCTGTTTTCGAGTAGCATTCTGAATAGGACATTTATTTCTTTACATTGGTCCTCTGGTGTTGGTGTAAGTCTACGTATTCTATCTGCAAGACCTTGTATTAATCCTCGTTTCACCGTGAGTCGATGAGCTGAGTGATAATCAAGGAATCTTCCAGAGTGTGTAGTTTTTCTATATAGCGTCGTTTTTATGTTACTCTTTGTATTTTACAGTCTAACATAGGCAGTTCCCCAATTTCATTCTCTATTTCCATAGTGAATTTTATTGAATCGACATGACTGTCTATATGTGTGAGAAGAATTTCTCAACATCTTTTTTTCTCCTTATTACTAACGTATCGTCTACATATCTCCACCAACATTTTACTGATAACCGGAATGGTTTAAGTGCATTCTCTTCCCAGAAATCCATGAATATGTCAGCTTTTATTGGTGAAATGGGCGATCCCATGGCTACTCCTCCTTCACTTTTTTGGTATATTTTTCCTTCAAATGTAAAATATGTTGTTGTCAGACAGAATTCTACCCCTTTTATTATCTCTTCTACAGATAACTGTGTTCTGTCTTTTAGGCCATTATCTTCTTTTAGTTTCTCTTTCAGTGCATTCATGGCCACTTGAATGGGTATTTTCGTATACAGACTGTTTACATCAAAGCTGACTAGTATTTCATCTTCCTCTATTTTAGTGGTTTTTAGTCGTCTGTCTCACTAATTCAAATGAATCTACTATTCTAGCTTTTGAGTTGTCTCTTGTCGGTCTTAGTATTGTCGAGAGAAATCTTGATAGCATATACGTTGGTGTGTTTCTAATTTTGCTAGAAATAATACCAATAACAAGGCTTATCATTGTGTGTAAACTATTGAAATATAATTATACTTTCTTAATACTAATGCTATTAAACAATTTTCAAAAAAAGCGCGCCAAGAATTATTGATTATTTAAACATTTAACGAAATGTTCAAGTGTTTCAATGCATTAGTGCATTATAAATTTATATTTTTTTATATTTTTTATTTAATAAACCAATGAAGGGAAATAGAAACTATTACAGAAATTGAATATTCTTAAATTAATTTTTTTATTATTTCTTACAATAAAATAAACTGTTGGAAGTTGAAAGATGGATTTGCTCTTTTGTCTAAAGGTAACAACAGAGAGTTAAACAGTTCCGAAGAAATCTGCTTATATCAGTTTGCCATTCAAAGGAGATGATGTACAAGAAGTAGTTAAACGAAGATTCGATAAAGCTATCAAGAGAACTTATTATGCTGCAAAACTTGTTTTCCTTAACACCACCATGAAGCGAGTGCTTCAACAATCTGGGAAAGACCAGTTCAAGCTAATCCTCGACACTTCAAACTGTGTATGTCAGTTTGAGTGTGTTTGTGGAAGCAAATAAATAGGTCGTACAGAAAGGCGATTGCCTACTCGTATTATGGAGCATTTGCCAAAATGGTTGAAAACAGCTGAGTGCAAAGTGCCAAAAACCTCAATAACAAAACACCTTGTGGACTATGGACATGATATCGACGCTGTCAAGACATTCACTATTGTCAGCAGACAAATAAACAAGAATATGCTTCCAATTGCAGAGGCTTGTGCAATTCGAGTTTATAAACCAGGTGTCTGTGTACAAAAGGAGATGGTCGTCACTCTGAATCTACCATAGTAATGCGTTTTACTTATTATTCCACCTCTTATTATTATTATTCTTGATTTATTTAAAACTATCCTTTATCAATAGGATTATCTTAACTCACTTCAACATTATTATTATTGTTATTATTATTATTATCACTATTACTATTGATATTACACTATTTGCAATTCTTGATATATTCTCTAATGACTAATTGTTTATGTAAGCGATGTAATTGAAGCGTAATGCATTTTATCTTAATTTTAATTCCTCACACTCCTTCTCCTCTTATCTATTTGAACATGACCTGGAAAACATTCTCACTTGTCTTTCTTCATTGATAAAGCTTTGCCGTTTAGAACGATGAGCGTTGGGTTCTAATCTTAGAAGGAACATAGTCAATAACTGTGAATGCAAATACATCCGGTTGACGAGTCCTAAATAGGACCAAACATCCTTTCATTATTCTGCTGCTAGCCTTCATCAACTTTCAGACATGCAGAAGGCATCTGTATAGTAACTGACATGTCAACTGAGACCAAGGGTATTCGTTCAATAAAACTCAATCTGCGTCAAATACCAAGCAAATTGCACAAATCCTGAAGGTTAGGTTTCATTGTACACTGAAAGCGGACTATGCGAAATGGTATTATCCTGTAAGTTATAAAGAAAGTGTGACAAGATTTTGGGAGAATAAAAAACAGTATCTGATGAGGTCAAGTAGAATAATTAGTGGCACGTAGTGTATCTCATTACGTAAATGCCTGTAGATGAACTAAATCTCTTCAGAAGATACAATAGGGACTGAATGTAAGACCTCTACACATTACAGTAGTAGGTGTATTTGTGCTTTGGCGGTAGAACGCCAGTCAATCACGCATTTGATCCGGCGTTCGATTTCCGGCTGGTGCTGTTAAAGAGGGAAGGTTGAGCTTGAGGCTAGAGATACCACCTTGCTACCGTAACTTCACATCACAAGCTTAAACCCCTATGTTCCACCCAGAACGTAAAGGAATAAATAATCCCCCAACTAGAAAATGGATGCCCTGTGAGATTTGTTGACAGGAAACCCACCATCACTGAAGGTCACATCCGTCTCTAAGAAAACTGTCTCCATGAATCTGAAGTTTTAAGGTGGTACTGAAGAAGAAATTCTTAAAATTCGCCTTTCCGCGTGTCTGGAAAAACATTTCAAGCAGGAAATGCATGGAAACACATTAAATAGGGTATCTCTCTCTGACATAACTAAAAAATACGTTCCGGTTATAATGAGGAGTATCAGTCGCTGAGTTAGACTAGTTTCTGTACATATTTATTCACTGAAGTGCCCAAAGACGAGCTGTTTTTGTGAATTGTTTGTCTATCTTATCCTGTTGTGAAGTCTTCCCCCCAAAACCCTCGGTTTAGTTATTATGGTTTCCAGTAAGAAGATCGACAACTACTTACCAGGGAAATGTGGATAGGAAAACAAATTAAAGTGAATGACATCAACTCTAAATCTATCCATAGTCGTAACCCATACCTTAATCCCAACCCTCATTACAACCCTTATCCTAACCGTATACCTAACCTTGATGCTTATTATGACCCTGATCCTAACCCTTACCCCAACACACCTTAACTGTAATCCTAACCCTAACGAGCTATTACCAATTAGTCCAAACAGTACTTAAAAACATGACCTGAGTGAAATTTGCTGCTTAGTCGGTGAAAAGCCTTGATATTTCAGCTATGATAATAACAGTTGCCGTCAGCCAATGACTACCATGCGTTCAAGGTCATTGGAGCTTTCGCACTCCTGCGACGGTATTGTTGAACCTCTCCGTGAACATATATATTGAATGAACTTGTTAATATTGTCTCTGAATGCCTATCCAAGAATTGATTGTTTTAAAGCGTACTGAAACACGCATACACTGGCAACAACTACGCATATAATAACCATGATTCTGAACAAATTTTAATCTAAATAAATTCAACGACATACATTAATTATTTTAGTCAATAATATTCAATCACATACGATGGACGAAGCTTTACTTAAGCCCATAGCACACCACGCAGCATTTCAAAACACACTGAACATTAAGGCCATACAATTAGTTTGACCTTTATGGGTCGTTTATGTCAACAAAGAATAACAATTTATGATTTATAATACTTGAAAATTTAGTATTCAATAGAGACAGAAAAGGATGATGAATCATGGATTGTGGGAGGAGGATGTTTTCAATTTTCATATCACAACTTTTGTTAAAAATGTTCAAGTTACGTGCCATTTACCATTTGGTTTTCAAGCATAACTAGTAATATGTTATATCATTTGATTGCCAGGTAAACAATGTTATGTCATACATGCATTTGCTGAAGTAGAAGGAAGTGTATATATTGGCAATTGAACAAGTTATTCAATAATAAAGTGTTGACCTTGAAATTTAAATTCGCCGCGCTTATTTTCATCAATGGTTCAGATGTGTTTAAAGCTATAAAAATGAAATGATTCAATAGTATTCTCTAGTTCTAAGTGGAACATTGGGATTTATAATAAAATAATGATAATAATAATGATAACATATTTATTCTTGACGGTATTTATAAATTGTACAGAATTTTATGATATTTTCCATTCGTACAATATCTTCAAGGGAAATATAAATTTTCAAGAGTTGGTTTGTAAGGATTAGATTTGCTTTCATGAGCTTGACCACGGATTGATATCATTTAGAGAACCATTGAAAACCAATACTGGAGTACTGGACAGCCAACCGTTTTATCCTAGTTTGGGAGTCATCAGCAGTATGCACCCATCTTCCAGGTTCGAACGCAGGACCTTCCGATTACAAGGTGAGCTCGTAGACTATTCAGCCACTGGGACCCAATTCAATGGCCAGCCCATGAATTCTAACTTCTACCAACCTCACACTTGACTAAATGGACCTCACTTGTCATGACATCTCACTAGAACTCCAGGAAACCCCATTCTGTAGTAAGTCACTAGCGAGCATCTGATCAATTTTTAAAGAGTTGACTTGTAAGGACTAGATTTGTTTTTACGAGTATGACCAGGGATTGATAACATTGGTATACGAGCTTGCCTTGTAACCGGAAGGTGCTGGGTTCGAATCCCAGTGAATGCGTACTGCTGATGATTCCCGAACTAGTTGGATGAAACAGCCGACCAATACTCCCAGCTGGTTTTCAATGGTTCTCTAATTGATATCAATCCATGGTCAAACTCGTAAAAATATTAATTGTCAGCATATCCTGTGACACAATGCTCTCTGAGCAGAAACACAAACCATTATGATATATATATGCTTTGTCTCCTTCAAGAAATCCACGATATCTAGTTGAATGCCAATTCTAAGATGTTCAGAAGTACATTTTGAGAACCAAGGAGATAACTGAAGAACAGTTAATCTCATGTATTGGAACACCTTGGCACCCTCAACTCAGCCTATCCCCTAGTCTAGTAAGAACTTGCGAATGAGAAGCTTGTAAACATTTTAAATATACTTGAGTGTAGATAAGACCATTAGAGGTCGTGTCTTAATCGATTAAAACAAACCGAACGAAAGAAAATATATGCAATAGAGAGATGAAAACTTTTGGTAGCCCTGTTCTCTGAGATGATTTTTTAGCCGGCTGTATAATTCCCCGTTAGGTTTGATTTACTCTTCATAACATGTCCATTGTGTTACACTCTGACGTATGCCCAACTTATGGTTTCTCTTTCGAATTCCATTAGAAGGCCAGATGAGTAATGTTACTCAACAGATTTATTAGCGCATGTCAAATCCATGTCCATAGGTCGGGGTCCATGTTCGATATATATACTTGCTGGCTGAAAATCCCTTTTATTTGCTTCATTGTTAGACTTCCTTTTTGCTTATTCTTTCTAATTTGTCATCTGATCTTCAGTGTGGAGTGCAAGCAGCTGTCAAATGTTCAGATCGAAAAGGATCCTGAACCTAGTACTGATTTCAGAAGACTAATCGGTGCCTCAGAATATTATTTGAGGTAACCAACGTGAGAATTTCAGAAAACTGATAGGCAGTACAAAGATTGTTTATTTCTTCACCGACAATGGAGCAGAACTACAGGGTTGTTGCAGCACAAAGTCTATGAATAAACGTCAATATAAATCATAATAATACTTCTTATCTTTTTTCACAAATCTACCAACCGCCAAAATGGAGGTCATTTAGAGTAAACAAACTGTATGTTGCTCACCCAACGTTCCCTGACAATGACAGCAGTGATTGTTAAAAGTCTACAATCTGTTGGAAAAGCTTTTCATGACGCGCTGAGTCACTGAACCATATAGAAAAGTTGACTTCAGTTCAAACATAAAAAATAGCTTTCAAAGTCTTGGAGACTTATTTCATTTCTGTTTCTTAAAAATCGAGCGAACGTTTTTCAACAAAAAATAATAAACTTGCAGTTCTCTGAAGAGTAGTCAGAATAAAATAACTCCTTGTGAATCGGCGATATTTAAACGTTTTAAATTTAGAAGAGGGAATATCGTTTACCTGATGCTAAATATATGCTCCAATGATTCGATAATAAAATGCTTGCCAGCCACACTACAGGTTGATGCACTCATAAACCCTGCGTAGCATACTGAACCGTATTAAGCCCTGTGAAGAGGGAGGGTTGAGCCTTAGGCTATCAGTCCCACTTCGTAAAAACAACAACACTACTAACAGTAAAACTTGAAATTCTGAAGCGGTATATTCATTTCACTCGGAAAACAATCGATTATTATTGATATTGTTCCCTTGGGTTCCTAGTGGAACATAGGGCTTCACCTGCACATATCCACTTGCTTCTGTCTTGTGCTGTACTTTTCACTTGCGTCCATGTTATTCCATACTGTTTCATCTCCTCCTCACACGATCTCCTCCATGTCACCCTTGCACGTCCCACTCGCCGCTTCCCTTTCGGGTTCCACTCGAGCGTTGGCCTGACGTGCGATGTCACTCAACGGCCTCCTCAGTGAGTGTCCAATCCATCTCCACTTCCTCCTGCATATTTGTTGAGCGATTGGTTCTTGTTTTGTTTGTTCCCATAGCTTCTTGTTTGTGATTCTTTCCGGCCATCTGATCTTCAGTATGGAGCGAAGACAGTTGTTGATAAAGGTCTGCAACCTGTTGAAAATATTCTTGGTGACCCGCCAAGTTTCTGATCCGTAAAGCAAAATTGACTTCACGTTTGTATTGAAAATCCGAATCATTTTGTTGTTGATGGTGAGTGACGAAGATTTCCAGATTGGTTTCAGGTTGATGAATGTGTTTCTCGCCTTCCCGATTCTCGATTTGACATCCTCGTCCGTTCCTCCTGTGGTTGAGACAATGCTCCCTAGATAAGTGAAAGAAGTAACCTCTTTCAAATCCCTCCCGTTGATGGTGATTGGCACTGGATGTTGATGCTGTTGTTGTTGGTTGGTTATTTTCATAACCTCCATCTTGTCTATGTTCACCTGGAGTCCTGTCTTCCCTGACTGCTTCTTCGACCAGTTTGTCGGTTTTTGCTTGTAAGTCTTCGATTTTGTGTGACATCAAACATAAATCGTCCGCGAAATCCAGGTCTTCTAGGTTCTTCACGTCGGTTCAGGATATCCCTGTCTTCTCGTTTCCCACTGTCTGACGCATAATCCAGTCCAGTCCACCACAATTAGGAATATCATTGGTGATAATAAGCACCCTTGTCTGACTCCTGTGTTTACTCGAAACGCCTCGCTGAGTTTTCCGTTGTGGATGACTTGACATGTGCCGTTGTCGTACAGCTGTTGAATAAGGTTGATGAATATTTGGGGTACGCCGTAGTACTCGAGTAGTTTCCAAATTACTTCGCGGTCAACGCTGTCGAAGGCCTTCTCAAAGTCTATGAAGGAAGTTGAAGTAGAGATTTGATTGCCATTCCATGCTTTGTTCGATGATAATGCGTAGAGTTGCAATTTGGTCAGAACATGATTTGCCTTTCCTGAATCCAGCTTGTTCTGGTCGGAGTTCTTTATCCAGTGCGTCCTTGATTCTCTCCAGGATGACGCGACTCAGGATTTTACTTGGCGTCGACAGCAGCATGATTCCTCGCCAGTTCTTGCAGAGTCCCAGTTCGCCCTTCTTTGGTAGTTTCACCAGGTAACATTTCCTCCAGTCAGTAGGCACCTTTCCCTCTTTCCAGATCTTTTGCAATAATGGAGTCAGCATATCTGCCGTCGTTTCTGGGTCCGCTTTCAGTGCTTCCGGGGGTATTCCATCTGGTCCAGCTGCTTTTCCAGCTTTCAGAAGCTTGATTGCATTCATGACTTCAGTTTTCGTTGGAGGATTGGTGTCAACTTGCAGTTGTGTACGTGCTGTTGTTGGTATTACTGGACGGGTTGTAGGTGGTGGTCGATTCAAGAGTCCTTTGAAGTGGTCCACCCATTGTTTAATCTGTCTTTCTTCTTTGGTAATTGGGTTCCCTTGGCTGTCTTTTATAGGTTTCACTTGTGTTGATCTCTTCCCGGATAGAGACTTGGTTATCTGATATAGTGTCCTCAGGTCCCTTTTGCCTGCTGCCTTCTCAGCTTCAGTAGCCAGGTTGTCGTAGAATTGTCTTTTGTCCTTCCTGGCACTCTTCTTCACTTCTTTGTCCAGTACTGTGTAAGTTGAGTTCAGCGTCTCTTTCTCTTATCCATCTTTGCATTGAATCATTTTTTCTTTCACCTTTCTCCTCTCCTCTATTAGTTTCCGAGTGTCTGTTGAGAGCCATTCCTTGTCTTGTTTCTTCTTTCTTCCTAAAACCGTTGAGCACGTTTCGTTGAAAATTACCTTCAGAGACTTCCAATGGTCTTCCACGGATGATTCCTCGGTGGTGCCACGTAGTGTTTCCTGCTTTGCTCTGACAGTTGCAGTGAAAATGTCCTGTGTGAATGTGTCCTTCAGTTTGTGAGTGTTGAACTTTCATTGTGGCCTATCCCCAGCTATCCTCGAGGCTTTCAGCTTCACCTTGAAAGTCCCTTGTACTAGATAGTGGTCTGAACCCACATCTGCTCCTCTCCTCGATCTTGTGTCCAGTAGGCTCCGTCTCCACTTCCTTGAGATTGAAATGAAGTCTATCTGGTTTTTGGTGTGTCCATCCGGTGAAATCCATGTCGCCTTGTGTATATCCCTGTGTTTGAACACACAGCCACCAATCACCAAATCATTGAAGGCGCAGAAGTCTGAGAAGAGTTCGCCATTTTCGTTCATTTCACCGAGGGCCTCACGACCCATGGTGAGTTCTCTTCCTGTATTGTCTCCTCCCAGTTTCGCATTCATGTCACCCATCACGATTTTGATATCGCTCTTTGGGACGTTGTCCATTACTGTTTGTAGTTGACTGTAGAAATCCTCCTTCTTCTCATGTTCTGAGGCGTTTGTAGGCGCGTAGCACTGAATGATTGTAACCTTTTTTCCTTTTGAGTTGAACCTGGCTGTCATTATCCTGGAGGAGATTGGTTCCCACTGCATGAGAGCTTTAGCCGCTGTTGGTGACATCATGATGGCTACTCCCTCGGTGTGCTCGTGATTGTCCTCTGGGTGACCGGAGTAGATTATTGTCTCTCCAGTTGATAGTTGGCTCCTTCCACTTCCGTTCCATCTGCTCTCGCAGATTCCCAACACTTCTATTCTATATCTCCTCATTTCTGCGGCTACCTGAGCAGCCTTCCCAGCTTCGTACATTGTACGAACATTCCACGTCCCCATCCTTATTTTCGCTTTCATCGAAAGAAGGCACATCGGCTAACTGGCTTCCCGAAGGCTTTCACCAGCCCGCGTCATTTCACTTCCCCGATTCCAGCGAAAAATAAGGTTATTGTTTGTGTTTTTAGAATTTTTAATATATTTGTGCGTTGAAGTTTTAGTAGCAATTTGGTTAAGTTTTGGGGGTGGAGTTGCTAGCACCACGCCCCAACGCTCCCTCTTTATCCGGGCTTGGGACCGGCTAGAATACTAGTGACCTAGTAATCTAGGCGAGGTTAGCCATTTGTATGGTTGTGTTTAACTGCATCTAGTACTATAGCCGAACTATTCTGTAGATTTTTTATCTTATTCAGGTCAACCAATCTAGATTATGCTAAGTTTATATGTTCAACTAGTCTGACTTCACCTGTTCTACTAGTTTGACCTATGCATTTGACCGGACAATCATTACAGCAGGGTATAAGATAAACTAAATTGTTTTGTTTTAAAGGCTCCACAGGATTGATCCTATAACCGACAAAGCTTGTTTCTAATTGAGTTTGTGGATTTGAATGCCGTTTTTATTCCTGCCTTGTTAAGAATTCTGCATAAGGCTTCCGAGGTTCCTTCCCTGTATGGAATTACTACTGATGATTTAGATTCCTTATTGTTGGTGTCGTCATTAATATTATTATCATTATCACTATCGCTACTATCATTATTTATTTTATTTTTACATTTCCTTACATATTTCCTGACTAATTTATCCGGGTAATTATTAAGTTTCAAGGTTTCTTTTATGTGTACCAGTTCCTGTTTTAGATTTTCTTTAGTACTACTTAGTTTTTGTACTCTGTCATTTAAACATTTCACCAATCCTATATTTACTGACATAGGATCGGACGATCGGAAGTCCAAATATCTGTTTAAGTGTGTGGGTTTCCTGTAAACACTAGTGTTTAACTTTCCATCTTCTTTCCTTTTTACGCTACAATCTAACATTAGAAGTTCCCCTTCCTGATTTTCCAATTCATAAGTGAATTGAATTGCTTCAACCTTCGAGTTAATGTGTTCGAAAAATATATCTATATCTTGTGTTATAAGTACAGTGAATGTGTCATCTACATACCTCCAGCATAATTTTGGGGTGGGGGTGAACGTTTCAATCGCTATGCTTTCCCACTTATCCATGAAGATATCTGCTACAGCTGGGGATATTGGTGATCCCACGGCAACTCCCTCAGTTTGTTGGTATATTTTCCCTTGGAATTTAAGTACTGTGGAAGTCAGGCATAGCTGTACTCCCAGCATTACGTCATCAAGTGGCAGTTTTGTCCTAAACTCGAGTTCTTGGTCAGAAATGAGTTCGTTTCTGACTGCCTCCATAGCCATATTTATTAGTACTGTGTGATATATCTAATAAACAAACTAATATGGAATTACTTACTACCACAGTGCCCAAGTTTTACACATATATTAAGTACTGGGATGCCTGAGCAGTACTCACCCATAACTACATCAGGCAGCATACTCAAGTTTCAACGTGGACTCCTTAAGATACACCTACTGTGTTGTAATCCACCAGTCCCCGTATCTTAACTTTTGCCGATTCACTGCCCACGTCATAAGTAAGTCTCCTTCCTCACACCCAATATGATAAACCTTATGGTTCATACTGAGATTCTATACGGATCAGAAACTTGGCGGGTCACAAAGAATATTTCCAATAGTTTGCAGACCTTAATCAACAGCTGTCTTCGCTCTATACTGGAGATCAGATGGCCGGGAAGAATCACCAACCAACAAGAAACTATGGGAAGAAACAAAACAAGAGTCAATCGCCCAACAAATATGCAGGAGAAAGTGGAAATGGATTGGACATTCGCTGAGGAGGCCACTGGGTGACATCACGCATCAGGCCAGTGCTCGAGTGGAACCCGAAAGGGAAGCGGCAAGTAGTGGGACGTGCAAGGGTGACATGTAGGAGATCATGTGAAGAGGAGTTGAAACAGTATGGACTAACATGAATGCAGATGAAGAGTACAGCAGAAGACAGAGGCAAGTGGAGACGTGCAGTTGAAGCCCTATGTTCCACTAGGAACCCAAGGGAACAATAATAATAATATGGTTCACGACTTATCATTTGAACTCTAAGGAGCTGATCCTTTGCTGAGTGTCTATAAGTAAGTATGTCTTAAATGGCTGTTAGCCTCTTCTTCTGCTGACTGGTTGGTTGGTTTTCAACAATGACTCAAGATCATTTCTGAAAGCCACAGTATTTAAACTTAAGAAAGGAAGATAAATAGTTTCGAAAGCAGTCTCAAAGTCAAAGTCTGTTTACAATGAGTAATGCGAAACGCCTCTAATTTAATTCCCGTTTCAAAGTACACAGAAATATCTAGAACTGCATTGATCAGATTTGTTCAATTTATATTTATTTTTACACATAAACACCTAAACAAGCTAACATAACTAGAGTGCTGAATAACCTTCAAGTTGAATTATTTATGAAATTTTCAATTTAGGTGACGAATTGACACTAATTAGAGAAATACTGAGAACCTGGGAGTATTGAAGATTTATTTCGTCCTATTTTTGAACTCTTTAACGGTTCGCATCCATGGTCACACTACTAGGAATGGAACTCAGGACTTTTAGTTTACTAGGTGTACCTAAAGACTATTAAGATACTGGGTTGGAATCAAATGGCATACGAACTCTAACTGTTAGTTTTTATTAATCCTCAGCAATCCTCCATGTTCATCTACTTCTTCACATTGTTCTGCACAGCTGATTACACTGGACCTTTTAAGCATGTTCTCCAGAATGATGTAGCTGACCACTAACTGGTTTGGTTGATCAGAGGTGAGCATAACATGATGAAGTCAGTCTTTCAACTGTAAGCACCACCTTGAGTCAAGTCATTTAACCCCACGTGACTTAATGTCATCTAAAGGGTTAAATTCAACCACCCTATCTTTTCTCCACTGAAGTATAGTCGAAGCTCTACCTACACATGGATGGAAACCTAAACTGTGTATTCAAAAACGTTTTGCTGAACTTGTGCCTTTACCTTGGTCATAGTAATGTTTTTTTAAATTTTATCTCTTGAATTCATCCCACTCCTTGTTCATCTCCTTCTTCTTTGTTGTTATCCTCATAGCATTTTTAATTTTAGATAACACCCGAACTACTTTTCAAATCTCAATAACAGTCATCTCCAGGAATATATTCCAGTAGTTCAAATAATATCATTCCTAAAGATGGTATAATAAAACTTCGTTTAGTTTTTCCTACTGAAAGTGAAATCAGGACAAAACATTACAAAACAAGATCAATGGCGAATGAAATCTAATGGACCTATTTTACCTCGATTTTATGGTAGACCAAAACTACACCAATCGTTTCGCTTCCAGGAACACCAACATATAATCTATCTAAAAAACTTTTCAGAAAATTAAATTACCCAACAGAACCATGCGACCATTCTGCCAATTCGTCAATCCAATTTTTAGAGAAAGTGAAAAACATTCAAGTGGATGACAATGAAATAATGGTGTTGTCTGATGATTTCACAGCACTATATACTTCAAGTAGTCCAAAAATAGCCAAAGAAACTATGCAAAAATTACTCTATAGTGATGAAAACATAAAAACGCAATGTTTTTATTTTATTTTTTTTAATTTCTTTATTTTATTATAGCTTGATTCCACACAGCATTTTGGTACAAGTACGAAATTTTCCGCATGTGATATCGGTAGCCAACATTCAGCAGGCCGACCATAGATATCAGGTGTGCGTCGGCGAGGGATCGAACCTCGGACCATGTGCATGGTCGGCGAGAGTCCTAACCGCTGTGCCACCGACAAATGTTCAACTTGGATAGAACTCATAGAATTATGTCTTACAACACACTTCAATTCAATACTCAAATATACGAACAGATAAAGGGAACACCAATGGGATCATCGTCCGTATCAGGATTAATAGCCGAAGTTGTCATGCAAAGACTAGAATTAATAGCTCCACCTATAATTAAACCAAAACTATGAGTACATTACTTAGATGATACATTGTAATAACTAAAAGAAATGATTAAGAATATACCCATAAATAATTAAACAACATACCTGAAGACATCAAATTCACAAGAGAAGAAAAGCTAGATAACAAAATCCCATTTCTAGATGTTTTAATCAGGAGAACTAACACAGGCAATTTAGAAACACAAATATATAGAAAATCAACGCACGCAGACCAAATACTCAATTATAGTAGTAATAACCCAATTACCCACGAAAGAAACTGTGTGCAGACATTGTTTAAAAGGGTTCGAACACACTGTAGCACTCCAGTGTTGAGGGGAATGGAGGAGAAATACCTACTAACCGTCTGCAAAAAGAATGGATATCCTGACAATTTCATCAAAAAGTGTTTAAAATCGAATCACAAAGCCAACAAGAAACGATCATCGAAGACTACAAGAAAATTCATTCTACTTTATATCAAAAAATATCTCCGAAATAACAGCTAGAATATTAAAACCAACCAGCACAGTCACTTCATTCCATACTGTGCAAACCGAAAGATCCAACAGAAAAAGAAGATAAAATTAATGCCACTTACAAAATAAATTGTACGAACTGTAACAGACATTACATCGGTCAAACTGGAACATATATTGGCTTTGAAAAGACATGATATATATTCCTGTTTCATATCAATACATGTAAATAACTATGAACACCAATTTGATGATTGGGAGAATGCAGAAATTTTCGACAGAGGAAACACCAAAAGTGGGAGAGAATTCCTAGAAGCCTCGTACTCAAATTAATCAGCTAGCGATTAACAAACATGTTAATATAGACCTAATCTACCAACTAATAAGAAGTAAATCATGTCACAAAAACTTCAAAATCCAAATCAATAAAAAATGATCATTACACATGTAAATCGACTGCCAGTCACGACAGTGGTTGCCAGGAGACACAATTCTATCATTCATGGAGAATTTAAATCAGTCATTCTATGCGTCGGTGGTATAGCGGTTAGGACGCTCACTCACCATGCGCATGGTCCGGGGTTCGATCCCCGGCCGACGCACTCCATTACCTCGCTGAGTCAGAAATAATGCTGGTGAAGAGGAAAGGTTGGGCATGAGGCTTGCAACCCCATCCTGTAAAATAAACACTGCTACAGAAACTTCAAGCCACTAGCTTGAAGCCCTCTGTTCCACTGGGGAACGTGAAGGAAAAAAAATTTTATGCCAAAACATGCGCTGAAGGGAGATATTGTTTTGAAGATGGACGACCAAAAGCTCCGCAATTAAACCAATCAGCTCAGAGAACCCAACTAATTGAAAGTGAATTCCACAGATCAATCTGCAATATTTATTTTGAAATAGAATTAGCAACAAGAAACTCACTCGATGAACCAACCAACAGCATATTTTTCAACAAAAGTGCCGAAGAAAATCCAAATGCATTGGAAACATGCTGAAGAGACCTCTGGGTTACATCATTTGCTAGGCAATCGCTTGAGTGGAACCCTAATAGGAAAGGAAGGCTTGAGTGTGGGTCCTTGGGGGAGAGAGATCGTGTGGGGAGGAGTATATATGAACCAATAGGGAATCTCGGAGTCAGCCAAGGAGAACTTCAGAGAACAGAACGAATTGAAGGTGTACTGTTGAAGCCCTATGTCCCTGCTTCGATTTAGATGGCTGGCACATGTACTAGGCATGTCTGATCACCAACTTCCTCAACGAATGATATTTGCTGAATTCAGATACGTCGGTTAGACCAAAAATACTGTGTTAATTGATAAAATCATTAAGCTGTGAAAGGGGGAAGGTAGATTTCAATATCTGGTGAATCCCAAAGAAGCACGTAGAAATTCCCCAGTACTGTCAACTAGTTTTCAGTGGTTCTCCAAATGAAGTCACTTCGTGATAAAACTTGAAAGTGATTGACTCTTCCGCAAACGAACACTCGAAGCGTACGCAGATGATCTAACTGCAGTTCCTTTGGATGCTAAAATTCAATCATTGGCGAATGTAGGTCAAAAGTGGCGCATATGTATTCCCTTTATGGCATTTTTCATTTAATTATTCTCTCTCGCTTGATGAAGTGTCGCCTTCTATGCAAAGCCTACATCGACTCCTTAGTCAGGTTAACTTAAGCTTTACTTCACTTAAAACTTGTCTATGTTCAGACTAACGATGCAGCACAAGCACAAGAGTAAATTTCAGCTCTTGACACTCATCAAGCGCAAACGCACCAATTACGTTGGCACGCTAAGTTAGAACAAGACAATGAGACCAGTTGAATAATCCCGAATTCATGGGAAAAAGCGTTGAATGAAGTGCATTGATGTAATGTTAAACAGGATATCTGATAACATTTAAGTAAGGTTGGAGAAAGAATCACGAAATGCAAATCATGTGCGGATACTTATCTTTACTATTATCGTATTCATATGGAGTGGACAGTTTTTATTGCCGCTTAATTCACTTTTGTGTAGTACGGATACGACAGTGCGTCGGTGGCACAGTGGTTAGGACTCTCGCCGACCATGCACATGGTCCGGGGTTCGATCCCCTGCCGGCGCACACCCGATATCTATGGTAGGCCTGAATTTGGGCTAACCGATATCCATGCTGAAAATTCCATACTTGTACTGAAAATACGGTGTGGAATCAAGCTGTAAATGAAAAAGAAAAAAAAGAAAAAAGACAGTACAGCTTGAGAAAACAAAGATGATTTCAACAAACAGAGGCTGTACTTATCTTTATGAATAAATAGGTATATTACGTAATCAGCCCTCAACTGTCGAGTATTATCAAACCGAACAGAGAGGTGATTTGTCCATTATGGGTAAAATGTTATTTTGATAATATCACAGAGTGTTGTGCATTGGTAATATTTACTGATGACCAGGTTTCGAGCGCAATTTATTCCTGCTCATAATCATATCAAGGCACTGCTCACACAACTTTCTTGCTTCATTTATATACATGAGTAAAAATTGATGATTGGACATTTGAGTAAAAATCAATATGAGATAAAGTAAATTCGGAACCAATATTAGTGCTGTCAATAATATACAATAAGACGTTTTTTACCGTAAAAATAAGTAACTTGTTAGAATGTTACTATGTGAATTGAATACACTTTAACATTGTTTATTATCCTCCTCTGATTTGACTCGTGGTAATAATGTCTTCCATACATATCTCTGGTATTTGCATTGAGTCATTTCTGTTGCATGTGTTGGGTGTAGACTCAATGAACCAGGATTCAGTAACCAACCTTTCCCTCTCTCCACCTACTTATATTTGTGCGTCGAGGGCATAGCGGTCAGAACGCTCGCCGACCATGCACATGGTCCGGAGTTCGATCCCCGGCAGACGCACTCCTTTATCTCACTAAGCCAGAAATAATGCTGGTGAAAAGGAAAGGTTGGGCATGAGGCTAGCAACCCCATCCTGTAAAATAAACACTGCTACAGAAACTTCAAGTGTCTAGCTTGAAGGCACCTTATGTTCCACTGGGGAACGTGAAGGAAAAAACCTACTTATATTACTTCTTAGAATTTTGACTCTGTCCTACCCACTTAAATATGTGATTGTGTGTTAATGCATGCAGTGCAATGTAGTGCTGAGCTTTTTTCTAGCTTAGTCACCTTCGCTATTGGGGTCATCCACTGTAACCTTAGCTAAATTCTTATGTTCCGACAATCTGACTACCTCCGACCTACTAGTTTGACCCATGTAGTTGACTTAACTCACAGTCATTGCTAGATAATTTGTAAATTATATTATTTCTGTTGTCTAGTTGGGTCAACTGGGTCCCACAACCTACAGAGCTTGTCCTAACTGAGTGAGTTTGTAGGTCTAAATGCCACCCAGATTCCTGCTTTATTAGGAATCCTACTACGTAGAATCTCAGATGCCGTAAAACTACTGTAAATGCCTTAAATTCTGTTTTATTTATGTTATCATTATAAGTTTTACCATTATTTTTATATGGCTTTTGACCTTTTCTCATCTTCCTAATGAATTTCATAGGATAGTGAGTTATTTAACACCCCCGCTCCTCCTTCTCTGTTTCATTTCATCATTTAGGTCTTTTTGTACTACTTGGTGCTGCTGTATTCAATTGACATTATAACATTCTAAAAAGTTACTTATTTATTTTTACTTTGAAAACATCTAATTTCCCATCTGATTGTATTTGATTGATAACACTAATATTATTATTTCTGAATGTACAAGGCGGCCTGCTTGAACATAGGGCTACCAAAAATTCCACCTTACCACATTTTGCAAAATTGCTTTGGTTTGCTCTTTTAATTTTGTTTTAATTTATCAATAATGTGTTCTAATCGTATTATTTATAATCGCGCATTTTTAAAATCATTACAACCTACTGCGTTGTGTCATCCACAAAAATTGAGAAAAAAGCATCACTGTGGATGGCAGCGTGCACTGAAACGTACACAAATTAATCAAATGACTATTCCTGAACTCGTTAGCACTAATTGTAGATCCCTGTCCAACAAAATGGATTATCTTCAATCCCTAATGTATTCTAATGTTTATCGAAACGCTGGCGTTTTAGCAATACAAGAGACTTGGCTGCACCAGCATTATGATGATAATCTAGTTTCAATAAATGGATATAAAGTTTTTCGACAAGATAGAAAAAGTTCTAAGAAAAAATGTGGAGGAGGGGTAGCCACTTTTATAAACACAAGTTGGTCTACATCAAATCACGTTTGCTTCAATTATTCTAGTGACAATATAGACTGCATAACCGTCAGGTGTCGCCCAAAACACTTAAGTAAATATTCTTACATATACATAACAAATATCTACATAACACCCAATTGTAGCCTTTCTAATATAGTTACGTTTGCAGATGAATTTACTGAATTCGCTGCTCCTGCATTCGGAAACTCGCTGTCTATAGTCTGTGGTGATTTTAATTCATGTGATCACAGCTTTCTTACTTCACTTGGTCATGAGAATCTAGTCAAGTTTAATACACGTCTGGACAAATCACTAGACCTGGTTTTCATAAACGACCGTGATGTATATGAAACCAGAAGGAGAGCTCCTTTGTTAAACTCTGACCACTGCATTATTCGTATTTTACCGAAAGTGTACGGCAAGTTACAACAACAAAAATTGTTTAGTCATTTAACAAAGAAGATACATGAACGTTCATATTCCCATGATAACATTCTAGCACTAAGAAGCATGTTGTATGATACCAACTGGGAACTATTTACTGACGATAAGTTGGATGCTACTGTCTCTAATATAACCGATTATCTGAAGTTTTGTTTGGATATTTGCTGTCCATATGAAACACTGTTTTCGAGATTTGACAGAATCTCTTCTTTGCAGCTGAAAAAACTTAGAAGACAAAAAGAGAAGTTGTATAAGAATTGTGATAATACTGGTGTCCGTAAAATAAACACCCTTATAAAAATTGAAATAGAAAGATTGAACAGACTATATAATGAAAAATTTTTATCATGTAAAAATCCTTCAAACATTTGGAAACTTTTCAATAAACTTACAAGTAAAAAACAAATGTCTGTTGATGCTTATTCTGATGTTAATGCTTTAAACAAATCATTTATCATGAAACAAATTAATATACCTGTACCTGATGTAACTAGTCAAGATAATGGTAATTTTCCGGGTTTTAAAGAAGAGGATGTACTATTATGTTTGAAATCTTTAAATCCAACACACAGCCTTGGTCCAGATGGTGTACCAGGCATTCTTCTTCAAAAGTGTGCAGACATCTTGTGTCATCCTCTTACTCAAATCTTTAATGCATCATTCAACAAGGAAACGGTACCTTCTGACTGGAAAGAAATCAAGGTTGTACCTGTACAGAAATCATCATCTGGAGCAGGTATAAAGTTTAGACCGGTCGCTATAACATCTCCTTTTTTGAAAACTATGGAGAAACTTCTTTTGAATACTCTTAAACCTTCTTTAAAAGCTTTTAGTGACCCTAAGCAGTTTGCTTATAAGTGTGGAAGAAGTACATTAGATGCAGCCATTGTACTACACCACAATATTGTTTCCTGCCTTGATAAGGGTGCTAAGTTCGTTCGAACAGCTTTTTTAGACTATACTGCAGCTTTTGACTCTGTTCCTAGGACACTTTTATTAGGAAAGATGATTTCAGCACAAACAGAGTCCTGGGCAACTAGATGGCTGTCTTCTTATTTTAAGGATAGGAAACAGCATACTGTTTTGGCTGGAAAGCGCTCCACTTCTCAGCTAACTGAAAGTGGTGTGCCTCAAGGTGCAGTACTTTCTCCATTTCTTTTCTCTTTCTTTTTGCATGACCTTCCGAACTCACCCAACGTTAACTTCATTAAGTATGCTGATGATCTGACCGTTTCTGTCCCTGTAGTTTCCACATTGGATTGTTCCCATATGAATGGCTTCTTAGCTGAAGTTAAGGATTGGTCTAGCTCAAATGGTCTTAAACTAAATCCAACTAAATGTAATACTGTTGATTTCAGCTTGAGAAATGAAAAAGACATGCATGGATTGATCCAATCTCATGATTGTTGTAATATTGATGGTACCATGATAGAGAGTAAGTCAAGTGTTTCTTATCTTGGCATTAGTTTCTCTTCAAACCTTTGCTGGTCGTCTCATATTCTTATAGTTTCTAAGAAAGTTTTCCGTCTGACTTATTACATAAAGAAGTTGAGGCACTCAGGTATAACCCAATCTCTTCTCATACAATTTATTAATTCATGTGTTTTGCCCATTATTCTTTATTGTTCCCCATTATTCTTCCCTGGGCTACTCAAAAAAGACCATATAATACTACGAAGAACATTGAGGGCTGTAAGTAGGGTCAGTGCTATCCCTTTGACTCAACTAACCGACACTGTTGTCAATAGGCATTTGAATTCTTGTAAACACTTAGCTAAAGTTATTTTGTCTGATAGTGAACATCCTCTTTATTCACATTTGTTTCCTTGTATCTCTTCGGGTAAGACCAGAAGAAATTTCATAAACATTTATGCTCGTACTACAAAATATAAAAATTCGACCGTACCATATTTGGCACGAGTATTGTGTGAAGAGACGAATATCAGAAAAGAACTTTTACAACTTCTAAATCATTAACTAAACTAAAAAATGTAATGATGCATATTATTGCATGTGTGATTTGTTATATTATTTATTTATTATTCACTATGACCTAGAAATGGTGTATTTTGTTGGGGTTTTTATTTTTCCTATTAACTATTAATATTTTTAAAATTTTATACATTTATATAATTATAAAAAGAGCTAAACCAATGCAATATGTAAAATGAAACGCTGAAAATTCCATGCTGTAAATTGTTATTGTTGTGGAATAAAGTGATTATTATTATTATTATCTTATATTGATTTTATTCAAATATCTTTTTTTCTTTCACGTTCCCCAGTGGAACATAGGGCTCCAAGCTAGTGGCTTGAAGTTTCTGTAGCAGTGTTTATTTTACAGGATGGGGTTGTTAGCCTCATGCCCAACCTCTCCTCTTTACTAGGTTTTTATTACTGGTTTGGCGAGGTAAAGGAGTGTGTCGGCCGGGAATCGAACCCCGGACCATGTGTATGGTCGGCAAGCGTCCTAACCGCTATACCACCGACGCATTCAAATATCTAATCATCAATTTTACTCTTGTATATAAACGAAGCAAGAAATTTGTGTGAGTAGTGCCTTGATATGATTATGAGCAGCAATAAATTGAGCTTGAAATGTCGTCATCAGTAAATATTACCGTATAACAACACTGTTTGATTTATCACAATAAAATCTTGTCCATAATGGAGTTATACTCTACCACAGTGCACAGGTTTTATCCTTATATCCATAGTGGTGATTTACATTTAAGGTAGCATGTATAGAGAAACTGTTTGTGAAATTCACTTGTCATTAGTCTTAAGAATGATCGTCAATAGATGAGTTATTCAATGATATAAGTCAGTGTGATTTGTTTTAACTAAAAAAGAACTTTTTGGTTTTCAATACCTCCCAAAACATACTCGGCCACGAGATTTTATGGAAGGCCGAAAATACACAAAATATATGTTCCTTTAAGACCAATAATTCATTTGACCAATTCAATAACATACACACTTTCTCAAAACATATTTCACGAATACTGAAACCACTTCAATACAATATTCCGTCGAACATTAAAAATATTGATGAGTTTAAAAGGAAAGTAATGAACATAACTATTGAAGAAGATGAAATTATGGCAGGTTTTGATGTGGTTTCTCTATTTACTAGTATCCCTGTATGTTTTTCACTTGATATTGTGAAATATGAACTTGAAAACGATCAAGAAGTATTAACTAAATCTTTATTATCAATAGACGACGTTATAAAATGCTTAAATCTTTGTTTAGAATCTACATATTTTACCTTTGAAGACAAACTATACTGTCAGACGAATGGAGTTTTAGTGGGTTCACTAGCATCTCGAATTGTAGCAAACCTGCATATGAAAGCTCTAGAAAGAAAAGCACTAACAAGTTTTAGTTGTCATCCTAGAATATGGTACAGATATGTAGATGACACATTTATCATCATAAAGAAAGCTGAAAAAGAAAACTTTCTAACAGAGATTAACTTAATCTCAGAATACATTGAGTTTACTAATGAAATAGAACTCTAAACTTTCTTGATTGTCTTGTAAAAAGACAAACTGACGAGAAACTAAAGTTTACCATATACAGAAGACCGACACATTCCAACAAGTATTTGAATTTCCAATCAGATCATCCAATAGGAATGAAAGTTGCAGTGGCTTTAAATCTCGCTAACAGAGCTAGAAACATTATAACAGATGACGATGATATGGAGAACAGGATATCCAATACAAAAACAGATTTTGATTGGAAATGGTTATCCAGAAAAGCTACTAGATAATGTTATCAATAAAAAGGAGCAGAAGGGAAAACAAAAAACTGAAAAATCTTGGCTATCGACAATATCCATTCTATATCGAAACGACACAGATGAACAACTTCAAAGACTATTTGCTTCATATAATATTAAAGTCTATGTCAAACCTTCTAATTCTCTAAAGAAAGCTTTGGTGAATGTCAAAGATATGGTTCCCAAAATGTCACAAAGTAATTGTGTCTATGGTATAAAGCGTTCAGAATGCGAAGCTTGCTTTTAGGGGAAGCAGTAGACAGTTGAAGTTCAGAGTGAATAAACATAGACTATGCACGAAATGTCCACCTAGAAATGAAGTAGAATTAAAAAGTCTAGAAAAAAGATCAGCTATAGCAATGCATGCTATAGACATCGGACATAAGATTGATTTCGACAATGTCGAAATTCTTGATAGAGGATTTCATTCACATAAAGAAAGGTTGACCTCTGAAGCCTTGCACATTTTAACCGCATAGAATGCAGTAAGTAGGAAAGAAGGGATATGCTTATCACCTATACGGTAAACTCTTATGAAGCAAGACAGATGAAAAAACAAAAAGCAAACCCTCTAAGAACCTCCATGACCTTCAAAAATGTAGTATCCTGTTTATCACATGTGAATTGACGTCTTTTCCATATGACAAATAACATACATACACACACACACTCATACAGAAAAATATACACAATCACAATTTGACATTAGTCATTACAAATATATGATTACTGCTTACATTTTTCTATTGGTAAAATGTCTATGGACAAGTGCCCCTCAAATAAACTTACTTCAATTTTTGAAAAATTTTTTGAATATATATTTTGATGATTAATAAAAATTCGAATAAATCTGCTGAAGAAACTGTGGTAGCTTACACAACAAAACGTTCAGAAGAATCTTGTTTTGATTTTCTTAACACACTGGGATTAATTTAAATAATTTATAATAAAAAAACTTGAGTAAAAATCTCAAGCAATTGATATGAGTACAATTCACTTAAGTGTGGTGACTGACCAGAATAAGGCATCCTTGTGAAACAACCAAGTGGAATACGATATGATTATGAGCAATACATTGTTGTCAAGGTTTAATCCAGTTGCTATTATTATAACTGTATCACTGCGTGTGAAAAATCAGACAGACTTACTGAATATAGAATTATTTCAAACTTGGAGACAGTTAAGCACAGGGGTTACACTGACTGAATGAAATGATCGTGGGAAAGTTGCCATCTTTAAAAGTTTATGAGGTGAAGAAAAGTTTGAAGGCAGAAATGCAGGCACAAGTGATTACTTATGCTCCTGTTGTGAGATAGGCTTAATATTCACATCACTACAGATTGACATTAATGAATGTTTGATTATTTCTGTGTGAATTTCTCTGATAGTAACTAGTATATGAGATGACTCACAAACTGATACTGGGAGTTATATTCCAACTGATTGAGAGAGATCGATAATGTGACATTAATGATAATAATAATAATAGCTTTATTCTGAAAAGGGTTAATATATTATGTAACGGCAGAAAACAAGGGCCAGGCAACAGATCGTTTATTGAGAAACTCAAGAGGTATTTATAGATTTTTATGTACTTTATCATTAGCGTTACTGTTAGCAGAGAAGCAACGTCTTCTGATCGATTGTATTCTTGCTGAAGGTTATTCTGTACAGCTTATGAACGTTTCTTAGAAAGTTAAGCCATATATCTGTGAATCGTATTTGCACACGTTAAGTCTGCTGTGATTGGTTGTTGAGTTGTTCAAGGTTAAGCTTTGTTTGATTGCGTGGAGGATTTTATCATGAGATGACATCAGTTAGAGAACCACTGGAAGATCTGGGAGTTCCATTATGGGTAAATTTTGTTTTGATAAAGTCTCACAGTGTTATACAATAATGTTTACTGATGACGTTTCGAGCACAATTTATTGCTCACAATCATATCTAGGTGAGTTTCCTTTGTCCACTTTTGTAATGACCATGTTTTTATCTTGTTTTAGACTGAATAAAGCTAGTCTTTCCGATGTTGTTAAGTTTGATTTTGTTTTCTTTTGATTTTTCAGGGTTAATGCACTCTGCTGTTGTCTTATCTATTGAGCTTAGTGCCACTTCTATGTTAGGAATGACATCCTCTGGTTTTAATTTATTAACTGTTACGTTGAAATTTAGTCCTTTTTCAAGTACTTTTATCTCACTAGAGCTTAGTTCCCTTGATGAGAGGTTGATCACCCACTTTGTTCTGTTGATAGAGGATGAAGCGTTGACATCAATTTCATATGACATGATATGATATGATTATGAGCGATAAATTGTGCTCGAAACGTCATCAGTAAACATTACTGTATAACACTGTGTGACTTTATCAGAACAAAATTTACCCATAATGGAATTACACTCTACCACAGTGCACAAGTTTTATCCTTATATCAAGACCAGGAGTACTTGATAGCTGTTTCGTCCTAGTTTGGGACTCTTCACAGTAGGCACGCACTGGGATCAGCTCTTGATGAAATCCACCATTCAGTCAAACGAAATCACTACAAAACCAATACTTGAAAATTAATCTGATACTTGCTAGTGACTGGCTCTATTCAGGCAGTTAACCTTGGGTTCTAGTGGGAAGCCGTGACCAGTAGGGTACAGTAGGTTGAAGATGAGGCAGTAGCTCATCGAAGAAGAAATTGCGAAAAGGTCGCGCTATGTCGTGAACTGGCAGAAGTTAGAATTCAAGGACCATTGGATTGGGTCCCAATGGCTCAGTGGTCTACGAGCTAGCCCGCCTTGTAACCAGAAGGTTCTGGGTTTGAATCCCGGTAGGTGCGTACCGTCGAAGAGTCCCAGTTTTGGACGAAACAGCTGTCCAGTACTCCATGAAGGTTTTCCAGTGGTTCTCTTACTGATGTCAGCTCATAATGAAATCCTCCATGCAATCAAACAAAATCCCTACAAAAAGCAATACTTGAAAATTAAGCTTTGTTATTGTTTGTTTTTTCTCACGACCCCGATTCGGGAGGTAACACTGACGTAAACTGTTGTCTACAATTTTTGGCTTACTGCTAGCTCTCACCGCAAATGTACAAAATTTTCAGTGGCCAGGATCTTCAAATGTAGAATGATTAATTGACAGTAGATTGTGTGACACTGTTCTGTCTGACCTGAAGTGCAAACTAGTCCATCACTATGATATCTCTTCTTTTTCTCCAAGATATTTGTGATGTTTTGTTGAATACCAATTATAAAACGTTCAGGAGTACATTTTTTGAACCAATGACATAACTCAGGAACAGTTATCTCATGTATTGGGATAAGCTGCTATAGAGGATACTACTTTGTCATACGTTTAATGGAAACTTTCGAATCGGCAGGTTGTAAATATTTTAAATACTCGCCAGAGTAAACAATACTGTTTGAGGCCATATTTTAATAGATTTAAACAAACTGATTAAGAAAAATTATATGCAGCATACAGTGGTGGAGGTTTTCGGTAGCCCAAGTTTTGAGAGGGCCGACAATATACAGTCCCTGTGAAAGTCTGCAAATTCCAGATCTTCAACGCCAGTGTTATGTGACGATAAGTGGACATCTATAAAAATCGGTGATATCTAGTCGGTTACTTCTTTGACTAACAGGCAAATAGTCAATATTTATACAATTTATATTCCAAAGTTGTATGCTTTTACATACATGGAGAAATATGACCCACTAACTGAACCACAGAATCCACAAATTTTGCAGGTCAGACACTAGAGAAGAGAAGCTGAACACTCTATAAAGTATTTTCATTGGTAATGATTACTATGAACGCTTCATCACAAAACTCGTGGACCTTAAGCCACTGAAACCCCACATACACTTTCCGCCTACAAAACGTTCTTTACCTGAATTTGTAATTTAATGGAGACTTATAGGGAGAAATACTAGGAAACTAGTTGTCACACTCATTGAAGAAAACCTTTTTCACATCTGAAATTCAACTCACCTTTACACAAAACCAGCGAATCATATGAACGTGGAGGGTAATCTATAACTACTGGCCTCATCAGTGTATGTCCATCAACTCACCTGCTCAGGTGGAGGCAGTTATGTCGACCCTACCCAGTGTTTGCTTTCCAAACGTGTTACAGAAAGACTACCTTTATGGTATCACAGAAAAGAGAAAAGATCCCTCCGTAAATCTATCCTGGATACCTAGCGAACTTTAATAGGCAGAAGAGCAGTAGTTCAGCTTAGAGTCTCTTTTTGGCGAATTCATTTTCATAGCTGTACAATCGCAAATATATATGGTTGTTTTGTATGTGTGTGTACATTAAATTTGTCAAACGAAAACACAATTATTCAGTTCAGATGAATTGGATGTTTATATAAGAGGATAGTTACCTAGGGAACCTAGTGAACTCACAAAACAACTTTAGGGTCATCTACAGAGTACGTGGTAATCTTAACAAAGGAGTACAAATCAAATTTCTTCAAACCCGAGAAGTTGCAGTAATCCACATGTTACATTCACAAATGAAAAGCAGAAAGACGACACCTAATCATTTATTGATGTACTCCTAACAAGAAGGCAAAACCGTAGTAGTGAATGGGTTGTTTTCCGGAAGAAGTCGTGGGTTGGCCAATACACCCGTTTCAAATCGTTTGTTCCTCTTGTATACAAACGAAATTTCATCAGTACCCTGATGTTCCGTCCTAGGAAAATCCACACAGCCTGAATTCTTGACGATGAAATGAAAACAGAAACGTTTTTATACGAGAACGGATACCTCAAAAATTATGTTAAAGTCTCTCTGAGGAGAACAGATGGAGAGAAATGCCTGCAAATTGTGCAGAAGAAACGCATACATATATACATTACCTTACAGTTTAAAGAAGCCGCAGCAACTGAATTACTGGTGTTGAAACTCCGAAAAATGGTAGCCTAACATTCTTTATCCTATCACAGTGTTCAAAATTCTCAACTCAATGTATATTTCCAGTGTAAGTGAAGGATAAGCCACCATGTCTGGTTACTTCAATTTGCACTTACAAATTTAAATGTTCATGTGGAGACAGTTACGTAGATACAACGACTGGGAAAGCCTACTGTTGCCTTCTAGAGTAATGTTCTACATGGTTAGATAAAGGAGTCGTAAAGTCTATCAGGAGTTCCATACTGGAACACCTAGTGAATGCGCAGCAAAAGATTGATAAATGCTCAAACTTAACAATTCTATAGACGGTGCCATCTTATCTCCTTAGGTTTGCACTTCTTTGATTGCTAAGCAAAGCTGAGGCAGTTGCCATAAAACGAAATTTCCAACTTAGTCTTTATGTCCAGAAGAACTTTGTTGAATCATTCTCCTCCCCATGGCCTTCAACCTCAACTTCGACTAGTTATCACTTCCGGTGATAGCGGATGACTGTAAACGTTATTTTTATTTTTAATGCTAAATTTATTATCAATATTATACTGTGCTGTAGTTATACACTTTAGTCTAGGTTTCAAAATGTATTATTATCATTATTGTACTTAAATTCTTCTCGATTCTATTCAGTTTTGTTGATCCACATTGTTCTTCAGATATCTGTGACTAATATTTTATAATGTTATTGTAACGCCTGATGAGAATATGCAAAGAGTATTCGTTCAAAGTGATTTACAAAGTCAAAAGAAGCCTCACGAAAACAGTTAGCGTCCGCATACTTTGCATTGCCAAGGCCTCAGTGATACGGATAGAAAACGCTGATTTATGTACACAGAAGGAACTTCTCCAACCCTTCCTTTTACCTTGGGTGTAAATTCAAGTTCTACGACTTTGTCAATATTGCTTTGTTTTCTTTTCTGTTTTTTGAATTTTTGTATGGCATCTTCTTAGCCAACCCTTTATTTACTCTTTCTACCTATTACATAATTTATTTTTGGACATGTGTCTCCATTAACATCCTATTTTATATTATGCAACCCTTGTCAAAGCTCACTCACCAGTAACAGTTCTGATTATTCATCACATTTTAGAAACATTTTGATGAGGTAAACAGTAACCTTAACTAAGTCAAATCCCTACAAACCAATACTTGAATAACTATGAGATGCTCACTAGTGAATGGCCCTACTCAGGTGGGTAGTTACCTCGGTTCTAGTGGGAATTTGTAACTAGTAGGGTGCAGCAGGTAAGGTGTGAGGACAAATACTCGCCGAAGACACTGGCTAGCGGTCACTCTATGTCGTGAATTGGCAGAAGTTGGAATTCATGGGTTAGCCATTGGATCGGGTTTCAGTGGCTTTATGGTCTACGAGCTCACTTTGCAAACCAGAGGGTCCTGGGTTCGAACCCTGGTAGTGGTTGTGTACTGATGAGGGATCTCAAGCTAGGACGAAACAGCTGCATGGCAGCACTACCAGGTTTTCCAATGGTCCTCCATTCGATGTCAGCTCATGATGAAGTCCTGTAACCTATTTTATTTTTGTTTGACAATTCTAATGTACACACATACAAAATAATTTTCAAGTATTGGTTTTTGTAGGAATTTTTTTGTTTGACTGGTCGGAGGATTTCGTCGTGAGCTGGTATCAGTTAGAGAACTATTAGAGAACCTGAGAGTACTGGACATCTGTTCCGTATATATGTATATATGGTATTGTACAGCTGTGAAAATGATTTCACCGAAAAGAAACTCTTCGCTGAAGTTTGTTGTTCTTGTATTCATGATGAGAATTTACTGAAAATGCTCATTTGCTTGCTTTAATCATATTCTGAAATTGGTATTTTGTCATGAGTAATTTATGCTATAAATAGACTGATTAAAATTTGTCAATAAGAAGAAAAAGCAAAGTTGAATAAGGCCTATAATGATGAACTAATTCGAAGGTTGAGGGTGGTTAACCAATCAAAGGAGCAATAAATATTTATGCATATCTATGAATTTTGAAGTGGTGAACATCACTTTGTCGACGTGTATTCCAGTATTCAGCACCGATGGAGATGAAGTGTCATGTACACCTAATTTTTCCAAAATCTCAAACTGATATCTTTATTTACAATACAAATATGTTTGTATTTCCCTCGCCTGATGACGGCAAAACCCTATTGGATGTTATGTGTTTTAATTCATCAATGAGATTCATGCCTTTCAAGGTCATTTGTGGCCTATATATGAGGAATCGCTGTTGATTCGAAACAGTAAAAGCTTTCTTGTCAACGGTCTTTCTTCTTTCTTTCTTTTCTTTCTTACTTCGCTTGTTGGTGGTACCACCTCATGGTAGCTGTCGTTGAGAGTAGCTATTAGAAAGGTAAGAGGTTAACAAATTTACTAGGTAGGAAAATCCATTGGCACAAGAGACTCGTGTACTGCTGGGTAGTATTGACAGTCATATCATAATGTCAGCTCTGGAAATGCAATCCAGAGAAATAATCAAAACTTTTCAATGAAATCAACCAGCTCAGAGAACAGAACCACAGTGAAAAACAAATCACATATTTCAGTAATATACATATAGTCTGACTTCTAAATTCCCATGACACTGTCCTGATTTAGACATCTTAATTACTACAGTAGTTATTACCTCCTGAATTTTCATTCAAAAATGACTCAGGTAAGATATAAAATCACGGCTACTTGTCAAATTATATGACTGATCTGTTTAGCCTGTTTGACGCCAAGTAAAAAAAACTCGTTAAAAAGAAAGTGTTGTTGGTATTAGATGGTTGGAGGCAATTGGCAGGAAGTCTCGAAACTGAAAATTGTCGATAAAGAGTATCTGCACATTTCAAACTTGACTGATAGAATTCAGCGTGTACCAAACAGAGGACTTGACACATTACACTAGTTACTCATTAGTGCCCAGTCAAAATTTTCAGGTTACTGAAATCGAATAGAGTTTTAGAATGTCAAACAAACCGGTAAATGCTCTCATCTATTTGTTATGTACCACTTCATTTCGTCTAATTTTTGTCCAACTTTCGTCTGTAACTTCAGAACAACTGTGTGCCGAGTTTTTGTGAATTCATGGCGCTTTCCATATTTTTCAATCCTGATGAAGGGTCAAAACTGAGAGGTTTGGTGTTTCTCAAGCTCATATGCTCACTCCACTATTCCGAAACGTTTGATAGGAAGGAAAGGTGCCTACTGATTGTAAAGAAGGCTATCTTGTCATTCATATAAGTGTAGAACTTGTCATACTATCAAATAAGGGGCGCTTAAACCTCTGAAAGAGCTGGCGCCGAATCATTCTGTTGTCCATGACAAGTAAGTTACTAAGTCGTATCATTCTGGAGAGAATAAAAGATCCAAGAGATGCAGAACCTTGGCAACAGGAACAAGCTGGATTCAGGAATAGTAAATTATTTGCGGATCAAATTGCAACGCTACCTATCGTCATCGAAAAGCGCATGGAATGGCGCATGGAATCTCTACTTCAACTTCATCGATTTCGAAAAGGCCTTCGACAGACAACATTGACGAAGAAGTAATTTGGGAAACTGCTACAACACTGTGGTGTGCATTGCCCAAGTCTTCATCAACTTCACTCAACAGCTGCATAATAGTACCATGTGTCAGGTGATCCAAGGCGGAAAACTCAGTGAAACATCTAAAGTCTGCCTATTATCCTTGGTGATATCCGTAACTGTAGTGAACTTAATCATGAGTCAGACCGTGTGGAGACTGAGAAAACAGGAATACGTTGCACCGATTAGAAGACTCTAGAAGATCTGGATTTCGTGGATGATTCATGTCTAATGTTGCACAAACTCGAAGACTTGCAGGCGGAAACCAAGAATTTAGCAGAAGAGCCAGGTAGCAAAGACAGGACTTCAGGTGAACATAGAGAAGACAGAGGTGATGAAGATAACCAACCAACCATACAATCAACAAACAACAACAAGAAGCACCAATCACTATCAGCGGAGGAAATTTGAAAAACGTTACCGTCTTCACTTATCTAGGCACCATCGTTTTGACTACAGGCGACAGAACCGATGAGGATGTCAAAACCAGCCAGGATCCAAAATGCCAGGCACACCTTCATCACTCTGAAATCAGTCTGGAAATCTTCTGCACTCAGCGTAGAGCACAAATTTCCGATTTTCGACACCACTATTAAATCAGTATGTGCTTCCATAGGGGTCTGACACGTGATGGTTCACGAAAAGCATTTCTAACAGGATACTGTAGACTTACAGCTGAATTCTTTGTTCCCACATTGAAGATAAAATGGTCAGTGGAAAGAATTAGCAACAAGAATCTCCAGGAATAAACCAATTAACAACTTACTGTTCAACAATTATTCCGAAAAGAATGGAGGTGGATTAGACACAAGCTGAGTAGAACGTTGAATGACACTGTCAGCCAGACACTCGAAAGGAACCCACATGGGAGGAGCTCGTGCGAGGAAGAGATGAGAGATAATAGACAGTCATGCTGCCAGTTAAAAAGGACCGCAGAAAATTGGACATTGTGGAGATGTGTTGTTGAGGCCGTATACTCCACTTGGAGCTCATGGTAACAATAGTATAATAATAATAATAGCTTTCCGGTGTTTTGTCACTAGTTTGCGACAATAAATGCTGTCGTGTCAATGATGGTCGACGTTATAATTAGGAATTAGATTAGCTGTACATAACGTATGAGGTTCATGTTGTTAGTAATCTACAAGATGGCAACGCATATTGTATCATTCATTATTAAATATTGACTTGTAAAAGCACTGCGTTATTTGCAGAGCAGTAGAATGCTCGCCATCCATGCCTCATGGGGTTCGGGGCTTGATTCCCGGCCGATGCACTCCTTTACCTCGCTAAGGCAGTAATCAGACTGGTAAAGAGGAAAG
Organism: Trichobilharzia szidati; assembly: GCA_944472155.2. Lineage (NCBI taxonomy): Eukaryota > Metazoa > Platyhelminthes > Trematoda > Strigeidida > Schistosomatidae > Trichobilharzia > Trichobilharzia szidati. The sequence goes on from OX235273.1 coordinate 4,425,438, forward strand.
GTTGAACATGAGGCTAGCAACCCCATCCCGTAAAAACAAACACCACTGCTTGAAGCCCTGTGTTCCACGGAGAACGTGAAGGAATAAAATAAATAATAATAATGTCGAAGCACTGAAGGTGTTTTCTATCTTTATACTCATTATTTTTATAAATCCCGGTTAAATCAAACTACTCAAAACATAAGACATAAAAACTCAGATAAGGTTGTTTTTTATTTCGTTGCTTAAATTTCTCTCAGTCTTAGGTAATACATTCCTATTTAAAACTCCGTGAATCCTGTAACTCATAAACTGCAGGCTATTCTCAACACTACAAGATGAAGCACACAGTCTTAAAAAGCATATGCGCTCTCCTAAATCTAAAACATAACAATGTAGATAAAACAATAAGAAGACGTAATTTGTCTGAATCGTGTAATGTATTTGCACTATACATTTCGAACAAGCTGATCACACACGGACTTTTCATAGGAATATATACGATAAAATTAATAAAGAGTTAAGAGGTGAGAAAATAGAGTACTTAGGTCAAGTTAAAAGGAAATATTGAAAGTCAGAACAACAGCTAGAGATCACTAAACCAAATAACAGAGGTTAATAGTGTGGTGAGATCTGTCTTCTAGCCAAATTGGTAGATAGTAATTTACGTCAATCTTCACGTTCTCAAGATTTGTCGTGAGAAAATGTGAACAAAGATTGATTCAAAACCGACCACAGCAGACTTTGCGTAGGCGGATGCAGTTAACATATAGAGGATTTGACATTCAAGAAACAGTCACAAATAGATGAAAGATTAACTTTACGTGAGAAACAACCAATCAGAAGACTGTGTTTGTTTGCTTAACTTATATATTATTATCTACATGAAAATATATAAATATGCTTTGACTTCCTTTATAAACGATCTGTTGCCTGACTCTTGCCTTCTGTCGTTACAATAGTACATCTACCGTGGTATCAAAACAAAATTTACATAGGGAGGACTCATCGATCTCTGCAAGTAAGGGTTTCAGAGCATATTCCTAAATGGCTCCAGAGACCTAGGTTCTCTGTTGCGTGCGAAACATATTATAGAGACAGCGTAAGATTGACGTTAAGAGATCTTTTAAACCTATGCATAAAACGTGTTGGGGGGAAAGGGCGTATCCTAAAGTTTGTGGAAGCTCTAGCAATTAGAAGGTCTAAACTACCTTTATGCGATCAAAGCAACAGTTCATCACCACATCGAACTTTCTTTGGTAAACTTTGTTTTGATACCATAGCAGATGTACTATTACCTCTGCTATTTGGTTTAGTGATCTCCAGCTGTTGTTTTGACCTTCAATATGTCCTTTAATCTTGGCCTGAGTCTATTTTCTCACCTCATAACTCTTTATTAATTCCATCATACACATTCCTGTGACAAGTCCGTGTGTGATCAGATTGTTCGAAATGTGTTGCGCAAATAACGTAGTGTACGATTCAGATAAAATACGTCTTCTTATCTCTTTGTCTAAGTTCATAAAGGGAACTAATTGTTTTAAACATAACAATGTATACAATATGTATGAATCCCGACCTAAAGTAATCGAAGTTCTCTGCCTCTGCTGAAAAGTTGGCTTCTATTACGTGACTATAACGGTGGTTAAAAAGAAAATTCAAGAAGCGCCTTCTGTCTTGTTCTGAGATTCGTCGCCTAAATGTACTTAAATTCCCAATGATCAGTAATAATTTCTCCACTGAGACTCGAAGTTAACATCCATTGTTTTAAGCGCCGAGGTGTTGTCCTATAAGCTGCAGGGGCCACGAGGGTAACCATTTGTGGAAAGGGAATCAGTTATCAATTATACTTAATAGTGTGAAATATTCTTATATCCCATGAATTGAAACGAAGAATATTCTTTTCAATACATCGTTCTCTTCAGGTTCTTACAATTATAAAATATAACATTTGTTGTCGTTACAATAAATGCCAGTTATGCGGCGGATACATTGTTACGTAGACTAAGAGATTAGTTATGGAGTGACAAAATAAATAGTCATATTTGTGTGACAAAACCTGCTAGGCTGAAATCGATTACAAAATATTGTGGATTGGGAGACAATGATGGTGATTAATCGTCATAATAGATTCGTAGAATATAGGGTAGGAAAAACTGATAAGTCAGTTTAAGGTTATAAAAGGTGTCAGGTGAGTGAGTGGCTAGTACAAATTGGTATGTATTAAACAGGCGATAGTAAGACTGCAATGAGAGGTTTAGCATGGAATAACGAATGTGCGAAATGAAACAAGTGGAGGCATATATTGAGAAAATATGTAATATCAATAATTATAAGTCCGGATAGTATAAATGGAAAATTCGATGGTATCGAGAGAATGTTTGAATGAAGGGTATAAATTTTGACGAATATAAACGATAATAATTGCAATAACAAGCAAAGGGAAAAAGCCAATAGGGATAAGAGGAAGAAGCACTCTTGGTGAGAAGAAGAATCATCAATCCAAGTTTAGCCACAATAGGAACAGCGTCTGGATGTGTTCTTTTCAGATACAAAGTTCCGGTTTAGTCGTTCTTATTGCAACAGCTTCAGCTATGTGTAGTAGACGTGTTTACGTGAAATGTACGTGATAACGACTTCGCAATTCGGTATATAACCCTGAAAGGTGTATTGGGGTCGATGCTATGTCTAGTGTTGAGGAAGTGTGATAGGATCGAGCTTTTTATGCACTTAATTTCCCCTCCCTTTGCTGAACCAAGCTGCTAAGTGTTCTTCAACCAGTAGGCAAACCTGCCTAATCGTACACCCGATATAACTTGAATCACAGGAACACTCGAAATGGTGTCTGTCTGTTGTTCGACTCAGATTTTGTTCAGGATGAGTGCAAGAACACTATCCAATGCGGTTATGAAGAGGCGTAATTAGAGATGTAAGCAGACCAAGAACTGAACATCTGTTCGATAGAGGTTATATTATCTCTACAACCTCCTCCTCTACAGCTGTCTATATCCAATAAAACTCTATTGTTTTTTCATATTACTATTCTTTTTGACTTATATCTATGTTTGTTATCTCTGGTTTAATCTTTTTTACTCTTTTCTCTTACTTTCTGTGCTACGTGAAGTGTGGCAACTAGAACTGCTGCACATCGGCGTAAAGCTCTACGTTGAAACCTGTCAATGAGTCAGTTAGTCTGTACAGCGGAGAGTAGTCTACAGAAATCAACGCATATCCTGCTAATACTGACGACAGTGATATAGGAATTAAATCAGAAATTAAGTATCTTGGACTTATTCTCTATTCTGATCTCTCCTGGTCTTCCCATGTCTCAGCGATCTCCAGTAAAATATTCCGCCTGACATTTTACATTAAGAAGTTAAGGCACTCCGGTATAACTCAACCACTCCTCCTCTTACGGTTCATAAACTCTTGCATCCTACCTATTCTTCTTTATTGTTCACCTTTATTCTTTCCTGGTTTGGTTAAATAGGACTATGTCACAATTCGTAGAATGCTGAAAACTGTCAGTCAGTAGGATGAGTGGTGTCCCAGTGGACTACATAGTTAACGTCGTTGTCGATAGGCACTTGACTTCGTGCAGTAAATTTGCTAAAGGGAGTCATGTTAATCAGCCCCACATAAATCATCCTTTAAAGTCATCTACAGGGTTAAATTCTCAGAAGCCTAAATTGTGTTTTGAAAAAAGTTCTCTTTAAACACTGTCTTTACCTTGGTCATAGTAATTTGTTCTTTTATTCTATTCTATTTTATCTGTTGAATTCATCCCAATTCTTTTCTGTTATGATCGGAATTATGACCTAGTTGACCATCAGAGAACACTAACTTAATACGCTGGCTAATCCATCCTAATTGCACAACAACAGCGGCAACAATAACAATAATACTGCCGGCATGTAAAGACGAATGAAAAGACTGGACGTCGATAAGAGAGCCTTTACTGTCTTAAGTGACAGTCAAAATGCTCGACAGAATCTCTGTATATATATACAGTCAGAATGACCTTGAAAATGCAGTCATTCATTGATGCAATAAAAGTATTAACAGCCAGTAAGAATCCAGCAATCAAAACGGCGGGAAAAACAAATTGCTCACACCAGTGCGTGATAACTCATTAAAATAGTTATTTTAAGGTTTTGGACAAAATTTGGCAAAACTAGATGTACATAACAACTTCATCTCCAGCTTCTTTGTTGCTATCCTCATGGTATTTTTAATTTTGGATAACACACGAACCACTTTTAAAATCTTAGTAACAATCATCTCCTGGAGCAGTAGTTTAAATATTTTCATTTTTAAAGATGGTCGAATAAAACTTCGATTAGGTTTTCCTACTAAAATTGAATTCCTTTAGTCAACCTTAATTATTTATCTTCAAATAGAATTAACAACAAGAAACTTCCGAAACGAATGAACCAACAGTGTAAGTGCAGAACTTGGGCCCTGTGGTAGAATGTAATTTCACATTAGATTAGTTTGTTTCAAATATCACACAACAATACAGTATTAACAAAAGGATGACGTTTCGAGCATAATTTATTGCTCATAACCATATCAGTCTAGTCACACGTTTTCACAATTTGTCTCATATATTTTCTTTCTATTCTGTCTCTCCAACTTCTCTCTGTTGTTTGTTGTCAATTTCCATATCGTCGCTATCGTCGGAGATGCGTCATTCCGATTGGATGTGAGCGGTACTGAATCGATAAAGATTCACTGATTAACCTCTCCCGCCTTACATCAAACTATATCACTTTTTAATACTTTCACCCTGTCCCACCCAACCTATCATTGGGTGATTACATGAAGGTGAATGCAGAGCAATGGCTGAGCTTCATTCTAGGTTATTAAACTTATTTAACATTCTACGTCTAGCTAAATTTTTGTGTTCCACTAATCTAGTTGATCCCGACCTACTAGTTTGACCATTGTAGTTGACTTAACTCATAGTCGTCGCAAGATATTTTGTAAATTATATTATTTTGTTTAACTGGGTCAACCTACAGGGTCCTTTAACCTACAGAGCTTGTCCTACCTGAGTGAGTTTGTAGGTTTGAATGCCATTCTAATCCCTGCTTCATTAAGAATCCTACTAAGTAGGTTCTCAGATGTCGTAAAACTACTGTAGATGCCTTATATTATGTCTTATTTATGTTATGTTATCATTATTAGTTTCACCATTATTTTTATTTGGCTTTTGACCTTTTCTGATCTTCCTAATGAATTTTATAGGACAGTGAGTTATTTAACACCACCGCTCCTCCTTCTGTCTGTTTAGTTTCATCATTTAGGTCTTTTCTTGTACTAATTGTTGCAACTGTATTCAGTTCACATTATAAGATCCTAACAAGTTACTAATTTATTTTACAATTAAAAACATCTTATTTCCCATCTGATTGTATTTGATTGATAACACTAATATTATTTCTGAATTTACTGTATCTTATATTGATTTTATTCAAATGTCTAATCATCAATTTTTACTCATGTATATAAATGAAGCAAGAAAGTTGTGTGGGTAGTGCCTTAATATGATTATGCGCAGCAATAAATTGTGCTTGAAACGTCGTCATCAGTAAATATCACTGCTCAACACCCTGTGTTTTATCAAGATAAAATCTTATCCGTAATGGAGTTATACTCTACCACAGTGCTCAAGTTTTATCCTAATATCCATAGTGGTGATTTACATTTAAGATAGTAAGCATGGAGATACTGTTTGTGAAATTCACTTGCCATTAGTCTTTAGTATGATTGCCAGTAGATGAGTTATTCAGTGGTATATGTCAGTGTGATTTGTTTTCATTAAATAAACTTGAGTAAAATACTCAAGCAGCCGATATGAGTTCAATTGACCTAAATGAGATGATTGAGTTGAATAAGGACAGCAATGAAACAACCAAGTGGAATACTAACAGCGACCGCCTCCCCTCGCCAGCGCTCAGTTCCATGTGCATTAGTGAATCACACAGATACAAGAGTCTGATATATGATGATATGATTATGAGCAATACATTGTTGTCAAAGTTTAATCCAGTTGCTATTATCATTACTGGTGTATCACTGTGTGTGAAAAATCAGACAAACTTACTGAATATAGAATTATTTCAAACCTAGAGACAGTTAAACACAGGGGTCATACTGACTAAATGAAACTTGCGTGGGAAAGTTGTCATCTTTAAAAGTTTATGAGGTGAAGAGAAATTTGAAGGCAGAAATGCAAGCACAAGTGGTTACTTATGCTCCTGTTGTGAGATAGGCTTAATATTCACATCACTACAGATTGACATTAATGAATGTTTGATTATTTCTGTGTGAATTTCTCTGATAGTAACCAGAATTTGAGATGACTCACAAACTGATACTGGAAGTTATATTCCAACTGATTGAGAGAGATCGATAATGTCTTATTAATGATAATAATAATAGCTTTATTCTGAAAAGAGCCAGGCAACAGATCGTTTTTTGAGAAACTCAAGAGGTATTTATAGATTTTTATGTACTTTATCATTAGCGTTATTGTTAGCAGAGAAGCAACGTCTTCTGATTAATTGTTTTCTTGCTGAAGGTTATTCTGAACAGCTTGTGACCGTTTCTTAGAAAGTTAAGCCATTTATCTGCGAATCCTGTTTGCACACGTTAAGTCTGCTGTGACTGGTTGTTGCGTTCCTCAAGGTTAAGCTTTGTTTGATTGCATGGAGGATTTCATCATGAGCTGACATCAGTTAGAGAACCACTGGAAGACCTGGGAGTACTTGACAGCTGTTTCCTCCATCCTAGTTTATGACTCTCCATCAGTAGGCACCCACGGGGTCAGCTCTTGATGAAACCCACCATCCAATCAAACAAAATCCCTACAAAACCAATACTTGAAAATTAATCTGATGCTCACTAGTGACAGGTCCTATTCAGGCAGTTAACCTGGGGTTCTAGTGGGAAGCCGTGACCAGCAGGGAACAGCAGGTTGAAGATGAGGCAGTTACTCATCGAAGAAGAAAGTGAGAAATGGTCGCGCTATGTCGTGAATCGGCAGAAGTTAAAATTCGTGGGGTTGCCATTGGATCGGGTCCCAATGGCTCAATGGTGTACGAGCTCGCCTTGTAACCAGAAGGTCCTGGGTTCGAACCACACCGGTGGGTGCATATCGCCGAAGAGTCCGAAACTTGGACGAAACAGCCGTCCAGTACTTCCAGGTTTTCAATGGTTCTCTAACTAATGTCAGCTCATGATGAAATCTTCGATCCAATCAAACAAAATCCCTACAAAACCAATACTTGAAAATTAAGCTTTGTTATTGTTTGTTTTTTCTCCCGACGCCGATTCGGGAAGTAACACTGACCTAAACTGTTGTCTACAATTTTCGGCTTGCTGCTAGCTCTCACCACAAATGTACAAAATTTTCAGCGGAAGTTACTGGATGATATTTTCTCTTCGGCTAGGATCTTCAAATATAAAAAGATTAATTGACATTAGGTCGTGTGACACTGTTCTGTCCGACCTGAAGTGCAAACTAGTCCATCACTATAACATCTCTTCTTTTTCTCCAAGATATTTGTGATATTTTGTTGAATACCAATTATAAAATGTTCAGCAGTACATTTTGTGAACCAATGATATAACTCAGGAACGGTTATCTCATGTACTGGGATAAGCTGCTATCGAGGATACTACTTTGTCATACGTTTAATGGAAACTTGCAAATCAGCAGGCTGTAAATATTTTAAATACTCGCCAGAGTAAACAATACTGTTTGAGGCCATATTTTAATAGATTTAAAGAAATTGAATAAGAGAAATTATATGGAATATATTAGTGAAGGTTTTCCGTGGCCGAAGTTTTAAGATGGCCGTCAATATACAATTACTGTGGATCTTCAACGCCAGTGTTATAGGCCGATAAGTGGACATCTATAAAAATCAGTGATACCCAGTTGGTTACTTATCTGACTAACATGCACAAAATCATTATTTATACAATTCATATTCCAAAGTTGTATGCTTTTACACACATGGCGAAACATGATCCACTAAATGAACCACAGTATCCACACATTTTTCAGGTCAGACACTAGAGAAGAGAAGCTGAACACTCTATAAATTATTTTCATTGGTAATGGTTACTCTGAACACATCACCGCGCTAGGCTGAAATCGATTACAAAATATTGCGAAACAGGAGACAGTGTTGGTGATTAGTCGTCATAATAGATTCGTAGAATGTGGGGTAGGAAAAACTGACAAGTCAGTTCAAAGTTATAAAACGTGACAGGTGAGTGAGTGGCTAGTACAAATTGGTATGTATTAAACAGGAGATAGTAAGACTGCAATAAGAGGTTTATCATGAAATAACGAATATGTGAAATGGAACAAGTGGAGGTATATGTTGAGAAAAGAGATAATATCAATTATAATAAGTCCGTATAGTATAAATGGAAAATTCAGTAGTATTGAGGGAATGTTTGAATGAAGGACATAAACTATGAAGCACATCAATAATAATAATTGTAATAATAAGCAAAGGAAAAAACCGATAGGGTTAAGAGGAAGAAACGATGCTTTCCAGGTAGGTAAAAGAGGTTGTTTCCTTCAGGTTCCTCCAATTTATGCTGATCGTTGTCTGTTGTTGTTACTGTTGTTGTTGTTACCGAGGAATCTTCATCACCACATCTGTTTTCTCTATGTTCGCCTGAAGTCCTATCTTTGATGCTTCTTCTATGGCCAACTTGTTGCTTTTCGCTTGCATGTCTTCCAGTTTCTGGGAAATCAGACATATATCATCGGCGGAGTCCGTATCCTCCAAGTCTCACCACTTGTTCATTGTAATTTTTAACTTTGTCACGTCATTCGTTTCACTTATTTAAAAGCTTTTTACACAAATTCCCTTTTCATAAATCTGAAAAGAAATAGAACAAGCATCAGTGCAGAATAATATGCATCCATTTTGCTTTGTAGGTTCTCATCAGCTGTGTACAAACTATGCTACTTACTAAAACCATTTATCATACACTCTGAACATAAATTTTGTTTATCATATGGTTGAATCAATCCTCCAGTGAATAAGGATTGTTCTAAGAAAGTCAAATAGGAAATAAACATAAGGATGATTACATTATCTCAGAATGACTAATATATAGAAATATTTTATAAGAACAAAGTTTATAAACAAAAGTGAACGGTTGTATTGTCAGAGTGACAATACTTCAACGATAATTACTTAGTCAAAGATAATAACAGAATATAGTGATTACAACTCATGAGATTGGAAAATCAAAATTTGGTGTGTTAAAAGAAAGTCGAATGAAAAGATGCTCACGATGCAACATACTGAATAGATTTCAAAATATCTAAAGATAAAGTCTAACGCAAAAGTTGAGAGATTAATGGCCATGGAGGAGGATTTCGAAACGAATCGATGGAATCAGAAAACAAAGAGATTCTGAGGCTAGAACTACTTCCCTAATGAGATCCACCCAAACATTAAATTCACCATAAAATATGAACACAACGCCATGTTCAATTTCCTGGACTTAAATGTAAAAACAAGAAACTATGGAACAGTTGAAAAGCCTATCTGCAGGAAAGAAACCTGGACTTGACAACATCACTACAACAGCTTCTGCCCTGTAAGCTATAAGCAGGGAATAGTGAGTATACTGTACAACACAGCCAGGAAGTTATGTTCGCCTAACAAGGTAGAAAAAGAATAAGGCATTGTTGAAAAAGGTATTTATCCTAAAGTACAGCAAACAAAGAGATGAGAAAGCGAAATATCCAACATTTGAAAAGAAGAAAGCGTTAATTTGCCTTCCATACAAAGGCAAAACAATATCGCAAACAATTGAAAACAGGATGAAAGGAGCAATAAGAAGATGCTTCCCTGAAGCTAAGCTGGTGACGCTAGACAGCACTACATGCCTTATAAGCCAATCGAAAGTGCATAAGTACCCTGTTGATGTTACCTCCAAGTGCGTTTATAAATTTACGTGCACCTGCGGCAGCATGTTCATTGAAAGGACAGAAATAAGGGCTTCTATCCGATTTTCAGAGCACATTCCAAAAAACTTATGCTTAAAAAGAAACAGATATTTATAAAGTGCAATTATCAGACACCTTCTGGATACGGGTTATTTCGTTGAGATTTCCAAATCCTTCAAAATATTAGGCATACAAAGGATAGCAAATCTACTAAGATTTGCTGAAGCAATTGCATTCAAACTTCTCACATCAAACGTGTGCACACAGAAAAAGAGTGTAGTCAATCTCTCACTCCCATGGTAACCGTATTACCTTGATTACACTGATTGGTCATACACACTAGTGAGCTCAGCTCACTGAGCATGTTTTCACTTTGATGAACTTTAACCTTCTTGAGTTGCCATTTTGACGTACAATCTAACACTGTCTATTAGATTTTTCTGTTTTGTCCCAATCCCCTTTTTTTCATAGTTTGATAGCATATAAATTGATGGTAACTTAAAATGAAAATTATAATACTTATTTTCCGGTAGCGTTCATCTTATAATGTTTTCTCTATCACCTTTCAAACATTGAATTAGGAAGTGTTATTATTTATAATCCTTGTAATTTCAGGTAGTTTGCAGTTAGCTGATGAGGAGAACTTGTGAAATAGAATGGTGATATCATATTTTATACTGCAAATCTGGTCTTTCTTTCTCTATCGAAAGTACCAGGATAATTGAAGTCTCATGTCGGATTCGTTTATAATGGACAAGTGCGGTTTCAGTCGTTTGATTCCGATAGTCTAAGCAAGGCGAAGAAGATTTAGGCTGTTTTGCCTGTGACCAATATATGTCCTGTATCGATCCCGTTCTACATAGCTGATGAGAACCGACGAAATAAAATGCATCCATATTATTATTCTACACCAACATTTGCTCTATCTCAAGTTGCCAGTCGCCAGTGAGCATCTCATTGATATTCAAGTATTGGTTTGTAAGGATTTGATTGACTGGTTACAGGATTTCATCATGAGCTGACATTGGTTAAAGGACCATTGGAAAGCCTGCAGGGAGTACTGGACCGCTGTTTCGTCCTAAATTGGGACTCTTCTTCAGTACGTTAGTTTGTGGGAATCTGGTTTGTTACAAGTTTTTGTTATGACTGTTAATACACTTGATAGTTTGTGTTTACGTACTTCCTGCCCAGTCATTTTGTGAGCCAACTGGTCTTATCACTATTAGCAACAATAACCACAACGATACGATAAGATACCACCAAACCCGAGACGCAAAAAAGTAAAACAAAACAAGGAAACAAGAGAGACCGTTGACGCAGAGAGCTTTCACTGTCTCGAATCAACAACGAAAAAAAGATGGTAGCAATCGCACATATTATTGTTATTGTTCCCTTGGGTTCCTGGTGGAACATAGGGCTTCAACTGCACGTCTCCTTTTCCTTCTGTCTTCTGCTGTACTTTTCACCTGCATCCATGTGAGTCCATACTGTTTCAACTCCTCTTCACACGATCTCCCCCATGTCACCCTTGCACTGACGTCCCACTACTCGCCACTTCCCTTTCGGGTTCCACTCGAGCGTTGGCCTGACACGCGATGTCACCCAGCGGCCTCCTCAGCCGGTGAGTGTTCAATCCATCTCCAATTTCTCCTGCATATTTGCTTTGCGATTGGTTCTTGTTTTGCTTGTTCCCATAGTTTCGTGTTGGTGATTCATTCCGGCCATCTGATCTTCAGTAGTATAGAGCGAAGACAGTTAGTTGTTGATAATGGTCTTCAACAGGCTGTTGGAAATATTCTTTGTGACCCACTGGCCAAGTTTCTGATCCGTATAGAAGAAGAACTGACTTGACATTTGTATTGAAAATCCGAATTTTGTTGTTGATGCTGAGTTGAGTGACGAAGATTTCCAGATTGGTTTCAGGTTGATGAATGTGTTTCTCGCCTTCCCGATTCTCGATTTGACATCCTCGTCCGTTCCATGTGCCTGTAGTTGAGACAATGTTCCCTAGTTAAGTGGAAGAAGTAACCTCTTTCATATCCCTCCCGTTGATGGTGATTGGCGCTGGGTGTTGCTGTTGTTGTTGTTGGTTGGTTGGTTATTTTCATAACCTCCGTCTTGTCTATGTTCACCTGGAGTCCTGTCTTTGCCGCTTTTTCGACCAGTTTGTCAGATATCGCTTGCAAGTCTTCGATTTTGTGTGACATCAAACATAAATCATCCACGCGCGAAATCTCGGTCATCTAGGTTCTTCGTGTCCTTCCAGGATATCCCTGTCTTCTCGTTTCCCACTGTCTGACGCATAATCCAGTCCAGTCCACCACCATTAGGAATATCATTGGTGATAATGAGCGATCGCATATACGTATCCTTCAAATGGCCTTGATAGAAACGAGTTGGATTGATAAATTAAAACAACCAACAACCAATAGGGTTCCAAGGTCACAAGTGGGGTGGGGAATACAAAAAGCATTGTAGTCTAGGGATAAATATAGTATTTTGGAAAAAAATTAGGTCTATATAACAGTTTGGCCACGGATTGATATCAGTTGGAGAAGAATTGAAACCAACCAAGGAGTACAAGTCAACAGATGTTTCATCCTAGCCTGAGACTTTTCAACAGAACGCACACACAACTCCCCATATAAGCAAACCCGGTGACTTAACGTTACGAGACCAGCCTCATAGACCACTCAACCAATTGCGAAGGTATTCAGTAGAAACCTGTGAAAATCCTAACCTCCGTCAGTTCACGAGTTTAGTGCCATTGCCAGTCAGTATCGTCGGGGAATATCCGTCTTCACACCCTACCTGGTGGATCCCACTGATTACAATTTCTCATTAGAACTTCAGAAGTTAAAACTTTTCGGTTGGCTGAATGCCTCATAAAGTGGTTGAATGATGAACATAACTTGAGGTTCCTCGGTTCAATTTTTGATAGGATCGAAGGATCATGCCCAGAAGAGTCTCAAATTAGGAAGAAATATCTATCGAGTACTCTCTGTTGGTTTCCAATAGTTCTCTAACTGATATCGATCAATGACCCAACTTGAAACGAATCATATCCCTACAAACCAACTCTTGAGTATGACCTAAAAGGAAAAGCGAATCATATCGATCAAAAAAGTAGCTACTTTTTCTATCTATCTGTCTCTAATCCCGTCTATGTTTGATCTATCTGAGTTCATTGCCTTCGAAATAATAATAATAATAACAATAATGGGTATTACAATATTTTATTTTTTTCCTTCTGTTGATTAGTAATGCTTACAATTTGATATGTCATTATTTCTGTAGACAATTTTCGGCTATCATCAGAAATAGCAGTTGTAATTGTAGTAGTATAGACATTTAGACATTGTCATTCTAACTGGCTAGCCAAAATGTACTCGTCTATTAAAATTACAATCTGTTTGTCCGTCTATCGATCTCTCCATCTGTCCATCCGTCTATCTGTCTGTCTGTCTATTGCCATATCCACCAACTACAATAACAACATTTGACCTAGAATAGCCAATCACATCGACCAACTATTATTATTATTATTATTATTATTATTATCATTACTAGTTGTAATAAATTAACTTTACCCAGATGTATAGTCTAAAGCGCTAATCAATAGAATTTTACATAACAAATTATAGTAATACATTGTAATACTGTGATAATTTGTTCCAAGTTTAATCAAGAATTAATACCAGTTAATGAGCCGTTGAAAATCAGAGAGTACTGTTTGGATAGCTGCTTCGTTATACGTCGGGGGGGGGAGGGGACTCCTCTTTAGAAGTGCGCATCCATATCCATATGTGTTTATCAGTTTATCTGCTCCTGTGAAGCCAGACATGTCTGTTGTTCGACTCAGATTTTGTCCAAGATGAGTGGAAGAACACTACCCAATGCGGTTATGAAAAGGCGGAATTAGAGTTGTAAGCAGACTGAGAACTGAACATCTGATCAATACTGATTATACTATCTCTGCAACCTCCCAGTCTACAGCTGCCTGTATCCAATAAAACTCTATTGTTCTTCTATATTGCTATTCTTTTGCCTCATATCTCTGTTTATTATCTCTGGTTTAAATCTCTTTTTACTCTTTTCTCTTGCTTTCAGTCCTACGTGAAGTGTTACAACTCGAACTGCTGCACATCAGCGTAAAGTTCTGCTTTAAAACCTGTCAGTCAGTTAGCCAGTCTGTAAGGCGGAGAGTAACCTACAGAAATCAATACGTATCCTGCTAATAGTGACGACAGTGATATAGGAATTAAATCAGAAATTAAGTATCTTGGACTTATTCTCTCTTCTGATCTCTCCTGGTCTTCCCATGTCTCAGCGATCTCCAGTAAAATATTCCGCCTGACATTTTACATAAAGAAGTTAAGGCACTCGGGTATAACTCAACCCCTCCTCTTACAGTTTATAAACTCTTGCATCCTACCTATTCTTCTTTATTGTTCACCCTTATTCTTTCCTGGTTTGCTTAAAAAGGACTTTGTCACAATTCGTAGAATTCTGAAGACTATCAGTAGGGTGAGTGGTGTCCCAGTGGACTACATAGTTAACGTCGTTGTCGATAGGCACTTGACTTCGTGCAGTAAATTTGCTAAAGGGATTTTGTCTGACTTGGAGCATCCACTTCACCCTCAGCTTTCACCTTGCATCTCCTCAGGTAGAACAAGAAGTAACTTCAGAAAACTGTATGCACACACGTCTAAGTATAAAAATTCTGTGATACCATACTTGGCACGTATTTTATGTGATGAAAATAGCGTCAGGCAAGAATTGACTAACCTTTTTTCATCTAGTAAATAAACAATCTCCTCCATCCATCCTTATATACCTTCAAGTTTTACTTTTATGATTTCTATTATATTTATGATCCTGTTGCTTCTTGTTTTTACTTTCATAACTGCAAACACCAACTTATCTATATGACTGTTGTAATCTTTGTTTATTCCCTCACCATATCATGTAAAGAGAACATTATATTCAATATTTTTAATCATGCTAAGATTTGTATGCCGCATCGACAATACTGTGTGAAACAAGCCCACGGCAATTTTCACTTGTATTATTATCACTACCTTAGCTGTTATCATTATTATTATTTCCATTTTATATGCTGCATGTTTCTTTTTTGATATTACCCCTATTGTAAATGTGGAAAATTTTCTGTGTGATTAATTTTATTGATAATTTGAAGAAATTAGATGCAATATTGTGAATAATGCTGAAAATTCCAATCTGTATCACAAGTACTGTTTTGGGAATAAAGTAAATCATTGTTATTATCATTATACGTATTGCTGAAACTTTAGCCATCCAAATACAAAAGCCTAAACTTTGTACACAGAAGAAGTCTGTTCAATCAGTCCTTCACTCATGGTCATAATTCGCCTTTGTTTCATCAGTTTAGTCCACACTTCCACTCCGTCCCTGGTTGCTTTACCTTTTGTTTATTCAAACTGCGTATGCATCCAATATATTGTTTTTATTGTTATTAGAACTATTATTATTTTCAATCAGAACAGTTCCCGATATTATTCCACTTTGTCATCCTTTACCTAACTGGGAAGCATCGTCTCAACTACAGGTAGAACTGACGAGGATATCAAAGCAAGGATCAGAAAAGCAAAACAAGCCTTCACTGCTCTCAAGTCTGTGTGGAGGTCAAAAGCACTACTCAGCATCAAAAATAAGATCTGGATTTTCAACTCCAATGTGAAGTCAGTCAGTGCTACTATACGGATCAGAGACTTGGCGCCTCATAAAGATCATCTCAAACAAACTACAGACCTTCATTAACAGTTGTCTTCGCTCAATACTCAAGATCAGATGGCCAGCCAGAAAAGATCAGCAACAGAGATCTCTGGGAGCGAACCAACCAAGAACCGATTGTGTAACAAATAAGCAGAAGGAAATGGAGATGGATTGGCCATACTCTGAGGAAACAATGCATCAAGTGACATCACTAGACAAGCCATCACTCGAGTGGAACCCGAAAGGGAAGCGTTGAGTTGGTCGTCAGTGCAAGGGTGACGTGGAAGAGGTGATGTGATGAGGAGATGAAAACGTGTGGGCAGACTTGGAGCCAAGTGAAGACTCTATCAGTGAACCGAAGGCAATGGAGACGCATGCCTAAGGCCCTATGTTCCTCTAGGAATTAAAGGAAACAATAATAATAATACTAATAAATAATTGTCATCCTTTATTTATTTAATACAGTATGACTTTGTCTAAAAGTCTGAAGAGTTTGTCCGTTAGGATTTGATTTGTTTCATTATTGAACACGGTGGATTGATATCGGTTATAGAATCATTGAAAACCAGTAGTGGAGTATTAAACGGCAGTTTTGTGCTGCCGACGGGATGCTGGATGAAGTTCACTGGAGTTCTAGAGAGAAATCGTGATCAGTGGGGTTCAGCCGGTCTGGAGTGAGTGGTGGTTGCGTCAAACCTAGCAAATGGGTAGAAGTTAGAATTTATTGGCTGGCCATTGAATTGGGTCCCAGTTGCTGAATAGTCTAGGAGCTTGCCTTATTACCGGAGGGCTCTAGGTTCGAAACCAAGTGAGGCCAGTACTTCCGATGAGTTCCAAACTAGGCCGAAATGGCTGTCCAGGACTGTCCTCTGGTTTTTAGTAGTCCTCTAACTGATATTAATCTGTGGGCAAATTTGTTTGCAGTGTTATCTTATAACAATAATCACCTTGTTGCGTAATGTTCTAAATGCTCACTAGTCTTATTATTTCTACACCTCTCTTCTAAGATTTATACAATGCACGAAGTATTCTGTAGATTATGTAGCATATTTTGCTACTTGCTGACTAACTGTGATTATAGTCACAAATATCCTGTCGCAGTTCACACTATTAATTATTTAAAAACAATAGTAGTTCTGAGAAACTCCACTCCAAGACATTAGAAATACATTTCAGCGTAGATCTCCACAAAAACTGACGTCATTTGGATTATGATTATTTATTGTTTCCTTTAATTCCTGCAGGAACATAGGGCTCCAGCCGTGCGTCTCCATTGCGCCCGGTTCTCTGCTAGAGTCTTCACCTGGCTCCAAGTCTGCCCACACGTTTTCATCTCCTCTTCACATGACCTCCAAGTCACCCCACCCTAACACTGACGACCAACTCGCCGCTTCCCTTTCGGGTTCCACTCGAGCGATGGCTTGTCTAGTGATGTCACTTGATGCATTGTTTCCTCAGAGTATGGCCAATCCATCTCCATTTCTTCCTGCCTATTTGTTTCACAATCGGTCCCTGCTAGGTTGGTTCGCTCATTGCCAGAGATCTCTGTTGGTGATCTTTCCTGGCCGTACATCTGATCATGAGTATTGAGCAAAGACAGCTGTTCATGAAGGTCTGTAGTTCGTTTCAGATGCTCTTTATGAGGCGCCAAGTCTCTGATCCGTATAGTAGCACTGACTGACTTCACATTGGAGTTGAAAATCCAGATCTTATTTTTGATGCTGAGTAGTGCTTTTGACCTCCACACAGACTTGAGAGTAATGAAGGCTTGTCTTGCTTTTCTGATCCTTGCTTTGATATCCTCATCAGTTCCGCCTGTAGTTGAAACGATGCTTCCCAGGTAGGTACAGGAGGCAGTTTCTTTCAGATTCATCCCATTTATGCCGATCTTTTTCTGTTGTTGTTGTTGCTGTTGGTGGTGTTGCCCAGGAATCCTCATCACCTCTGTTTTCTCTATGTTCACCTGAAGTTTCATCTTTGATGTTTCTTCTATAGCCAGCTTTTTGCTTTTCACTTGCATATCTTCCGGTTTGTGGGAAATCAGACATATATCATCGGCGAAGTCTAGATCCTCCAAGTTTTTTGTGTGAATCCATTTTATGCCTGTTTTCTCGCTGCCCGCCGCTGTTTGTCGCATTATCCAGTCTACTGCAATCAAGA
Source organism: Trichobilharzia szidati (assembly GCA_944472155.2). Classification (NCBI taxonomy): domain Eukaryota; kingdom Metazoa; phylum Platyhelminthes; class Trematoda; order Strigeidida; family Schistosomatidae; genus Trichobilharzia; species Trichobilharzia szidati. The sequence continues at coordinate 4,443,325 of OX235273.1, forward strand.
AAATCATTGGCGATAGTAGGCAGCCTTGTCTGACTCCTGTCCTCACTTCGAAGGGTTCCGTAAGTTTCCCGTTGTTGATTACTTGGCATACAGCATTGTCATACAACTGTTGGATGAGATGTATAATTGTCGGTGACACCCCGTAGTAGCGAAGTAGTTGCCAAATCACCTCTCGATCGACGCTGTCGAAGGCCTTTTCAAAGTCGATGAAGTTGGGATAGAGAGGTGACTGCCATTCCAAGCTTTGTTCAATGATGATCCATAATGTGGCGACTTGATCAATACATGACTTGTTTCTCCTGAATCCAGCCTGTTCCGTTCGAAGTTTTTCATCCAGGGCATGTTTGATTCTCTCCAGGATGATACGACTTAGTATTTTGCTTGGGATGGACAGGAGCATAATTCCGCGACAGTTCTCGCATTGACTTATTTTCTCCTTTCTTTGGTAGTTTGAATAAGTATCCTTTCTTCCAATCCACGGGTACTTTGCCTTCTTTCCACACCTTCTTTAGTAGTGGCGTCCGATGTCATTTGGATAATCAATGAAAACGGATCAAATAAACAGTCATCGAACCAAGGAGCTTCGAATTTTGAGGCGAATCGGATGACCATTTAGCCAGTGGGTTGAATTTCAACAATCTATGAATTCTAAATTCTGTCCTTTCGTGATATGGCCCCAATGCGAACCAGTGCGAATGACGGCCACAACGAAAAACTCAGCAAAACGTATGAAGTGAAGGATGATATTGCTAATTCTGGTGAACTGGATTTTACGAAAGACAGTGAGGAACGAAAAGACGGCGGTATTCTAGACCGACCGGAATACTCGAGAAGATCTAGATTTCTCAGATGGTTTATGTGTAATTTCAAATAAATTCAAAGACATACAGGCGAAAATGAACAAGTTTGAAGGAGAGGCAGTCGGTTGGTTGGTCCGTTTTCGACATAGAACTTTACACATATGTGCGGAAGTTCAAGTCGCCACACTCCATGTAGCACACAAAGCAAGATAAGAAAGTAGGGGAAATGCATAATAATGACAGTAAACGGAGGTGTGAGACAAAGGAATAGTAATAACGAAGAAAAAAACAGTTTAATTGGAAATCATAAGTCACAAGGAGTGGATGCATCTGCCTGCGCCTTTGACAGCGACGATTTTGAGCCATGTCACCAGTTGTTTCCAGCGGCCATTGGTTTTCACCGTCCCGAGGACCCTAACCAGGAAGTCTACACCTTCCTACGTGGCTTAGACTAACTGTTGTAGATTTCATTGACTGGTGCTATGTTTTCGTTTGACCACCGCTAGCTCTTTTCCAGCCTGGCTCTATATCAGCTAACATTGCCCATTGTCGAGGAAGGCGATGACTATGCATGGAGAGGCAGTCAGCGATGACAGGACTTCAAGTGAACACAGAAAAGGTGGAGGTGATGAAGATAACCAAACAACCAGCCAACAATCAGCACCAATCACTGTCAACCGGAGAAATTTGAAAGAGGTCATCTCCTTCACCCATCTAGGCATCATCATTTCAACTATCTGCAGTGTGAATGAAGATGTCTAAGCTAGGCAGGATTAAAAAGCCAGACAAACCTTCATGAATCTGAAATCAGTTTGCAAATGTACTGCGCTAAGTTGGCAGAACAAGATTGAGATTTTCAACTCCAATTTTATGTCAGTCAGTGCTTCTATATGGTTATGACACTTAGCACACTCGCCAGCAAAAGCATTTCTAACAAAATCCCTGCAAAAAACAACCAATACTTGAAAATTCATCTGATGCTCACTAGTGACTGGGCCTATTGAGACAGTGACCTGCAGGTCTAGTGGGAAGCTGTGGCCAGTAGGATGCAGCAGATTGAAGGTGAGGCAGCAGCTCATCAAAGAATAAGACCAGGTCTCAGTGACTTAATGGTAACCAGAATGTCCTGGATTCAAACCCCGGTGGCTGTGCACTGTGAAGAGTTTCAAAACTGGGACGACACAGCCGACTGTCCAGTACTCCCTGGCTGGTTTTCCAGTTGTTCTCTAACTGATGTCAGCTCATGACTAAATCGTCTTTCATCATTAATCACCTTCACTGGCTTGATACTGACGATCATCTTGTCAGAAATGATAAGCCAAACGGACTCTTTCAACGAATCAACTAGAAACCCATAGATCAATAAATATGCCGGCGAAAATGGATACAAACTGGACACACGCTAAGGAGACCACTGAGTGACGTCACGCGCCAGGCAGGTCCTCTAGTGTAACCCGAAAGAAAAACGGACAGTTAGGAGTTCGAGGGTGATATAAGAATGGGTTAGTATGTAAAAGAAATGAAACCACACGGTCAATCACAGGAATATCTAAAGAAGACTTCAGAGAGCAGACTGAAATGCAGATGTGCTGTCGAAGCCCTATGTTCTGCTCAGAATCCAAAGAAATGCTGATTTTATAATAATATCAAACATGATATCTAGGGACACAGACAAAGAACACTGTCTAACCCATAAAGAACATTATTATTTATCTGTCAAGCCATAAACGTTATTTTGTGAGAACTAATTCACAAAAATTAAGTTGATATAAAGAAAAATTGGTATAGACTATTTATTCATCGATGTAACAAATTACACAGACAAATGAGTCACTTTTCAATCTCTTATTGTTACGCAATAAATTGTATTCACTTTGGTTTCTAGTATGCTTTAACAAAAAGTCACTTGTTTGCTTACGAATCATGTGTGTACTGTCTGGAAGTGTTTAACCTCAAGTCTAGAGTGAAATTAAATTGAAATTCCTTCAAATCTAAGAAATAAAAATGTCAATCTCTTGTTCATTGTTGGTTAAAAGAAGGAGTGCTGATAAGACGTGATAGCCAGTGGAATTTGTTGTCTATAAAGGCAGGCTTAGTTAAGTGTCTAACAAACCAAGCAACAGCACTTAGCAGTACAATAAAAAACCTAAACGATGAAATGAAACAGATTGAAGAAGAAGAGTTGGTGTTAAATAACTAACTATCCCATAAAATTCCTTCCGAAGATCAGAAAAGGTCAAAGGCAAAATAAAAATAATGGTGAAATTAACAATGATTACATAGATAAGAAAGAATATAAGACATCTACAGTAGTTATACCATATAAGGAGGGGACGTCTGAGACCCTACCTTTAAACCTGCAAACTCCTTCAGGTAGGACAAGCTCTGTAGGTTAAAGGGCCCTGTAGGTTGACCCAATTAAACAAAATAATATAATTTACAAAATACCTTGCAATGACTATGAATTGAGTCAACTACAAAGGTCAAAGTAGTAGGTCGGGGTTATTCAGATTGTCTGAAGATAGGAATTTAGCTAAGGTTAGAATGGATGAGCCCAATCGCAAAGATAAGTAATTTAGAAAAAAAGCTGAGCACTACATTGCACTGCATGCATTAACACACAACCACACAATAGAGTGGGTAGGACAGAGTCAAAATTCTAAGAAGTAATTTAAATGGGTGGAGAGAGAGGTTGATTACTGAATACTGGTTCATTGAGTCTACACCCAACACATGCAACAGAAATGACTCAACGCAAATACCAGAGATATGGAAGATAATATTACCAGTCAAATCAGAGGATAATAAATAATGTTAAAATGTATGTCAATTCACATTATGACATTCTAACAAGTTATTTATTTTACTATAAAAACATCTTATTGCATTTTATTGATAACACCGAATGTACTGTATCTTATATTGATTTTATTCAAATGTCTTATCATAAATTTTTACTCGTGTATACAGATGAAGCCAGAAAGTTGCGTGAGTGACCTGATATGATTATGAGTGGCGGTAAATTGTGCTAGAATATAATTGTACAACGTGTAATTTATCAAGATAAAATCGTATGCATAATGGAGTTATGCTCTACCACAGTGCCCAAGTTCTATACCTATAACAACAGAAGACAACGGCCAGGCAACAGATCGTTTATTACGGAAAATCAACACGTATTTATAGATTTTGATGTACATTAATGTAGGTTAATGTTAGTAGAAAATACAGTCTGTTGATTGGTTGTTTCTCACACAAAGTTAATCTTGCATCTCTTGTGGCTGTGTCAGTTCATCTATATGTTAACTGTATCCGCCTGTCCATCTTGACCTTGACCTCAATTACTGTCAACCAATTGGCTAGTAGACAGCTCTCACCACATACTTATATCATTAATACATATGGAATCCACCATGTTGTGTTTAAAGTAGACGCCATTCAATGAAATTGGTTGCAAGTGGCGTTACACCACAAAATAACAGAAGGTTGAATCCAAGGATTACTGGATTCCAAATTGGTCGTTGCAAGATCAATGCTCTCAACTGCTAACCAGAAGATCTTTGATGAGATTCTTGACTGGGTGGCTGGTGCACACTACTAGAGATGTTTAAACCAGAACCAGGGAGCTGTTCAGTGCATCATGGTCTTGAGTCATCTAACTGATGTCGATTCTTGAGGTAATTTTCATTGAAGTTACTGAATAATTATTACATTATTATTCCCCTGGGTTCCGAGTGAAAAATCAGGGTTCAGCAACAAATCTCCACTTTCTTCTATTTCCTCCTGTCCTCTTCAGCTTACGCCACGATTCCCCATAATCTCCCCAGAACACGAACTCCTCCATGTCACCCTCTCGTTGACGACCCACTCGTAGCTTCTCATCGGCATTCCACTCGACTGACGGTCTGCATTGCATGCGATGTCTTTCGACTGTCTCCTCAATGTACGCTCGGTCGATCTCTATTTTCTCATACATATTTATTGAGCCATCGGCTCTTGTCTGAGTTGTTCCACTGCAAAGTTTCTTGTTGCTGATTCTTCCTGGCCAGCCGGCTGGTCACCTGATCTCTAATATGAAGACAGCGAAAGTGGCAGATGTTGATTAAAGTTCTCAGTGGCTCGTTGAAAATCATTTTCATACTGTGGGCGCACTGTAAGTTTCTGACTCGAATAGAAGAAGTGACTGACTTCAAATTTGTGCTGAACAGAATCCGAGTCCTTTTTATGTAGCAGAGTGCAGTTCAGAAGATTGCCAAACTGGTTTCAGCTTGATAAAGGCGTATCTTGCCGTTCCTATTCTATCTTATTTTGACATCATCCATCCAGATGACCTATGTTTGAAACGATGCTTCCTGGTCGGATAAATGACGAAGGTAACCTCTGTCAAATTTCTCTCTTTGATGCTGATTGGTGCTAGTCGCTGTTGTTGTTGATGGTGGTCTTGTTGGTTATCTATATCATCTTCACCTTCTCTATGTTCTTCTGTAGATTGGTCTTCGCTGCCGGCCTCTTCAGCCAGTTTGTTGCTTTTCGCCTACAAGTCTTCGAGTTTCTGTGACATTAGACACATATCATCTGCCAAATACAGATCTTCTAGAGCCTTATTATCTGTAGTCTGGCGTATTCCTTTCCTCTCATTTCCAGCGCACAGTCTGAGGCATGATCCGGTCCACAACAATTCGGAATATCATCGGTGATAATAGACAGACCTGTCTTACTCCTGTATTAACTCAAGACAACTCTCTGAGTTTTCAGTTGTGGATCACCTGACACTTGGCATTGTCATACAGTCAGCTGTTGAATGAGGTTGATAACGATTCAGACACTATATGGCCGTAGCGATGAAGTAGTTTGCAAATTACTTCTCGGTTAATGCTCTTGAAATCCATTTCACAGTCGATGAAGTTGAGGTGGAGTGAGGTTTGACTACCATTCTCTACTTTGTTATGTGATGATGCTTAGAGTTGCAAATTGATTAACACGTGATTTGCCTTTCCTTGATTTAGCTTTTTCTGGGCGGTGGGGCGAAGTTCTGTATAGAGTGCATCCTTCATTCTCTCCAGGATGGTGTGAATAAGTATTTTACTTCGCGCGGACAAGAGAATTATTCCACGCCAGTCAGTTCTTGCATGGGCCTAAGTCGCCCTTCTTTAACATATTGACATGTTAGCCAGTCTTTCTTTCAATCGCTAGGTACCTTTCGTTCCATCCAGACCTTTTGCAGTAATGGCATGGTCATATCTGTCGCAGTCTCTGGGTCCGTTTTCAGTTCTTCGGGGGAATTCTGTCCTATCCTGCTGCCTTCCCGGCAGACGTTCAGTAATTGATCGCATTTAGGATTTCTGCTTTCGTTAGATGATTAGTGTCCACTGACAGGCAGTTCTTTGAATGCTGCCAGATGGTATTTCTGGGTGAGTTGCAGGTGATAGTAGATTCAAGAGTTTTTTGAAGTGATCAGCCCATTCATGATTTTATTTGTTCCTCCTACTTCGTAATCCGGTTCCCTTGAATATCTTCTATTGGTTTCATAATTTGGGTTGATGTTTTCCCAGATAGAGACCTGGTTATCTGATATAATGTCCTGAGGTCTCTTTTACCTGTGGCCTGCCTGCTGTCCTGCTTCAGTTGCCATTAAGCGTGTGGTAGAATTCTCTTTTGTCTTCCTAGCACTCTTCTTTACTTCTTTATTCACTTCCGTGTACTATGAGCTCAGCTTGAACTTAGCTTATCGGTTGGAAAATTGATAATGTAGCCATAAAAGTGATAATCGCTTAGTTATTAACCGCTTCACTAAAACAATCCGCTTAAAGTTTATATAATTTATAAACAAACTTTATTTTGTCTGATTTCAAGAGGATTTCCAATACCTGTAATACTTGGACACCGTGGCTGCATGCACTTCCATCTCCTTTCGCAAGTGAATATATCTCACACAGTCAAACGGGATACGCACTTAAAGGATGATTTTTCAAACAAATTCTTATTGTTTACAATTCTGTCATACGCACCATAGAAACTTGATTTTTTTACGGTTCTCCTTATTCTTTTCTGTTTGCCATGAAGGGGAGGGGGGATGGTTAGTGATTTTCCAGATAGTCGGGACAAGTGTTGCGTAATTCTTATTGCACTGGATTCTTAGTTGATTTAGTAAATAAAGTTTTAGCTATTAGTCGTTCTTTCTCTCCACCCTGTCGCGTTAGATCTTAAGACTCTCAGATTTCTTCATCCTTTTGTATAGTTGTGCGTAATTGCATAAAGTTTTATAACCGGGCTTTTGCTTTTTAAATTTATTGTCTCAATAGGGTTATAAATGATAAGCTGTGTTCGGAGTGTCCTGCAGTGAATAATGCTGTCTACCGGCGTGATGAGGCCAATAATCCAACTAATATGGATTCAAGTTTGGTAACATGTTTTTCTACTAAAAAATAGTCTCTACGATCCGAATATCTTCCTCTTTGGTGCAGTCAAAGATCAATAAGTACCCCTCATATATTACCTCCAACTGTATATGCCAATTCATATGTATCTACGGGGGCAGTCACATTGGAAGGACAGAAAGAAGGGCTTATTTTAAATTCTTCAAACATGTACCAAGGAGCTTCGTGATCATTCAGAATAATTAACACACAGAATAACTTGTCTTCTGTTTCCTGAGGCTAACGCAGTAACAAGGCTGAAACCTGACCTGTGTTCACATGGAATATGTGGTTGGACTCCAACTACCCTAGTGACTCATCCCTTAATAACTCTTGGTCATCCAACTTCATTAAGTTATCTTTTGAACGCCCTCTGTTTGCCTCGCTTCTTTTGTCTGACTTCCATAAGAGATAATATTTTATTCAGCTCAAGCTTCTTTCTCAAGTCAAGGTAGTTGACTATTCAGCCAAGTAGACGCGGAATCCTATGACAAACCCATGAATTATAACTTATTTCACTTCGTGATTCTTAGCACAACAGTCAGCCAGTATTATTGTTTGGTATTTGTCCTCATACTCGAACCAACCCAGTGGACCCCACTTATCATGACTTCTATCACTAGGCATTCATGAAACTTCATCCTGTAGTTATTCACTAATGAGCATGAGTTTTAGGCGAGTATTACGAATCATCATTGAACAAAGCTTGGAATGGCAGTAACCTCTCTATCTCAACTTCATCGACTTTGAAAAGGCCTTCGACAGCGTCGATCGAGAGGTGATTTGGCAACTACTTCGCTACTACGGGGTGTCACCGACAATTATCCATCTGATGCAACAGCTGTACGACAATGCTGCATGTCAAGTAATCCACAACGGGAAACTTAAGGAATCCATCGAAGTGAAGACAGGAGTAAGACAAGGCTGCCTACTATCGCCAATGATTTTCCTGATTGCAGTGCACTGGATAATGCGACAAACAGTGGGCAATGAGGAAACATGCATAAAATGGACTTACACAAAAAACCTGGAGGATCTGGACTTTGCTGATGATACATGTCTGATTTCACACAAACTGGAAGACATGCAAGTGAAAAGCAACAATTTGGCCATAGAAGAAGCATCAAAGATAGGACTTCAGGTGAACATAGAGAAAACAGATGTGGTGATGAAGATTCCTGGGCAACACCAACAGCAACAACAACAGAAAACAATCAGCATAAATAGAAGGAACCTGAAAGAAACTACCTCCTTTACCTACCGACATGAGAAGCATCGTCTCAACTACAGGCGGAACTGATGAGGATATCAAAGCAAGAATCAGAAAAGCAAGACAAGCTTTCAATACTCTCAAGTCTGTGTGGAAGTCAACAGCACTCAGCATCAAAAATATGATCCGGATTTTCAACTCAAATGTGAAGTCAGTGCTATTATACGGATCAGAGAGTTGGCCAGCACGTCATGAAGAGCATCTCAAACAAACTACAGACCTTCATTAACAGTTGTCTTCGCTGAATACCACTCAAGATCAGATGGCCGGCCAGAAAAGATCAGTAACAGAGATCTCTGGCAATGAGCGAACTAATAAGGAACCGATTGTGCGAGAAATAAGCAGGAAGAAATGGAGGTGGATTGGCTGGCCATACTCTGAGGAAACAAACCATCCAGTGACATCACTAGACAAGCCATTGCTCGAGTGGAACCCGAAAGGGAAGCGGCTAGTTGGTCGTCAGTGCAAGGGTGACTTGGAGGAGTTCATGTGAAGAGGAGATGAAGACGTGTGAGCAGACTTGGAGCCAGGTGAAGACTCTAGCAGAGAACCGAACGCAATGGAGACGCGCGGCTGAAGTGCTATGTTACTCTAGGAATTAAAGGAAACAATAATAATAATAAATGCATATATATGTATATTGCAGAATGGATACATCAGCTACTGCATTTTGACTAAATGGAGGTTCGCCTAAACCAATCAGTTACATAAATTTCCATGCAGGACAATGCGGCTATCTTTCCAGGTTTCTTATCGTGCTCGGATTGAAGCATAAACCCATGGAAATTTTTTAGTTGATTCCCAACCAACAGGTGTGCATCACTTCAAGAACAGAATGAAGGATAAGTGCGGTTGAAGACTGGGTATTCCTTCAGATGGAATCAACTTGTGTCCTGTGATGTGCTTGGGTTTTGAATGGAACATATGGCTTCAAAAGCACACCTCCACATTGTCCTGATCTCTCCAGTCCCCTTCGGCTAGTTCTGCAATCGCCCATATTCTTTCATCTCCTCTCCTAATGATCTCCTCCATGTCACCCATGAACTCCCAACTCGTTGTTTTCAACCTGAGCTTGCGATGTCAACCAAGGTGCTTGTTCGATCTGTCTTCATTTTCGTTGTCACTTTTGTTGAGCGGCAGGTTCTTGACTAGTTCGTATTTATTTTATTTATTTTTTTATTTTTGATTACAGCTCGATGCCACACCGTATTTTCAGTACAAGTATGGCATTTTCAGCATGGATATCGGTAGCCCAAATTTTGCAGGCCGACTATAGATATCGGGTGTGCATCGGTAGGGGATCGAACCCCGGACCATGTGCATGGTCGGTGAGAGTCCTAACCACTGTGCCACCGATGCAGGTGTTTTTTTTGACAATTCTTTCTGGCCATTTGATCTTCAGTATGAAGCCAGAAAAGGTGGCAGCTGTTGGTAAACGTCCACAGTAGCCCGTTCGAAATGCTATCCCTAACACAGCAGGTTTCCGGACTATACAGAAGCAATAACTTATTTAACTTTGTTCTTTATACTGACTGTGTGTGTGGTACATTTCCAAACTGATGTTAGAGTGACGTAAATCTGTTTTGGCTTTTCAAATCTGATGTTGACATTCTCATCCGTGCTGTCACCTTTAGTTGAAATGATGGTTACTAGATAAGGGAAGAAAGTAATATTGGATATTAGAAACAATTTATTTCGGTTAGAGGATCCTGTGGAGATTATCTAATCCCCTGCACTGACTTTGAGGTCAAATATACAGGCCAAAGTATTACGACAGAGTCAGTTAGATTAGCGCAGAGGACCAAATCTTAGCGAATATTCATCAACCTTATTCAACAGTTGTACGACAACGGCACATGTTAAGTGATCCACAACGAAAAACTCAGCGAGGCGTTTGGAGTAAGCGCAGGAGTCAGACAAGGGTGCTTATTATCACCAATGATATTCCTAATTGTGGTGGACTGGACTTTATTATGCGTCAAACAGTGGGAAACGAAAAGACAGGGATATCCTGGACAGACGTGAACAACCTAGAAGACCTGGATTTCGCGCGTGGATGATTTATGCCTGATATCACACAAAATCGAAGACTTACAAGTGAAAACCGACAAACTGGTCGAAGAAGCAGCCAGAGAACACTGGACTCCAGGTGGACATAGACAAGACGGAGGTTATGAAAATAACCAACCAACCAACCAACAACAACAACAGCAGCAACATCCACCGCCAATCACCATCAACGGGAGGTATTTGAAAGAGAAGTCACTTCATTCACTTATCGACGGAGCATCGTCTCTACTACAGGAGGAACGGACGAACGACGATGTCAAATCGAGAATCGGGAAGGCGAGAAACACATTCATCATCAACTTCAAACCAATCTGGAAATCTTCGTCACTCCTCAACATCAGCAACAAAATTCGGATTTTCAATACAAACGTCAAGTCAGTCAGTTCTTCTTCTATACGGATCAGAAACTTGGCGGCTCACCAAGAATATTTCCAACAGGCTGTTTCAGCCCTTTATCAACAACTGTCTTCGTTCTATACTGAAGATCAGATGGCGGGAAAGAATCATCAACAAGAAACTATGGGAACAAACAAAACAAGAACCAATCACCCGACAAATATGCAGGAGAAAGTGGAGATGGATTAAAAACTCGCTGAGCTGAGGAGGCCGCTAGGTGACATCGCGTGTCAGGCCAACGCTCGAGTGAAAACCGAAAGGGAAGCTGCGAGTGGGACGCCAGTGCAAGGGTGACATGGAGGAGGTCGTGTGAAGAGGAGTTGAAACAGTATGGAATAACATGGATGTAGGTGAAAAGTACAGCAGAAGACAGAAACAAGTGGAGACGTGCAGTTGAAGCCCTATGTTCCACTAGGAACCCAAGGGAACAATAATAATAACAATACAATAGGATGATGGGATAAAATTAAAGTCTGAAAATCTAGTAAAACAGAGTGAGGGTAAAGGCTGATAATTGAAGCTTTATAATTATCGAACCAACTGAAAATATGTGTGCGATAAGAATAATTCAACACCTATCCCAGATATCTGGAAAATTTTCTTACTTCTGCTTTGAATAGAAAGAAATATAGAAAAATGCAAACCGGAAGTTTCAAATTTTTGTAGCCACAATTGCTGATATGGACTTTGAACAATAAGTCTTGTTTGAAACATTGTTAGGCAGTATGTAACACTGTTTCACTTTGTGTGATAAATCCAGCAGTGAAAACAAAACACGTGATTCAACGAAGAGGCTCTTTTCGGCGAATTCGCTTCCCTCTTCAGCTGTACAGTCGTATTTATATACAATTTCCCCCACGAAAGAGAGTAATACCAAAACTGATGAGTTGTCACCATCATAGTTGTTAGTATTCATCAGTGTATTACGAGAGTTGACTAATTTTAATATGAATAGCTTGATGAATGAGTTTTAATTAGTATGACTACAGAACCAAAGTAAAATATGGAATTATGCAAGAGTTCTAAAGCAACACAAGAGTTATTTATTATTATTTTTGTTTCCTTTAATTCCAAGGGGAACATAGGGCTTCAGCCGTGCGTCTCCATTGCATTCGGTTCTCTGCTAGAGTCTTCAACTGGCTACAAGTCTGCCCACACGTTTTCATCTCCTCTTCACATCACCTCCTCCAAGTCACCCTTGCACTGACGACCAACTCGCCACTTCCCTTTCGGGTTCCACTCGAGCGATCGCTTGTCAAGTGATGTCACTTGATGGTTTCCTCAGAGTATGGCCAGCCAATCCACCTCTATTTCTTTCTGCCTATTTGTTTCACAATCGGTTCCTGCTGTGTTGGTTCGCTCATTGCCAGAGATCTCTGTTGCTGATCTTTTCTGGCTGGCCATCTGATCTTGAGTATTGAGCGAAGACAACTGTTAATGAAGGTCTGTAGTTTGTTTGAGGTGCTCTTTATGACTCGCCAATTCTCTGATCCATAAAGTAGCACAGACTTCACATTGGAGTTGGATATCCGGATGTTATTTTTGATGCTGAGTGCTGCTGACCTCTACACAGACTTGAGAGTAATGAAGGCTTGTCTTGCTTTCCCGTTCCTCACTGCTTTGATATCCTCGTCAGTTCCATCCGCCTGTAGTTGAAATGATGCTTCTCAGGAAGGTAAAGGAGGTTTCTTTCAGGTTCCTCTGACAAGAGTTACTAGGGATTTAGAAAAACGAATAAATATAAACCAAGTTAATAGAAATCAAGAAGGTTGTTACCATGATGGTAGTAGCGGTTTCTCTAACTGAATGGTTAATACCTCAACAATGTAAAAGGGATAAAAGCGTATCGCCTTTGGTAGGTTGTTCTTCACCTTGTAGATTACTTTGAAGGATAGGTGGCATCTGTTGAGATGAACTGATTAGCGCTGGCGAGGTTCAGGTGGAATGACCAGCTTTGGCAAGGTGTTCGATCATCACATTCCTTATAGACCACTGATACCTTTTTGCAATCATGCCGCATAGTGTTCTTGAATCCTTTTAGTTGGGATACGCATCGAACAATCGATATACCTGGCTCCATAAGAATGGTTCTACAGCTAAAGAAAATAAATTCTCTGAAAAGAGTCTTTTCGCCAAAGTTACCTGTTTTGTTTTCATATTAATATGTGGATAGGGATTATCCATGAATATATATCGAACAAACAAAAGTAATATGAAACCACGCAGTTCATCTATCCATGTGAAAAATGTCCATAATATGTTCTGATAAGGTGAACACAATAAATGTGTCTCACTCAAATATCTTCATTAGAGTTGATCGGTGAGAAACAAACAGACAATAGTTTTGACATAGCAAACAAATAATCAATAAAATCAATCGATCAGTATATCCCCTAAGGCAGTGAACTAAATAGAAAATAAGTTAAACGAGGTTATTAATAGAGAGAGAGAGGAAGAGACAAAGTCGTATTGAGAATACCTTTGCGCCTAAAATTCCATGGCTTTTAGTTCTTAAGAAAATTGGTTTTATAAAAAAAAGAATACAGGATAAGCAGAAATGTAGCTACGGGGAAAAAGGGGGTAATTACATTAATTATCACAGTCTCAGTTCATTTTTGTATAAAGAGCAACGGTTTTTTATGTTATAGGTTACCATAGCAACGGTAGAGATGGCGCTTCTCTTCACTTCTGCAATATGCAGACAGTTTTGAGACGTATTTTTAATTAGTCTAGCCCATTATTGTCTGGTGTTGCAACGTGACATATTGCAAGTAAATTCACAGTCTTGGTCTAACTGGCTCTGATTTTGGATCTGTACTTGTGTGGCTGACAGAATCAATTTATTTGATCAATGGTATTATCCCTTCTGACAAAAATGGTGTTTGTATTGAACAGCAGTTTATAAAATGCCCCTTGTTCCACTCTGGTAGCATAGTGAAGATGTGATCTTCTTTGAAGCATTCTGTGGTATTGGACTCATTTGAATTGGAACTAAATGATATGAGGTACTTTCGATCTACTGTGACTCACAGATGCCAGAGACCTTCAAAATCTTTAATTTGATTAGATTTGTACCCTGCTGGAGAACAGATCATTGCTGGGGCTCATTAACTGGGCAATACCACCAACAGCAACAACAACAACAGAAAACAATCAGCATAAATGGAAGGAACCTGAAAGAAACCACCTCCTTCACCTAACGACTTGGGAAGCATCGATTCAACTACAGGCGGAACTGACGAGGATATCAAAGCAAGAATCGGAAAAGCAAGACAAGCTTTCACTATTCTCAATTCTGTGTGGAGGTCAACAGCACTCAACATGAAAAATAAGATCCGGATATCCAACTCCAATGTGAATTCAGTGCTACTATATGGATCAGAGACTTGGCGTGTCAAAAAGAGCGCTTCGAACAAACTACACACTTTCATCAACAGCTGTCTTTGCTCAATAATGAAGATCAGATGGCCGGTCAGAAAAGATCAGCAACAGAGATGGATTCCTGGAAGCGAAACAACCAACCAGGAACCGATTGTGAAACAAACAAGCAGGAAGAAATGGAGATGGATTGGCCATACTGAGGAAACCATCAAGTGACATTACTAGACAAGCCATTCCTCGAGTGGAACCGAACTGAATGGGAAGCGGCAAGTTTGTCGTCAGTGCGAGGGTGACGTGGAGGAGGTCATGTGAAGAGGAGTTGAAAGCGTGTAGGCAGACTTGAAGCCAGGTGAAGACTCTAGCGGAGAATCGAACGCAATGGAGATGCACGGCTGAAGCCCTATGTTCCTCTTGGAATAGAAGGAAATAATAATGTAATAATAATAACTTTGGATCTTTTCATAACCGACAGCGCAGGTGTGTTCAAATATAAACGGACTTAGATGATTGAAGGCTGCCTATAAGAACAAGATTTTTGGGTTTATTCTTTCCTAGAAACTTGAGTCGAAATTTCCTGTATTCTCTGTTAAATGTGCCTAAATAATTAGGAAGTCATCATTGATTTCATTCACTGCCATCTTGAGAAATCGACATCATATGCTGGAAAATGAGGAGCGGTCTGCAAAATATGCTAATTCACCTCCTTGACTGAATGACTTTCGAGGAAGTATCAGGCGGCAGTATTTTTCATATACTTCCGACTCGAGTTTGAGTAACAACATAAGTATTATTATTGTTCCCTTGGGTTCCTAGTGGAATATAGCGCTTCAACTACACGTCTCCACTTGCTTCTGTCTTCTGCTGTACTTTACATCTGCACCGATGTTAGTTCATACTGTTTCAACTCTTCTTCACTCGATCTCCTCCATGTCACCCTTGCACTGACGTCCCACTCGCCGCTTCCCTTTCGGGTTCCACTCGAGCTATGGCCTGACGCGCGATGTCATCCAGCAGCCTCCTCAGCGAGTGTCCAATCCATCTCCACTTTCTCCTGCATATTTGTTGAGCGATTGGTTCTTGTTTTGTTTGTTCCCATAGTTTCTTGTTGATGATTCTTTCCGGCCATCTGATCTTGAGTATAGAATGAAGACAGCTGTTGATAAAGGTCTGCGTCATCATTGTCTACACACCAACGTCATCCTCTCGCAACTTACATACTCTGCTTGCTACTATGTCACTCACTTTTTTGAACAACATAAGCACCTTCTAAAAATCGCCTTGTATAGTGGAATCAACTTTAAATAAGTCATCGTAACGCCGAAACCGTGCATCAAAGTGACATTTGCATCTAAATCATAATTAAATTGCATACTGCTGTTTGTGTAACGATGTCAGCAGATATTATTTGTGATAAGATTGGAGAGTAACTTTTTCATTCGTTAAAGGTAACCATAGCGACAGTTTAGACATCGCTTCTCGCTACTTTTGCATATATGTAAGTAGTCTTGAAAATAAGTTTTATACCCAAACACTATCGCTTATCTTAAATTTGAGATGGAAGAGACAGCTATTGATTTTAGTTAGTTAATAGGATTATTTTTGGTTATCTCCACTTCCGAATCATTGGTTCGTCTTTCGAAGAAACATTAGCCTAACTTGTATTTAGTGTGATTCACACTATCGTCGACTTTCATCAAGATGAGCTATTGGGGAATCTAAAATGAAGTTTTCATTGCTTCCTTGTGCTAGTTCGACGCCAGCAGGTTATCCGTGTAATGTTAAGAAAATTGTTTTTATTGCTGAGTAATTAAATTGAGTTAAAGCTTAGAAATGGACTGTTAACAGTTCACTGAGTCTTCTTTTGTCTCCTTAAATTGTAATTATGATAGTATGATGTACTGTTGGTTGATGTGAATAGGTGGAAGCCACCTACTTAAATCAATAGTCCTTGTTGGATGGATCAAAGTGGTCTCAACGCCGGACAGTTGGTTCATTTGTTTACGGCAGATCTTATCAGCGATGCATTTCTATAGATTTATGTGAGAAAGCCAAATCGTTTTAGCCATCATTGATGAGTGAAATGGCTGTTCAGGGTTTTGATCAGTTAAACTGTGCTAATAAGTGCTTCCGTGGAGAGGTAAATTTCAACCATTGGGTCCAAGGTTCGAATCTCAATCCACCTAATTCAGTCTGGGAACATGGGTGATAGTATCATCAGCCATCATTTCATAGGCAGTCTTTTTGACCAAGTACCTAGTAAATGACTTTTAAACAAACAACTAAACAGCCGATAGGCACTACTATTTGAACTCAAATTCTTCTGAATTACTCGGGAATTCGGATTTAATAAACGAAGTTTCTCGGTTCATGAATGTTTCATTAGTAGAAGTCATATGTTAGCTATTCGACTTTACTGACTCACTCAGACATCTATAAAAACAAAATAATTGAGCGAAGAATATCCTTCTCGATAATTTCCTGTTCTGGCTCTACAATCTACCAATTTAACTGCTTCTCTGGAGCCAGTTACATCGGCCGCACACTTAGGCGTGTTTCTCGTCGGATTTTCGAACATAACCCTGCATAGTGGTTAAGTAAAGGTCAAACATCTTATGGATACGGAACACAAGATTGATGTCGACGAGGCTTTCAAAGTCGTTTATTGCATACCAACAAATCTTAATTTCGCCTTAAGAGTTCGATTAGCAGATATTGCTGGGGCTTTTGGGATCCACATTAAGAAGCCTAATTTATGCGTCCAAAAGAAGCTAGTTCAGACATTGCCCTTACCTTTGCCATTTAGGTTTGATTGTGGTCCTCAACATTTTGTAGAAATTTCTTTAATTTTAGTTGATATTCTATTTGCTATTATATTTTTACTATTACTAAGCTTCTTTAATGAACTGTAATTCCATTGTGATCTTACTTTACAAATCGATATTATTTAAATAACACTAATATTCTTATTGACTACTATTCTAGAATATTCTATGTTTATAAGGATGTTTATAATTGTAGAGCCAGAGGAGGAGGAAATTACCGAGAAGGATATTCTTTGCTCAGTTATTTGGATTTTTAGTGACTCACTCTAAAAGTTTATAAACCTACTGAGTATATAAAAATTTAATACTGAGATGCACATTAAATGTTCAGTTTTTATTCGCTGGTTAAATATACCAGCAGAAATTTGGAGTAACAACTGACCCTCCAGTTGGTCCATTACACGCTGAATAATCTATGGCGAGACTGGAATCCAATAACCTCCAACTAACAATCAGTCACTTCAAAGCTTACAAGCAATACATCGACAATATCTTTATCATTACCAACGAAAGTGCTGAATCAAGTAAAGTCCTGTAAATCTTTAATGATTTTCATTGATCAGTTGACTTTAATACTGACGCGGGATCAGAAGGTAAATTATCCTTTGTAGACTTCCGACATTCAAGATGAACAGGTGGATCTTTATGAAGACCGATTTTACACAAGCGAAAATGGTTTAGATAAGTGACAACGTTTTATACCACAGATACATGAAGTAAGTGATTGGAGTTATTCAGAAACTCTGTAATCAAGAATGCAGATTCAACATTCTTCATAGATAAACATGTAAAGATAGAGAGTGATGCATCGCGAAACCTTGGAAGTGTTGAACAAACAACTGTTTGTAAATCTGAAATTCAAGAAAAACTAGTTAGTGAATTTTTCCGAACCCGTCTGTCGACAGGGATTCGAAGAAAAATCTTTGATGCCACTCTATACCTCATCGGTAGCACAGTGGTTAGGACGCTCGCCAACATTTCAAATAGCCCAGGGTTCGATTCCCGAACGAAGCACACCTGGTATCAATGATCGGCCTGCTAAATTTGGGCTATCGATATCACATACTGAAAATTCCATACTTGTAGCAAAATACTGTGTAGAATCAAAACGTCAAATACGACGTCTCGCTATTGGTAACTTCGATGTGCATTTACCAACTAAGTTTCTCTTGAGGAGCTGTGTACGTAGACCGTACCAGCAGAAGATTCTGTAGACGCAAACATTAAAACTTATCAGAAAGGTTATCAAAAAGAAAGAACGCAGAAAAGTTGACACATCACTTCTGGAGCTCATGACTACTGCTGGTCATACAGTGGAAGCAGATGGAATAATGGCCTTGTCTTCGTCATGTAAAATACTAAGTCCCGCTATCCTGGAGAGAATGAAAGATGCACTGGATGCAGAACTCAATCCCATCGACCAGAGCAAGCTGGAATCGGGGAATGCAAATCATGTGCTAATCAAATTGCTACTCTACGCAGCGTCATCGTAGAAAAAGGCATAGAATGGCAGACAAACTTCACTACACCTCAACTTCATCGACTTACAAAAGGCCTTCGACAGACATCGTTGACCGAGAAGTAACTTGAAAAGTACTCTAGCACTATGGCGTGCAGTGCCCAAGTCTTCATCAAACTCATTCAAAAGCTGGCTATATGACAATGTCATGTGTCACATGATTCACAACGGAAAACTCAGTGAGGCATTCGAAGTGAAGACAGGAGTAAGACAAAGCCACCTACCTATTACCACAGATGATATTCCTAATTGTGTTCGACTGGATTATGCGTCAGACTGTGCACAAGAAGTGAAAAGATAGGAATACTCTGAACTAACCGCTGAGAAGACCCTAGAAATTCTGGATTTCGTGTGTGGATGATTTATTTCTAATGTCACACAAACTCGAACACTTGTAGGTGAAAACCAACAGACTGGCTGAAGAAGCAGGTGGCGAAGACGAGAATCCAGGTGAACATAGAGATGATAGAGGTGATGAAGATAAACAACCGTTCAAATGGATTTCGTCTACAGGTTCTTTATGCAGCCACCGGGGAATTTTCCATATCGATCGATAGTCTGCACTAGCTTATAAAAATGTGGTCACTGATACCTCCTGTTACAGAAGTCGTATTGTAGTGAGTGCTACTTATAATCCGATATAAGTAGTATATCAGAAACGAATTTAGAAAAGTAACAATATGTTTGGCACACTGGAAAGAGCGATCAAAGAAGAGAACCATGAGAAGAATGTTGCTATATGATGCAGAATCCTAGAAACTATCGAATGTGACGATATTCGACCAATTCGTCAAGGATGTGGTAAATAATGTGCAAATGGCAAGTTGAAAATATGGTATACCAAATTTAGCTATGTACAATACGTTTCACTAAAAACCATTCCTTTCAACCTCCTCGGTCCTCTCTTCTGTATTAATGACCGGATGTAAATCTAAGATTGAACATACGCATCAGTCAGCCTCGAAAGTGTATACACATAAAATACACTGAGGTGCACAGATTGCAGTTTGGTAAAGAGCTCAGCGATAAAAGTGCACCATTACGCATGGAGGTAATTACATACAATATTGAGGAAACATAACAAGCTTACTTCTAAATTCCAAACTATTCGTATTTCACTTCCCCAGTGTTTCTCTCCAACTTCTCCCACTTCACTTCATGCCTTCTATACTGATAGCGGATTTGTTTCATTTTGATTTGTTGGAGAATTTCATCATGAGCTGACATCAGTTAGAGGACCATTAGAAAACCGACTGGGAGTACTCGACAGGTATTTCGCCAGCCTACTTTGGGGCTCTTCAGAAGTACGCACCCACCACCAGGGTTCAAACCTAGGACTTCATGGTTACAAGACAAGCTGGTAGACCATTCATTCAGCCACTGAGATCCAATCTAGTGGCCAGTCCATGAATTCTAACTTCTGCCAATTCATGACATAACGCGACCACTTCACAATGTCTTTTTCTTCGGTAAGTTACTGCCTCACCTTCAACCTGCTGCACCCTACTGGTCACAGCTTCCCACTAGAACCTCAGGTTAACTGCCTGAATAGTGCCGGTCACTAGTGAGCATCAAGTCAATCTTCACCTTCATCAATTACATTTTTAATCAACAATTTTGTTGAAAGCGTAACACTGTCTACTACCACTTAAATATTTTTGTTAGTAGTATACAACATGTAAGAAGTTTCTCACAAGTATCTATATCTTACCTAATATCCATTGAATCGTTATCATAAGTTTCTTTCACTACTGAGTAATTTCAGCATATCCTTACTTAACAGGTTATCAATCTTCAGAATAAAATTTAATAAATTAGATACACTCTTTTCTTCACTTTCGAGTGTTAACCTGCACTTGAGCTTGTTTGTGTAGGTGTATTTTAGAGCAGCGCTTCTACTTAACAAGAATTAGATCAATTAATCACACGTTTACGACAGTGAATAGTTCTATTAAGTGTTTTCTGCCCACTTTTATGGTCATATGCATACTACTGATTGTTTTAAGTAGTTTTTAGAGGGTGTTCAATTACATCACTTCAGATGTTGATCATATTTTAATTGATTTGTAGAACTATATCAGCTGAAGAAAGATTTGGAACTCTCCGACACTATTTACTCATGATATCATCTTTTGAGAGAATTCGTCTTAAAATCACTCAAGTTTCAATGAAGTCTTCAGAAGGCAACCTCCAAGATCAGTTTCTGAAGTTTTTGAGAGAAGCTCAATTCAGTCACCTGGCCTAGTACACAAATAGGGTGTTGCGATGCTATATTTCTGTAACGACAGAAGACAAGGGCCAGACAACAGATATTTTATTGAGAAAATTAATAGATATTTATAGATTTTTGTGTACATTATTATTAGCGTTATTGTTAGCAGAGAAGCAGCGTCTTCTGATTGCTTGTTTTCCTGCTGAAGGTTATTCTGTCATCTCTTTGTTGGCGTTTTTAAGACAGTTCGGTGATATGTCTGCGAATCGTCCGCTGTGATTGGTTGTTGAGTTCCTCAAGGTTAAGCTTTGTTCTTGTTTTTTCTCATGACCAAGATTTGGGACGAAAACATTGGCGCAAATTGCTGTCTACCAATTTTGGCTAGCAGACAGCTCTCACCACATTACTACCTGAAGGCATCTGAATAGCATACACTGTTAGACTTCCACTCATTAGGTGAGTGGTGCAATACTTAATGTGTAAAACAATATACTACTAATTGATGGGGATGAGTAGTTGTTTACCACTCATGTCAACCAGTAATGCTGGTGTGCTAGTGTGAGTTGTACAAGACTACTGATCCAGTTCCATCAGTAGTATATGATTTTGAGCATTTATACTTATTTTCTTGATTCGCAGCTACGCCATTAAGCAGATCACACGTTACTTTGTTTGGACACCAGTTAGTAACTAGTGTAATGTATCCAGTCCTCTATTTGATGTAGACTGAATTCTATTAGTCAAGTTAGCAATATGGCCACCATGTTACTAGGTGGCTCGCCAACATGGTGTACTTTGAAATGTTTATAGTAGGTGGTTTGAGGCAATCGATAGGAAGCCTTGGCTCACCTAGGTTTCGTGCCAGTGGGCACTCACCAGTCAGCGAAGCAGGCATATCTGCAGTCACGTTGAAGGAACCCATAAGCCTCCTTCTGAGATTCAAACCAGTGTCACTCAGTGAGTGCTGAAGTCAGAGACGTTACCACTAAACTAGCTAGCCAGGCTCGTGACTGACCTCCGGGGGGAGGATATTGGATTCTATGACTGAACACAGATACGCCTTGCTGACGAGTACCAACTAGCACGAAAATCAAAGTTCAGGGCTTCCGGCAACAGATGACATATTGTGGTTTGAATCATTTCGGTTTCCAGAGGAAACTATGCAGATTGCAAATTGAGAATTTAATGACATGCTCCCTAGGGGACATAAAAGCCTTGGGTTCGACCTCCACTTCAGTCAAGACAAAACATTTAACGAGTGTCCTTTGGTTTTTTTGCATTTTCCCAACATATGCTAATCAGCACGGAAATCTACATTTGATATAACCAACTGCTTCTATTTGATTCAAACAGCATACATTACTTGATATAATATGGGAAGTAATTTGAAACTGTTAAGCTAATTGATTACCATTCAGCCGCCAATCTACACACATCAGACCAATCTTGGCATGAATAGCTCATTATTTAGAGTTGATGACATCAAAACCAACCGACAATTCCTTGGCGATTCAAGACTTCTGTCTAAATAGTATCTAATTCATAGAATCCAGTCTTTTCTTTGACCTGATTTGAAGTAAACTCATCATAAATATACCTAAATGGATCGATGGATCCATCAATTTTGCGTTGGTTTGTCTGCGTACTCAGTGTTTTCGATGTCATTTTATTACTATTATTTTTATTTCCTTCACGTTCCCTAGTGGAACATAGGGCTTCAAGCTAGTGGCTTGAAGTTTCTGTAGCAGTGCTTATTTTACAGGATGGGACTGCTAGCCTCATGCCCAACCTTTCCTCTTCACCAGCGTTATTTCTGGCTTAGCGAGGTAAAGGAGTTAGTCGGCCGGAGATCGAACCCCTGACCATGTGCATGGTCGGCGAGCGTCCTAACCACTATACCACCGACGCACTGTTTTCGATCTCATGCTTATTCGATAACCTGGGCTAAAGCAAAAACTGTGCACTTCGTGTAATCACGTAAACTTTTTCAAGTAAATTTATGGGTTACTGTATCAGAAATGATCCCTTCTATTCCAGGTAGAGGACGCAATGAAACCAGTTAGACATGCAAACATACACACACTCAGACACTCTGGCTTGTAGAAATGAAGACATATCAGGATGAAATCCTTCTTCATAGACAATTCAAGGCTCTCGACTATCACTTAAACACTTAACACCACCAAGTGGGTGCTACAGCAATCTGAGAAAGATCAGTCACCATTTGTCAACACTGCGGATATCAGTTTGAGTGTGTTTGTGGAAACAAATACATACGTCATGCAGAAAGGCGATTGTCTACTCGTTTTATGGATTATTTGTCAGGGTCGTTGAAAACAGCTGAAATCAAAGTGCCACTAACAAAGTTCAATAACAGAGCACCTAGTAGACTATGGATATGATATTGAGACTGTTAAGTCATTCATTGTTGTCAGTGAGCAGATTAACAAACAGAAAGATGCTTGCAATTACCAAAGAGGCTTGTGTAGAGAAGGAAATAGTAGTCAGCCTCAATCTATCATAGTAATTCTATATTTTATTTTACCTCTTGCTACTACTATTTCTGACTCATTTAAAACTATCCTTTATCAGCAACATTATCTAAACTCATTTTAATATTATTATCGTTACTATTATTATCAGTATTGTTTATTTCGCTATTCTTGATATAGTCAAGTTCTTTCACTGAATGATAACTAAATAATTGTCCATTTAATTTAAGTGATGTAACCGAACCGTGTAGTGCATTTGATCTTAATCTTATATCACTCCCTGTATGTAGAGTATTCAGGTGAGGAGGAGGAGGAGTTCTACAGAAATTTGATGAATTCATAAAATTCTACCTAACTAACTTCTGTTGATTTTCAAGTATTGGTTTGTAGGGATTTCATTGATTGTTTACAGGATTTCCTCATGAACTGACATTGGTTAGAGAACCATTGGAAAACCAGCCAGGAGTACTGAACAGCTAGCTGTTTTAGTCCTAGTTTGTGACTCTTCAGCAGTACACTCCCATCAGAGTTCGACTAGAGACTGGGGTTCTAGTGGGACATTGTGACCAGAAGGCTTCAGCAATTTGAATGTGAAGACAAATACTCGCTAAAGACATTGGCTAGCGGTAGCGCTATTTTGTGAATCGGCAGAAGTTGGAATTTATGGCCTGGTGGCCATTGGATCGGCTCCCAGTGGCTAAATTAATGGTCTGCGAGTTTGTCTTGTATCCAGAAAGTCCTTGCTTCGAACCCTGACGGTAGGTGCGAACTCTTAAAGAGTCCCAAGCTAGGTTGAAGAAGCAGCAGTCCAATACCCCCAGGTGGTTTCCAATGGTTCTCTAACCAATGCTACCTCATGTTGAAATGCTGTAATCAATCAAATCGAATCCCTACAAACCAACACTTTAATTAAAAGAGTATTCATGAACTAGGTATTTGCTTAAATCATAAAATTATGTAACAGACAAATTTTCTCTTTCTCATTAAATGTTTTGATTAATCTGAATGTTGAAAAGAGCTAATGATCAGGTAGTCAGAAGATTTTTAATCTTTGATCTTAAGAATGAGTCATATTCATCACTCTGATACTCAATGGATGAACTTTATACTTTCGAAAAACTAATTATCACGATCTTCACTTAAGCAGTTAATTAAATCAACAAGATCTAGTCAACAAAATATCTGTGTATTTTATTAGAAATGAAATGTGGTTATGTATATGTTTCAGTAAATTTTAGATGAGGTTTAAGATTAAACACTTGCTGACTTCTTCCGCTGGTCATTCTTTATATTGTAGAATATGAGCAGATTGAATGATAAGAAAAACGCAAGCCAGCCCGCATAGTTAGCTCATTGGTAACGTCTTTAACTGCAGCATTCACTGGTTGGCATGGGTTCCAATCTCAGAAGGAGGGACATGAGTTCCTTCAACGTGATTGTAGACATACCTTGTTGACTGGTGGTTGCCAACAAGGCTTCCTGCTGACTACCTCCAACCATCTAATACCATCAATTCACAGTGCATCATAATGGTTAGCTGTCTGGCTTGGTGACCACATTGTCTTAATCTGAGACTCATGGGCAGTACTCATCCACAGAGGTGCGAACCCAGGAGCTTCCGGTTACAAGGTAAGTTCGTAGACCATTCAGCCATAGCTACCTGATTCAACAGCCAACCCATGAATTCTGACTTCTACTAATTTATGATTTTAGCGTAACTAATACCAACCAGTGTCATCGAAGAGTATCTGTCTCCATCTCCGAATTGGTGAACCCTAATAGTTATGACTTCTCACTGGATCTCTATGCAACTTCATTCTGTAGGCAGTCACTAGCTAGCATCAGATTGATGTTCAAGGGATAGTTTGTAGGGATTTGATTTATTTCAAGTAGGTTGGTCAAGACAAACGCCGGATGTATTTCCTTTGGAAACATAACGTTAGCTTAAATTCTTGAGTCGCTAATTCCCAGATGTCTTGGTCTCACTCCCACTAAGAGGTTCGATAGGATTTTTCAAATACAGTTAAGTGTTTTCATGAGATTTCCATTACACAGCTATAGACACACCTGTGTTCTCCCTATGCAATTAATATTTTTCTCTGAGCTGGTTGATTTAGTTCCGAAGCTTTCGTCGTCCTTCTGGACAACATCTTCAGTACCATATTTAGCTCAAAGTGAAATGATTTAAATTTCTTCACGAGTGATATAATTGCGTCTCCTGGTAAATCATTTCACTTTGAGCTAAATATGGCGCTAAAGATATTGTCCAGAAGGACGACGAAAGCTTCGGAACTAAACCAACCAGCTCATAGAACACTATTAATTGCAAATCATTCACCTGAGCTACAAATCTTCTCTATTATGTTCTCCCTTTACTAACCAGGTTTGACAATATGTTCCTGGGCAGTTTTTACAAACGAACATACGGTACATACAATGTAGTTAGCTCCACAGGAACATAGGGAACTGGTATATCCATTTAGATATGACCCGATGTGACAGCTTGTCATTCACGCGCTGGCTGAATAGTTTCTAGGAAGAAAGTGTTACTCGTAGGTTGCCAGCAAAGCATGTTTTACTGAGAGTTCATGAAAGTCTCAGTATCACACATCAATTTGAGATTCAGTGACAGAATAGTTTTCAGGGCAACCTACGCCTATTTATCAGCTGTCTTCGGTTTCGTGTTCTTGTCGATGAATTTGAGTGAAAAACCGTTTTTCAACTTGCTTCTCGTCAGCTTGATGTTCCCGTAACCCTTGTGAGTGATGGTACTGTAACTCACAATTGAACCCAGTACATACACGCTGTATGGGAAATTGCAATGACGACCAGGGATGGGTAAGGCTGAATAAGTCGAGTTAGAAAGCCTATAACTAACTAACTAACTAACTAACTAACTAACTAACTAACTAACTAACTAACTAACTAACTAACTAACTAACTAACTAACTAACTAACTAACTAACTAACTAACTAACTAACTAACTAACTAACTAACTAACTAACTAACTAACTAACTAACTAACTAACTAACTAACTAACTAACTAACTAACTAACTAACTAACTAACTAACTTACTAAATAACTAACTAACTAACTATGTAACCTAACTAACCTAACTAACTTGCTAACTAACCAACTAATTAACTAACTAGCTAACTAACTTACCAAACAAGTGACTAACTAACTAGTTCACTTACCAACCAAGCCTAAATTTTAGAAATCTCCCTAAATTTTTGTAACCGTTTCTCCACATAACATTTACATAAATTCTTTCAAACCAGACTAGCCATTATCTTACTTCACGTTGAAGTAATAAAATTTTTGAAATAATTGAACATCTTTTCATTTCATTAAACAGTAGGATGTTTTGTTGATTAGAACAGGTCTAATTTGATTTATGGCAGTATATTTTCTAAAGAAGAATTTTAAAGCATTAAAAATCATTGTCTGATGTTTAGTGTTTAGCCTTTCCACAATAGCATTTGATTTTATTAGGCCGACTGAAGTCAGAAATCATTTAGGGCTAAACATTAAATGGAGTCTTTGTATTAGATTGATAGTAGCAAGCGGTGGATTTGAAGAAGCGTGTTCCGTCTTATTTCAGACTTGTCTGTTGGATGTACATGTAAAACCTGTGAGTACTGGACAGCTGTTTCGTCCTAGTTTGAGACTCTTCATCAGTACGCACCCACCGACGTTTGATCCCAGGACCTTCTGTTTGCAAGGCGAGCTCGTAGACCATTGAGCCATTGGGAACCAATCCAATGGTTCTTGAATTCTAACTTCTGCCAATTCACGAAAAATCGCGAGGCAGTAACTCATCAAAGAAGACATTGCGAAATGGTCATGCTGTGTCGTGAATTGGCAGAAGTTAGAATTCAAGGACCATTGGGTCAGGTCCCAGTGGCTCAATGGTCAACGAGCTCACCTTAGAACCAGAAGGTCTTGGTTTCGAACTCCGGTGGGTGCGTAATACTGAAGAGTCCAAACTAGGACGAAGCGGCTTTCCAGTACTTCCAGGTTTTCCAGTGGTTGTCTAACTGATGTCAGCTTATGATGAAATCCTCCATGCAATCAAACAAAATCCCTACAAAACCAATACTTGAGGATGTACTTGTATCCCGAGTAATTGAGGATTCTCTCAGCGAGACGCGAACCCAACAGCTATCGTAACAGATTTCAAATGGAGAACTGTAGTAGGCAAAAGGAAGGATTAAATCTGTATAAAGCAAGCTAGGAAGTTGTTTGAACACATTGGTAATGATTATGAGTAATAATTTCTGCTCAAAATATTATTCATTTATTGACACTGCGTATTAGTTCAAATAAATTTAACTAATAGGGTATCGAAGTCTAACAGAGTGGCTGACTTCTGAATAATGACTTGGATCATACGTAAATCTAATGAATTTATCGTCATCTAAGAAAAATTTTTTTTCGGGTGTGTGTGTGTATTGCCCTCAGAACGTTTCTAAAATAAATGTTGAGTAATGTTTGGAAAGAAACAATTTCTTTTACCTACCTGGGAAGCATCGTCTCAATTACAGCCTGACGGAACTGATGAGGAAATCAAAACAAGAATCAGAAAAGCAAGACAAGCTTTCACTACTCTCAAGTCTGTGTGGAGGTCAACATCACTCAGCATCAAAAATAAGATCCGGATTTTCAACTACATTGTGAAGTCAGTCAGTGCAACTATACGGATCAGAGAATTGGCGCGTCATGAAGACCTTCATTAACAGCTGTCTTTGCTCAATTCTCAAGATCAGATGCCCAGAAAACATCAGCATTAGAGATCTGTGGGAGCGAACCAACCAGGAACGGATTGTGAAACAAATAGGCAGGAAGAAATGGAGATGGATTGGCTGGCCATAATCTGAGGAAACCATCAAGTGACATCGCACGACAGGCCATCGCTCGAGTGGAACCCGAAAGGGAAGCGGCGAGTTGGTCTTCAGTGCGAGGGTGACTTTGAAGAGGTCATGTGAAGAGGAGATGAAAGCATGTGGGCAGACTGTGAGCCAGGTGAAAACTCTAGCAGAGAACCGAACGCAATGGAGTTGCATGGCTGAAGCCCTTTATTCTTCTAGGAATTAAAGGAAACAATAATAATATAATAATGTTTACTTCCACTTCTGTGTGCTGAACATAGAGCTTCAAGCGTGAGGTTTTTTCATAGGGTAGAGTTGCTAGCCTCATGTTCAGCCTTCTTTTTTCATCGGGTTCACCACCGACTGGGCATGATCTAGGACTGCGTCGGGCGGAACTTGAATGCAGACTACCTGAATGGTTGGCGAGTATTCAACTATTAAACCTCCATACGTACTATTGAGCAACGTCCTCTCTGTTTAATATGCTTGAAATCAGAGTGAGGTAGCTGATGAATACAGAATACAAATTCATTCTGGGTGGTTTAAAGCAGTGGTCGGGAAGACCATCACTTGGGTTTCACACTAAAATCAGCAAGCATTTTCTGCAGACCCGAAGAAATCGATTCGTCGTCAGAGAGTCAGACTATTAAAGAACTTTTCCCTCAAATAATAATGTGTTAATTACATAGTTTACCTAAGATATGAGAGTTGGAATTTAACACGTTGGAAAAAATTGAAGAAATTACTTGTGTGAGGATACTAGAAGGACAGGAGTAAAACTCAACCTTATTCTACGTAATTAAATCATCAGTTACTGCTGAGTGAATTGAAAAAATAAACTCCTTTAGTTAGATAACTTATGGTCGAGTGATTCAAACAAAATTTGAGAGGAGGAAAAGTTACGATGTGTGGGTTAATCAATTCCAGTCTTTTAGGTAAGAGCAGACTTTTCATGTGCCAGGCTGTTTGTGACACTGTATTGTGTTCTAATTCATAGATAATACCCATCCAGGCATTAATGAAAACAAAACACGTAGTTCAGCGAAGAGTCTCACTTTTTGGGAGGCGAATTCATTTTCATAGCTGTACAATGGCAAATATATATTTGTTCCTTTATATATATGTACATTAAGTTTGTCAAACAAAATTACAGTTGGTTATGGTTATTTTAACTAAACAGGTGAAGATTGGTCATTGGCGTTACGTAATACAAAATCAGTCAAGAAAATTAGGTGTTAATGAAATTAGGGTATTAACAAAGGTGATGAGTTGTCACAGTTCTTTAAAAGAAGTTATGTAACAATATGAATAGTTCGATGATTGAGTTTTACTCAAGATACACATAGGAACAAAGTAGGTAATACGAAATTACGTAAGAGTTCTAAATGAATACAAGAATAATAAGCAATGTAAGAATTATAGGCAAATTAAAGAAACAGGCAAACAAACAAAATTAAGTCATCAAAAATCAACAAAGTTGTTACCATGACAGCAGAAGTGGTTGAGTAATCCTCTTTTGTATGCACAGCTCCGGTTTTTCTATGTGAATGGCCAGAGCTTCAGCGATACTAAGAAGACAAAACGGTATTGCCTTTTATAGGTTATTCTTGACTCTGTAGATTACTTTGAAGGAGCGTTTGTTGAAATGGAATAATCAGTGTTAACCAGGTGTTCAATTATCGCACTCCTTATTGCACCACTATTGCCCTTTCGCAACCATGTTGGAAAGTGTTCTTGAATACTCTTGGACAGGGTTCGCGTCAGACGACCGATGTACCTCACTGGCTCTACAGCAGCAGGTGAACTGATATATGCACATAGAAGTGGTCATATGCGGGATCTTGTTCTTGAGGCTTCTGCAGATCAGTGGGGGAACACTGTTGTTAGCGTTGCTGCAAAGAATGTTCTTCTCAGAGATGATTAGATCCTTCTCTTGAGAATATCGCTTGTTAAATCTCCCTTGAAATCCAGGTTCATGTAGAGTTTCTCTTTTGAGACAATTTAAGTTTCGTTTCTCCAAATTCTTGGTTTGATATTTTTGTCGATGAATCTTGTTGGGTATCAATTTTGGATGAAGATTTCTCTCAAAATATCGGAACTACAGATGCGTCTTATGTGGGTGGCAAGTGTTTCAATTAAATTCCGCTTTTGTTTAATGGGTACCCAGCTATAGAAGCTTGTTAGTTGGCCATTCGAAGTAACTTTTCTATGGATCGATCTTCTTAGGCTCTGGACGTCTCATTGGACACCAACCTAGTGACGATATGTCAAGGTATTTACCTAGGGACTACATGCTGCAGGTTAAATACCTGGTGAGCTCGTGGATGTACACTGCTATGCAGATTTGATTTACCCTGGTTTCCAATGGTTCTCCACCTGCCAAATCCAGAATGTGAATACTGTGAAAAAAAGACGAAAGGTTTCTCTACGATCAAAGATAAGAACTGCATTAAAGTATTACAAAAACAGAAAATCACTATCAATATAGAAAAGAATAGGCTCCAATTGAATTATACTTAGCCCCATAGACTGCAAATGTTTTTATTTGGCTGATAGTAGTTAACAGTAGAGTAAACGATGGGTGTTTCATCCTCTTTCTGACTCATCAACTGGAAATACTTGTAATTCTGTGACTGGTATTACTCCTACTTAGACTCAAACCTGCCACCCATCCTTTTAAAATGGAATTAATTAATCAAATCCCTACAAACCAACACTTGAATATCAATGAGATGCTCACTAGTGACTTGCCCTATTCAGGTAGGTAGTTGCCTGGGGTTCAAGTGAGAAGTCGTGACCAGCAGGGTGCAGCAGGTCGGACGTGAGGACAAATACTCGCCGAAGACATTGGCTAGGGGTCGCGCTATGTCGTGAATTGGCAGAAGTTAGAATTCATGGGCCATTGGATCGGATCCCAGTGGCTTAATGGTATACGAGCTCGCCTTGTAACCAGAAGGTCCTGGGTTCGAATCCCGGTGGATGCATACTGCTGAAGAGTCCTGAACCAGGACGAAACAGTTGTCCAGTACTCCCAGGTTTTCCAATGGTTCTCTAACTAATGTCAGCTAATGATGAAAATCCTGTAACCAATCAAATCCCTACAAACCAACACTTGAATGGAATTAATTGGTTGGTGAGTGTAATTCGTACTTTTTGAAGCCTGATTATCTAAGTTACTCTAATGTTGTCTCACATTTTACAAGCTGTACTATCCAGTAGATGGGATTTGTCAGTCACACAAGTTATCATTAGAGGGAAAAACCTAATCACA
Source organism: Trichobilharzia szidati (assembly GCA_944472155.2). NCBI lineage: Eukaryota > Metazoa > Platyhelminthes > Trematoda > Strigeidida > Schistosomatidae > Trichobilharzia > Trichobilharzia szidati. The sequence goes on from OX235273.1 coordinate 4,474,848, forward strand.
GCTAGTTCTACGCTTCTTACTTATACTCTACCATTCAGCCTGTCAACAGGTCTTTCCAAGTTCTGCCTAAAACCTTAAAATAACTATTTTCAGCAGTTATTGCACACTGGTGTGAGCCCTTTGTTTTTTTCTCTGTTTTGATTGCTAGATTCCTTCCTACTAGCTGTTAATACTTTTAATGCACCAATGAAATACTGATTTTTCAAGGTCATTCTTACTGTATATATACCGAGTTTCTGTTCAGCGTTTCGACTGTTCTTTGAGACAGTAAAAGCCTTCTTTTCGACGTCCAGTCTTTTCTCTTATCCTGCGTATCGGCGAGGTTATTATTGATGTTGTTATTGACGTGCGATTAAGACAGATAAGCCAGCTCATTAAGTTAGTCATTCGCTCGTAGTCCACTAGGTCGTAGTTCCGGCCATAAACCTTTCAATTAATAAATTAATTCTATTAGTCCTAAGCATAATAACACACTGAACACAACTCATCGCCACGAAGTAGATGAGATAATGATGCTTGGTATTACAAAAGATCTTGTGGTTGGACTAAAACAACCAATGAACGGCTTCTGTTTCTTGCCTATACCTTCAGTGAAACAATTGACTACAAATTAAACTCACTAATAGACTCTGTTCGGGTGTTAAGATGAAAAACGTGAAACAAGTAGCTCACCCAAGAGGCTCTTTTCAATGCTTTCAATTTGTTACATGCATAATCCCATTTCCCTCTCATAAAGAGAATAGTAACAGAAAGGGATAAGTTGTGTAAAATCAATACATATGAGATTATTTAACGGTTTTCTTGCATATCTCAATAAAGGAATGAAAAACAAAACGATATCGCCGATTTTACTGACGTTTCGCTATTTAATGCTTATTTAATGCTGCTAATAGCTTTATCAAAGTATTACTAAACCAGAATTTACAAAATCTTCTCAGCTTATATATAGCAACTTAATCATCGTTCCTCAGTATGGGGTCACTTTTCGTTGTCAGATTGGCCGATTTGTGAAGATAACAAAACCAAGTGTGTGTAGATTACTGGATTTGATAAGTGTGTAAAATTATAAAAGCAGCGTGTGTTTACATAATGAAATTGCTTATCATTGCTTCTTAGACGAGCACACTCTCTGATAACGGATAAGAAAGAAAAAGAAGAAGAAATATCAAACATTACTGAAACTCTGAAGCAAAACAAATACCCAAAGAACTTCATCAACAAATTCAACATTGACATTAAGTATGGCCGAAAACGTATTCCGACAACATGGAACTCAACAGTTGTCATCCCATATTGAGCGGAGACATCAGACAATATCAGAAGAGTACTCAATCAGCTCGATATTAGAGTTCTCTTGAAAACATCCAACACACTGCGAAACAACCTTGTCCATATAAAAGACCAAATTCCTAAACATTCTCTATCTAATTGTGCCCATAAAACAAAATTCTCGATTGGAATGTGATGCCACATACATCAGACAAACATCACCAGAAAGAAATCAAAATCAGAAGAAATTTACACCATCGAGCATCTCTTTGACTAACGAGAGATCCAATTGAACCACAAAGGCTTGAAAAATCATCAGCTATAGGTCTACACGCTATAGAATCAAGCCACAAAATTGACTCTGATAATATTGAAATAATCCAGGAAAAGCATTTCAAAAATCACAAAGAGCGTCTAATATCAGAAGCACTTCACATCAGATGGAATCCAAATTGTCTGAATAGGAATAATTGGCCAAGATAGAATTTGACATGGTAACAACACCCCCATTGCCCATGAAGTGACAAAATCAACACGAATGTGATAAGCAATTTCATTATGTAAACACACGCTGCTTGTATAATTCTACACACTTATCAAGTCCAATAATCTACACACACTTGGCTTTGTTATCTTTACCCATCGGCCAATCTGACAAAGAAAATGACCTCATACTGAGGAATGATGATTAAGTTGTTATATATAAGCTGAGGAGATTTCGTAAATTCTGGTTTAATATTGCTACTTCGATGAAGCTATTAGCTGCAGCAATAAATGGCGAAACGTCAGTAAAATTGGCGATATCATTTTGTTTTTCATTCCTTTATTGGGAAATACGAGAAAACCTTTTATTACAATGAATATCGTATGAGAAGTTGAATAAGAGTATTACAGTTAAGTGATCAGATAAGTAATTTAATGCACTAACTGTAATCAGGATGAACGCAGAAATGGGGGAAAATGCGAGGTAGAATGGAAGACTTAGAGTTATGCAACCAAAGATGGTTGGTCAAAAACAATACAGTCGTTACAGTAATAGTAGAATTGGTTACAGAACTCCCTTTTGTGTGCAGTGCTTTAATTTCTGTGTTCGGATATAGTTTCAAGAATATATACGGTAAACCGTGCTGTCTTTAACGAGTTGTTCTTCCCTTTAGAGACCACTTTAAAGGAGGAGTTTGCCTCAAATAGAATATCCAGTCTCCCCAAGGTGTACAATTACTACACTCCATATAGAGCCACTACTATCTTTCTGCAACAGTGAGCGAGCGATAGTGTTGTTGAACCCTTTTTCGACATCAGAGGCGTCAAACCACCAACATACCTGGTTCCGCAGGAACATAAGTGTATTCAAATACGGGGTCTTGTCTTTTAAGCTCCTTAAAAATCTCCATTAAATCATATGAAAAAGAGAAGACGTTCAGCGAAGAAACTCTTCTCGCCGGCGAATTCATTCACATAGCTGAACAATCGCATTTATATATAATTATTTATGTGTGTACATGAGGTTTGTCAAGTTTAGATAATTAATCAGGTAATACAAGAATGATCTAATATAGAAACAAGGTTAATTAGACAGCAACTAAAGTAAGACTGAGTTAGGTAGTAAGTTAGATGACGCAATATAATTGACTAAAATATTTCAACCTAGGTCAGGGTAACAACAGAGGTCATTGCAGGTAGAGTCTAAGTATAAGTGGGGTCGAGAATATTGCCATTTAACTTAGAACTAAAATTGAGCAAATAAGTTGGATGACGTAACAAAAACGACTAGAAGATGAGAGTTCGTCAAGTCAGTAACAGTGGTAATGAGGTGTAGAAATTAAATCGAGTGAGATTAGAGAACAGGAAAGTTGCGAATGTAAAATGTTACAATTGAAAAGACAAAATAATACTAATGAAGAGACAGAGAAGAGAAAAAAGTAGACTTCATCTCTTGGGTATTAACATAGATTACGTCCATTGCAAGCGTAGTGATTCAACGAACTTCTTCTGTATACAGACTTCAGGGCTAAGCAAGTGAATTTCCATTGCTTCTGCAGTTTGAAGAAGTCTGATTCGTACACCTTTAGGAAGACTGCTTCGTATTCTGTAGACGACTTTGAAGTTTGTCTGCGGGGTGTAGCCTGGTGTCCGGAATCTATCTCTGTTACCTCTGTTGCTACCTTGACCTAAGTTGAAATATTTTAGTCAATTTAATTACGTCATCTAACTTATTGACTAACTCAGTCTTACTTTAATTGCGGTCTAATTAACCCTGTTTATATATTAGATCATTCTTGTATTACCTAATTAATTATCTAAACTTGACAAACCTCATGTGCACACACACATACAAAATAGTTATATATAAATGCGGTTTTACAGCTATGTGAATGAATTCGCCGTCGGAAAGAGTTTCTTCACTGAACGTCTCCTCTTTTAACCTTCTGCAAATCAATAAACAACTGGACCATCCTACTAGCACTTTCTTTTTTGAATAACGATTTGAGGTGAAATGAAAACCTCCCTTGCACAAGGATTCGAACTAGAAACCTTCAAGTTTATAGTCCAAGGTTCTATTAGCAAAATTATTTCTGCTGCAGTCGTCATTGAAAGCAAAGCTAATTGATTTCTAAAATATTTGATGAGACAATGTAATATAAACAAAATTTCTCAAAACCAAAAAATTTATAATAATAATAATATTTTGTATACATGGTAACAGAAAGAGTAATTTTCTCTAAAGGTAATTTATGCGTATAGGCATACCAAACATCAGTCTTTTCAAGTGGATGCCTAGCCCTTAGTATAAACAAATAAAGTGCATTCTAAGCATTCTGAAATACAATTCTGCTAATATTATTATTATTATCATTACTATTATTATTATTATTACTATAATTATTAATGGTATTACTTTCATTATTACCAGCTCTGTATGAATCATTCAGGTGTTAAGACATTGGGAGTGAGAGAGATAGAGAGTTATAATAATAATAATAATGGGTAGAACTATCATAGAAATGAATTGGGAATATTGGGATATGTTTATAATTAACATTGGAATTTTAGAATTAATCAGGAAGGACTAACGTAAACAATTCAACTGCTTATATCGTCCTTCATCATCAACATCACATTTCTATTAATTAGTCATTAGGGAGTAACTAACGTCAACTGACCAATCCTTTTGTTCATTGTTTGCCTTCTCAGTGAAACAAAGGTTAGTAAGTTGGAGGATTTCATCATGATCTTCAGCAGTACGCACCCGCCGCCAGGGTTCGAATCTAGGAGCTTCTGGTTGCAAGGTCAACAAGCTCTTAGAAAGGTGAGTAAGCTTTGAGTTTTCTCTTGCAGTGGTATTGTTTCTGAGGGATGGGGTCTCTGACTTTAAGCTCCAACGTTTCTAGTAAATTATGCGAGGCTAAATGGCGTGCATCGGCTGAAAATCTAATCCAGACCCCTTGCATGACTTATTATTATATTATTATTGTTTCCTTTAATTCCTAGAGGAACATACGGCTTCAACCGTGCGTCTCCATTGCGTTCGGTTCCCTGCTAGAGTCTTCACCTGGCTCCAAGTCTGCCCACACGCTTTCATCTCTTCACATGACCTCCTCCAAGTCACCCACCCTCACACTGACGACCAACTCGCCACTTCCCTTTCGGGTTCCACTCGAGCGATGGCTTGTCTAGTGATGTCACTTGATGCATTGTTTCCTCAGAGTATGGCCAATCCATCTCCATTTCTTCCTGCATATTTGTTTCACAATCGGTTCCTGGTTGGTTCATTTGCTCCCAGAGATCTCTGTTGCTGATCTTTTCTGGCCGGCCATCTGATCTTGAGTATTGAGCGAAGACAACTGTTAATGAAGGTTTGTAGTTTGTTTGAGATGCTCTTTATGACGTGCCAAGTCTCTGATCCGTATAGTAGCACTGACTGACTTCACATTGGAGTTGAAAATCCGGATTTTATTTTTGATGCTGAGTGCTGTTGACCTCCACACAGACTTGAGAGTAGTGAAAGCTTGTCTTGCTTTTCCGATTCTTGCTTTGATATCCTCGTCAGTTCCGCCCGCCTGTAGTTGAATCGATGCTTCCCAGGTCGGTAGGTAAAAGAGGTTGTTTCTTTCAGTTCCCCCCATTTATGCTGACTGTTCTCTGTTGTTGTGGTTGCTGTTGGTTGTGTTGCCCAGGAATCTTCATCAACTCTGTTTTCTCTATGTTCACCTGAAGTCCTATCTTTGATGCTTCTTCTGCCATCTTGTTGCTTTCCGCTTGCATATCTTCCAGTTTGTGGGAAATCAGGCACATAACATCGGCGCCTTACGTATATATGAGTGCCATATTAATAAAATGAGGAATTCAGATCACTCGGTGGCTTGGCTAATCTGTTCAGATTATGAAGCCTAGGTAGACCACCACCGTAGGTTTTGAATCAGGGTTTTCCAGCTCTCACCACTTCAACCTCACCCCATGTAGGCTATAGACTAGCATGTTACCCAGTTTGGTTGTAAGCTCCAAACGTTAAGATCTGCCCTTTAACATTTGTGAGGAACACGTCCATCATCGCGTGATGGAAGTGGGTAATGATTGTGCGGAAGGAACAGAAATAGGTCTACTTTGATCAATGCTTATCACATGACCAGTAAGAAGGAAACGAGTAGATTGTTAATTCAAGGTAAGACTGCCTGTTGACATTGTAAACATGGCATCTTCTGTTACCAAGGAACGGTGTTAATACTAATAACTAATAAATCATTGGGTG